>LR738549.1:2720000-3320000 GCA_902685375.1 Neostethus bicornis
GGTGAAATTGTAAACTCCACACCAGTGTTCCAAGCCTTGCCACAACTCAGGATTAAAACCCTGACCTTCTTGCTGTGAGGCCACTGTGCCACCCACTGCGCCACCGTGCACTCAAGAGGTTCTGTAGCCCAGGTTGGGACATTTCATGTATTCATTTGTATGTTTTAATTTTATTTGAGCATCTATAAGATGACGTTAAAAGAGAATTAGCTGATATGCCCAGTAGTGCTCAAAGTGAGCAGGAGGAAGGTCCCAACCCGCTATTTACAACATAAAAAAATATATGCTTTATGTCCGATATTAAGACGTCTGTAAAATAAATCTAAACACTCTGTCCATTGTTTTCCGCTTATCCAGGGCCGGGTTGCGGGGACAACAGCCTCAGATGGGAAGCCCAGGCTTCTCTCACCCCGGCTGTATCCTCCAGCTCACCCTGAAGGATCCCAAGTCGTTCCCAGCCAGCTGTGAGACATAGCCTCTCCAGCGGGTCTGTGGTCTGCCTCTTAGTCTCCTCCCGGTGCGACATGCCCGAAACACTTTACGAGCGAGGCACTCAGGGGGGCATCCTGACCTTATGCCCAAACCACCCCATCCGGCTTTTCTCGACCTGGAGGAGGAGCGGCTTGACACCAAGCTCTTCCCGGATGGCAGAAATCCTCACCTGATCTGTGGGTTCTGAATCAGACACGGATCTCTTTAAACTGTTTTCATTCCCATGTTTCCTGTTTTTAGAGGTTTTTATCTGTAAAACCCGAGTTATTTTTATCTGTCTTACTTCACTCCAGTAAAATGGTTGTTTAAGGTCGTGGCTCTGACGGGTGAGGATGGATGACCGCTGAAGGTCTGGGTATGACATGCATGGATGTAGTAAGACCATCATCTCATACTGGTACTTCACCTCTTACCACGTCTTGGCTTTTTCTAACTGGTTGTGTTCGGCCTCTGCAGAGAGCACTTCCATCTCCACTCTGGAAAAACACCAGCTTTTATTTTCTATCCTTTAGATGAAACCCAGCCTGTAAATTTACAGCCGCAGAAAAACTACGTAAAAGCTTCTTTAACTGCTTCAGAAAATTTCACCTCGAACCTTTTAAGATTTTATCCAATTTTCTCATTTTGCATCATAATTTAACAGAAAGCATCACCTTTTACTTTTTACACATTTTCCAAGACATATTTTCTCTGTTTTGGACTAAAAGTTCTCACACAGGGAGACAGGATTGTGAAAATAAAAAAGAAAACAGTGGACAGTGTGGCTCAGATTCAGACCCGGGAAAATCTAAAAGTGATAGATGCTGATATCTTTCTAAATTTGACCAAAATATATGCAAACTTCGGCCGGAAGGAGCCCCTCCATCTGGTGGCTGGGCTCTATTTCAGAGATGGGGTGAGGAGTTCTGCCATCCGGGAGGAGCTCGGAGTCGAGCTGCTTTTTCTCCTGGTCAAAAGAAGCCATATGGGGTGGATTGGACACCCCAATTCAATAGGGATGTCCAATTAAACACCTCCCGACCGCCTTGCTGGTGAGGTGTTTTGGGCATGCCCCACTGCAAGGAGATCCAGAGACCGCGAACCTGCTGGAGGGACTATGTCTCACAGCTGGACAGGGAACGCCTTGGGATCCTCCCGGGTGAGATGGAGGATCCTGCCGGCGTGAGAGAAGCCTGGGTTTCCAGTCTGATGCTGTTGCCCTCGCGACACGACCACAGATAAGCAGAAGATGATGGAACAGAATGAGCACCAATCTTCAGCATTACTTTGTTTTTTTTAGAATTATTATTGTGGTTTCTCTAATAATGAAGATAATAGCAAAAATTCTAAGACGGTGGCTCAGCGGTTAGAAGTTAACCGGAAGCTCGTGGGTTCGAATCCCACTAAGTTCACGTCTAGGGTCCTTGGAGAAGACACCTAAACCCCGTTGCTCCCATCGGTGGCAGCCTGCTGCGGTGTAATGCAGCACACAAATTTTCTGGTGAGGGATGAACAAAGTACATTAGTGAGACTTTTTTGTCATCTCTACACCACAGCCTTCTACCGTCTGGTTTGTGTGTGTGTGTGTGTGTGTGTGTGTGTGTGTGTGTGTGTGTGTGTGTGAAAGAGAGGTCATTATTCCTGCTGATCGCACAATAAATGGCCGAGAATG
The DNA here is from genome assembly GCA_902685375.1 of Neostethus bicornis. NCBI lineage: Eukaryota > Metazoa > Chordata > Actinopteri > Atheriniformes > Phallostethidae > Neostethus > Neostethus bicornis. The sequence goes on from LR738549.1 coordinate 2,722,144, forward strand.
GTCAGCAGGTGAGGCAGGCAATACTCTGCCTCAACTCAAGGGGGTGTGAAAGTCATTTTATGACATTGTGGACAATGTCAGATTTGGTTTGACCACTCACCATCTATGCCAAAGTTAGCAGCCATGCCAACCATTACATTCATGATTTTTGACCATTTACAACCTTTTTTTTGGCAATTCAGGATAACTAGGCATCTAAAGGGCATTAAGCGGCTGTTCATCTATAACAGCACCCCCTTTTTTGCAAATGTCTGTCGGTCATGCCAGTGTACCAACAATACACATGACAGCGAAATATAGAACTATGAGCCCTCATTTCATTCTTTGAAACACACATGCGAAAAATTTGAAGTTCTCAAAATGTAGAACTTTTGGAGTCTGGATGTTTTTATTTTTTATATACCCAATTTATTCCTCATCGGGGAAAATTATGTGCTGCTTTACACCACAGCAGGCTGGCATGACGGCGCCAATGATGGGAGAAACGGGGAGTTAGATGTCTTCTCCAAGGACCCTACACGTGAACTCAGTTGGAATCGAACCTGCGAATTTCCGGGCAACCGTTGTAACAATGAGCTACCGCCTCCCCTCATATTCCTGTCATGTTCAGGAATGATTCAGAGAGGAACATCTGGATATGCAGAAATGTTTTAGGTTTCCTAATTTATTTGAGGCCTTGCTCATGAACAGTGCTTTCCAGGCACTTTTAGCAACATGACACTGGCCCCGGATAAAAGGAAGACGACGGAATGGAACGAACAACATTTCAACAAACCTTCAATTTTGAACAAATGACTTGATTTCTCAGGTTGTCCAGTAAGTTTTCTGGTTTTTACTGATTATTATGAAAAATACCATAAATTGAATGAGAGAAACTATAAATTTAAGATTAAAATATTTCAGGAAGCTGCTGCCCACCTCTCTTACAAGACGGCCATTTCTAATCTGAATGTAAAATACAAACATTTCTTACCTGTTTTACGTCATATGCCAGGAGGACAAAGTTTAAATCTGGAGAGATGTCGAATTTAGATGCTTTAAACGTTGCCTGCAGAAAAAAAGAAGAAAGATTAAGAAAAGTTCTCTTTCACAAAGATAATAAAGTGTCTTTTCTGTCTGAGTTTGGTTAAAAAAAATGAAAAACTGGAGCAAAAACACATAAAAACACTCACAAAAGTTGTGTTTTTTAGCAGAAGTTCGGTTTCATTAGTTCGAGTGTGGAATTTAAAAACGTCTCCGTCCCAACTGCGGAAAAGGATTTCCTCCTCTGGAACAAAAACAAGTCAGAAGACACGAACAATTAAAAAAGAAACCAGTCTTAATGCAAAATTAAACTAAAAAGTTTCCAAAATGAGAAACTGTAATTTTGGGGGGATTTTGGGTTCATTAAAAAGATCTTGGTGCAAAAAAGAACAGGTCATCAGAAAACCGTCAAAAAATCTGCTGGCAAACTTTATTAATAATGGCTGAGGTCTACGTGATACCTAGATACACACACACACACACACACACACACACACACACACACACACACACAGTCTAACCCTATAGTGCAAGGTGAAAAGTCATATTATTTTGGGACATTGATGTTCCTGATCTTTCCGTTGACTTCCACTTTATCCGGGGCCAGGTCGCGGCGGCAACAGCGTCAGACGTTAAACCAAGGCTTCTCTCACACCGGCTGCATCCTCACCCAGGAGGATCCTGAGGTAAATTCTACATCTGTTTACCTGGAAGTCGTGATTACGTATCCTAGACAGAAGTCATTTTGAGTTGTCTTTTGTTTGTAGAATCACGATGGCATCGTCTTTTTACACTTCTCTCATTAAAAACCCAAGAAGAATCAACAGAGTGTTTCTTTGTAGAGAGATGGGAGTGTGTTTAACTACCTGTATAGCTGAGTCAGGGCGACACAGACACGGAGCTTGATATTTTTAATATTCATTTTTACATACCGTATTTTCCGCACTATAAGGCGCTACAGTAAAGGCTGTTCAACTTTGTCCTCTAACTGTGACCATCTCGCTTTGTTCCCGCAGAAACTCTGTTTAGTCTTGTTTACTTGGCGCAGCACATCCTCTTGCTTCCTCCACTTCCTCACCATTGATTGGTTGATGTTAAACTCTATCGCTGCGGCTCTATTCCCGTGTTCTACTGCGTGACCGATCGCCTTGAGTTTAAACTCTGCGGTGTAACAGTGTCTCTTGGTAGGAGCCATTTTCGGGTCTTTACACAAACACACAAATGGAAATGAGACGCCAGCATGCACCACGCACTACTTCTTCTACGGGGGAAATGGAGTTGGCGGCTGCTTACCACAGTTGCGACATCTGTTGTAGCTCAATATTGATCCATATATAAGGCGCTCCGGGTTATAAGGCGCACCGTGGACTTTAGAGAAAATTTAAGGTTTGTAGGTGCACCTTATAGTGCGGAAAATACGGTACTTTATTCATCCCTCAATGGAAAATCTGTGTGCTGCATTGCACCAAAACAGTCTGTCAGGATGGCACCAATGGTGGGGTTAGGTGTCTTCCCCAAGGACACCCAGACACGAGCTCAGTGGGGTTTGACCCGGCTAACTTTTGCCAAACTTCCGGTCAAAGGGCGAACATTCTACCACTGAGTTATCTGGAATTGAATCTGAGTTTTTACAGTAGAAATAATAATGTTCACCTAGCTGCTTCACATCGATGCTTAGCTGAGCTCAGCTTCCTGAATGTTTACATTCTATGTTGGTATCCCTTGTATGCTAACAATACACGGGATTATTTCCTAAAGTCAGTAAAATCAGCCGCATCCTCCAGCTCACCTGGAAGGATCCCAAGTCGTTCCCCGGCCAGCTATGAGACATAGTCTCTCCAGCAGATCCGGGGTCTGCCCCTTGGTCTCCTCCCGGTGGGACGTGCCTGAAACACCTCGCCCGCGAGGCGCTCGGTGGGCATCCTGACCAGATGCCCAAACCACCGCATCTGGCTCCTCTCGACCTGGAGGAGGAGCGGCTCGACACCGAGCTCCTCCCGGATGGCAGAGCTCCTCACCCGATCTCTGAGTGAGAGCCCAGCCACCCTGCGGAGGAAGCTCATTTCGGCCGCTTGTACCCGCGATCTCATTCATTCGGTCACCACCCACAGCTGGTTACCATAGGTGAGGGTAGGAACGTAGATCCTGGTTACCATGATGAGGGTAGGAACATAGATCCTGGTTACCATGGTGAGGGTAGGAACGTAGATCCTGGTTACCATGGTGAGGGTAGGAACGTAGATCCTGGTTACCATAGGTGAGGGTAGGAACGTAGATCCTGGTTACCATGGTGAGGGTAGGAACGTAGATCGACTTGTAAATTCAGAGCTTTGCTTTTCGGCTCAGCTCTCTCTTTACCACGACGGACCGATGCAGCGTCCTAGTTATTGCTGATGCCACACCGATCCGCCTGTTGATCTCCCGCTCCATCCTTCCCCCACTCGTGAACAAGACCCCGAGATACTTAAACTCCTCCACTTGGGGCAGGACCCTGTCCCTGACCCGCAGGGGGCATTCCACCCTTTTCAAGCCGAGGACCATGGTCTCGGATTTGGAGGCGCTAATTCCCATCCTGTCCGCTTCACACTCGGCAGCAAATCGATCCAGCGAGAGCTGGAGATCACGGTCTGATGAAGCCAACAGGACCACATCATCCGCAAAAAGCAGGGATCTGATCCTGAGGTCACCAAACTGGATCCCTCCAACGCCTCGGCTGCGCCTAGATATTCTGTCCATAAAAGTGATGAACAGAATCGGTGACAAAGGGCAGCCTTGGTGGAGAAATCAAAAATCAAAAGCAAAGCAAAATAAAAATAGCAAAAATAAAATCAAAGCAAACATAAAATCAAAGCAAATCTTTCCAACAAAAGGCTCATTCGAACAAATTTTGCAAATCTTTCCAATGACGTAGAAAAATAATGTCAAAGCCACCAAAAGGAAATTGGTGGATTAAAAAATGAATATGTCTGTCTTTTGGATTTATTTTGCAGTTTAAAGGTTTTTAAAGCAACACTTTCCTGTTAAACCTGTGAACGTCAGGTAGAGGTTTAAAATAAACTCAGCTTTAATAGTCTTTAATTTATTAAATGATCAGCTTGGTTAAGTCCTTTAAAAACTGTTTCCTTCCGTCTGCTTTATTTATTGGTCCACAAAACCCTTCATTAAAAGACCGATGAGTTGAATAAAAACAGACGGGTCACATCAGGAAGGTTTGAATTTAAAGGTCCCCTATTATGCAAAACTGACTTTTATGAGGTTTTAACCTTTTATTTTACTTAGTACTACCCCAAACAATCCCCCAAAGTGTGTTTTATTGTGATTCATGCTATTTTGAGATATTTAAATTCAAAGTAAGGGGCGTGTTCTCCAAACCTCTAACGACTGGTGGAACATAGTGACGTACATCTGTTTTTTGTTCAGCCCCCTGCAGCTCAAACACGAATGAATGAAAATCACAATGAATGACAACCAATCGCAACCAACGGGGCGGGTCCCGGGAAAAAAAAAAAAGAAAAAAAGACTGAAACAAGCCGTTTTGAGTTCCGGGTTGGAAACTGCGCTCCCAAACAGGGTATTATTTAAAACCTTTTGTGTTGAGATTGTGGCGGAATGTAAAATTATGCATATCAGATACATAGCACAGGATAAAATAAGGGAAAAAAGGCATAATAGGGGACCTTTAATAGTAAATATTTTAATAATTTGCGTCCTGCAGAATAAACACTTTGTCTTCTTGAACAACGGGAAGATGAAGACACAGAGACATGAACATAAGCATGAGTTATCGAACCCGGTGATTTTTAATCCACTCACTGTTGATCCACTTTGTTTCTGGATCATGAATCTGGAAGTTTCTCTCAAACAGGTCGTCCAAAGTCAGCTGGGATCCGTGAAGCTTGTTTCCGTTATCTGAAAGGATCGAAAAAGTTTGAAAAATATTGATGAGTGTTAATTAGACCTGAGCATTTTTAACGACATCAAGTTCTGTTCTGTTGTCTTCCGCTCATCCGAGGCTGGGTTGAACACCCTCTGATGGGAAGCCCAGGCTTCTCTCTCCCGGCTGCATCCTCCAGCTCACCTGGAAGGATCCCGAGTCGTTCCCCGACCTGCTGTGAGACATAGTCTCTCCAGCGGGTCCGGGTTCTGCTTCTTGATCTCCTCCTGGTGGGACGTGCCCGAAACACCTCACCAGCGAGGCGCTCGGGGGGCATCCTGACCAGATGCCATCAAGTTAAAATCGTAATATCAACACCTCGCAAATAGATTTTCTATCCAGCGCTCTTAGTTTTACGCGTCTCTCTAACGCCTTGTGCGCTCTGAGCAGCCAACTGATTCGTCATGCAGTTCAAAACAAGGATGCATAATATTGACAAAATATCAAATTCTCAGTTATATCAAGTCAATATTTACTAGATCGTGGATTAGAAAAGATGATATAAACGAACACGTTTTATACTCAAACCTCAAACCTTCTTTTTTTCTCGCTATTTACCACAATTCATTGTAAAAAAAATAAAAAAAACAAACAAACAAAATAACAAAGAAAAGTTTTACCTTTTGACAGAAGAACAATAGAGAGTCCGATCAAAGAGAGAACGACCAAAATCACCAGCAGTGAGATGCCGATGCCTTTCCAGTTTCTGTCCGGTCCAATCGGCCCGATGTCCTAAAAAAAACAGAGCAAATACATGCAAGTTATTGAACTGAATTAAAAATCCTTTATTGATCCTTGATGCTGCAGTGTAAATAAAAAACAGGATGACGAGAGGATGAAAGACCTTTTAAAGAGTCTGATGGAGGACTGGAGAAATGATTCTCTGCACTGCTCCTTCGAGCAGTGGGGTTGCAGGAGTCTTCCATCATAAAGAGACCCAGAGGCAGACCCCGGATCCGCTGAAGAGACTATGTCTCACAACTGGACAGGGAACACTTCAGGATCCCTCTGGGTGAGCTGGAGGATGCAGCCGGGGTGAGAGAAGCCTGGGCTTCCCGTCTGAGGCTGTTGACCCCGCCCCCGGCCCCGGATAAGCGGAAGACTACCAAACGGAACATTTTCAAACAACTAAATTTCTTCTAAATTTATTTTGCAGTAATAAATTTTTCTCTCTTTATTTCTTTATTTGATTCAAGAAAAACTCCTGCTTTTTTTTGGTTCTAAAATCACGTCACTTAAAAGCCAAAAAAAAATTTATTTAATTAACGAGAGCATCTCTGAGACCAGGTCAGACCTCCTGATGACATCATGCCTGAGTCTGTATTTTATCTCTTGTCAGCTTGTTTATTTTTAAATCCAAATCTGTTTTAGATTTGGCAATAATTAAATTAAAAAATGTTATTTAATCATTTCTTCAAATGATGCTAATGATTACGTAGTGCACGTCATTGGTCCATACGTGTTTTTCAAATAACGTAGAACTGATCACAAGGTGATTTGTAAAGTCGGTCTTTGCAAATTTTTAATTTTAATCAGAGCCCAAGTTGTTTAGAAAAAAAAACCTATGTGCGTACACGCTGCTTGTTTCCATGGGAACGTCTCTGCTTGATGTTCAGATCAGAGTGGGATTAGAGGTCAGACTGTACACCAGTAGAGGTGACCTCAGAAATGAGTTTCTTCCTGTAGATGCTGATAAATCCAATCCCAACCTCATTTGGGAAGATTTAATTACCAATAAGATCAAAACGACCTTCGTAGTCTGAACCCCCGCAATGTTTCACCAACATCAACCTTTTTTTTTTTTGCTATTAGTTGCATGTTTCTTTTCCGAGCTGTGATTGGTGAACATGATGACCTCTGCCTATGAAAAAATGTAGAGATCATCCTTGCCTCTTTGCTCCCGTACAAACTATAGATGAACTGATCAGGCTTACACAGTCAAACGACAAGCGGTCGTAATGGTAAATGGACTTATACAGCGCTTTTATGTACCAGCGTTGGTACCCAAAGCGCTACACAGTGTCGCTCATATTCACCCATCCCCACTTGATGGGAGCTACCGTGCAAGGTGCAAGCCCCCATTATCAGGAGCAGGGGGGTCAGTGTCTTGCTCAAAAATACCTCAGCATGAAATCTGGATGGGAAACCAAAACAGCAACCTTCCAGTTCCTACCCACCGATCCATGCTTCCCAATGGAACAGTATTTGGAGGTATAGCGTTATTTTGGGCGGGACGGAGATCAAGTTGGTCTACGCCTGAGAATTGTCGATGTGAGTTGTGAAGCTTAAAGGGCCCATCTCATGTAAAATAACTCTCTTCACATTGTATCCTCTGCACACACACACGTTTACAACATGCATTACACCATAGTTATGAAAATATATTGATTTGGTGGAGCGCAGTCACAGACCAGGAACTATGAAAGGCCGGGTATCGCTCATCCCCCCGCCCGTCCTGAGAAAGTACAAGCTCCGCCCTCTGCTCTCACTGAGCCGCTATTTCTCCGCCCATCTCTGAGCGGGAGGGGGAAGGCAGGCGTAAACCCGTGCGTAGCGGTTTGGTAGCGTCTGAAATAAGATTTTATCATGTCGATTCATCAAAAAAGCAAGAAAATAAAAAAGACGCAGAGCAGCGAACCAGCCTGTATATCGGACGTTGAAAGCGAGTTTGTGAGGGCGTAAGGCCGGAGCGGAGGCGGGTGAGGAGGGAGGGCGGGTGGTGAGGAGGGAGGGAGGGGGGCGTGGCTACGTCAAATGCGTCATACTTTAGACATCTGCTCATTGGTTGTTTTGTCTGAGCGTTCCAGAAATCCACAGAAAAACGGGCTAAATCAATCTAGAAAGACACACACACACACACACACACACACACACACACACACACACACACACACACACACACACACATATACAAGGCCCGGACATCACACACACACACACACACACACACACACACACACACACACACACACACACACATACAAGGCCCGGACATCACACACACACACACACACACACACACACACACACACACACACACACACACACATATACAAGGCCCGGACATCACACACACACACATATACAAGGCCCGGACATCACGCACACACACACACACACACACACACACACACACACACACACACACACACACACACACACACACATACAAGGCCCGGACATCACACACACACACACACACACACACACACACACACACACACATATACAAGGCCCGGACATCACACACACACACATATACAAGGCCCGGACATCACACACACACACACACACACACACACACACACACACACACACACACACACACACACACACACACACATATACAAGGCCCGGACATCACACACACACACACACACACACACACACACACATATACAAGGCCCGGACATCACACACACACACACACACACACACACACACACACACACACACACACACACACATATACAAGGCCCGGACATCACACACACACACATATACAAGGCCCGGACATCACGCACACACACACACACATACAAGGCCCGGACATCACACACACACACACACACACACACACACACACACACACACACACACACACACACACACACACATATACACACACACACATATACAAGGCCCGGACATCACTCTTACAAGGTAGTAAACTCTGGAAAGTCACTTTTGCATGAGATGGGCCCTTTAAGTTGTGTCAAAAGAGTCCCAGTGGTGCTGAAGAAGCGTTGGTCAGCCAACGCTCTAATCAGTTCTTAGTTGATCAGACCTGAAGCTCACCCTGAAGAGTGAGCTTCAGGTGAGCTCAGTGTCCTTTAGTGTCCCATCCAGGCTGGGTCTGCTCAGTGGGACCAGCTGCGATTATCTCAATGGTTCCCCTGTATGAGTAGATTAATTGCAGTTGTCTGTGTGAAACAGTAGATCTGCTGCAAAACTAAATCCTGCTGCTCGTTTACTCATACTCTGTACCACTTGGTCCACTAGTCGATCAATAGGGGGCGGAGTCCAACCGGAAGAATTCCACCTACACAGAATTCTCTATGAGGATGAAAATGGGAAATCTGTGTAAAGTCAGTCAGTTACCTTCCTAACCGTCTATGCCTTACGGGATTGCAGGGGTGTCAGAGACCATCCCGGCTGATTCAAGACGAGGGGCAGGATACACCCCGAACAGGTCTCCAGTCTGTCGTGGGGCTACACACACTCCTTCCTATGGGCAATCATCTAGTGGTCAATCAACCTAGGATGCGTGTTTTTGGAGGGTGGGAGGAAACCGGAGTACCCGGAGGAAACCCACGCAGACATTAGGAGAACATGCAAACGCCACACAGAAAGACCAGTGTTCCAAGCCTTTCCCCCACTCGGGACTCAAACCAGCGACCTTCTTGCTGTGAGGTTACCGTGAAGCTCTGTGTAAAGTCAGTCAGTCACCTTCTCAACCGTCTATCCCTTTCGGAGTTGCAGGGGGTGCTGGAGCCCATCCCGGCTGATTCAAGGCAAAGGGCAGGGTACACCCCGAACAGGAAGCCAGTCTGTCGCGAAGCCACACACATACAACCATCCACACACACACACTCATTCCTAGGGGCAAGTTGGCACCGGCCAATCAACCTATCCGGAAACCGGAGTACCCGGAGGAAACCCATGCAAACACGAGGAGAACATGGAAACTCTACACAGAAAGGACAGTGTTCCAAGCCTCGCCCCCACCCGGGACTCGAACCCACGACCTTCTTGCTGTGAAACCGCCGTGCCGCCCTGTGTAAAGTCATTACACATAATTAAAGTAAACGGTGCTGAAGTGTTGAACACGTGGTTCAGCCTGAGATTGTGAATTTTTGTAATCCTGAAAACCTAATCAGTTCACGTATAGTGTGCACTGTGTAAGTGTGGCCGGTTCCATTAAAATGTGTAACGTATTGAATATGGGCGGAGCCATAAAACCTTTCTGTGTCCATAAAAAACAATTTTTAAAACATGCAAACGATCACATCAAATAAAGTCGTTTAGATCTTTAAATGTCAGTCTTAAAAAAATTCTTTCATACGATGAGAAGAGCAAAACAAAGACCCCCAAAAAACCTGGGGTGACTCCGATCACTGATAGGACTTTCTACCCTGCAGCGATGTTTAATCTGTCTTTCTTCTGCAGGCTCGTCCATGGTTTATAAAGTATGCGGGTGTTTACTGATTACATCATCATTTACATAACGAATCTTCAGAGAGGAACACTGTAATAAATAAGCCGTCGGCAGAATGTGCAGATTATTTATCAGACCACTTGACATTTCTGTCGTATGAAGCCTGGGAGACGCTGTGCCTCGGTGAGGATCCTGGATGGTGAATATTAAGAGACATGTCCTCAGGCTGTGGGAGAAGTTTGGAAGCTTCATCTCTGTTTTTCAGATTTTCACACAGAAAAAAAAAAATTTATTTTCTTCCCTCTTGTTTTGGCCTCTGCTCTGATTCCTCACACCTGGTCCCAAACCCTCTTCACCTCATCTGGCCTTTGGAAGTCATGGTGCCCATCTGGTCTTTGTCACATTGTCTGTTATCAGTTTTATTTTTATTCAATTTTTTTACAACAGTCTTTGATTTGAATAGTTTTCACACATCCCATCCTCAGCTACAAAAAAGAAAAAAAAAGAAAGCAACCCAAAAGCAAAACCAAAGCACTGACTTTTTTGCCTCCATCTTTCAAACAACAGCAAGGAGTGGTCATCCTTCCAAAGATTGGCAAACTGGCTTCTTCCAGTCCTGTGACGGATACTTTACCACTGAGCCAACGTCTCCCTTCTATTTGAAATGTGAAGCCTGTGTAAAACCTTAAATTATATCAAGCCGTGTTCAATACATATAGGTTATTTACATAGAGGAGGACTGCTTTGCAGCCACTCTGCATTCTGGGTAGAGATGTGGAGGTGGTTGAGGAGTACAAATACCTGGGAGTGACCATCGACAGTAGACTGAGCTGGAGGAGCAACAAGAAGACCTGCAGCCGACTTTACTTCCTAAGGAAGCTGAGGTCCTTCAATGTGTGCTGCAAGATCCTGGAGACCTTCTACCAGTCTGTGGTGGTCAGCTCCTTGTTCTTCTCCGTCATCTGCTGGGGGAGCAGCATCGCAGCCAGTGACGCCAACAGACTGAATAAACTAATCAGACTGGCTGGCTCTGTCATTGGCAGCAAACAGGACTCACTTGGGGCAGTGGTAGAGAGGAGGTCACTGAACAAACTTTTATCCATCATGGACAATCATGACCATCCTCTCTACCCACTCCTGGACGAACAACGGAGCTCCTTCTCCAAGAGGCTCAGACAGCTCCGCTCGAGAACATCTCGTTACCGGAGGTCTTTCTTTCCGTACGTGATCGGACTCTACAACGACTCACTTAGCAGATAGGAAGTTGTTGCTGTGTCACACAAATTTCCCATGTGTGGGATCAATAAAGTATATTCTGATTCTGATTATTTCAATCAGATTGCTTGTTATGTTTTATTTGTCTGATTCTTCCACCGGTTTTGTTCCATGAACACATCAACTGTCAATGAAATGCGACAAGAGTCTGGTCTGGGTGTCAGTGGAGTGGAAATGATGTTGTCATCCCTGGGGTACAGCAAAATTTGTGCCAGGTGGGTTCCAAAGATGCTCATGCAGGACCAAAAGGACCGGCGGCGGTCCTTATAGATATTAGACAACTGAATGATTTTTACAGAAAAATTAAAGATGCAATGTTGTGAGTAAAAAAGAATCAGAATGAAGATTAGTCAGAGTAAAACAGAGTACATGTGTGTGAATGAGAGGGATCCAAATGGAAAAGTGAGGTTACAGGGAGAAGAGATAAAGAAGGTGGAAGATTTTAAGTATCTAGGAACAACAGTCCAGAGCAATGGAGAGTGTGGAAAAGAGGTGAAGAAGCATATGCAGGCAGGCTGGAACGGGTGGAGAAAAGTATCAGGTGTGATGTGTGATAGAAGAGTTTCACCTAAAATGAAAGGGAAAGTGTACAAAACTGTGGTGAGAGCGGCCATGCTGATTGGTCTAGAAACAGTGTGGTGAGAGCGGCCATGCTGATTGGTCTAGAGACAGTGTGGTGAGAGCGGCCATGCTGATTGGTCTAGAGACAGTGTGGTGAGAGCGGCCATGCTGATTGGTCTAGAGACAGCGTGGTGAGAGCGGCCATGCTGATTGGTCTAGAGACAGTGTCACTGAGGAAAAGACAGGAAACAGAGATGTTTGTAGCAGAGATGAAGATGCTGAGGATCTCTCTGGGAGTGACCAGGATGGACAGGATCAGAGGAACAGCACATGTTAGAGGTTTTAAAGTCAGAGAGGTCAGACTGAGATGGTTTGGACATGTGCAGAAGAGAGAGAGAGAGAGAGTACATCAGAAGAAGGATGCTGGATTTGGAACCACCAGGAAAGAGGACTAGAGGAAGACCAAAGAGGAGGTTCATGGATACAGTGAAGGAAGACATGAAGATAGTTGGTGTGACTGAAGAGGATGCAGCAGATGGGTTAGATGGAGGCGCCCCTGGAGGGAAATGATGAAAGGGGAAGAAGGCATTTTGTTCGACTTTTTCTTGTTAAACTTTGAATAGTTTAAAGAATGAAGCCAAACGTAGATTTACAACAAAATCCTAGAATCTGTTTTCAGCTCATGTTTTTCTGTTTTTTGTTGGTTTTTAAGCCTCTTTAATGTGTGTGTTTTTAAGATTAAAATGTAATATAATCTTGATGAAGAAATGCTGTGAAACTAAAGCCCAGGTGAAAAAGGCCAGCGCGGATCTGAAAGCAAAATGTGAATTTAAAATGCTGTTTGTTCACTGATGCAATGAAAGAACGCGCTTTCAGATGCTTCATCCGTGGTTAGAATAAATCACACGTAATTTGCTCGCAGATTAATGCAAGAAAAACACAACGGGGCGAATAAAAGGAAGCAGTAAAATACAAGTTGTGCTCAGGTGGAGCTTCTATTTATCTGTTAATCTAACAAAAGGCTGCTGGGAAGAGAGAGCATGAGATCAGAGGCTGATCGCTGTGTGGCTCAGCTTGCTGCCTATCACGTTAAATCATCTCAGACAAGGATGATAGAGGTTACAGATAGAACTCTAGTTTTAATCACTCCATCAGGAGGCCATCTGATGAGCAGGATGAGAAACTCATGTTCTTCATCACCGTCAGATGGAGGCCTTCACTCAGATTCTCAGTCCAGGGATCTGATCCATCTCTTCATGATGACCGTGGAAGAAAATCTGAGCTTGAATAAAGTCTTAGCTAGTACCACAACCTGACTGATTAAGGGTTTTGTTAGACTCGTCTTCTTCTTCTTCTCCTTCCGTCATTTCCCTTTAGGGGGCGCCACAGCAAGTCAGTTTCTTCCATCTAACCCTATCTGCTGCATCTTCTTTGGTCACACCAACTATCTTCATGTCTTCCTTCACTGTATCCATGAACCTCCTCTTTGGTCTTCCTCTAGTCCTCTTTACTGGTGGTTCCAAATCCAGCATCCTTCTTCTGATGTACTCTCTCTCTCTCCTCTGCACATGTCCAAACCATCTCAGTCTGACCTCTCTGACTTTAAAACCTCTAACATGTGCTGTTCCTCTGATCCTGTCCATCCTGGTCACTCCCAGAGAGATCCTCAGCATCTTCATCTCTGCTACTTCCATCTGTGCTTCCTGTCTTTTCCTCAGTGGCACTGTCTCTAGACCAAACGGCTGATTTTGTTAGACTCATATGCTATCGTTTGAAAGCGTACCGATTAATCTGCCGATTTGAAAAAAAAAATTAATAAATGAATAAATAATAATTTTTAAAAAAGTTTAATTTTTTACGTATGTGAAAAATAAGTAGTGCTGTCATTTTAACGCATAATTTATTATGCAGTGTAATAAATTAACCTTTGATTAATTTATTACGCCGCATTTTAATGCGTTAAAAAAATAACGCAATTAATTATGACCTATTAACGGTGGCAAGTCGATGCTTTCGCATTTGAGTTTCGGCCTATTGAAGGATTCGTAGTCTTCTCGGCCGTCCTACATCACCTACGCTGGTAAATTAACAAGACAACAGTGATCAAACACAACAAACATGGACAAGACTCAGGAGGATGATCAGTCGCCAGGGCGGATCCAGGCAAGTTTTCATACAAAAATAATTGGGGATAAATAAATAAAAAAGTAGTGATTTGTAGTTTTTTTCAAAAAGGAGTTCTCCTACCACCGGAGCAACTCCAGCCTGACATACCATCTAAACGTAAAACATGTTCAGGAAAGTTCTTCTGTAGTGAGTGTGGCTACCGGGAGCTCGCTCCGCCAAACCAAGCTAGCTGAATTTGGCAAGCGAACGAGCAAATCCACGACAGAGAAATTAACAAAAACTATCTCAAAGTGGGTCGCTGCTGATTGCAGGACGATTTCTATCATTGAAGATAAGAAGGAACCCTAACGAACCCTAACCCTGCACCTGGCCTCATGAGGCACAGTTCACCAATAATAAATTGGATTTAAAATCTTCTCTTCTTACTGAATTCAATTGATCAGTCATACAGTACATTTTTTAATATCCTAGAATTCAAATTCTTTAATAATAATAATACATTTTATTTGTAATGCACTCTACACCTGAAATCAAGTCTCAGAGTGCTACATGGATTAAAACATTAAAACTTAAAACAATTAAAACAGTACAGCACAATAAAAACAAACATACAATGTAAACAAAATTTAAAAATGATAAGCTTTTTTAAAAGGTGGGTTTTTAGTCCTTTTTTAAAGGCATCCTCCGTCTGTGGGGCCCTGAGGTAGTCTGGGAGGGCATTCCACAGGCGGGGAGCAGCAGCCTTGAAGGCCCTGTCGCCCATTGTTTTTAGCCGTGTCCTGGGTGGGTTCAGACGATGCTGTTGGCCTGACCGGGTCCTGGTTGAGGTATTGAGTGTGAGTAGTTCTGAGAGGTAAGTGGGGGCCTCACCGTGCAGACAGTGATGGGTGTGAAGGAGGACCTTATATTCAATACGGAGGTGAACGGGAAGCCAGTGAAGGCTGTGAAGGATGGGGGTGCACCCTCATCAGGACCCTGGCAGCGCTGTTCTGAACATACTGGAGCTTTTGAATGCTCCTGCCAGGGATCCCAATTCTTTCAAATTCTTTATCAGGAAACCTTTAACAAATATGACATTAAAATGTGATTAATTCGATTAATTAATTACAAAATCCTATAATTAATTCCATTAATTTTTTTTAATCGACTGACACCACTAAAAATAAGTTTTCTTGAGTTTTGGGGAAAAAAATTACAATAAAGCTTTTAGTCGT
This sequence comes from Neostethus bicornis, assembly GCA_902685375.1. Taxonomy (NCBI): domain Eukaryota; kingdom Metazoa; phylum Chordata; class Actinopteri; order Atheriniformes; family Phallostethidae; genus Neostethus; species Neostethus bicornis. The sequence goes on from LR738549.1 coordinate 2,737,436, forward strand.
AGTGCCTGCGGCTCTCATTTGGTCACAAGTATTCAAACTTAAATTGTGCACCATAATATTAAAACTTACATATTTATACATGTAACAAATAAAGAATAATAAACAAGATGAAAAAGGTCTGTTTCTGCTTTCTTCCTTTGTGTCAGAGCAGAGTCATTGTCGCCCTCAGTGTGTGTTGGATTACGGTGCATTTGCGGACCGTCCGTGGTTTGATTTTGTCGGATGGACAGACAGTCAGACAGAAACTGATCAAAGCCAATTGTCAATATTTTTGTTGATGTCTCACCAGAGTATGACATCACTGGATTTATTTAGTCAGCTGACAAATTGGCCGATTATTAGACAATAATAACTGACAAGAAACCTTCGCTTTAATTTCACCCACTACCTCCACCAGCCCAGGACCAGGCTGACCACAAGGGGGGCGGAGCCTTCCAAGACGTCCACCCACTGCCTCCACCAGCCCAGGACCAGGCTGACCACCATGGGGGGCAGAGCCTTCCAAGACGTCCACCCACTGCCTCCACCAGCCCAGGACCAGGCTGACCACAAGGGGGGCGGAGCCTTCCAAGACGTCCACCCACTGCCTCCACCAGCCCAGGACCAGGCTGACCACCATGGGGGGTAGAGCCTTCCAAGACGTCCACCCACTACCTCCACCAGCCCAGGACCAGGCTGACCACAATGGGGGGCAGAGCCTTCCAGGCCGTTGCCCCACGACTCTGGAATGAGCTCCCAGAACTCCTCAGGGCCACAAAGTGTGGACACTTTCAAAAAAGGCCCAAAGACATTCATTTTGAAGGCTTTTAATTTTTGACTTTATGGTTCTTTCTTTTCTGAATGTAGATTTTAGTTTTTAAATTGTTTTTATTGTTTTTACTTTGCCTAGTTTTTATGAAGCGCTTTGAGATTTTTTTCTTAAGATGTAAGTTGTTATAAATAAAATGTATTATTAATATTAATAAGACCAGGGTTCCAGAAAGTTCTTAATCTCTTGAGTCTGGGTGAGGCTGGTTAGCTATCTGTCATGGTTCCCTCGCCCACCACCAGAGGGAACCCGGGGCCTTCCCTCTCATTTGCCTGATTTTAAACACCCGAAGATCTTTCTGCAGCTGCCTTGAAATCGGCAGCCTGTCTTCCCTTCAGGTGTCGGGTCATGCTATCCCTTCCAACCAGGTCTTCCTGGGTGCCTGACCATGAAATACATTCAGAACAATAACCACATGCTATGCCACTAAAACCGTACGTCTATCCATCACAGCATTACAGGACTGCCATACTCAAATGAACCATGTTATTTTGTCCTACAGTTTGGTCCTCCTCTTTCCACCTGTACACCGCGTCATGACAGCATCAGGTTAACACGAGGACATTCTGTAGAAATGACGTATGAATGTTTGAACTTCTCCATGGACAGTAACATGCTGTCTGTCAGAAGTTCGGTCTCTAATCGAACCTTTCTCTCTCAATGTTTTAACCCTTTCTGGTAAAAAAAAAAAAAAAAAAACACATTCAAAAGATGTGTTCAATAATCATTTAGAAAAATAAACTAAACTTTCATTCTAAAAGTGTTTGTTTTTCAGCAGAAAGTTTCAGACTTTACAGATGTTTATCAGAATGGATTATAAAGTGAAAACAGACAGAAGGAGAATGAAACTGTTTTTTTTTGTTTTTTACTTCACTTATTTAATCTACTTATGAAGAGCAAAAAAAACAACAAAGAACCCTCAAAATGCTTTGATCTACTCCAAAGACTTGATTTAAAAATCTCCCTTTAAATTCTGTTCAGAGCTTATTTGTTATTTTTAAATAAAGAACGACAATGGGGTTTAATTCATCACAAAAACCTTCTTAAGATTATTCAGAATGATCTAATCTATCAGGCAGTGAGTCCGGCTCACGTTCTCCTGAATGTTATCTCTAGAACACAGGTTTTAGTTTGAATGGAGAGTGGAGACTTTTCTGGAGTAAAGATGAGGCGTAATTCTGAATTAAACTTCTTGGTGAACTTTTGGATCCACGTCTCTCACACACGACCAAATCAATATCTAATTAATATTTCTTCTTAAAAGGCAAGGCAAGTTTATTTGTAGCACAATTCATACAAAATGTAATTCAAAGTGCTTCACAAGAAAGATAAGAAAAAGAATGCATTAAAATCACAAAACATAGAATCAAAAAGTTTAAAAAATAAATAAATAAAATCATTAAAACAGATTAAAAAAAAAGAACAATTAATCAAAAGCACAGTTAAACAGAACTGTTTTCAGCCTAGATTTAAACATGGTCACAGTAGAGGCCTGTCTCACGGCTTCACGAAGTTTGTTCCAGACTTTTGCAGCATAAACTTGAAATGCAGCTTCTCCATGTTTAGTCCTGACTCTAGGCACCAGCAGGAGGCCGGTCCCAGAGGTCCTCAGAGTTCTAGATGGTTCATGTTTAGTCCTGACTCTAGACACCAGCAGGAGGCCGGTCCCAGAGGTCCTCAGAGTTCTAGATGGTTCATGTTTAGTCCTGACTCTAGACACCAGCAGGAGGCCGGTCCCAGAGGTCCTCAGAGTTCTAGATGGTCCATGTTTAGTCCTGACTCTAGACACCAGCAGGAGGCGGGTCCCAGAGGTCCTCAGAGTTCTAGATGGTTCATGTTTAGTCCTGACTCTAGGCACCAGCAGGAGGCCGGTCCCAGAGGTCCTCAGAGTTCTAGATGGTTCATGTTTAGTCCTGACTCTAGACACCAGCAGGAGGCCGGTCCCAGAGGTCCTCAGAGTTCTAGATGGTTCATGTTTAGTCCTGACTCTAGACACCAGCAGGAGGCCGGTCCCAGAAGTCCTCAGAGTTCTAGATGGTCCATGTTTAGTCCTGACTCTAGACACCAGCAGGAGGCCGGTCCCAGAAGTCCTCAGAGTTCTAGATGGTCCATGTTTAGTCCTGACTCTAGACACCAGCAGGAGGCCGGTCCCAGAGGTCCTCAGAGTTCTAGATGGTCCATGTTTAGTCCTGACTCTAGACACCAGCAGGAGGCCGGTCCCAGAGGTCCTCAGAGTTCTAGATGGTCCATGTTTAGTCCTGACTCTAGACACCAGCAGGAGGCCGGTCCCAGAGGTCCTCAGAGTTCTAGATGGTTCATAAGGTACTAACATATCACAGATGTACTTTGGTGCTAGACCATGAAGAGACTTAAACATGGTTGTTGACATTAAAAAATGTCAACAACAAATAAAATCTTATCTGAAAACCATTTTCTTGCAGTAAGTTTATGAAAATTGAATCATTTTTAACAATGTTTTTAAAGCTGTAGGAAAACCTTTCAGAAACGTTTAAAATCCATCAAACGACGTGCTTTTATTTAACAAAAAATCTGAAAACATTGAGATTCATTAACAGATTATTGTAAAACCACAAACGTCAGCCGTCACCAAATCAAAAGTTCTGAAAACTTCTCCACATTTATTAAAACAAAACTAAAGTGATGTAATTGTTTTTAAATTTTTAACAAACATTCAAAGTTTGAAGGACGTTTTTTTTGCATCGAGACAATGACCTCTTTTTACAAACAAAAAAAGCCCGCAGGCAGTTTTTAGTGGAAGGCTCACACTGAGACCTCTGACCTGCCGGCCTCTCGGTGATTTAAGGGGTTTTGTTTCTGCGGTTCTTTTGTATTCCGTACCGACCTTTGTTTTGATTGAGTTTTCCCACTTTTTCCAGCAACTACGTGTTTCACTGGAAAACACAAACTTGCTGTAAAGCGTTTTTTTCTTTTTAAAGTTTTCATTTTTTTCTGTAACATGTTTCTAATTAAAAGCACATAAAGAACCATAATTCTTGAATAGTTTTTGAAACATCTGTGACATAATAGTCCTTCTTCTTCTTCTTCTTCAAATTGTTTCCGGCAGGCTATACGCTCGAGTGCGCAATGCTGCCCTCCACCGGTAGACCAATCCACAGCCAGCCTCCAGAAAATCCACAGTTAGCTTTTCAAGAATCCAACTGTGTTAGATTCTTGAAAAAAGGCCAGTGCGGCGCAGATAAAAAAGCACGGCTTCTCCAACTTGCTCCTCCAACGAAAACAACATCGACCTGAGCGAAAAAACGGCTAACCCTGTGTCTGCCAATTGAACAAAAAGATGTCTTCTTTCTCGACTGTATTTACTGCATGTCAACATCACATGAGCAACCGATTCAGCGTTTCCACACTCACAAAGCCCACTAGGGTGTTTGCCGACCAATTTCAAACCCTCCGCCAGGGCGCAGTGCCCAAGTCTAAGCCTAGTTAGAACAACTTCAGCTCTGCGACAATAGGTTGCAGGGCACCCAGCGCCAGCAACCGAAGGCTGACCCGCAAAATAGTGTCTGCCCCGCCGCTCATTCTCCCATTGTGTTTGCCACTCCTCAGTAATTTTCTCCTTACAGATGCTAAAACATTCCTGCATCCCCAACGCCAAGGACACATCTATTGTGTCTCTACCAAGGGATGCCTTGGCTAGAGCATCGGCCCTTTCATTTCCCACAACTCCAGCATGTCCAGGGACCCAGACAAACAGAACCTCCGAACCTATATCTTCCAGTCGTTTAAGGCAGCACAGAATATCAAAAACCAAATCTGGCCGAGCTCCAGGTGTCCTATACCGGAGAGCTGATAAAGCTGATAAAGAGTCTGAACATACTATACACCGTGATGGAGGGAGATCACGGAGCCAATACAAAGCCCATAAAATTGCCACCAACTCTGCTGAAAACACAGATACATCATCTGACAGACGGACACTATTCATAACCAGCGGCTTAGCAACATACATTCCAAAACCTGCTCTTCTACCCTCTTTCGACCCATCAGTGAAGATATGAATGGCCTCACTCTGCTCGCCTAAGTAGTTGTCAATACACTCACAAGCTGCCCTTTTGCTTAAACTAAGCAGATCTGTGCTGACTTCTGGCTCAGGTAGGCTCCAGGAGGGCATAGGGGGCCACACCAGGCCCACCACCGAGTCTTTCCGCAACCCCATAGTCTGTGCCACCTTCACACTATGGGTGAAAAAACATGCTTTTTCTGGCCTTTTCGCAAACTCCCAACAGTCGTCCAGGAGACACTTAGACGCCAAATGGCCATGCGACCCCGCCACTCTAGCCCAAAAATGGACCCCCAGTTTGTTCCGTCTAAGTTTCAGAGGAAAGTCGCCCATTTCAACCAGTAAGGCAGGAATCGACGTTGTCCGAAAGGCACCACAGCAGATCCTCAGGGCCTTTGATTGTACAATATCTAGTTTTTTCAACACTGAAGAAGATGCAGCTCCAAACACCACACAACCATAGTCAAAAATGGATCTAATCATTGCTCTGTATATTAATTGGAGAGTATACCTCTCCGCTCCCCAGTCACTACCACAGAGACTTCTCATGATATTGGTCACTTTCTCACACTTTTTGATGATATTATCAACATGTATTTTCCAAATCAATCTCTCATCAAACCAAAGCCCCAAAAATTTAAAAACCTTTACCCTCTCAATGGGTGAATTATAAATACTAAGAGAAACAGAGGGTATCTTCTTTTTCAATCCAAATATCATAACTTTGCTTTTCTCACTTGACAACTTAAATCCCCATTTAGTTCCCCACTCAATAACTTTATTGAGTGCCTTTTGTGTTTCCGTGAATAAAAACGAAATGTTTTTTCCACTCCTCCAGATTGCTCCATCATCAGCAAACAATGACTTGCCAAATCTAGTATCAACACACTGAAAGATATCATTAATCATAATATTAAATAACAGCGGGCTGATTACAGCTCCTTGGGGAGTACCGTTTTCTATTCCTGCAATTTCAGACACTGTTTTACCTACCCTTACCTGAATTGTTCTTCCACACAAAAAACTCTTTATCCAACAGAACATCCTTCCATGAACACCTGCATCATGCAATTTGAAGAGCAATCCCTCCCTCCATAGACTATCGTAAGCCCTTTCAATGTCTAGAAACACTGCTAAAACTGCTTGTTTATTTACCATAGCCCTTTTGACATCTCTATCTAGTACTGCTGCTGAGTCCATCGTACTTCTACCTTTTCGAAAACCATTTTGGTAATTCACAAAGAAATCACTAGTCTCAAGAAAGAACTCCAGCCTCCTTGTGACCATCCTCTCCATCACTTTACAGAGGACAGATGTAAGAGCTATTGGCCTATATGAAGATGGGGACGACGGGTCCTTCCCTGGTTTCAAAATTGGAACCACAACAGCATGCTTCCACGATGTAGGTAGGAATCCAGACTCCCAGATATAATTGAATAACGCCAAGATTTCATACAAGGTGTCCTCACCTAGATGTTGCAGCAGCTTATAGCTGACCCCATCTTGCCCTGGAGTAGTGTTCGCACCAGCATGTATTGCGTCTACTAGTTCTCTCAAAGAAAAAAATAAGTTATACTGAGTGGGTGAGTCAACCCCTCCGCTTAGTTTAGATTTATTCTGTTTTAGGGTTTCGTTTCTCATCATGAGAATTTCCTGACCCAAGTGCCTTGTCATGAACATTCTTAAAAACTCGAACGAACATATCAGCCTTTTCTTTATTATTCACAGCCTCTCTTTGCCCATCAGATAACACAGGCAATGTGGAGTGAGTTGTCTTTCCAGCCATACGACGGATCCTCTTCCATAGCTGAACTGAGGGAGTATCTGGCCCTAGGGTTCCACATAATAGTCCTGACGTTTTTCCGATTTTTAAAGTTTTACGACAAACCAGGAAGTATGAACGCGTCCGCACAGTAACGGGCACACGTGGTCCAGAATCACTAGTGCAATTTTTTTGGTTGATCAACGGTCATGAAGTATGAGGTTAAAGATTCAGCAGGTACTTAGTACCAACTATAGATGAACTGATAGACTTTATGACACAAGCCAGGTGGAGGCGTACTATTCGATGTCTTACCATTGACTGATTCTTGTTTCATAAACTGCCAAATCAAAACCAAACACCAGCCAACGTGTCCCTACGAGAACAGGTCCTAGGTCTGCGTCTGGGTCTCGTTCCGAATGCCCGAGCTCCTTCCTCTATCTCTGAGTGAAAGCCCAGCGACGCTGCAGAGGAAACTCGGCTCTTTTGTAACCACGATTAGACCGATGCAACATCCTAATCATAGCAGACACCACGCCGATCCATCTGTTAATCTCCTGCTCCATCCTTTCCCCAAGACCCAGAGATACTTAAACTCCTCCACTTGTGGTAGGACCCTGTCCCTGATCAGCAGGGGGTACTCCACCCTTTTCTGGGTGAGAACGATGGTCTCTGATTTGGAGATGCTGATTTCCATCCTGGCTAACTGACACTAGGCAGCTGATCGGTCCAGGGAGAGTTTGGGATCATGGCCTGATAAAGCCAACAGAAGCACATCCTCTCTGAAAGCTGAAACCCAATCCTGAGGACCCGGACCGGATTCCCCCCTCTCATTCTGTTGATCCACCCACTGCCTTGGCATGGGGGGACCAACAGATGTTCATGTAGAAATTCTGTTCATAGAAATAATTAACCAAATCGGTGACAAAGGGCAGCCTTGGCAGAGTCCGAAATGAATTCAACTCGTTACCGGCAATTTGAACCAAGCTCTGGCACCGGTCAAACAGACAGTTCATAACAAGGGCACAGAGACTTTGTACCTCCACAAGAGTCTCCAAGATACACAGTGAAATGCCTACTTAAGATCCTCAAAACACATGTGGCCTGGTCTGTGATTGGTCGATGGTTGGTCTATGATTCTTCTGAAGAGAGCTGGTCCATAGTTCCACGTCTGGGATAGAAACCACACTGCTCCTCTTCAATCTCAGGCGGACCTTCCTCTCCAGTACTTCGAATAGACCTTTCCAGGGAGGCTCAAGCCTCCCTAATGTAGGCTCAGGCCACTTTATTAGATCATTATTCTTCTCTGTTCAGCGTTTTCCCTGGAGGGGTGTCACAGCCTGTTTGTTTCCAGTAGGTTAAATTATTGTAACGGTTTACTCACTGGTCTGAACAAAAAGGCCTTAAAACAGCTGCAGTTTATTCAAAATGTTGCTGCTCGAGTCCAAACAAGAACTACAAAGTATGATCACATTAGTCCTGTGCTAAAGTCTCTGCACTGGCTTCCTGTGGCTCAGAGAATAGACTTTAAAGCTGCTCTGATTGTGTTTAAGTCTCTCCATGGTCTAGAACCAAAGTACATCTGTGATATGTTAGTACCTTATGAACCATCTAGAACTCTGAGGACCTCTGGGACCGGCCTCCTGCTGGTGTCTAGAGTCAGGACTAAACATGAACCATCTAGAACTCTGAGGACCTCTGGGACCGGCCTCCTGCTGGTGTCTAGAGTCAGGACTAAACATGGACCATCTAGAACTCTGAGGACCTCTGGGACCGGCCTCCTGCTGGTGTCTAGAGTCAGGACTAAACATGAACCATCTAGAACTCTGAGGACCTCTGGGACCGGCCTCCTGCTGGTGTCTAGAGTCAGGACTAAACATGAACCATCTAGAACTCTGAGGACCTCTGGGACCGGCCTCCCGCTGGTGTCTAGAGTCAGGACTAAACATGGAGAAGCCGCATTTCAATTTTATGCCGCAAAAGTCTGGAACAAACTTTCCGAGGCCCTGAGACAGGCCGACACTGTGACGATGTTTTAAATCTAGGCTGAAAACAGTTCTGTTTAATTGTGCTTTTGATTAATTACTCTTTTTATCTGTTTTAATTGTTTTATTTATTTATTTTTAAAACTTTTTGATTCTATGTTTTGTGATTTTAATACATTTTTTCCGTCTTGAGAAGCACTTTGAATTACATTTTGTATGAATTGTGCTACAAATAAACTTGTCTTGCCTATAAACCTTTCTCCTGTGTCCTCTTCTCTCACACCAGCTACATTCACATACCTCATCTCTGGTTCTGAAACAGTAGAAGGTATGACACAGTATGAAGAACTTTCAATATGTTGATCAAAGTTAAATAAACAAACTACGTAAGTTTGGCTGTTTTTTGGGGGGTTTTGTGAGTAAATTCACTGTTTCAGACTATTCTTGCAAAATTTCCACCGAAGAATAATAACCCAGAAGGTCTGGTTTTACCACTTGAATTACAATTCTTAGAAGAAGAAAAAAACAGTTACTATGGCACCCAACAATCTGGAATTTTTAAGATTCCACTTTGAGTAGGCGGGGCCACGTGGCCTGTGTGACATCATTGTAAAGAACTCATAAGAAGTGGTTCAAAAGTCCAAAAGCAGTAGGCTAAAAATGGATTCTGGACAGAAATGTGAGACGGATTTCCGTGATTCAGACCAAGCATCATCTCGCGCTCTCGTGGTAAACTTTGAGAAAGAACTTGGTAAAATAAAAAATGAGATTTGCCAAATGAAATGTATGTTTGCCGTACTGCACAAGTCATTGAGCGGTTTGGAAAGGAAAGTGGACGAACTGTCTCTCTCATTCAAGAGGACATGTCAAATCAAGCCGCAGGTCACGGAGTCTTCTGATTCCACTCATCAAAACGTCTCTGAGCTCCGAGTTCCCACACCTAATTTGCCCGAACCAGAACCAGTTTCTCCTCCACAAGTGACAGCAGTCCTGCTGAGGACAAGCCGAGACCAGCCAGTCATCACATCAGGAGAAAACCCAAGACTGGTCTTTAAAATTCCAACAACAGAAAAGTCAGAAAATATTCTCCAAAGTTTTTCTCCAAACAGTAACTTTGAGGAAAGTCCTGAAAATCCAGGAAAAGTTTCCTCTGTTTGTAACGAAGAAGAACTGAGTTCAGAAAGTCTGAGAAAGTCCGAGGCAGACAGAATTTCAGAAAATGAAGGGGTAGATTCTGAACCACAAAATGTCCCGGACGATCAAGAAATCTCAGATCCTAATGTAGCGTTTGACAGACTCTTAAAAGAAATAGACACCATCACAGTCGGTATTCTGGGATTGGTTTCTGAAGTTCAAGTGGCCACTGAAAGTTTTGAAAAACAGCAGCTTCGTACTAATCAGGAAAAAGATTCTGTTTGTAATTTTTTATCTGAACAGTTAATAATTCCAAACTGTTCCCCGTCAGAGGAGACCCCTGAACAAAACGTAGAGATGGATTTAGAAGTAAACAAAGATCCAGACACTGACGGAATTCTTCCTCAATTATATTTTGATGAACTGTTTACAGAAGTAAACAACTTATCAAAGCAAATGCAGAGTTGGGATTTGGAACGACAAGAAATTTGTGTTAGTCTTTCTCATTTTCAAGAACCTGCATCAGAGTCCAACGTAACCGTTGACTTCTCAGAACCACAAGAGGTCTCAGATCCACAAGAGAGAGTTTACCCCTCTGAGACTGTAGCACAACAGACTAGAGAACTTGAAGTCACTGCAGAACATCGACATTTTACTTTGAAACCTCTGGAGCGCTCTGACAATCAGAAAATTCTGTCACCTACCAGATTAGATCCCAAAGAAAGGACTCCACAAACCGGAGATTCCGAAACAAACAGCCTCCCAGAAGAAAAAGCAGAGGCGGTCTCAGGACAAGAAGTCCTAGGGACTCAGGAAAGGGTTTACTTCGGTGGTCCGGCTCCACAAACAGAGTTAGTCGACCAGCTTAAAGCACCAGACATCATCTCATTGGAAAATCTTGGGTCAGATTCTACGCAGGCTTCTGAAAATATTGAAGTAGTTTACAATCGACTCATGTTTAATAACTTGGCTAATTTCCTTGAAATACCCGAACTTTCAGACGAACAACTAGAGTTTCAGAAAAAAGCAGCGAGAAGAGGGCAAAATGGTTATTGGAGAAAAAGGAAAAGATTTAGACGCAAATTGAGAAGCAACTATGCGGTAATCCCTGAACTGGATGAAGTTACCTCAGAAAGTTTATCACCTGAAGATACTTTGTGTCCACAGCTTCATGAAGCCAAACCAGAACCAGTATCCCCTTCATTCTGGAAGCTTCTCAAATTTTCTTCTGTACCAACGAGAAGCGATGGGAGCGAGAACCCAGATGAAGGTACAGCCTCCTGTGATAATCTGTTTTTTTGATGACAATCAATGAATCGATTGTAATCCCAACATGTCCTCCATTAAAAACCACATAAACAAAAACATTACGGCTGGTTCGTGTTATTTGGAGGTTAACTGTGACGCTGGATTGACTGAATTTGTTCGTTTCAAAGTGAAACAACACTTTTCCATGAAGAATAATAAAATCTGAAAAGCAATTACTTTGTGTATCTGAAGCGAATTTATGAGACAGTGGCGCCAGGAGCAAGAAGGTAGATTACGTATCGTGGTAACGGTGATGATCACTGACTGCATAGTAGTTGTAGGAGACAGTGCAGCCAGAAGGTGGGATAGTGATGTGTAGATTGGGGTTTCGGTCAGCAGCTCCAATGGCAACCAACCAACAGCTAATTGGGAGAATTATTTGAATAATTCCCTTTGATATGAGTGTCCATCTTCTCTGTGTTTGTATCTATTTTACCGAATAGTTCATCAACTGCAGCCAGTCTTCCATTTGGAACCTGAACGCCCTCCAACATGGCTTTAGAGTACGGGTCACATTCAAAATTCAATTCAAAACACTTTATTAATCCCCTGCTGGGGAATTTGAGTTTCCGGTAGCTCCATGCAGTCCAAGAGAGAGCTCCAAACAGCTTCTAGCTAGTGTCGCGTTGGGCAGGGTAGATCTGGAACAGATGTTGGGTTGCAGTTACAGTAACAGTCGGCTCTTCGCTGGGCAGAATGTGTATCACCATGACAAGAATGTTTAAAAGCTGCCGCGGATCATGACAAGGTCTTAAATTGACCTCTAAAAGCTCCACATTTTGTTGTTCTTTAAACACCACCAGTCCACCATCTTTAGTTCTACATGCACCACAGTGAAGTCAAGTATGTTCAGACAGGAATCACTCAGAGGATCCTGTCTTCATGCCTTCACCTTCTGATTCACTCCAGCACGGAACATCCCCACATGCCCATTGTGACTCTACACTCCTCGCTGCTGAAGGAGCTCATCATCAATCAGAAATTGTCTGAGGGGTGAGCATTCGTATCATTCCTACAAGCGAGTCTGGAAGCGCCACTTTCTGAAAGCGCCCCGCCTATGCCAGAAAAGCAAATTTTGAAACATTTGACTGGTTGTGGGTTGTAGAACCCGTTTAGCTGGTCAAAAATTTTTTATTGCAGCATAAGTGTCAACCAGAAAGGGCGTCGGCCATGTTGGGTCAATATTGCCATTTTGGCATTTCATGAAAAATATCAGGTCTGAAGTGTGATGCGCAACCATCCACAGTTATCAATGTTACGTTCCATCATCTTCCGCTCATCCGGGACCAGGTTGTAGGGGCAACAGCCTTATATGGGAAGCCCAGGCCTCTCTCACCCCGGCTGCATCTTTCAGCTCACCCAGAAGGATCACGAGTTGTTCCCCAACCAGCTGTGAGACATAGTCTCTCCAGCGGGTCCGGGGTCTGCCTCTTGGTCTCCTCCTGGTGGGACGTGCCCAACACACCTCACCAGTGAGGTGCTTAGGGGGCATCCTGACCAGATGCCCGAACCACCCCATCTGGCTCCTCTCGACCTGGAGGAGGAGTGGCTTGACACCGAGCTCCTCCCGGATGGCAGAGCTCCTCACCCAATCTCTGAGTGAGAGCCCAGCCACCCTGCAAGGAAGCTCATTTCGGACACTTGTATCTGCGATCTCATTCTTTTGGTCACCACCCACAGCTGGTTACCATGGTGAGGGTAGGAACGTAGATCCTGGTTACCATGGTGAGGGTAGGAACGTAGATCCTGGTTACCATGGTGAGGGTAGGAACATAGATCCTGGTTACCATGGTGAGGGTAGGAACGTAGATCCTGGTTACCATGGTGAGGGTAGGAACATAGATCTTGGTTACCATGGTGAGGGTAGGAACGTAGATCCTGGTTACCATGGTGAGGGTAGGAACGTAGATCCTGGTTACCATGGTGAGGGTAGGAACGTAGATCCTGGTTACCATGGTGAGGGTAGGAACGTAGATCTTGGTTACCATGGTGAGGGTAGGAATGTAGATCCTGGTTACCATGGTGAGGGTAGGAATGTAGATCCTGGTTACCGTGGTGAGGGTAGGAACGTAGATCCTGGTTACCATGGTGAGGGTAGGAACGTAGATTCTGGTTACCATGGTGAGGGTAGGAACATAGATCCTGGTTACCATGGTGAGGGTAGGAACGTAGATCCTGGTTACCATGGTGAGGGTAGGAACGTAGATCCTGGTTACCATGGTGAGGGTAGGAACGTAGATCCTGGTTACCATGGTGAGGGTAGGAACGTAGATCCTGGTTACCATGGTGAGGGTAGGAACGTAGATCTTGCTTACCATGGTGAGGGTAGGAATGTAGATCCTGGTTACCATGGTGAGGGTAGGAATGTAGATCCTGGTTACCATGGTGAGGGTAGGAATGTAGATCCTGGTTACCATGGTGAGGGTAGGAACGTAGATTCTGGTTACCATGGTGAGGGTAGGAACATAGATCCTGGTTACCATGGTAAGGGTAGGAACGTAGATCCTGGTTACCATGGTGAGGGTAGGAACGTAGATCCTGGTTACCATGGTGAGGGTAGGAATGTAGATCTTGGTTACCATGGTGAGGGTAGGAACGTAGATTCTGGTTACCATGGTGAGGGTAGGAATGTAGATCCTGGTTACCATGGTGAGGGTAGGAAAGTAGATTCTGGTTACCATGGTGAGGGTAGGAACGTAGATCCTGGTTACCATGGTGAGGGTAGGAACGTAGATTCTGGTTACCATGGTGAGGGTAGGAACATAGATCCTGGTTACCATGGTGAGGGTAGGAACATAGATCCTGGTTACCGTGGTGAGGGTAGGAACGTAGATCCTGGTTACCATGGTGAGGGTACATAGATCGACTTGTAAATCGAGAGCCTTACTTTTCGGCTCAGCTCTCTCTTTAGGATGGAGCGGGAGATCGACAGGCAGATCGGTGCAGCATCAGCAATAACTAGGACGCTGCATCGGTCCGTCATGGTACAGAGAGAGCTGAGTTATCAATGTATCAAACCAAATGTTTTCCTCATGATCAGGATTAACTCCCTCCAACCAACCAGCATGAAAAGTTCAGACCATTAAAGAAGGAAAACTCCCGGTAAGATAGAATGAATTCATCTGACGGGTAATAACGGAGCGAGTTTTAATGCTCAGACAGGTTCGCTAGACTCATTTGCAAAGGTGACAAAAGCTAAATTGAGGTCAAGAAAAAGGTAGTGTTGTTATCAGCCAATCCATCTCTCTTCAATGAGGTTTTTAATTAAAAGAAAGGGAAGTCCATTAAAGGCAGACTGGCTAAGCAGGAGGAAAGATGGGCTATCAAATGATTTATCTGCAGGATTAATAAGCGTAATTTGCTTTATAAAACAAGAGGGTGGCTTATTTTGGCCGCCGGCTGAAGTTGAAGTGATGTTTCTCTTGTTCATTATCAAGTAAAAACATAAAAAAACGTTAACCACTTCTGGCTTCCTTCCATTCGTCCGTCTGCTGTGCATTTGTAACACTTTTTAACTAGATTTTAAGGATTATGTGACCACAGGTTAAAGTCTCAAAGGTTGAGGTCACCAACCATTCATTATTAAAACAGTGTGAAATGAAAGGCAGCAAATTATTCTTCATTCAGTTTCAGGTTTTCACAGGTTTTGTTTTTGAAGCTTGGTTTTACGTTTAATATTTTACAGTAGTTCCGTTTCGTCATCTTCCGCTTGTTCCAGGGTCGGGTCGTGGGGGCAACAGCCTCAAACGGGCCTCTCTCTCCCCGGCTGCATCCTCCAGCTCACCTGGAAGGATCCCAAGTCGTTCCCCTGCCAGCTGTGAGACATAGTCTCTCAAGCAGGTCTGGGGTCTGCCCCTTGGTCTCCTCCCGGTGGAACGTGCCCGAAACACCTCGCTCGCGAGGTGCTCGCGGGCATCCTGACCAGATGACCAAACCACCCCATCTGGCTCCTCTCGACCTGGAGGAGGAGCGGCTCAACACCGAGCTCCTCCCGGATGGCAGAACTCCTCACCCCATCTCTGAGTGAGAGCCCAGCCACCCTTCGGAGGGAGCTTATTTGGGCCCCTTGTACCCGCGATCTCATTCTTTCGGTCACCACCCACAGCTGGTTACCATGGTGAGGGTGGGAACGTAGATCAACTTGTAAATCAAGAGCTTTGCTTTTTGGCTCAGCTCTCTCTTTACCACGACGGACCGATGCAGCGTCCTTGTTATTGCTGATACTGCACCGATCCGCCTGTCGATATCCCGCTCCATCCTTCCTCCACTCGTGAACAAGACCCCGAGATACTTAAACTCCTCCACTTGGGGCAGGACCCTCACCCGCAGGGGGCATTCCACCCTTTTCCGGGCGAGGACCATGGTCTCGGATTTGGAGGCGCTAATTCCCATCCCGGCCGCTTCACACTAGTTAGTTGGAGATAAAGTAAATTCTTCCGGTTTGCTTCCCTCTTGCAGCCATCATGAAGGTTGAGCTGTGTAGTTTCAGCGGGTATGGAATCTATCCCGGCCATGGCCGCCGATATGCCGGGATAGACGTAAAGGTATTTCAGTTTTTAAATGCCAAATGTGTGTCTGCTTTTCTGGCCAAAAGGAACCTCAGACAGATTAACTGGGCTATGCTGTACAGACGCAAGCACAAAAGGGTCAATCTTAAGAGGTGACAAAGAAGCGTACCCGCCGCACAGTCAAGTTCCAGAGGGCCATCACTGGCGCCTCCCTGGCTGAAAACATGGTCAAGAGGAACCAGAAACAATTGTTCCACAAGGCCCAGAGGAAGCAGGCCATCAGGGCTGCGAAAGAGTCCAAGAAGGCAAAGCAGGCAGCAAAGAAACCTGCTGCACCATCTGCAAAGGTTTCTGCCAAAGCTGCACAGAAGCCCAAGATTGCCAAACCCATGAATGTCAGTGCACCCCATGCTGGTGGCAAACGTTAAACCAAACTCATTGTTATGGTTGTGCATAAAATTTTCTGGTTGACTATAAGTCAGAGAGGTCAGACTGAGATGGTTTAAACATGTTCAGAGGAGAGAGAGAGAGTACATCAGAAGAAGGATGCTGGGTTTGGAACCACCAGGAAAGAGGACTAGAGGAAGACCAAAGAGGAGGTTCATGGATACAGTGAAGGAAGACATGAAGATAGTTGGTGTGACTGAAGAGGATGCAGCAGATAGGGTTAGATGGAAGAAACTGACTTGATGTGGCGCCCCCTAAAGGAAAATGCCGAAAGTAGAGGTTATTGAGGGCATCTGTTGCCACCATAATGTGAAAATACATATATGGCCAAAACAAGCTTTGTAAGCAATACACAGCTGGTGAAAAGTGTTACATTTTTACAGCCATGCCAAATAGTGATCATTATCTAAAAGGACGTATTGTATCATACCAAAAAAGTCTCATCTAAACATTCGTAATTACGTACATCAAATTGCCACTCCGTATTGGACGTCCAAATGACGTGCAGATTCCATTGACATTATGTTGGTCAGTCTTAGACGTAATATTGTTATGGATCAAAGCTGAGCGTTGATCTTATATAATGAGGAGGCAAGTGGATGCAAGTGAACCATCAGCCCAGTCCTCCAATCAGCAGCCAGCACAGGAGTGGGCAAACTTTTTGACTCGTGGGCTATATTGACTTCTAACATTTGAAAAGAGG
Organism: Neostethus bicornis; assembly: GCA_902685375.1. Lineage (NCBI taxonomy): Eukaryota > Metazoa > Chordata > Actinopteri > Atheriniformes > Phallostethidae > Neostethus > Neostethus bicornis. The sequence goes on from LR738549.1 coordinate 2,754,130, forward strand.
GCTGTGATAGACCAGGGGTGGATCCGGAAGGGTGGGGGGATCCACGCCCACACTCCCCCCTTTGGGACACACACAAAAAAAGTGTTCTTACTACTTAATTATTATGAACTTCAGACAAAATATGCACCAAAATGCAGAAAAATTACTTATTTTTCAAAATGTTCTGGAATCTGAGGGAATCAGACTCACTGAAGACCAGGCTGGAAATGACTGTGGTGGTTTGTAATGTTGCCACAGGACTGGTAGATCTCAAGACGTTCGCTACTTGAAAAGTAGATCTTGGGACAAGAAAGGTTGGGTACCCCTGCTTTAAGCAGTTTCATTAAAAATAAAAGTATACTTTATTCATCCCTCAATAAGGACATTTGTCAATGATGGGAAAATCGGTAGGTTAGGTGTCTTCCTCAAGGACACCTAGACACGAGCTCAGTGGGATTTGATCCTGCAAACTTCCGGTCCAATGATGAACATTATACCAGTGAGCTATCGCCTCTCCCCCATGGCATACCTTCAGTGGTTTAGAAGATAACACATTCATAGTAATTTGTGATCTTGATCTTTTGGATGCGTAACCCTGAAAACCTTATCAGTTAATCTATAGTTGTTACTGAGTAACAGTGGGTAGTTTTATTAAAATCCCTCACATTCTGTGAGCGGAGGCATGAACATTTATTTCAAGTGTAAACCATCAGTGTTTAACGGCAGCGCTGAAGTGAGCGACTTAAAGACTTTCGAACTAAGCAGCTCTTAACTTTTTTTTGTCTAACTTCACTCAGAGCCAAAAACACAGTGTTTATACCTAAATATTTCACTTCCCACTTAGGGTAGATTTTTTTTAAACTTGTAAATGTATTATTATCCCTGAGTGGGCATCCTTGATGTAGATGCTGAGTACAGGAAATGATTTTTGTAGATACACAGTCTTTTTTCTGTCTAACTACCATCCCACGTCGTTCTTAGGGTATGAAAGGTCACAGATCCCCCACCGGGCAGTAATGATTGTGAGGATCATAAAATCCTGCTGTGGTCCAGAAGATAAACTGGTCTGTCCGCTGTTTGGTGACTGAAGGATGATAATATTGACTGGATTTTGATTTCTTCTGTCAGAAGTTTGATCTTTTCACTGGAATAAGACTAATCTTTTCATTTGTTTTTTGAGTTTTTCCATCATTTCCTCTTTTGAATATCTCCAGTAAGAAAGAATAAAAAGTCAACATGTTTACGTCAAACAGGAGGATGGTCAGGTTTTTGACCCAATTTTTCAAAGGCTGGAAATCCATTTGATCTGATGTTCATTGGACCGAAAAATAAAACCAAGGCAGGATCACCGGCTTCACGTACAAGTTGTTTCTCCTTCACTGAGTTTTATCTGGACAGAGGACGTGGGATTGGGTCGCACGTCAACCTGAACCAACGCATCAACAACTACAGTCACAAAGGAGAGAATATTCACGTTCTATCCTTAAACATATTGATTTGAACTCATTCAGATTTGGTCATAGAGACATAAAGATGATCTGACATACAGATTACCATTCTGCTCGCCATAACGTCAGACAGGACAGGGTTAAAAAAATCACACAGAAGTGAATATGAATAAATATATATAAGCTTTTTTGGGGGTGGCATGGCGGTTGTTGCATTTCTGAGCAAACCAAAGGCTCCGGGTTTATCTACATTTACATATACTGAGTCTTAAATGATTGATCAGATAATATTTATTTATTTCTCTGGAGGATCCTCCTCACTTCCTGTTAGCTGCTTTGTAATGTCATTCTAGCAGCTGCAGAATCCTTCCTCAGGATAATTTCCCAGCAACCAATCAAGATAAAATCCATGTTTCTGGAGGAAACCGGAGAAAACTCAGAGTCTGCAACTGTTTATTAGGAAAAAAAAAAAACATGTCAACTGTTTTACTTTTAATAAATTTACATTTTTATTAATTTTTGAATACTTTACCAAGTTCTTTAAAATAACACAAAAAACCACAAAGATGAAAAAAATCAAGCTTTTTGTCAGTCACCTTCTTATCCGTCTATCCTGTACGGGATTGCGGGGTGCCCATCCAGAGCCCATCTCGGCTGATTTTAGGCGAGGGCAGGGTACGCTCCGAACAGGTCGCCAGTCTGTTCGGGGCCACACACATATACAACCATACACACACTCATTTCTAGGGGCAATTTGGCACTGGCGAATCAACCTTACATGCATGTTTTTGGAGGGTGGGATGAAAACCAGAGTACCCGGAGGAAACCCATGCAGACACGGGAAGAACATGCAAACTTCACACAGAAAGCACAGCGCTCCAAGCCTCGTCCCTACCTGGGACTTGAACCCACGACCTTCTTGATGTGAGGTGGCACTACCCACTGTGCCACCATGCTAAGTCAAGTTTTTTATTTCCAACGTATTCCAGACTTTGTTTCCAGTAAAAAGAATGTGACTCTTTCTAAGAAACAGACTCGTCTTCATGCTTTAAAATAAATCTCTGGTGATCAAAGTGTTTGCTAAACGTAACCCGGCTGATTAAATCTAAACAAATCTGGAAGGATTTTACTGGTGTGAAACAGAGCTGTGATAGACCATTACTCACACTGGTGAGTAATCCCTACTGGGAGCGTGTAATCTATTTTATTAGTTATTTATTTATCATAGCCGCCGCTCGCGGGCTGTAACACACACACACACACACAGTGTGTAAAGTTTCAGAGTGCTGAGTGAATCCCGCTCTCACAGATACTTCCAGTTTAATGTGATGCTCATTTAGAACAAAAAGGGCTAAAAGCTCAGCCTGGATTTTATTAGGAGGCCATTTAGATTTTATTTCCACGGCAGAAGAATCAGTGGAAGAAGTGGATTTATTTTAAACAGAGTGTCGCTGTCAAAAACATCGTCAGGGGATGCAACAACAAACCCCCCCCCCAAAAAAAAACCCCAACCATTTCTTATCATTTAAACCCATCATATTGTAGTTGAACCATGTCCACACCGTTCCATTCCGTTCTGTCGTATTCTGCTTATCCGAGGCCAGGTCGCGAAACAACAGCCTCGGACGGGAAGTCAAGGCTTCTCTCACCCCAGCTGCATCCTCTAGCTTACTTAGAAGGATCCCGAGTCGTTCCCCGGCCAGCTGTGAGACATAGTCTCTCCAGCGGATCCCGGGTCTGCCTCTTGGTGTCCTCCCGGTTGGACGTGCCCGAAACATCTCACCAGCAAGTCGCTTGGGGGCATCCTGACCAGATGCCTGAACCACCCCATCTGGCTCCTCTTGACTTGGAGGAGGAGCATCTCGACACCGACATTGTCCACACTGATAGGTTTTATTTTTCTTCCTAGAATGGTCATAATTTCCTAAAACTTCACAAGCTGATAAACACAATCAAAATTTAATGAGCAGGTACACCGCTGTCCTTAGCTCCTCCTTCTCAGTGAGAAAAAAAAACTCTTAGAAAACTAGTTTGAAGGAAAACAAGAACAAGTCGATGCCAAGGCATCAAACAAAATGCCCCCACCTGTCCTCCACCTGTCCTCCATCACACTGTATTAAAAATGAATATTTAAAATCATGTCTGTAAGGTTTGTAAATGATTTACTATCATTTCATAAAAATTTATCACTAAAAACGTAGTGTAAAAATGTCTAAAAACAGGTCAGAAGGAAGAGTTAGTGTAGAATTTAAAGTAGAATTTAAGAGAGAGACCTGGACGGGGAGAAACGTGATGACGATGTAACATGAACAGAAGCATCCGTCCTCCATGTTTGTAGTTCTGTGGATCAGCCATGCTTTACAGTCCATGTTGTTGGCAATTCTCCAGATTGAGAATTAAAGAATGAAAAGAAGAAATTTGTGTGCTGCTTTACACCGCAGTAGGCTGCCAGGACGGCGCCAATGGTGGAGGACATGGGGGTTATGTGTCTTTTCCAAGGAGCCTAGACGTGAACTCAGTGGGAATCAATCCCGAGAACTTCCGGTCCAAGGGCAAACGTTCTCCCACTGAAATACAGTGTTTAGAAAGTTTAATCAGAAAACTTTTTTTATGCTATGTGTTCCGAACGTGTGCAGAAGAGAGAGAGAGAGTACATCAGAAGAAGGATGCTGGGTTTGGAACCACCAGGAAAGAGGACTAGAGGAAGACCAAAGAGGAGGTTCATGGATACAGTGAAGGAAGACATGAGGATAGTTGGTGTGACTGAAGAAGATGCAGGAGATAGGGTTACATGGAAGAAACTGACTTGATGTGGCGCCCCCTGAAGGGAAATGATGGAAGAAGAAGAAGAAGTGTTCTGGTCTTCACTGACTGTTCGGTGAGACCAGAAAGGAACGATTAGTTCAAGTTCCGGCCCAACATGGAACCCCAAAGCTGCAAGGTCAGACTGTTTCCATGGAGAGAAAGAAACAGCCTGATGAATCCGGATAGTAAATCACATGATGTCTCCATTTACATAAAAGTCACCTTATGCACAAATTTGGACGTGAGCACGCTTCAGGCCCCAGGAATTCGTCCAATCTTATCACTCTTAATTTAGGGTTCAAACAGCAGACTCCATTTTTTTTATCTTCAACTTCACCACTTTTCTTTTTATCCGTTCCATTTTGTCGTCTTCCACTTCCGGTCGCGGGGCAACAGCCTCAGACGGGAAGCCCAGGATTCTCTCATCCCGGCTACACCCTCCAGCTCACCCTGAAGGATCCTGAGTTGTTCTCCGGCCAGCTGTGAGACATAATCTCTCCAGCGGGTCCGGGGTCTGCCTCTTTTCTTTTTATGAGAAACCATTGTTTTACTGTTTAGATGAATTTTAATGGATGTTTGTCCGTATTCTTCTCTTTGAGAATCTGGAAGACAAACAGAACCTTCCAGCATCCGTCTTAAAAGACAGATTAGATTGAAAAGTCTTCATTAGAAAAAGAATAACTTCTAAAAACAACCATGAGGACGAGCTCTTCCCTGGAAACAGGAGCTATGAGTCCTTGTCACAGTCGATTGGGTTCATTTTCTAAGTCTGTCCCCATTTATTCTCCCTTTTTCTGTAAATACATCGTCTAAATTCCACATACTGCCAAAGAAAATTGAATAAAATATACAATTGTTGGCAGTAGACCGAAAGCGTTGAAGAGTTCAAGCCAGAAACACGAATGGGTTTGAAAAACGAGCAATTGGAAATCAATTTCCAACAGAAATATCTGATTTTCTCTCCAAATAGGAACGACTATAACGAGCAGACACCTTCTGTTTGCAGTTTTCTGCAAACTTTCAGCCCAGTGACAGCATTAAAATGTAAAACTGAAAGGCAGTCATATGAAATAATGAGGCTGTCAGCGTCTAGCAAAGCTTTTTGGCAGGCGTGCATCTCTTCTGGCTTTTACAGGACGGTGATGAGTCAAGACACTGGAACAGACAAGGACGATGAATTACCACCTTTCTATTTGGCACATCTCATTACCTCGGCCACCTTGTCAGCACTGGTATCATAATTAATCTTCTTTAAGTCGCAGGGTGTGTGTGTGACAGGCTAAATGACCGGGGTGGTGACGGGGGCGGATACAGACACCTAAAATGTAACGTTAAAGAGCTTCAGTTTAATTACAAGTAGAAGATTACTGGTTCAAGTTTTACGTGTAAACGAGCCGATCTGCGTAAGATTCTAAAAACACATCAAAAAGCTCGGGTTTAAACGTGAAATCACAACTCCTCCAAACGTCTGTAGTCTTTAAAACAAAGAGAAATTAACATTTTATTTAAATAAACAAATAATTTACTTCAATTCCAATCAAAGGAGAGAAAAAGATTGAGGGATTTGTTTTCATCCCGACGTTCGCCGCAGGCTCTCTAATTCATCACATCGATCGTCCTCAGCTCATCGGTTTATTTTCTGTGTGAAACAGCCTGCAGAGGAGCGGGTTTACCCCCCCCCCCCCCCCCCCCTGTCTCTTCGGCTCATATTCATGATTCCCTCTGAATGACCTTTAAAGAAGTTAGAGAAATAAAAAGTTGTGGGTTTTTAATGGAGACAGTTCTCATCTGAGATGTGACCTGGGGATTGATTACGTTACCGTTCCTGGGATTTAGTCGTGACGCCCGAACTAACAATCTCTTTTAGAAAGCGTGGTTATATCTGCGGGTCCGGGGTCTGTCCCTTGGTCTCCTCCCAGTGGGACGTGCCTGAAACATCTCGCCTGCGAGGCGCTCGGGGGGCATCCTGACCAGATGCCCGAACCACCCCATCTGACTCCTCTCGACCTGGAGGAGGAGCGGCTCAATACCGAGCTCCCCCCGGATGGCAGAGCTCCTCACTCGATCTCTGAGTGAGAACCCAGCCACCCTGCGGAGGAAGCTCATTTCAGCCGCTTGTACCTGCGATCTCATTCTTTCGGTCACCACCCACAGCTGGTCACCATGCTGAGAGTAGGAACATAGATCCTGGTTACCATGGTGATGGTTGGAACGTAGATCCTGGTTACTATGGTGAGGGTAGGAACGTAGATCCTGGTTACCATGGTGAGGGTAGGATCATAGATACTGGTTACCATGGTGAGGGTAGGAATGTAGATCCTGGTTACCATGATGAGGGTAGGAACGTAGATCCTGGTTACCATGGTGAGGATAGGAACGTAGATCCTGGTTACCATGGTGAGGGTAGGAATGTAGATCCTGGTAACCATGATGAGGGTAGGAACGTAGATCCTGGTTACCATGGTGAGGGTAGGAACGTAGATCCTGGTTACCATGGTGAGAGTAGGAACGTAGATCGACTTGTAAATCGAGAGCTTTGCTTTTCGGCTCAGCTCTCTCTTTACCACGACGGACCGATGCAGCGTCCTAGTTATTGCTGATGCCGCACCAATCCGCCTATCGATCTCTCGCTCCATCCTTCCTCCACTCGTGAACAAGACCCCGAGATACTTAAACTCCTCCACTTGGGGCAGGACCCTGTCCCTGACCCGCAGGGGGCATTCCACCCTTTTCCGGGCGAGGACCATGGTCTCGGATTTGGAGGCGCTAATTCCCATTCCGGCCGCTTCACACTCGGCAGCAAATCGATCCAGTGAGAGCTGGAGATCACGGTCTGATGAAGCCAACAGGACCACATCATCCGCAAAAAAGCAGGGATCCGATCCTGAGGTCACCAAACTGGATCCCTCCAACGCCTCGGCTGCGCCTAGATATTCTGTTCATAAAGGTGATGAACAGAATCGGAATCCAACTCTCACTGGAAATGGAATCAACATACTGCCGGCCACACGGACTATGTCTCCGCTGCAGAGACTATGTCTCACAGCTGGCCGGGTAACGACTTGGGATCCTTCCAGGTGAGCTGGAGGATGCAGCTGGGGTGAGAGAAGACTGGGCTGCCCGTCTGAGGCTGTTGCCCCCGCGACCCGACCCCGGAACAAGTGGAAGATGACAGAACGGAACGGTCATATCTGAATCTGTGCATACACCAACTTCCATCCGAACTGAGGGATCCCTAGAAGATGGGGCGGGGCGTGGACTGTTTTACTTTAAGCAAATCACTGGATTGAAAATTATACCTAGATGGAAGTCGAAACATCTCAATCATCAAACACACTGTCCAGAAGATGCTGTGAAGAATTCTCTACAATGGATCCGTCCTGGATGAAATAGTAAGACGTGGAGAGAAGAGGAGACGTGTGGACAGAATCAGAAGTGAACCGAGGAAAGTGAAATGAAGCTTTTGAAGCAGAGAAGAAACAATTAGAAAACAAACTTCCTCCTCAGGCTGGCTGGGCTCTCATTCAGAGATCGGGTAAGGAGCTCTGCCATCCGGGAGGAGCTCGGTGTCGAGCCGCTCCTCCTTTAAGTCGAGAGGAGCCAGATGAGGTTGTTCGGGCATCTGGTCAGGATGCCCCAGAGCGCCTCGCTGGTGAGGTGTTTCGGGCACGTCCCACCGGGAGGAGACCAAGAGGAAGACCCCGGACCCGCTGGAGAGACTATGTCTCACATCTGGACATCGAACAACTCGGGATCCTTAGTCTTAGACACATTGGATGCTCGTCCTGAGGGAGGGATCTCTCTTTTGTGTGGATCCCCATGAGGTTTCTTATTTTTACCCCACTGATGGGTTTTCAGGAGTTTTTCCTCACCGTGAAGGAGAGTCTAAGGGCAGGAATGTGTTGTGTATTTATGAAAAAAATCTTCATTTTTCTTGTTTTTGTTCTTTTAAATCTTTAATTTGAAGCCTGTTGAGACAAAAATTTTGTGTTTTTGGGCTGAAAAAATAAAATTGATAATGTTTCCCTGTTATTCTGAACGGGTGGAAGAATTCATCACCAGGCTGAGGAGCGTTTGAGACCTGAGGAGAAAATATGAGTCTCTTCTGGATCTGTTTCTGCAATCCAACCTGATTTAAGCTGGAGAATGAATGAATAATGGCTGTGATGGATGCCCCGTCAGTTTGGATTTCTTTTCTGCATCCTAATATTTCCTTCACGTCACGTCACGCAGCCACATGGAAAAAGAGTCGACACTTTTCTGCTAATTTAAATAAATCCTTGAGTTTACCAGCAAACAGAATTCTATCAGACATGTTTAATCTTTCCATCCATCAAACAAACAGGTTTCTAAAAGAAGGAAGAGACCAACGTTAACAAGCTTCATTTTTTTAAATGAGAGACTCTGGTTGTGTTCCATCAGGGTCTGAGACGCTTTATGCACCTCGCCTCAGGTTTTTATTTAATGACAAGCAGCAGGAGTCTGGACCAATGAGGGCTGGTGGAGAGTGAGCCAGTAACCATAGCAACAGCCACAAAAATAAGAGCACTTAATCAAGCCGTTGATAGTTTGGCATCGTAAGAGTCTGAAACGGACTCAAAATAACAGCCGAAAACCAAAATCTTAGAAATAAAACTACAGATTTAAATCAAATGTTGGACTTTATAATAAATGCAGAAATAAAAACAGACTCTGATTCTGAAGCAGATTGATTTTTCTTTCTGATAAAAGAAGTTTTTTTTTTTTTTTTTTTTTCTGATGAGGTTTAATATTAAATAAAACCTGATTTAAAAACCAGATTAATTATCTTAATTAGCTGCATTTAATTTAATTTATTCTTTGCATTTAATCACTGATTTAATTTCATAATGAGAATTTTAAGAGAGAAAATGATTCTGTAATTCAGATCTAAAGTGGATTCAGAGGTGTTCATCACGTTACCAGGGGCGGATCCAGGATATTTTAAACGGGAGTGTGAGGTCTGACAAAACGAGCACCTGTGATGTTCATCAGTATAGGGGTTTCTGGGGGGCTTTCCCCCCAGAACATATTAAAAAAACAAGTCATTTTTCCTTCATTTTGGTTCCTATTTTGCCCAAAGTTTATAATAATTAAAGTAGTAAGAACCCTTTTTTTTGTGGTCCAAATGGGTGGGGCGTGCGCCCCTGGATCCGCCCCTAATTATAATTCATTTTTTTCTGAATACTTTACAAACGGGGCGGCACGGTGGCGCAGTTGATAGCACAGTGGCCTCACAGCAAGAAGGTCGTGGGTTCAAGTCCCGGGTGGGGACGAGGCTTGGAACACTGTCCTTTCTGTGTGGAGTTTGCATGTTCTCCCTGTGTTTGCGTCGGTTTCCTCCTACCCTCTAAAGACATGCATGCTAGGTTGATTGGCTGGTGCCAAATTCCCCTTAGGCATGAGTGTGTGTGTGTGAATGGTTGTATGTATGTGGCCCTGCGATATAATGGCGACCTGTTCGCGGTGTACCCTGCCCTTCGCCTTAAATTAGCCGGGATGGGCTCCAGCACCCACCGCACCCACCGATGGAAAAGAAGATGACTGACTTTACAAACGTTTATCTTTTACATATATTTAATATTTCTTTGTTTCACACCTTTAACTGATGCACAATCATTTCAACCTGCTTTTTAATGTTTGATACATGTGAAGATTTTTTTAGATCCGATCTGTGCGTTAACGTTCGCTTACAAATAAATTTAAATGACTTCCACTTTGTTTTAACTTTTGTCTTCCGAATCGCTTAAGGCTAACAGTGTTGTGAGGAGTGCCGGAGCCTATCCCCGCTGGCTTAAGGCGAGAGGCAGGATTCACCTTGAACAGGTTGCCAGTCTGTCTCAGGGCCACACGCACATTCCTAGGGGTAATTTCATTGCACCCAATCAACCTAACATGTATGTTTTTGGAGGAAACCAGAGAAAACACACACAGACACTGAGAACATCCAAACTACACACAGAAAGGACAGTGTTCTAAGCCTCGTCCCTACTGGGATTCGAACTCCAACCATCTGAGGTACCTGTGATAACCACTCTATCATCAAGCAGCCTGTTCTAAGTTTCTTTAAACATTTCTCAATGCAGAAAATCAGGATGTCATAAGCAAAAAAAAAAAAAAAAGTGATTTTGCAGATTCATGCTCAAAAAACAAAGAGTGAGTTCTGATTTTGACCCTTCTGACACCACATCGTATTTTTTTTAACCCTGATTTGATTTTATTGATTTGCTGTTGGTTTAGGTTTATAATTAAATTATTGGTTCGAGACTGGAAGCAGTTAAAACATGTTTTACTGTTTTCTCTAAAAAATAATCATTTTTTTCAAATAAAATATTTAAATAAAAATGATCATTTTAATTGAGTGAGGCTGGTGCGGGGCCGGACAAAGCACGGCTCAAAAAACCCCTATGAGGAGATCAAGCATGGCCAAGTTGCCCTTGCCCGGACGCAGGTCACCGGGTCTTCCTTTTGGAGGCAGACCCGAGGGTGGGGCACGAGATCGAGCACCTGGTGGCTAGGCTTTTACCCATGGGGCCCAGTTGGGCTCAGCCCGAACAGGGGACATGGCCTACCTTTCCAGTTGTCTCACCACCTGCAGGAGAGTCATAGGGGTCGGGTGAAGGAGGAGGTGGGTGGCAGCCAACGACGGGAACCCTGGTGGTATGACCTTCAGCTTCATAAGCTATCTCTAGGAACGTGGAATGCCCCTGGTGGTTGGCACAGTAGCCTAACAGCAAGAAGGACCGGGTTTAGTTCCCGGAGAGGCGTCGAGGCTTAAAACACTGGTCTTTCTGTGTGGAGTTTGCACGTTCTCCCCGTGTATATGTGGGTTTCTTCCCACCCAACAAAAACATGCATGTTAGGTTGATTGGACCTTAGATTGAGTGAGGATGGTTGTCTATGTGTGGCCCTGTGATCTGTTCAGGGTGTATCCTGCCACTACACACACAGGCTTTGGCACCCTCCCTGCTCCGCTCCCCTCCAACTTTGATAGAGATAGGCGGTTCAGAAGACGATACAAATCTCACATGTGGGCACTTTTGTTAAAAATCTTGCATCAAACCCCAGATTGGGCATCAGTCATCTCTGAGTATGTATTTACTCTCCATGCAGTTGTTCCAGATGTTACCTTCTTTGTTAATCCCAGCAGCCTCTCTTCTGGCTCCACATGCTGGTTTCTGTCTTTAAACAGCCTCTAACGATCAGTTTAATCCAAACATCACCACCGATCTTTGTTAAACCATCAGAAACCTGGTCTCCAGGTATGCATGGATCCTAAATCCATGTTCCATCATCACAACCAGTTCCTAAAAGAAGCAACAAACCTGCCTTTTTTTCTAACATTTCCATTGATGTGAGCGTCCTGGCACACAGATCGAAGGGGTTTCACTGAGCGGATAATGAAAGCTAAATAAACTCCTGGCACTTTGAATGTAACTCAGATTGATGATGATGAGCTTTACTGGGAACCTCCTCATGATTAAACTCATCTTTCTGGATGGCACTTTACTCATTCAGATAATTATTCTGGATTGAAGGATACTCAGTAGAAAATGTAGCTTCATCACGGCCAGAAAACTCTTAGACTACTGAGGCAGCTCATGTCGAACAGCTCATTCCGGCAATGAAGTCAAACAGAAGTGAATAGTGAGCTCTTAAAGGAGAGCAACTGAAAAGATGGAACCATCAGACTTTAGATGATATTAAACAAGGGGGGGAGCTGGGGTTTCGGTGGATCATGATTATTATCTCCTACCAAACATAGAGCGCAGAAGACCGACAGTTCAAAACGATACAACGTGCATGATCAACATCTGGAAAGAGCTGCTGTCGCAATGTTTTGGGGTTTTTTTACAATCTTTTTTAATCCCTCAACGGGGAAATTTATGTGCTGCATTACACCGCAGCAGGCTGCCACGACGGCGCTAACGGTGGGAGAAACTAGAGGTTACGTGTCTTCTCTAAGGACACCTAGACATGAGCTCAGTAGGATTTGGTCCCGCGAATTTCCGAACAACATCCGGTGCAATGGCGAACATTCTACCACTGAGCGATTGCCTCCCCCGATTGTTCAGAACAGCAGTGGGCAAACTTTTTGACTCGAGGGCCACTTTGAGTTTTCACATTTGACCAAAGGGGCTGGGTCAGGATCAGATGGATGGCATGCTTTGGTAACCTCTAGATTTGACCGGTAGAATGACGCTAGATTTTAAACAAGGGCTAAATGTTAAATCAAGAGCGTTAAATTTCAAATCTAGCAGAGCTAGATCTGAAATCTAAGCACTTTATGTAACATTTTTCTTGTTTTAACATCTAACACGATTGTTTACGTGGATATGGATGAACAGACAAGGGCTCAGTGGTAGAGCATTCGCTCGCGGACCAGAAGTTGACCAGGAGTTTGAGTCCCACTGAGTTCACATATAGGGTCCTTGGAGAAGACACCTACACCCCGTTTCTCCCACCATTGGCGGCGTCGTTGCAGCCTGCTGTGGTGTAATGCAGCACACAAATTCCCAGATGATAGAAAGATAAATACTTTATTGATCCCGACGGAAATTGTCATGTCATCTGTTGCTCCCATTCACACATCAGGACACACAATTACAACAGTTCAAAATAAAAGGTCCGTGTAGTCCCTCATTCATCCAGGAGTGATCCATAGTAGAAAAAGTTTCAAAACAGTCTTCTGGACAGTTTAATTCTTGATCGAGACGTTTCGACTTCCATCCGGAAATCATTTTCAATCTGAATGAAATGGACAGAAAACTGGATCTATTTATACTAACCTGAGTAAAAGGTAAAAAAATAGTAAGAAGGGCTCGACCAATGAGCCTGTGTTACCTATGATGGCCGTGAATGGCTCCTATTGTAGCCACAGACCAGTAAACGACCCTATTATTGAAAATGATTTCCAGATGGAAGTCGAAACGCCTTGTTCAAGAATTGAACTGTCCAGAAGACTTTTTTGAAACTTTTTCTACTTCAAAATAAAAGATCAAATAGATAAGACAAAATAAAATGATAAAGTGCTTCTAAATGAATGCAAAATAGAGTATGTAAAAAAAAAAAAAACACACACAAAAAAAGAAGCATGTTAGATGTTAAAACAATCACAATGTTACATCAAGAGCTTAGATTTCGAACCTAGCGTCGCTAGATTTTAAATTTAACGCTCTTGATGTAACATTTAGTGCTTGTTTAAAATCTAGCGCTCCATTCTATAGGTTGAATCTAGCGGTTACCAAAGTATGCCATCCATCTAGTCCTGTTCTAGCCCTTTGGTCAAATATTAGAACTCAATGTGGCCTGCGAACCAAAAAATCTGCCCACCCCTGGTTTAGAACCATCATGCTTTCAGACTAAAGCAAACATATTGGTTTGATTTTAAATAACATTTCTGATCAATCCAGTTCACTTTAGTTTTTATTGCTTTGCTTGTGAACCACAGTAACGTCATCTTGACAGAAAATCAATTCCACCAATCCACAACAGACTATCCCAGGGAAACCAGATGTATTGAAATATTATTACAATAAGTCAGGGGTACGCAGGTCAAACAGGATCAATACGGCTCGACTTTGATGTGGTTTTATTTGAAAGTGAAATTTTCTGCAGATATCAATAAGTTATGATTTTCATGCTTCATGAAGTCAGAGATTTGACTGTTCAATCCAGCTTCTAACAAATCATTTAAGTAAACTTAGAAACAGAATGAAGTGGACGAAACATGTACACACACGGCTCAAAGGTTTATTAGATGGATTCATTCAAGTGTTATTTAATATAAGATATAACATAACTCCAGATGTTATCTACTGTAATGAGGAAGGGCCGTAATTCTTAGCCCGAACCCGACCTGACTGTCGGGTACCCGTCCGGTCGGGCTCAAGTTCCGACATTTTTACTCGGGCCAGGTCTGGCTTGGTCTCGGGTTTTAGTGGTCGTGTGAAGCGCTTCAATTGTAACCAAATGTAAATAGTGAGTTCAGTAGATCCGCCGCTAGAGGCCGATCATGTGTATTATCGTGTAGATACCAGAGAGTGAGAACTGGTGAGTGAACTGAACTGGATGGATGTAAATAAACGGTCGAATAGAAATTAAACTGGACTCGTTTGTTCAAAGATAACCACACATTAAACATCACTGACCGTGGGAAACATACATGTTAAAAAACATGTTAAATCAACTGTGTTAACTCATGTATGAATGAGTTATTCTTGGTGAAAGCTGTGTGTGCGCCATGTGTACACTTCAATAATGTAGGGCTCTGAACGGATTCGGGCTGTCAATAAAAATGTTTTTGTTGGACTCAAGAAGCATTCGGGCCAAATTCTGTCGGGCTCAACCCTTTCGGGCTGAACTTTTCAGACCGAGTTACAGCTCTTTAATGAGGTGTGGGGGGTTTAAATCTGCTCCAACAAAAGTAATGAGAATAATAAGTGATAAAGAATCAAGAGACCAAACTAATGAACTCCTCATAAAGTTTTAGAAATGGTCAAATTTTGTTCAATTAAATCTGATATTTGATAATGTGGAAAATTAAAATCAAATTATCTCCCGAGTCCCTTTATAGAAAATCTGATTTTATTACAGATTGTAAAAATGGAAGAAAAGGAGATTTTTATTTACATTTTGTGAACCTCATTAAGACAAAGAGGTTTTATGTTCTCTGGTTTAAAACTGAGGAATTCTTTAAACTTCATGAACAATTATATTTTAAAAAGATGGTGCAAAACTTTTTACTATAAAATGTGTATGACTGTATAATATTTTTGTAAGCTCAATCCTTGACTGTAGTAATTTAAAACTGTGGTTGTTCATGAGCATAAGATCCAATGAGGAAAATATCTGCCATACCAGCCTGTCAATCCCTGATCCCATCAGACCTCAGAAGCTAAGCATGCTGGGCCTGGGCTGTACTTGGATGGGAGACCACTGGAACCTCAGGTACCACAGTGGGACAGACGTTGAGATCAAATTGTGGCTGTGTCCCTGGGCAAGACACTTCACCCACGTTGCCTAGTCTGGATGGTGTGTGTGTGATTGGGTGGTGATGGTCAGGGGGGCCGATGGCGCAAAAATGGCAGCCTCGCTTCTGTCAGTTTGCCCCAGGGCAGCTGTGACTACAACAGTAGCTTATCAGTACCTGGTATGGAATGAACGAGTAATGTGTGAAACGTCTTTGAGAGTCCTGAAAAGCACTTTGAATCAAATACAATACATTATTATTAATTATTATTAAAAGCAGTTCAGAAGATGAGTCAAAAAATTTTGTGATTCAATCTGATTGATAACTTAGGATCAACAAACCAGAGCAATGGAGAGTGTGGAAAAGAGGTGAAGAAGTGTGTGCAGGCAGACTGGAACGGGTGGAGAAAAGTATCAGGTGTGATGTGTGATGGAAGAGTTTCAGCTAAAATGAAAGAAAAGTGTAGAAAACCGTGGTGAGAGCGGCCATGCTGATTGGTCTAGAGACAGTGTGGTGAGAGCGGCCATGCTGATTGGTCTAGAGACAGTGTGGTGAGAGCGGCCATGCTGATTGGTCTAGAGACAGTGTGGTGAGAGCGGCCATGCTGATTGGTCTAGAGACAGTGTGGTGAGAGCGGCCATGCTGATTGGTCTAGAGACAGTGTGGTGAGAGCGGCCATGCTGATTGGTCTAGAGACAGTGTGGTGAGAGCGGCCATGCTGATTGGTCTAGAGACAGTGTGGTGAGAGCGGCCATGCTGATTGGTCTAGAGACAGTGTGGTGAGAGCGGCCATGCTGATTGGTCTAGAGACAGTGTGGTGAGAGCGACCATGCTGATTGGTCTAGAGACAGTGTGGTGAGAGCGGCCATGCTGATTGGTCTAGAGACAGTGTGGTGTGAGCGGCCATGCTGATTGGTCTAGAGACAGTGTGGTGTGAGCGGCCATGCTGATTGGTCTAGAGACAGTGTGGTGAGAGCGGCCATGCTGATTGGTCTAGAGACAGTGTGGTGAGAGCGGCCATGCTGATTGGTCTAGAGACAGTGTGGTGAGAGCGGCCATGCTGATTGGTCTAGAGACAGTGTGGTGAGAGCGGCCATGCTGATTGGTCTAGAGACAGTGTGGTGTGAGCGGCCATGCTGATTGGTCTACAGACAGTGGCACTGGAGAAAAGACAGGAAACATAGATGTTTGTAGCAGAGATGAAGATGCTGAGGATCTCTCTGGGAGTGACCAGGATGGACAGGATCAGAGGAACAGCACATGTTAGAGGTTTTAAAGTCAGAGAGGTCAGACTGAGATGGTTTGGACATGTGCAGAGGAGAGAGAGAGAGTACATCAGAAGAAGGATGCTGGGAAATGCAGAAAGAAGAAGATTAAATCTGATTGATTGTGGACCGTTCTGAGCTCTAAAATGTCTTGTTTTGGTCCGCGGGGCAGCAGTTGAATCCCATTGGTCCAGGTTAATAATCTAACGTTCCACACTTTGTCTCCACTTTCAGGAACATGTCTGACTCTCCGGTGTGGAAACATACGTCCTACATTACATCACCATGTAAAAAGTTGTGCCCATGGCAACGCATCGTCCTCCTCATCCTACTTTAAT
This sequence comes from Neostethus bicornis, assembly GCA_902685375.1. Lineage (NCBI taxonomy): Eukaryota > Metazoa > Chordata > Actinopteri > Atheriniformes > Phallostethidae > Neostethus > Neostethus bicornis. The sequence goes on from LR738549.1 coordinate 2,770,955, forward strand.
GCACCCTAAGAAACCAAGAAGTGCTTCATATTTTATTTTCTACGTCTTACATCAGCATTTTAATTTAACCAGTTAGTGACGGTCTCATCTAAGCACTCACTGGAAAACCAGATGATGCAAATGGGAGGAAAAAGTTAATGGAAATAATTCAAGCGATGTTTGATTTAATTTAGACTTTCTTTCTCTGTTAAAACCTTGTGGAGGTTCAGAGCCTCTGATCAGAGCTTCACTGATCACTGGTTTTTAAGGGCTAAACATATGCTCGTCAGGCATCTCTGTATTTCTGGTAAATTATTAGGAGGAAAGCTTAACATGGACGAGGGTCTGCTTTATATTCATGCCTTGATTCATCACTGAGAAAATCAGTGATGCTCTGGTTAAAGTGCATCATTTTTTGGTCCATTTCTCACTGAGCAGGGTGGTAAAAAAAGGGATTCATGGTCCAACTTGGAGCCAAAACATTTATCCAATTACAGATGAATAATCAAAGTAAATCTTTGACTTAATCATATTTTTTAATAAACATTCGATCTTTCCTCAAAGCTGGTTCAACACTGGAAACAATATTTATGCTCCTTAATTGGATTTGATCTTAGAGTAAATTGGATGGTGTGAAATACCATGAAAAATTCTTCCTCAGAACATTCTTTATTGTATGATCCCCTCGCCTGCCACCAGAGGGAGCCCTCGACCTTCCTTATCACCCTGATTAGGGACACCTGAGACTGATTTCTGATACCACACACCTGTGAACCCTGCTGCCTATTTAAGGGCAATCCCCCCAGACTTCCATGTAAACCTATTGTTGCAGAGCTGAAGTTGTTCTAACTAGACTTAGACTTGGGCACTGCGCCCGGGCGGAGAGTTTAAAATTAGTAGGCAAACATCCTAGTGGGCTGTGTGGGTGTGGAAACGCTGCATCGGTTAATCATGTAATGTTGTCATGCAGCAAATACAATCGAGAAAGAAGACATCTTTTTGTTCAGTTGGCAGATGCAGGTTTAACCGTTTTTTTCACTCAAGTTGTTGTTGTTTTCAGTAGAAAAACAAGTTGGAGAAGCCGTACTTTTTTATCTGCGCTGCACTGGCCATTTTTCAAGGATCTAATTTCAACCTTTGGTCTACCTGTGGAGGGCAGCATTGCACACTCAAGCGTGTAGCCTGCCGGAAATCATTTGAAGAAGAAGAAGACTTCCATATCAGAATGATGGGTGTTGTGAAAGATGTGCGTTGTCATGGAAGCTGATGACTTTTCTTGCGGGGTTATGACTGCTATGGCGGAAGTTAAATCGAAGACTGAGAGGATGGCTGAAGTGGGAGGAGAGATGGATGAGCTGCGGGTTAAGGCTGGTGTGGACGCGCCCTGCTTGGGGCTGTGAACCTTGGTGGTGTTTGTGGAGCACTGTTGGGGATCATGGTTTTGGTGGGGATTTGGGTCAGCTGGGTGTTGTTTGTTGGTGGTGGGCTACTGTTGATTGCGTTGTTTACAGAACGTTGGAGGTGGGGGGACTTGAGCATTTTTCTTGGGTTGAATGTGTTTTGGTGTAAGATATTAGTCGGTGGGTGCGTTGGGATTTGCTCTGGGGGTAGGTGAGGGAGACTGGTCTGTCGTCTGGGTATGGTGGTGGGGTTTTGGGAGAGTGGTTCGATAAGGTGGCAGTAATGCTCATTGAGGTGGCTTCCGCCGTTAAAACTCCAAAAAAGAAGAAGACTTCCAGGTCGAGTCACTGTCGTCTTCACCCTCCTCCCTGATGATGAGTTACATCCTGGAACTCTGTTATTTATCAGAACTTTTTATTCTGAGTTAATCCTGTGCCCTCTGGTTTACAGACTTACCTGAATGTGTTTAAGAAACCTTGTTTTGATGTCATGCATTTGGGTCCTCCTCATTCCACATCACAAAAATTAATCTGATGGGTCAGCCACACACCATCCCAATCTATCATTTAATCTGCCAGAGTTTAATTGATCAGAATATTTGCTTCCATAAAATCATCCAGTGTTTTTTTTTCCTATTGTCACCTTTTAATTGAAATAAAAAACTGTTCTCATGTAAAAAAAATAACAAAAACTGTCCCAACAAAATGCTGCTAAAAGCAAAGCAGCAGCCTGATGAAGTTTTTCTCAATAAGCTGTGGTTCTAAGAAAATTAGTCTTTATTAATTGGAATTTAATAAAATAAAAATATCTGAATGAATCTGAAACATACGTTTGTCTTCTAAACATGTAGATGTGTCTCAGGACGTCTTAGTTTTCTACCTGATTTAAAATAATTCACTTCTCACAAGAAGCTTCATGAGTTTAAACACAAAAAACAAAATGCTGAATGAATAAAAACCCAGGAGCTGGACTTCATTTTATTGTGAAAATTTTTTTTTTAAATTCTGCCGAGCAGGACAAAAAAATGATCAGACTTCTGGTCAACCTCACATAGACGTAAACAACACCAACACACACATTAAGAAACAGCCAATCTGTCCTCCTCGTTCTATTCTTAATGAAAATAATAGACATTGGTTAAGTTTAATTTCATCTATTGAACTGTTATTCTAAATTGTGTCACGAGATGGGGCGAACTCCATCCTGACTGATTTCAGGCGAGAGGCAGGGTACATCCTAAACAGGTCGCCAGTCTGTTGCAGAGGCCACAGAATGTTTTTGTGGAAGGAAACTGGAGAATACACACGCATACACGAGGAGGACATGCAAACTCCACACAGAAAGGACAGTGTTCCAAGCCTCGTTTGCACCCAGGACTCAAACCCACAACCTTCTCGCTGTGAGGCCACTGTGTTACCCACTGCACCACTGTGCCGCCCAGTTTTGATTGTATTTCTTTATTAAATAAATGACTCTATTTCTCCAAAGACCGTAGACGCGCTTTCTGTGGGACGCAAACCCACGACCTTCCGGTCCGCGTGCGAACGCTCTAACCACTGAGCTGCCGTCTCCTTCAATGGGGAAATTACTGTGCTGCATTACACCACAGCAGGCAGCCACGACGGCACCAATGGTGGGAGCAACTGGGAGGGTTGGGGGCGGTTAGGTGTCTGCTCCAGGGAACCGGCTTGTCCTAGTCCAAGGACAAACACTGTACCGCCAACACCTCGTTTTTTTATGCCTCCGCCCACAGAATGTAGAGTCATTGAGCAGTTTTTTTCTGGTCTGTGCTTCTTGAATGTGATTTCTACGGAATGACAGAAAGAATTTCACTGGAACTGTCCACACTTTACAAGGTTCAAATAATGGATTAACTGATTGAGTTTTCAAGGTCACGCAACTAAATGCCACAGTCATAAATGAATGGTGGAGAAACAAATGTTGTTCAACGCTTTGGAATCAAGTTATTCTTGTTTTTTTTTTTTGCTGCAGTCCAACTCAGACTTTTCTATTTTCAATCACTTCCAACTTCGAAGCATCAGAAATTTATTTGCTTTTTGTCTGTAAATTGCAGCTCAAACTGTTCCTGCCAAAAAAATTCAGATGGTTTGTGTGTCTGTCAGAGAAACACCTGTGATCGCACCCTGATGTATCACAGACCTGCAGGAACAGATGGGGTCCAATTCACCCTGAATACTCACCCTGGCATCCTCTCCTAATTCAGCTGCCTCATAAATATGCAGGAGCCATCCTTTTCTTCCTGACGGAGGCTGAACTTTCACTCAGCATATGGATTCAATTATTTCCCACATTCCTGTTTATCAGGAGCCGGTGAGCGAGGCGTGTAGTCGGTTACTGTAAAATGACAATAAACATTCTGGATGATGGGAAAACGTTGATCGTGCCATTTCTATTCTATCTTTCGACCATCATTTTAACAATTGATACGGAAAATGTATCAATAAATATCCAGTTATGATTGTATGAGTGTAGTCAAGTCAACATGCACGCTCTGAATTCAGTTAGTCAGTGTTTAGAGAGGAAGTGGTGGGATGTGGACGGAGGAGGACCAAGATGGAGGACAAAAACAGGATTTATTAACAGAAGTGAGGTGAGTCTGTAAGGCAAAGAGGCACAGGATTAACTCAGGATCCAAAAATACAAATGATAAAACAGAGATCAGAGATCTAAGATAAGGTCAATAAGCCAGCCAGGAAGGAAGGACGGACGGAAGGACAGATGGACGGACGGAAGGACGGACGGAAGGACAGAAGCGAGAAAGGAAGAAAGGATGGAAGGAAGGGCAGAAGGAAGAAAGGAACGAACGAAGAAAGGAGGGAAGGAAAGAAGCAAGGAAGGACGGAAGGAAGGACGGACGAATGGATGGACGGATGGACGGACGGACGGAAGGACAGACAGAAGAACGGACGGAAGCACGGACGGAAGCACAGACGGAAGCACGGATGGAAGCACGGATGCCCTGGCTGGGTAGGATGACAATGACCCAACTTGGAAGTCTGGGTTGAATGCCTTTAAATAAGCAGCAGGTAAAATCATCCACAGGTGAGAGTCACCCGAATAATCACCCTCAGGTGTCTCTAGTCAGGATGATGAGGAACATCTAGGGTTTCCTCTGGCGGCAGGCGAGGGGATAGCATCAGGAACATCTGGATCTGAAGGAGAGATTTACAGTGTGTCTGTAAGGTGTTTGGTTCCAGTATGGACACACTGTTCCACGATGTCCCACGTATGACGGCTTCAACCTCACATAGACGACAAATCAATGACCAATCATCAAACAGTTTGTCCTCTAGTGTTCCACGCTTAGGTAAAGACTTATTCTTTCTGCTGAAAGCAGGAAATTGATCATTTAAACCGTTGAAAACATGAAAGTCTTTCCTTCACTTACGTTTACCTGACTTATCGATCTGGTGACATTAAACTGACTCCATCTGATTTATTTTCTTTATCTTACAAACTTCCACCAAAAAGGAAGAACTGATTAGAGAGCAAAATATCACAGTTATTTTCACTTCTTCCAGAAACAACGAGCTCTTGTGATTTTATACGTTTATAGATTTCTATTCCTCCGTCACGGCGACCGCTGGATCTCTGTTTGAGACGATGAACTAATGACAGAACTACGAAATTCATCGGAGTTAATTTGTTGCTCTCAGATGAACCAGACGTGGTTTTAATTGAGTTCAAAATGAATCTTTTACAAATAAATAACACTTCCTCTGAATAAGATCTTCTTGCGTTTCAGAGTTTGCTTTGTTTCCATGGAAACACGTCTACGACATTTAAAAATGATAACCCATTCAGATCGTATGAAAAATCCAACAAACGTAATTAAAAAAATACACTCAGCACTTTTCAAACGCATCTGGAAACATGTGTTTAGGTCACGGCCAGTCACACGGGATGGCCATTCATATTTCACAAGCTGTTTGAAAACAAGAGAAAAGCTTTTCTAAAGACTGAAAAAACACCGTAACCTCTGCATTTTGTTAAGCTGCTGAATAAGCCTTTTTCTGAAGGGAGGGTGGGGTCAGGGGCTCTCTGTTTGGGTATAAAAGGAAAGGGTTAAACCAGGTAGAGACACAGCACAGGAGCAACTCTCAGCATCCAGGAGCTACCAGGAGCTACCCAACCAATCAGCCAACATGAGTAACACCGACATGGGCATGAGGGGGAAGGTAAACCACCTCTTTTTTATGGCTGAAATCTTTCTGAAAGTCGTTTTTTTCCAACCAGGGTTTTTCTTTGCAGATCATCTTCTACGAGGACAGGAACTTCATGGGTCGTTCCTATGAGTGCATGGGCGATTGCTCTGATATGCACTCCTACATGAGCCGCTGCCACTCCTGCAGGGTGGAGAGCGGATGCTGGATGGTCTACGACCGCTCCAACTACATGGGCAACCAGTACTTCATGAGGAGGGGCGAGTACGCCGACTACATGAGCATGTTCGGCTGGAACGACTGCATCAGGTCCTGTCGTATGATCCCCATGGTAAGAAACCCCACCTCTTCTCTATCTTAGATCAAACCACCCCTAACCCGCTTCCCCTCGCTCTACAGTACAGAGGATCCTACAGGATGAGGATCTATGAGAGGGAGAACTTCATGGGCATGATGCACGAGATGATGGACGACTGCGACAACATCATGGACCGTTACCGCATGTCCAACTGCATGTCCTGCAACGTGATGGATGGCCACTGGCTGATGTACGAGCAGCCCCACTACAGAGGCAGGATGATGTACTTCAGGCCTGGAGAGTACAGGAACTTCATGAACATGGGCTGGAGCGGTATGAGGTTCATGAGCATGAGGCGTATCATGGACTCCTGGTATTAAAAAAAAATCCAAGAAACCTTCACCTAATAAACTAATTCAAACCTACTTCATGATGTTTTGCACCTTTTTTAAATCCAAGCAACCTAATCAGTTCATCTATAGTTGGTTTTGATTAACTGGCGGTTTCATTAGAATCCCCACAGTACTTTGGGAGATTTCAAAGGTACTTTATAATAATAATAATATAATAATAAAGTACTTTTTATTTTGTGTAATCTGAAATTATATTAGTTAAAAATTAAAGATTAAAAAAAAAATTATTCAAAAAATGATCAGCACTTAAAAAAAATACAATAAAACAAACTTAAAATGGTAAAAATATCATTTTACATCTGCAGTTTTAAAAATCAATCAATGATTATAGGTTATTCAAAATGAAAAAAATGAATAAGTCCATGCTGTTTCTAAATCTTTATCTTTCAAGCATTTTAACTCCTCCACTCGGGGTACGACCCTGTTCCTGACCCGCAGGGGCATTCCACCCTTTTCCGGGCGAGAACCATGATCAACCCAAATCAGGACGTCGGATTGGAGCAACTGATTCTCATCCCGGCCGCTTCACACTCAGCTGCAACTCGGTCCAGTGAGAGCTGGAGATCATGGTCTTATGAAGCCAACAGGACCACATCATCCACAAAAAAAAAAGCAGTGATCCGATCCTGAGGTCACCAAACTGGATCCTTCCAACGCCTCGGCTGCGCCTAGATATCCCAAGTGGAGGGGTTTAGGTATCTCGGGGTCTTGTTCACGAGTGGGGGAAGGATGGAGCGGGAGATCGACAGATGGATCGGTGCAGCATCGGCAATAATTAGGACGCTGCATCGTTAAGTCTTGGTAAAGAAAGAGCTGAGCCGAAAAGCAAAGCTCTCGATTTACAAGTCGATCTACGTTCCTACCCTCACCATGGTAACCAGGATCTACGTTCCTACCCTCACCATGGTAACCAGGATCTACGTTCCTACCCTCACCATGGTAACCAGGATCTACGTTCCTACCCTCACCATGGTAACCAGGATCTACGTTCCTACCCTCACCATGGTAACCAGGATCTACGTTCCTACCCTCACCATGGTAACCAGGATCTACGTTCCTACCCTCACTATGGTAACCAGGATCTACGTTCCTACCCTCACCACGGTAACCAGGATCTACGTTCCTACCCTCACTATGGTAACCAGGATCTACGTTCCTACCCTCACTATGGTAACCAGGATCTACGTTCCTACCCTCACCATGGTAACCAGGATCTATATTTCTACCCTCACCATTGTAACCAGGATCTACGAAGCCAACAGGACCACATCATCCACAAAAAAAGGCAATGGTAACCAGGTTACCATTGCTACACTCACACCATGAGTGTAGAATCAGTGTACATCATGGTAACCAGCTGTGGGTGGGGATCAAAAGAAGAAGATCACAGATACAAGCGGCCAAAATGATCTTACTCCACAGGGTGCTTGGCTTCCACTCAGAGATTGGGTGAGGAGCTCTGCCATCTGAGAGGAAAAACAAAATATCAGTATCAAGCAAACTGAGGAGAACAGAGAGATCCGGTCCACGAAGACCAGAAAACAACAGATAAGTCAGTCTGCCACTGCTCCCCCCATGACTCATACCACGTATCACATTTACAGGAAGCTGCTGCTTCGACATCAGCTTATTCAGACACAGCCGACGCTGCACAAACAGATAAATAACCAGGTGCAGAAACCATTGTTTCTACAGACAGAAGGACGCTAACAACTAATACTAGGCAGTCTTTATGAAACTAACTCAGGGTAAAGAAATTATGCATAAGACCATCCCAAGGGTTTAACATGGGAACATTAAAAGTTTTTAAGGCATGTGTTCAAATGACTTTCTGTGAGTAAAAACTCTCAAAAACACCCCACATGTAGAAACAAATGAGGAACTCTGATATTTTCACCACCGTGTGAATGAAGATCAACAACTTCTGATGTGTCTGCCATCTATAGAGGAACACAATAAACACGGTCATATATATCATTTCCTCATGTTTGTGGGCTGAATCAAAAGGCTCAGCGGACTGCACATGGCTCTCAGGCCATTATTTGCCCACCCCCACTTTACACTAATTAAATATTCCACAGGCACGTCTACGGTGTTTTTAAAGAGACCACTAAACCATGTCGTATTTGTGCATAAACTCGTTCTTGCAGCCATTTTTATAAATCAAATCAACTTTAATCCAACATTACTGTTGCTGTTTAACGTCAAGCTCCTCAGATGTTTCAGTATAATCCAGTTCAGATTAGTACCCAGGTGCTGCTCTGCCAGCAGGTGGAGGGGTTGGGGGCCACGGCCTTCCTGCTCATTAGAAACATGAGGAGAAGAGGATGGGGGAGACGTTTCAGAGCTAGCACTGAACAACGCACAGCTAGCTTTTCCCAAACAGCCAGAAGATGAATAATAGATTCACACATCAAAGGAGAGGGCTGTGCAGCCTGAGGGGGGAGTGAGGCTGTGTGTGTGTGTGTGTGTGTGTGTGTGTGTGTGTGTGTGTGTGTGTGTGTGTGTGTGTACGGAGAGAGAGACGAGCCTTCCTTTCCTCAGCTGCTCAGACACAACTCTGAACCCTCACAGCTCCATGCGAGCTGAGCAACAATGCTCATGTTTTCATCTACACATTTTTAATGCACCCTCTCCCCCTTTTCATCTACACGTGTTTAGTGCCCCCGCTCCTCCCGCAGGTAACTGGGGTGCCAGCTCATCCAGATGCATGTTGGGTACCGGTATGCAGGTGCGGTACATGATGATAATGGTTAAAAAGCTGTGTGTGTGTGTGAGTGAGACCTCCTCCCTCACGGAGCTCAGGTGGATTTGAAACCATCATCGGGTTGCCGGGCTGCCCGGGAGCCTCTGGGCAAAACATTGTCATGCATGGTGTCACATGTTCAGGACTTCTAAATGTTTCTCAGTAGCTTTTCCAGAAACTCTGAAACATTTCCCAGTAATCCCCGGCCTGGTGGAAGTATGCAGGGCAGCAGCTGTCAGATATTTAAGTAATAAATAAATTTATCTATTCTTTTGTACAATTAATTTCTTTTTGATTGAATTTCTCGATTCACACGGGCAATCATTTCAGTCCTAGAAGTGTGATCGTGTTGATTTGCTGCCGAGTGTGAAGCTGCCGGGATGGGAATCAGAAACCCCAAATCTGAGACCAAGGTCCTCGCCTTGAAAAGAGTGGAGTGAACCCTGCAGGTCAGGGTCAGGGTCCTGCCCCAAGTGGAGGAGTTTAAGTATCTCAGGGTCTTGTTCACGAGCAGAGGAAGGATGCAGCAGGAGATCGACAGGCAGATCGGTGCGGCATCAGCAATAACTAGGACGCTGCATCGGTTCGTTGTGGTGAAGAGAGAGCTGAGCCGAAAAGCAAAGCTCTCGATTTACAAGTCGATCTACGTTCCAACCCTCACCATGGTAACCAGGATCTACATTCCAACCCTCACCATGGTAACCAGGATCTACGTTCCTACCCTCACTATGGTAACCAGGATCTGCGTTCCTACCATCACCATGGCAACCAGGATCTACCTTTCTACCTTTACCGTGGTAACCAGTATCTACGGTCCTACCCTCACCATGGTAACCAAGATCTATGTTCCTACCCTCACCATGGTAACCAGGATCTATGTTCCTACCCTCACCATGGTAACCAGGATCTATGTTCCTACCCTCACCATGGTAACCAGGATCTATGTTCCTACCCTCACCATGGTAACCAGGATCTATGTTCCTACCCTCACCATGGTAACCAGGATCTACATTCTTACCCTCACCATGGTAACCAGGATCTACGTTCCTACCCTCACCATGGTAACCAGGATCTATGTTCCTACCCTCACCATGGTAACCAGGATCTATGTTCCTACCCTCACCATTGTAACCAGGATCTACATTCTTACCCTCACCATGGTAACCAGCATCCACATTTCTACCCTCACCATGGTAACCAGGATCTACGTTCCTACCCTCACCATGGTAACCAGGATCTATGTTCCTACCCTCACCAAAGGTCACCAGCTGTGGGTGGGATGTGTGTGTCTCTGTGATGCGTGCCCTGTCAGAATAAACAGTGTGCACAGATATGGAAAGCCATCAGGCCCGATACACGCACGTAAACAAGCGTGTTAGATGTTAAAACAACCAAAATGTTAAATCAAGCGCTTAGATTTCAAACCTAGCACCACTAGATTCAAATGTAACACCTTTGATGTAACATTTAGCGCTTGTTTAAAATCTAGCATCATTCTATCGGTCTAATCTAGAAGTTACCAAAACATGCCATCCATCTGATCCTGATCCAGCTCCCTTTGTCAAATATTAGAACTCAATGTGGCCCGCTAACCAAAAACTTTGCCCACTCCTGGGCTAGACTTTAAAACTCCGACCCTCTCTCTAGTGAACTGATAACAGACAAAGTCTCTTGAATGAGAGGCGAAGCATCTTCAAACCGAATTCAAACGACGAATAGTCAGCATTATTTAAATAAAAAAGAAGGAAAACCATTCTCTACGTTTCTGCTTTTGGAGTCTCTATAAGCAGGTGTTTGTGTTTGGTTCCCTCTTAGTTTTATCTTTAGGAATACATTGTGTGTGTGTGTGTGTGTGTGTGTGTGTGTGTGTGTGTGTGTGTGTGTCAGTAGGATGACTGAGAGGACACAGTGTGTGTGAGAAACCACCTGACACCTGCTAGCAGACAGAAGATTACTCATATTTGTCTGTTCTGTTCTTTTCTTTTCAGTTTTTCAACAAAAATCCAGAGAAAAGTTTAATTCTCCAACATAATCATCATCTTTTCTGTCTCATCGTCTGCAGCTTTTTAAAGCACGACATTAAAAACCAGTTCCAAATCCAATATTTTGCTTTTCTGTCAGCGGAGCGCCGCGGCTCCAATAACTCAATATGAAGAAGACGTTATCATCAGCCCAGAAGAGATGCCGCCGCGGCGGCAGCATGGGTAATAATGTTTCTTGAAGAAAAACAGGAGCTTGGAACATCATTTTGTTGTAAATATTGTTTGTCCTGAAATCGTTAAGAAAACTGACTCAGACGTCGTGTGTTGTGTTGATAGAGGGTCGGACTGGTCGCTCTGCTGGGCGGCCGGGTGAAGAAGACAGAAGTATCAGATGGGCAGAAACATTGACTGTAAAAAAACATCCATTTCCATAGATATGAGACCCAGCCCGGTGGTCCTTTGATATTTCAGAGTGTTTCTGATGAGATTAAAGCACCAGATGGAGAAGCAGCGTCTTTAAATCCAGCTTCAGATTCAATAATGAACAGTCGATGACTGACCTCACATAGAAGCTAGAAATAAATATGTTCAGTATTATCCAGATGAGGCCGGATGATGGAGGAACAGGTGAGTCCTCAGGCGGTCACGGCGGGGCTCATTGCACAGCGCCAGTTTCAATCACCAGCTCGGAATCATGGAGGATCATATTCTGTCACAGCAGCGTCCTTCAAAAACGTGTTTTATAAGGAAAAATTCAGAGCTGTTTGATCATGAAGGGGTCTTAATGAAACAAGAACAAGTCAAAGTGTCATGAGTTCATCTATAGGTGATGATGAGTAACTGTGGGCAGTTGCATTAAAATCCACTCAGTGGTTTGAGAGAATTTTAGCTTCAGAGGAATTTCAACCTGAACTTTTGAACGATCCAGTGTTCTTCTTTCTGTGCCCCAGCAACCCCGCCCCTCGCCCCCATTTCCATCAGGATGAAGCCTGAAAATTTAAATATAAATTTGAAGAGTTAGATTAGATGATATTACACTCCTAGGTACACTGCATGTGTAGAGGGGGAGGGTTCTTCCTTCATTTGGATCCCTGTCAAGTTTCTATTTTTCTACTGCTAGTTTTTTAGGTAAGTTTCCCCACAGAGAAAGAGGGTCTAAATCAGAGTGTCAAACTCCAGTCCTTGAGGGCTGGTGTTCTAAAGGTTTTCCATGTGTCCTTACATCTACACACCTGATCCTGGTCACTGAGCCAATGTGTTGAACCAGGAACGCATGGAAAACCTTCAGGACACCGGGAGGCCCTCATGGACCGGAGTTTGACACCCCTAATCTAGATGCAGGAATACTCGTTAATACTTGTTTAGTTAGTTTATAAGTTTGTTACCATAATTTAATACTTACAAAATTAACAGGTTGCACAATAGTGCAGTGGTTAGCACAGTACCCTCACACCAAGTCAGTGAAGGGTTTGAATCCCAGGTGGGGACGAGGTTTGGAACATTGGCAGTTCTGTGTGGAGTTTGCATGTTCTCTCCGTGTATGTGTGGGTTTTCTCTGGTTTCCATTCACACGCCAAAGACATGCATGTTAGGTTGATTAGCAGTTATGAAAATTGTACCTAGAAATGAGTGTGTGTGTTGCCCTGCGACATACTGGCAACCTGGACAGGGTGTACCCTGCCTCTTGCCTTACATTAGCTGGGACAGGCTCCGGTATGTTCTGCGACCCCGTCAGGGAATAAACAGTCCAGAACATGAATGAATGAACATTAATTAAAATAAAAATATACATAAAAGAAGTAAAGTCGATGTACGTTCTTACCCTCACCATGGTAACCAGGATCTACGTTTTTACCCTCACCATGGTAACCAGGATCTACATTCTGACCCTCACCATGGTAACCAGGATCTACGTTCCTACCCTCACCATGGTAACCAGGATCTACATTCTTACCCTCACCATGGTAACCAGGATCTACGTTCCTACCCTCACCATGGTAACCAGGATCTACGTTCCTACCCTCACTATGGTAACCGGGATCTACGTTCCTACCCTCACCGTGGTAACCAGGATCTACGTTCCTACCCTCACCATGGTAACCAGGATCTACATTCTTACCCTCACCATGGTAACCAGGATCTACGTTCCTACCCTCACCATGGTAACCGGATCTACGTTCCTACCCTCACCATGGTAACCAGGATCTACGTTCATACCCTCACCTTGGTAACCAGGATCTACGTTCCTACCCTCACCATGGTAACCAGGATCTACGTTCATACCCTCACCTTGGTAACCAGGATCTACGTTCCTACCCTCACCATGGTAACCAGGATCTACGTTCATACCCTCACCATGGTAACCAGGGTCTACGTTCCTACTCTCACCATGGTAACCAGGTTCCTACCCTCACCATGGTAACCAGGATCTACGTTCTTACCCTCACCATGGTAACCAGGATCTACGTTCCTAACCTCACCATGGTAACCAGGATCTACCTTCTTACCCTCACCGTGGTAACCAGGATCTACGTTCAACCATCACCATGGTAACCAGCTGTGGGTGGTGACCGAAAGAAAAAGATTGCGAATACGAGCGGCCGAAATGATCTTCCTCCGCAGGGTGGCTGGGCTCTCACTTAGAGATCGGGTGCGGGACTCTGCCATCCGTGAGGAGCTTGGTGTCAAGCCGCTCCTCCTCCTGGTGGAGAGGAGCCAAATGGGGTGGTTCGAACATCTGGTCAAGATGCCCCCAGAGCGCCTTGCTATTGATGTGTTCATGGCACGTCCCACTGGGAGGAGACCAAGAGGCAGACCCTGGACCTGCTAGAGAGTATGTCTCACAGCTCGCCGGGGAACGACTCGGGATCCTTCTAAGTGAGCTGGAGGATGCAGCTGGGGTGAGAGAAGCCTGGGCTTCCCGTCTAAGTTTGTTGCCTTAGCTATGATTTTTTCCCCCCTGTTGTTTCCTCCTGGTTGAAGCCCATCAAGGAAACTGTTGTGATGTTTGGAATGTAAAAATATAATTAAATAGATGTAAATTAAATCTGATCTCCAAGGTTTTACATCCAAAATACCTCCGAGGTGTCAGGTATTTCATTCCATAAGAAAGTAGAAAACACACTCAAACACACACTGAAGCGCTTGTTAAACAGTAAGGATGTGACTGAATAGTTTTAATGTGTAACGTGATGTCTCATTGTGTGGGTGAGAGACTTTCTCCTGATGCCATGGATGGCTAAACATGTCTGAAGAATGGAGAAAATGGAGAAATAAATGGAGCATGAAGGAGTCAGAGACGTGCTCACAAACACAGCCGTGCATGGAGGACGACACCGACGCAGAGCTGTGACAGTTCGGAACAGAAAATCAGAACCATTAAAAAAAACAAAGACAGGTTTCGATGTTTGTTCCTTTAGAAAAGTTTATGTGAAAAAGTTTAGAAGTTGTAAAAACAATGTTTGACCAGGCAAAGTTAGAAGAGTCGATTTTGTTTGGTTTCATGTTTACTGTGACTTTAGTCCGATGCATACGAGGACTGCAATGTGACTGGGAAAGCTGGTGTAAACCAGTACAGACTCCACCGTACGGCTGGAAACCCTGCAGAGCCACTTTCACACATGAAACAGGATTTTCAGGAAGAAGTGCTGACAATTTGTTGTGATCTTTTCCTCTACAAGTTTCTCTCAGCGGGAGGCTTTCTGCAGGAGAGAGAACTGCCACGGCTGAGGTAGGGATGGGGGAGGTCTGCAGCAGGCAAGAGGAAACCTTTTTCAAAGGTTCGAAAAAGTGTTTCTCTTACATCAGACCGTCGAGTGTCCTCTACAGACCTCAGAAAGTGAGGCAAGAATGATGGTGGTCTCTAAGAGGAGGAAGGGAGCGATGAATAAGGACTACAACTCCCAGCAGGAAGAAACTACGTCTTATGGGCACAAAGGTACTACAATTCCCAGCAGAAAGGACTAGGAAGGACTCCATCTGAGGACTACACCAGCAGGAAGGAACTACAACTCCCAATAGGAAAAACTACATCTCCCAAAAGGAAGGACTACACCTCCCAGCAGGAAGGACTACATCTCCCAGCAGGAAGTACTACACCTCCCAGCAGGAAGGACTACATCTCCCAACAGAAAGGACTACATCTCCCAAAATGAAGGACTACATCTCCCATCAGGAAGGACTACATCTCCCATCAGGAAGGACTACATCTCCCAACAAGAAGAACTACATCTCCCAAAAGGAAGGACTACATCTCCCATCAGGAAGGACTACATCTCCCAACAAGAAGAACTACATCTCCCAAAAGGAAGGACTACATCTCCCATCAGGAAGGACTACATCTCCCAACAAGAAGAACTACATCTCCCAAAATGAAGGACTACATCTCCCATCAGGAAGGACTACATCTCCCAACAAGAAGAACTACATCTCCCAAAAGGAAGGACTACATCTCCCATCAGGAAGGACTACATCTCCCAACAAGAAGAACTACATCTCCCAAAAGGAAGAACTACATCTCCCAAAAGGAAGGACTACATCTCCCATCAGGAAGGACTACATCTCCCAACAAGAAGAACTACATCTCCCAAAAGGAAGGACTACATCTCCCAACAGGAAGGACTACATCTCCCAAACCATATTAAGAGAAAGAAAAGTAGCCTGTTGTAGAAAAGTCCATGACCAAAAATCTGAGGCTTTAAACAATATGTTTTAATGTACCATAAACTTTAAAAATACTTCTCACCGCCCTGCGTGTGTGGACTGAACGTTGACCAGCAGGGATGTTTATTTATAACTCTTCTATTTACTAGAATTTCTAACTGCATGGAGGTCACAGGTCAGAGTAAGTATGGGTGCAGAGAGAGGGGTTACGTAAGGTCATTTACATGAGTAGTACTCCACACACACACACACACACACACACACACACACACACACACACACACACAAACACAGCGAAGCTTACTTCCATTATTATCCATTCCAGTTTTCTGTAATTAATTCACAGTTTTATAGAAAAAGAAAACTGTGATGTTTTAACTGTATTTTAAACAAACGATTCATCATCTTGTTCAAGAAACATTAAGACCCAAATCTGTTTAGTTTTTGATTGTTTCAGACGATCAACTTGCAGCTGAAATTACAAAACGTTGCATCATTGGCTCATTTAGAAATGATCACCTGATGAGAATGAAAACAATAAACTGTACAGTTTTTAAAATTTCCAAGAAATAAACTAAGATTTCTTTTAAATGAAGCTTGTCTTCGTAGGAGCCTTTAAAACATGGCAGCCAACAGGTCTAGATGTACATAGATTATAGTCCAGTTTGTACAGAGCCAATTTGCTGGATTATGTTTCCGTTCCGTTCCGTCACCTTCCGCTTGTTCCGAGGTCAGGCCGCGGGGGCAACAGCCTCAAACCGGCAGCCCAGGCCTCTCTCTCCCCGGCTGCATCCTCTAGCTCATCTGGAAGGATCCCAAGTCGTTCCCCGGCCACCTGTGAGACATAGTCTCTCCAGCGGGTCCGGGGTCTGCCTCTTGGTCTCCTCCCGGTGGGATGTGCCCGAAACACTTCGCCTGCGAGGCGCTCGGGGGGCATCCTGACCAGATGCCCGAACCACCCCATCTGGCTCCTCTCGACCTGGAGGAGGAGTGGCTCGACACCGAGCTCCTCCCGGATGGCAGAGCTCCTCACCCGATCTCTGAGTGAGAGCCCAGCCACCCTGCGCAGGAAGCTCATTTCGGCCGCTTGTACCCGCAATCTCATTCTTTCGGTCACCACGCACAGCTGGTGACCATAGGTGAGGGGTAGGACCGTAGATCCTGGTTACCATGGTGAGGGTAGGAACGTAGATCCTGGTTTCCATGGTGAGGGTAGGAACGTAGATCCTGGTTACCATGGTGAGGGTAGGAACGTAGATCCTGGTTACCATGGTGAGGGTAGGAACGTAGATCCTGGTTACCATGGTGAGGGTAGGAACGTAGATCCTGGTTACCATGGTGAGGGTAGGAACGTAGATCCTGGTTACCGTGGTGAGGGTAGGAACGTAGATCGACTTGTAAATGGAGAGCTTTGCTTTTCGGCTCAGCTCTTTCTTTACCACGACGGACCGATGCAGCGTCCTAGTTATTGCTGATGCCGCACCGATCCGCCTGTCGATCTCCCGCTCCATCCTTCCTCCACTCGTGAACAAGACCCCGAGATACTTAAACTCCTCCACTTGGGGCAGGGCCCAAGCACACGGATTATGTTTCCAAACGTTCTAATTTCTACAGACTCCTTTGGAACACAAATGAACAGTTTGGTAAATTTTCATTCTAATCAGGGGTTGAAGTGTCATGGTGGAGTGGTGAAGGTGGTGAATTAGGACCCAGATACAGTGCATTGACAGTTTATGTGGCGGCATAAACCAGGAAGGGCAGAACCAGACAGAACTCAGCAAGATGAGTGACCCTAGAGACCAGAAGGTTGGACATTGAGGGGACCAGAGGGAAAGAGCTCAGCAGGAACTCAGGGTGCACCAGGAGCCAGGGTGAGGAACCAGGATAGCAGGGTGCAACATCATGGCTGCTTAAAGGCAGCACTGCGGGCCAGTGGAGCAGGGTGCAGAAGGGCACCAGCAAGGGAACCAGCAAAGGGGCTGAGAGTGAATCTATTCAGGAAGTGAGGGACACCAGGGCTTGAATAGTCAAAAGGTAAAAAAGGCATACCTGGATGATTGGGACCAGATATGCCAAATTAGAGCAAAGGGCAGAATACAAGGGAAGGAGTGTTCTAGAAGAGAGGAGGGTCGTGACAAGAAGTGTTTTGTGATATGAATATAACAACATCCTTTTCCATAAAGCTGGATGATGATTGTTGATGTACTTTTAGATGCTCAGGATGGTGGCAGTCCGTTGGGCTTGACTTGAAACCAGATGTGTCGAAGCTCTACGTGATATTGAAAAACCAATCAATGACTGTTTTGTAATTCCCCATATTTATTTGTACATACACGCACGCACGCACACACACACACACACACACACACACACACACACACACACACACACCACAATGAAATAGTTTTTTTCCCCCAAATTTTTGTCAAACTGACTAAATAGAAAACAAATAATGAGTTTTAAACTCATTTCTGTTCCTGAAATAATAATCAGAAAATGGCTCATTTTCCAAATGTGGAATTGAATGGGAGCCAAACGCATGAAGCAGGTCTGTAAACAAAGCATTTCTACTATTTCTATTCAGTTTGGAGCCAAAGAAATGAGACAATAAGGATTAGTTTAGCTTGAACACAGACAGTAACCTGGACCTAAACCAACACAACATAGACCTGCCACACAGAGAATATGACACTTTCCATTCCGTCGTCTTCCACTTATTAGGGGCTGGGTCGCGGGGGCAACAGCCTCAGGCTTTTCTCACCCGGCTGAATCCTCCAGCTCACCCGGGAGGATTCTGAGTCATTCCCAACCAGCTGTGAGACATAGTCTCTCCAGCGGGTCCAGGGTCTGCCTCTGGGTCTCCTCCCGGTGGGACGTGCCCAAAACACCTCACCAGCGAGGTGTTTGGGAGGCATCCTGACCAGATGCCCAAACCACACCATCTGGTTTCTCGCGACCTGGAGGAGGAGCAGCTCGACACCAAGCTCCTCCCATGGTTGTGTGTGGTGATCGAAAGAACGAGATCGCTGATACAAGCAGCCAAAATGAACTAGCTTCCCAGGTTGGCTGCGCTCTCACTCAGAGATCGGGTGAGGAGTTCTGCCATCTGGGAGAACATTAAACCTGTTCATCCAAATATGATCTTACAAGTTCAGTCTACAGATAATGTTGCTTTATTTAGGTGGTAATGCGGGTTGTGAGGTTGCTAACAGGTCGCTATGGGAAACAGGTGTTTAATCGGTCCCACCAGGAATTCCTGGACTGTTTTGTTGTGACAGAAATGTAATATTTTTACAGAAACTCAGGGAATAAAAGTAACAAAGGTTTCAGTTGTTTTTAGTGTTTTATTAATAAAAAGTTCCCGGAATGGATTTAATTTCCAGGGTGGTAAGATTAATCCAAGCTAGTTACCAGGTGAGAGGCAGGGTACACCCTGGAAAGGTCGCCTCTCTGTAAAAAGGAAACCCAGACAACCAATCAGAAACACACATATTTCAAGGAAGAATTCAAATCAGATTATAATGCAGGGTTTTTGTAGAAATTTAATCTTGTAATTTGTGTTCTGCCCAATGATCCTGTTTTTTTCTCTGTGTGGAAACAGTCTGACCTCAATTCACTTTTTATATTTAACTAATCATTCTTTTCTGGTCAGAACCGGACGTGCTTGTATGTACAGTCAGTGCGGTCCAGACAACAGAGGGTAAAACAAACTTTTCCCACAGAAACTTTCTAAACATTGTCTTTAAATTCTTAATCTGAAGAATCGTTACCAACATGGACCGTACAGCATGGTGGATCTACAGAACTACAAACATGGAGGACGGATGCCTGTGTTCATGTTACGCCGTCATTTCTGTTCTCTGATTGGATAGGACGTTTCCCGTTGCTGCAATTGTAAGATAATATCTGCAATCCCTGATCTAGTTGCTGGAGGATAATTAAATAAAGAGGAGGCAATATGCTGGCGATAGCTTGGGACCTTGGGAGGCAGAGGGTTAGTGGTAGAGCGTTTGCCCTCGGACCAAAATTTAACCGGAATTTTGCGAGTTTGCATCCCACTGAGTACATGTCTCAGGTCCTTGGTGAAGACACCTAACCCCCTGTTTCTCCCATCATTGGCAGCCTGCTGCGGTGTAATACAGCACACAAATTTTCCTGATGAGGGGACAAAAAAATACACATTATTATTATCATTAAATTTACCTGGACGGTGGAATCGAAAGGCTTCAGAGGTCCGTGACATGTTTTGAACCGTCTTGTGATGGTTTGCAGATGTTTTTGCTCTATTTTTCTCAGTCTGGTCTCGTTAGCAGAGACTAATTATTTAGATTATTGATGGTTTCACATCACTGACATCTTTTTAAATCAAGATTCACAGCGTACGGCGTGTTTTCTTGTAGCATAAAGAGTTTGTTTTAGTGGTGTCAGTCGATTAAAAAAATTAATGGAATTATTACAGGATTTTGTAATTAATTAATTGAATTAATCATGTTTTTCTGCTAAAGATCTCCTGATAAAAAATTTGAATTCTAGGATATTAAAATTGTACTGTATGATTAATCAATTGAATCCAGTAAAAAGAGACCATTTTAAATCGAAATTATTATTGATGAACTGTGCCTCATGAGGCCAGGTGCAGGGTTAGGGTTCGTTAGGGTTCGTTAGGGTTCGTTAGGGATCTTATTTTCAATGATAGAAATTGTCCTCCAATCAGCAGCAACCCACTTTGAGATAATATTTGTTATTTTCTCTGTTGTGGATTTGCTCATTCGCTTGCCAAATTCAGCTAGCTTGGTTTGTTGGAGTGAGCTCCTGGTAGTCACACTCGCTACAGAGGACCTTACCTGAACATGTTTTATGTTTAGATGGTATGTCAGGCTGGAGTTGCTCCGGTGGTCGGAGAACTCCTTTTAAAAAAACCTACAAATTACTACATTTTTATTTATTGTCCCATCTTTATTATTTTTGTATAAAAACTTGCCATTCGGTGGCTCGACTCAGGGGCGAATCCAGGATTTTCTTAAGGCATCTGGGGGGCGGACGTGCTCCCCCCGACCCCCCGCCCCTGCGGCTGTCTCATTCTCCAGAGTCTTGTCTATGTCTCTTGTGTTGGACCACAGCTGCCTTGTTTATTTGCCAACGTAGGCAATGTAGCACGACCGAGAAGACTACGGGTCCTTCATGGGGCCAAAATTCAAATGCGTAAGCATTGGCTCGCTACCGTTAAGACGTCATAATTAACTGCGTTAATTTTTTAAACACGTTAAAATGCGGCGTAATTAATTAATCAAACTAACCGTTTAAATGACAGCACTAGTTTGTTTCTCAGCAACACGCTTCAGAACATTTCATAACGATATTCTTCGCCGTTGTTTCATTGAAAACTACGTTTCATGAACTTCACTGAAACCACCTCCGTTCCGTTCCGTCATCTTCTGCTTGTTCCGGGGTCGGGTCGCGGGGGCAACAGCCTTAAGCGGGCAGCCCAGGCCTCTCTCTCCCCGGCTGCATCCTCCAGCTCACCTGGAAGGATCCCAAGTCATTCCCCGGCCAGCAGTGAGACATAGTCTCTCCAGCGGGTCCGGGATCTGCCCCCTGGTCTCCTCCCGGTGGAACGTGCCCAAAACACCTCGCCCGCGAGGCGCTCGGGGGGCATCCTGACCAGATGCCCGAACCACCCCATCTGGCTCCTCTCGACCTGGAGGAGGAGCGGCTCGACACCGAGCTCCTCCCGGATGGCAGAGCTCCTCACCCGATCTCTGAGTGAGAGCCCAGCCACCCTGCGCAGGAAGCTCATTTCGGCCGCTTGTACCCAACTTGAAACCAACTCTTAATTCTAATAAACTGAACAATTAAACGTCTTGATTAATTGGCATGTCAGGGATTAAACTGTTCCAAATCGTCTCTAGTGTGGGTTCAGTTATGATGCAGTCGAACGCAGAACGAAGCTCGATAATCCCTGGACGACGGTTCACGTCTATAGTGTAATCTGGCAGAGAAGAAAGAGGAAAACAAAGCCTGTTCAGCTGTGTGTGTGTGTGTGTGTGTGTGTGTGTGTGTGTGTGTGTGTGTGTGTGTGTGTGTGATTTGTATTCCTATCAGATAGCACAGTAATATGATATGCATGAGGCCAGTGTGATTGAGGTGGAGAGCCCCCCGCTCCTGTGAGGGGCCACTGGATGTATTTATAGATACCCTATCTCGTCCACGCAGACGTTCGTATCTCTGCCAATAAATTTAAGCTCTCCAGTAACAGATCGGTGAGAGGGTTCCAGCTGACGACCTGCGTTTTTTTTTTTTTTCTTTGAGCCCAACATGCTTCACGTGTGAGATGGTGATGGTCCTGGTGAGGGTCCTGGTCGTTCTGCACATGCTCCAAGGACACAGTGGGATGATGAACTAGTGGAGATTTAATCTGCTCATTCAATAACAGTTACTATCGAGATGTGAGGGGAGGGGGGCGGGGGGATGCTACCATGAGACCCCCCCAGGTACACACATCTGGCCAGTCACACACACACAAACACACACTCTATCTCTGTCTCTCACACAGATGTATACACACAACACTCTATCTCTCTCTCTCTATCACACACACACACACACACACACACACACACTCCCTCTGTCTCTCACACAGACTCACACACTTACACACACACACTCCGTCCTCTCTCTTAGTGCAGCTGTGCCCGCTGCTGGTGGAACTACGTCATCACCACCAGCTCATTTTAAAATTCTAAAGCTGAAAATATTAAAAATAAACTTTTTTAAAACAACATTTAATTAAAATTTTACTAAATTTACTCTGAATTTTTAAGTTTTTTTTTTAACATTTTTTCTGGATTTCATTCATTTTTATTTTCAATTTTACAAACAATATTTTGAATTTTTAATAATTTGTTGTTGTGTTCGTTTAACTTTTTTTTTTTTTTCAATCTGAACTTTGAATTTTTTTTTCTGAATTCAATTATTTGGGATTTAAATTTTTTTCTTTTTATTTCTTCATTTATTTTGAATTCTTTTCACTTTATTCAATCTTGATTTTACTGAATGTTTTATTATAATTTTATTCAAACTTTATCCAGAATTTTACGACTTTCTTGAAATTAATTTCTTTATTTCAATTTTTTTAAGTCCTTCAAAACTTTTAAAAATAAAATTCTGTAGTTTTTAGACTTTATTCATTTAAATGTGGATTTTATTTATTTTATTCTATCTTTTTTGTTTGTTTTTTCTGGTATTTAATTAACTTTATTAGGAATTTGACTCTTTTTTTCTGGATTTATCATCTTTATTCTTTAATTAAGCAAAGAAGGAAATTGAAGAATTCGTTTTATTGTAATTTAATCAAGTATTTTATTTTCTGGATTTTTAGTCTGACAAAAATATCTTGGATTTTCGCCAGTTTCCTCCCACACTCCAAAAACACGAGTGTTAGGTTGATTGGCTGCTACAACACTGTCTCTAGGAATATGTGTGTGTGTGTGTGTGTGTGTGTGTGTGTGTGTGTGTGTGTGTGTGTGTGTGTGTGTGTGTGTGTGTGTGTGTGTGTGTGTGTGGCACTACAACAAACAGACTGGCGATCTGTTCAGAGTGTACCCTGCCTCTCACCTTAAATCAGCCAGGATAGGCTCCGGTACCCCCACAAACCTATCAGGATAAGCGGTTCAGAAGATGAAACAAAACTCTGAGGGGCACCTAGCTTCACCCAGATGGTAGAACGAAAAGGTCTAGAGCCTCCTCATAATGCCAGCATGCCGTTTGCACCCAAAAATCTTTGCACCATTTTGTCACAAATAAACTGTGGACTTTTCCTCTGCCATCCCGGAGGAGCTCGGTGTCAAGCCGCTCCTCTTCCAAGTCGAGAGGAGCCAGATGGGGTGGTTCAGCCATCTGGTCAGAATGCCCCCCAAGCGCCTCGCGGGCGAGGTGTTTCGGGCACATCCCACTGGGAGGAGACCAAGGGGCAGACCCCGGACCCGCTGGAGAGACTATGTCTCACAGCTGGCTGGGGAAAGACTTGGGTTCCTTCCGGGTGAGCTGGAGGATGCAGCCGGGGAGAGAGAGGCCTGGGCTGCCCGTCTGAGGCTGTTGCCCCCGCAACCCGACCCCAGACCAAGCAGAAGATGATGGAACGGAACTTTTTCTCTTGGTGTGTGTTAATTGTTTTTTTTTATTGTTAGAATTCTAAATGTCAGAATTTATTTATAATTTCTGAAAGCGTGCCGGTGTGATTCCTGAGTTTGGGATCAACTCCAGCCTGTAAATGAAGACGTAATCCCCCCAGCAGGAGAGATTAGGGGCTTCAGAGAGGAGGTTCAATGAAGGACGAGACGGAAGGTAGAAATGGAGATGGACTTTAACGGGGATGAGCATAATCAATATTGTTTTAGAAGAGGTGGACGTGCACGGTGGGAGATAAGGAGCTTAAAACAACAATAAGGAGTGAATGCAGAAAATCTTCTGAAGGTGAACCGAAGTCTGAGATTACACCTATCAACTTCTCCACGGATACGTCTCTGAGAAACATTATGGGATGGCTTCTCTGATCTGAATTTAAACACTGAGCCTGGAACTAAAGAAAACATTTACATCGAGTTTAACAAAAACTTTGGATTTAAAAAAACGGAAAGAACTTATTTTAGACAATTTAAGATTCGCAAATCACGCCTCTGACAAAACGCAGCATGATCTCCATCCCGCCCCAACCACGCCTCTAGTACTTCTTCCTCTAACTGAAAGCACAGTGGCCTCACAGCAAGAAGGTCAGGGGTTCGAGTCCTGGATGGGGACGACGCTTGGAACACTGGCATTTCTGTGTGAAGTGTGCATGTTCTCCCTGTGTCTGCGTGGGTTTTCTCCAGGTACTCTGGTTTTATCCCACCCTCCAAAAACATGCACGTCAGTATGATTGGCCGGTTCCAAATTCCCTCTAGGAATGAGTGTGTTGCCCCGCGACAGACAGGCGATCTGTTCGGGGTGTACCCTGCCCTTCGCCTTGAATCAGGCGGGATAGGCTCCAGCAATCCCTGCAACCCCGTAAGGGACAGACGGTTAAGAAGGTGAAAGAGTCTGACGGAGAAGACGAGCACAAAGATGGAAGTTTAAACAAATCATGTTGTGCTTTTTCAATCTTTTCCAATCGTTTTTTAAACATAAGAACGTGAAGATAAATTTAGTCCAGATTAAAATCGGGACCACGATCAGTCCGTCTGGAGGGTTTAGGATCAACATGAGTGTAAAGTCAAACTAAAACAGGAAGAAAAACTCTGACTTTTGTTTCGTCTTCTGAACTGTTTATCCCTACAATGAGGTCACGGGGGGCCACCAGAGTCTGTCCTGGCTGATTTCAGGGGAGAGGCAGGACACACCCCAAACAGATCACCAGTCTATCGCAGAGCCACACTCACATACAACCGTTCACACACACACTAATTCTTAACATGCATGTTTTTGGAGGGTGGGAGGAAACCAGAGTACCTAGAGAGAACCCACATGGACAGGACACCAGTCTGTCATGAGCCCCCCCCGCCCCCCCCGACACACACACACACACACACACACACACACACACAACCACACACACACACATTCCTAGGGCAATTTCATAGCAGCCAATCAGCCTTGGCTGTTATGTAACACAGTTATGTGTTACACACATAAAAACATGCATGTTTTTGGAGGGTGGGAGGAAACCAGAGAAAACCCTCACATACAAGTGGAGAACATGCAAACTACACACAGGACAGCCTGACCTTCTTGCTGTGAGGCCTCGGTGCTAACCACTGTGCCACCATGCCACTTGGCTCTGACTTTATTGAGCAAAAAAAACGTGACATAATCTATAGTTGGTACTGAGTAACTGTGGGCATCAAAGATGTCAAAGACATTAAAATCTTTTCAGTGGTTCTGAAGAAAATGTTGACAATAGTGTTACAGAGGCACAGAAGGACGGACAGCCCAAGTCTTTAACACCTCCTCTACACTCTGTGTGCAGAAGTATAAAAAAAAAAAATCAGGGAATAAACGGAATCAAAACTTTTTTTTTAAAAGTGATTTTTGATCCAATTAAAACTATTTCCATGAATAAAAACTGAAGTTGTTTTTTTTTTCTCTTTTCAGCCTGAAAACTTTCTTTAATGAACTAAAAACGTCAAATTTGAAAGTCTTATTTTTCTTTTCTGCTGAAACTAAAATGATGCAACGTTTCTGACACATTTTATCATCTTTATTTTCACAAATGGAATAAAAAAAATTACCGAAATGAAAGCAAAAATTTTTCTTAATAAAACTTTTTATTTATTTTTCCAAAAAACTAATTAAAACCAAGTTAAAAAATTGCTTTTCTGTCCGGGTTTCAGTTTTTTTTTTTTTTTTTTTTGGTGGTTTTGTTAAATTTTAGGTTTATTTCCTGTTTTATTTTGTAACTCTGACCTCCATCTTGTTCCAGGTGTCTCTACTTCCTCCCTAGTGTCTCTGTTCATTCTGGTGATTGCCAGCTCCCTTCCTAATGTGTCACACGTATGTGTCATTGTCTCCTCCTCCTGACTGTATGTGATGTGTGTCTTCTTTAAGAATGGGTATCGATAAGGATTTATCAATACTAGTCCCCTTGTCGATACCGCTTAACGAACCCGATCTTTAACGATTCTTGTATCGATACTTTTAGAAACAAACAAATAAGTATTATGAACATTAAAATTTAATTGGATGATGGTGGAACTCACATACGGAACAATATTTAAATAAAATATACCTTATTTAAATAAAACAGAATTAAATCTTTAACCGGTCCCCCTACGACTCCCTGCTTCAGTCTGTGTGATCAAACACATCACATCACGTAACATGTCTAACGACCTGGCTGGAACGATCCGCTCCCTAACGAGCACTGGTAACTGATGAAGTCAGACCCTAAACTCCGGTCCCTGTGTGGTTGGTGCAGGACGTCCTACGGGACTCTGAGACACAGCAGTTCAGTTCTAACTTCATCTGGCTGACCCAGATTTCTTCAGAGAGCTGTGGAATTATTCAGTGTGTCCATTTAGAGACGCTACTGACAAGAGCTGACGCTTTAGAACTGAGGCTCAAACCTCATGAGTTCAACGTCCCCAGAGTTGCATCGTCCTCTCTGGATAAAAACCAAAGACCTCCAGCTGCTGCAGAGACAGACGAGCACGGCATGCACAGTTTATCTTCTCTTTTCTGTTTCTTTTATTTCACCATTTCATTCATGAACCACTTGGCCATGTTCTCCTTGTGTATGTGTGGGTTTTTCTCCAGTTTCCTTCCATCCTCCAAAAACCTGCTTGTTAGGTTGTGTTGTGATCCCTACATTTAAGGGGGTGTCTGTCTCCGTGGCAACCTGCTCACCACCTGGAGATGATCAGCAATCAGCAAGCTACATAAGCCGTCATCCACCCCCAACCTGTGCCAGATTGTTGGTTTCCATTCAGTAACAACAACGAGCCTTTAGAGGATCTTTATCACTCGATTTTCTTGCCTCTGTTTCATTTGTTCAAGAAACCCGCCTACCTCAAACAACCCACCTGCCTCAAACAACCCACCTACCTCAAACAACCCGACTGCCTCAAACAACCCGCCTGCCTCAAACAACCCGCCTGCCTCAAACAACCCACCTACCTCAAACAACCCGCCTGCCTCAAACAACCCGCCTACCTCAAACAACCCACCTACCTCAAACAACCCGCCTACCTCAAACAACCCGACTGCCTCTAACAACCCGACTGCCTCGGACAACCCGCCTACCTCAAACAACCCGCCTGCCTCAAACAACCCGCCTACCTCAAACAACCCGCCTACCTCAAACAACCCGCCTGCCTCAAACAACCCGCCTACCTGAAACAACCAGCCTACCTCAAACAACCCGCCTACCTCAAACAACCCGCCTGCCTCTAACAACCCGACTGCCTCGGACAACCCGCCTACCTGAAACAACCAGCCTACCTCAAACAACCCGCCTACCTCAAACAACCCGCCTGCCTCTAACAACCCGACTGCCTCGGACAACCCGCCTACCTGAAACAACCAGCCTACCTCAAACAACCCGCCTACCTCAAACAACCCGCCTGCCTCAGACAACCCGCCTGCCTCAGACAACCCGCCTGCCTCAGACAACCCGCCTACCTCAAACAACCCGCCTACCTGAAACAACCCGCCTGCCTCTAACAACCCGCCTGCCTTGGACAACCCGCCTGCCTCAAACAACCCGCCTACCTCAAACAACCCGCCTGCCTCGGACAACCTGCCTACCTCAAACAAGCAATCAAAAAGCTCAGTTTTGGTCAAGAAATGATACCTAAGAAGTTCTTAATTTTTAATGAGTAAGCATGCCCAAACTTTTAACAAACCCGCCTGCTTCGGACAACCCACCTGCCCAACCCGTTTTTACCAAATTAGAAATAAAAATTTTTTTGTTTACCTTTTTATTCTGTGTTCCGTGCTTGGATTCTACCAAACCTCTCCAAAACAGGCAGATTGGAAGCTACAAAATTGCCCCTAGGGATGAATGTGTGTTTGGATGGTTGTGTGTGTGTGTGTGTGTGTGTGTGTGTGTGTGTGTGTGTGTGGCCCCACAACAGACTGACGACCTGTTTGAGATGCAGCCTCTTGCCTTAAATCAGCAGGGATAGGCTCCAGTACCCCTCTAATCTCATTAAGGATAAGCAGTTCAGAAGATGAAATGATAGTTCATGAGGTTTTTATGGATGGTTTTGTGTGCAAACTTTGTTTGTTTGTTTTTAAAAACAGAATTGTTTATTGAATAAAGACTTTTATTGTGAAGGTTTTATCTATGATGCCTGAAGTAATTTTTTTCCCGTAATAATTTATAATAATAAGCTGGTTTTCTAAGTATAAACACTACTGAAGGTTACTCAGGGTCTGATTGATGCAGATGGAGCACTACTGAAGGTCAAGACGTTTAATGCACAATCTGATAAACACAATAATCACATAAAACGACTACTTTTAATCTGCATAAATAATATTTAATAGTAGGAACTATAACTGTATACGGGGGGAGAAAAACATGACCTCGTTTGAGTTTCTCTAGGATATGTTTTTGGTTAACTATTTACCACCGCTGAAATATTTATGTCCAGATTAATGTTCTTTACAGACGCCATCAATCCCGAAGGCTTTGACGTGCAAATGAGAAAATGGAGCAGATTTAAGGTGTTCGTTTACTGAGAAATGAATCGTTTCAAAAGAAAACATTTGTCTTGAAGAATTTAGCTGAAAGGAAATAAAGTAAAGAATGCTTTGTGTTAAAAAAAAAAATCATTTAAGCAGCAGGTTAAAGAAGTAGAAATGGAGAGGGTCAGCGACAGATTTGTTAATCTAACCCAGGAGTGGGCAAACTTTTTGGTTTGCGGGTCACATTGAGTTCTAATATTTGACAAAGGGGCTGGAACAGGATCAGATGGATGGCATACTTTGGTAACCGCTAGATTAAACCAATAGAATGGCGTTCTAGGTCTGAAATCTAGTGCGATAGCGCTTAAAAACGTGCATTTATCGGCACTTGGTTTGAAATCCAAGCGCTTGATGTAATATATCGCTTGTTTGAACATCTAACACGCTTGTTTACGTGTGTGTATTAGGCCTGATGGCTTTCCATATTTGTGCACACTGTTTATTTTGACAGCGTGCACATCATGGAGACACACACATTTTAATGGGAGCAGTGTTGTTGTATCTTTGGCACCATCTAGTGATGAAACATCAGAAATACAGGAAACTAAAACATTAACAAGGTTTATTTATTTGAATTTTTTCAAGTTCGGCGGGCCGGATTAAAATGTTTGATGGGCCGCATGTGGCCCATGGGCAGTAGTTTACCCATGCCTGCTCTAGCAGGATTCGCTTTGAGCTTCTGGACTTCTTACAGCTCATTAAACCCAGTGACGTCATACCTGACGGTTAGTAGAGAACATGATAACTGTTATTTATTTATTAGGAGCCCCATTACCTTCCATAAAGTACTCACTGCTCTTTCTGGGGTCTGATTGTAGAAAAAACATGTTTTTTTGCAAAAGATATGGGAGTATTTTTTAAAATGCCATCATAGAACATCCAAACATTCTTGGATTATTGGTATAGGCTTGTGGAGTTTCCTGATTTAGCAGAAAAACAAGAGGGAAGGACGTTGATCGAAATGAACACAAATAAATCTGTGGTAATGTTTAGTGGAACCACATGTTCAGAGATGAGTTTTAGAAGATAAAAAGTGGAACAACTTATTCTGATTTTATGGGATTTGATCCACTTTTTGCTCCAATTTTTACACATTTGTTGCTTTTTAACATCTCTATTTATTGTGCTTAAAATTGGTTGTATTGAAATTGTAAACATAAGATTTTGGGGTTTTAAAATGAACTTTTTAACAAAACCTTTTGAAAAAATTCTCTCAAAATTGGGCAGTTTGAGGCCGAAAAACTTATGAATAAAAATATCCACTACAATTCTGGAAGGAGCGCAAACAAGCCTCTGGTTGTGTTGTTTTGACTCCCTCTCATCTCGTTTTCTTCTGGAGACGATGGTTACCAGAGCAAGGTATGGCCCCACCCCTGATCCCTACAATGCAAACCCGAGATGCATTCCACAAGATCACCTATTTGTGCACTTCTTCTTCTGCTTTTGACGTTTCCCTTTAGGGGTCTCCACGGCAACTCAGTTTCTTCCATCTAACCCTATCTGCTGCATCTTCTTCAGTCACACCAACTATCTTCATGTCTTCCTTCACTGTATCCATGAACCTCCTCTTTGGTCTTCTTCTAGTCCTCTTTCCTGGTGGTTCCAAACCCAGCATCCTTCTTCTGATGTACTCTCTCTCTCTCCTCTGCACATGTCCAAACCATCTCAGTCTGGCCTCTCTGACTTTAAAACCTCTAACATGTGCTGTTCCTCTGATCCTGTCCATCCTGGTCACTCCCAGAGAGATCCTCAGCATCTTCATCTCTGCACAAACATCTCTGTTTCCTGTCTTTTTCTCAGTGACATTGTTTCTAGACCAATCAACATGGCCGCTCTCACCACACTGTCTCTAGACCAATCAGCATGGCCGGTCTCACCACACTGTCTCTAGACCAATCAGCATGGCCGCTCTCACCACACTGTCTCTAGACCAATCAGCATGGCCGGTCTCACCACACTGTCTCTAGACCAAACAGCATGGCCGCTCTCACCACACTGTCTCTAGACCAATCAGCATGGCCGCTCTCACCACACTATCTCTAGACCAATCAGCATGGCCGCTCTCACCACGGTTTTGTACACTTTTCCTTTCATTTTATCTGAAACTCTTCTATCACACATCACACCTGATACTTTCCTCCACCCGTTCCAGCCTGCCTGCACACGCTTCTTCACCTCTTTTCCACACTCTCCATTGATCCTAAGTACTCAAAATCTTCCACCTTCTTTATCTCTTCTCCCTGTAACCTCACTTTTCCATTTGGATCCCTCTCATTCACAGACATGTACTCTGTTTTACTCTGACTAATCTTCATTCCTCTTCTTTCTAGTGCAAACCTACCCTGTCTGACCTCCAGTCGTCTCTGATAATTAACCATTCAGATGCACGTTCTGGTTTAATTTATTTTGGTAAATTTGTAACTAATGTGGTAATGACTGTTCATGATATAATTACCATTTTTCGTGATCCTTCCAGTGCTTTAATTTTGGTGGATTTTTTCACAATTTGGTGCAGTGATTTTTGTGCTTAGTTTGCTTTGTTAATTCTAATGAGAACATTTTTTTGGTCGTACACGTATTCAGACATTCTTTACCCTGATAAATAACATTAAAACAGATGAGTTCCTGTCTGTGTGGGACTTTAAATCCATGTCAATCTGCAACGGTTAAGACAGGCTTTTAAGATAACACTCATTTCTTTTAACGGCAATGGCTATAAATATACAACTGAATACATGGAATCCTCCCGTGAGGCTGGATGTGGAATGGAGTGCCTTCCGACTACCCTCTGGAAAATAAACTTTATAATGCAGCAGGGGTGAGAGAGGCCTGGGCTTCCCGGTTGAGGCTGTTGCCTCCGCGACCCGGCCCCGGAACAAGCGGATGATGACGGAACGGAACGGAAAGATACAACAAATTTGACTCTGCCAAAATTGAGCAGGTATTTATGCAATAAAAGGTGAGAAAATGGTGACGGTCCAATGACGTGCAGTCAGAAAAATGTCAATGAAAAAAAAAGGTGGAAAATTAAAATATACGTATAGAAATAACAATATTTTTCACTTGTGTTAAAATTGCATTCGGAATATGACAACACATTTCTGCCATTTTATTGAGTAAAAACTGCCTATTGTGATTTTTTTTCCAATCAAGTCCACAGCAGAAACCTCGGGTGAGGCACGGGTGAACTGTGCCTCAAGGCTGACAGCATAGGTGGCTTGATGCGTGTTAGTTTCTTTTCCTCAGCAAATCATTAGTACGAATTTTACAGAAATATTTATGAAACATCACAACTTTCTGCAGTCTTTGTAAAGTATTTTATGTGAGTGTAGATAATTATTCCTACCAATTGTACAATAAAGTGTGGAGAAAAGTCAACAGGTGAGGCAGGCATGTACTCTGCCTCAACTCAAGGGGGTACACGGAAACTAGCAGATTTTCTTTGGCCAAAAATCTCCATTGAAACAGAGAGAAAATAAAAAAATCACAACAATGAAAAATGTGTTTTAAAGCCAGAATGGTTATTGTGATGATAATGACTGAAAAATAGCATCAGGGTTTTCAAAGAAGTCTGACTCTTTGCTCATACCTACACGTCAAAACAGCCTATCTATCCTTTTACATGAAAAGCCTATATACCCCATACATCTCCATCCAGCAACACTCAGAAATAATTTAAATTTATTTATGGAAAACCCCTTTGGATGCCTCATCGCATTTCACAGGGGACCAGTCATACTCACAAATCAAAAACACTCACCGGAGGAATTTTGACTGAATTTTCTCACCGGAATCCTCTCCTCTAACTAGGAACTCTCAAAAACCAGTGAGTAAATAAACTAGGGATGTCAAGACAAGGTTTGAACACTGTCAGAAAACAACAATTAGTTTTCTAACAGTCTAACAATGAGTGAAGTGACAGACTTCAATGCTCAAGGTAGATCGTTCCAGAGTGAAGAAGCCTCATAACAAAAAGTTCTGAGACCAACTTCTCTGTTAATGTAAAGAACAAAAAACCAATGTTCTGAGAGTGATGAAGAAAACAACTAGAGGTTGTACAAAGAAACCCTTCTGATATGGAGATAAATCCAAGTAAACACATCTGTAAACAAATTGAAGCCAGTGATGATGTGGTCACCATCGATAAACCCCACGTCACAGTTTTGTTTGGTTCTTCAGTTCCTCCAATAAACTGGTTAAAACTGGCATTGCATTGTATTGTGTTGTAATTCACACATCATCACCTTCATCCATGACAAGAGTCATCCTAAAAAAACAGAATTCTTAATCTGAACCAATCAGAGATCAGTCAACAGGAAGTCAACATAACGTAGTTCCAGCAACGAATGTAATACAGTTCCGGCAACTAACGTACAGCATCCGGCATGCTACCTTCCATTTGTTGTGGACATGGATGTGGTTTGAATGTGACACCACACTATAGAGGGTTAACGGGAACATGTGGGATTTGTAAAGCCCATCCAGGGGGTTTTACTGTGTGAATTGAGTTTTCAGGATGTGTTTATGAATCTTTCAGAGTTTCCAGGTAAGATTTTTGTTTTTAGTTTAGATGTGAACATAAATCAGGTTTGTTGTGTTTCTTCAAACAAAGACTTCCAGAGAACTTTGTATATCTCCTGAAGTCTCTTTTTTTTTTTTGCTTATGTAAAGGTTTTTGTTCAGCTGTCTTGTAACATTTTTCTCCAGGGTTTAACAGATGTCTGTCCATCTGTTTTGAAACTGACTGTAGAGACCGGCTTTCTCTCAGGTGTGTAAATGTGCCTCTGGAGAGTTTCCTCTGCTGCTTGAATCTCTAACATGCTTTATTAAAACCCATCAGTTCTGTTTCTTAAACACAATTTTAAAAGGATTATGTTCTAATGTAGGGATGCTCATTAACTTGATCTGACGGTGCCGGGTTTAAAAAAAATAAAAGACAGTTAATTTATTCATACTATATAATATATAAAGAATACAATTTAAAATCTTGTGATTTTAAACACAGACAGACAAGGTTGTCTGGTGAGAAACATCGCCTCGTAGTTTGTCTACCATCACCACTCCAACCTTCTAGCCTCGCTGCACACCCCATATTGTATAAATTATTTTCAAACTTTGAAAGAAAATTGACATATTTCACATCAGAACAATTAGATCCGCAATAATCAGGATGCTGCATTGATCCATTTGGTGAAGAAAGAGCTGAGCCGAAATGCAAAGCTCTTGATTTACAAGTCAATCTACGTTCCTACCCTCACCATGGTAACCAGGATCTACATTCCCACCCTCACCATGGTAACCAGGATCTATATTCCTACCCTCACCATGGTAACCAGGATCTACGTTCCTACCCTCACCATGGTAACCAGGATCTACGTTCCTACCCTCACCATGGTAACCAGTATCTACGTTCCTACCCTCACCATGGTAACCAGGATCTACGTTCCTACCCTCACCATGGTAACCAGGATCTACGTTCCTACCCTCACCATGGTAACCAGGATCTACATTCCTACCCTCACCATGGTAACCAGGATCTACGTTCCTACCCTCACCATGGTAACCAGGATCTACATTCCTACCCTCACCATGGTAACCAGGATCTACATTCCTACCCTCACCATGGTAACCAGGATCTACGTTCCTACCCTCACCATGGTAACCAGGATCTATATTCCTACCCTCACCATGGTAACCAGGATCTACGTTCCTACCCTCACCATGGTAACCAGGATCTACGTTCCTACCCTCACCATGGTAACCAGTATCTACGTTCCTACTCTCACCATGGTAACCAGGATCTACGTTCCTACCCTCACCATGGTAACCAGGATCTACGTTCCTACCCTCACCATGGTAACCAGGATCTACATTCCTACCCTCACCATGGTAACCAGGATCTACGTTCCTACCCTCACCATGAGCAATTATTTTCTGACCATGACCATGAGAAACATTTAGAACAATAACTCAATGACATTTCACTGATCCATGTGTTTTTTTGTTACAGCATCACTGGACTCCTTCATTAAATAAACCATGAAATAAACCATGTTTCTTGTCCTCCTTGGCTCCTCCCCCTTCTACCAGCACCCACATCATGACAATTTGTAGTTTAGTATTTCACATAACGAGAATATCTGAATCCCAACACTCTGGATTATCAGTCAGTCACCTTCTTAACCGTCTATCCCTTACAAGGTTGCACAGGGTACAGGAGCCCATCCCGGCTGATTCGAGGCGAGTAGGAGGGTACACCCTGAACAGGTCGGCAGTCTGTCGCAGACACTGGATTATTATTCAAACAAATAATATGACAGATTAAAAGCTCTAAATACAAGTACATTAAAATAGATTTAAAGTGGTAAACTATTTATAAACACACTGCGTACTCATGAGATTAAATTGTATCATCCAGCTGACAGATTTTAAACACAACAAACACACCCCGATCTCTAGAGAATTCCTTTTATCTCTGACCTGATTCTAATTTTATTATCAGCTCATGATTTATTTTTTCATTTTTCTTTCTCCAGTTTTGGTTTTCATCATTTTTTTTTTCTTTTTTTAAAGTGTAACGAGTTTTTCTAAATTGAGGTGGAAAAACAAACTTGATGGTGTTTCATCATTTATTTGTTTCTCTATTTTTTTTACCCACAGGTAAGATTTGCTTTGCAGCAGCTTAAGGTTTTCATGTCAGAAAAACAATCACAACACAGGCTAAAAAAAACAAACAGAAATCTATAAATAAATATGTAAATTTATTAAAAAACAAATGAAAAGTTCTATAAGATGTATTTTAAAATCCTAAAATTTGTCCAGAAGAAATGCTGCTGATGTGACAAAGCTGTTCTTGGGAGGCTTTGTCCCACAGCTCGGAACTCGGCACTGGACCCTGCGTCCTGATTGGAGGATGTGAAAGGGTACGAGTCACAGCTCACACACGATGCACCTGCCTGGTCTACCCAGTTTCAGACTCAGCTGGGACTCAGTGATCAACCTGCTGGTTACTTAGATTCTACTGCACCCTGAGGAGCCTGGAACTGCCATAAGAGTCATGTTCTTTGACTTCTACACCATCAAGCCTTCACTGTTCGGGGGAAAGCTTGAAGGAGCGAGGGTCCACAGCAAGCAGCCTGACCAACAGACCACAGTGTGTGTGTCTGATCTGGTAGTCTGCAGCATGGGAGCTCCACAAGGCACAGTACTCTGTCCTTTTCAAATCAGACTTCTGCTATGATTCAAACACCTGAAACATCCAAAGGTTCTCTGATGATTCACCTATTATTGGATGTGTGTGTGAAGGGAATGATCTGGAGTACGGGTAGGTGGTCACCGACTTGTTGACTGCTGTGAACTCAATCACCTTCACACCACTGTCACCAAGACACAGGAGATGGTGATCGAGATCTGAAAAAAGTCCACTCTGATCACACCAGAACATCCAGGGACATGATATTTAAAGGGTGGATGTCTGAGTGGATGTCTGGGTGTTCAGATGAACAACAAAGGGGATTGCTCAGATAACACTGGGGTCCTGTGCAAGAAGGAACAAAATAGCTGGCTCTCATGAGAAGACTGAGGAGGACACAGCTAAAGAGCTTTTATGACAGCATTTTTAATGCAGTGTCCTCCTAGTGTGGAGTAGTAACAGAGAGGGACAAGAGGAAACTGGACCATCTCTGTCCTGGACTGTTTTTGGACTCAGTGAACTCTGTAGGTCAAAGGAGGATCTGGTAAAATCACTCCCATCCTTTGAATGAGACAGCTCCTTCTCATACACCCGCCATGTAAGCTTAAGATTTAAAGCCCTCTTTTATGAGGGAGTCATGGCCAGGAGGCACTAAAAGTTACAGTAATATGCTAAAAAAAACAAAAACTCCAATTACATAAAAGAAAACCAAATAGAAGATTTGTCCTCTCAGTCTGGATTTTAAATAGTTTAAAGGAATAAGTTCAGTCACTTTCTATCCTTCTGCAAAACAAGACAAAAAAAGACAAAAACCCTTTCACCAAATTCTGAGACGGCAAACTGAACAGAGAACAATATGTCATCATATGAACACAAACCCTGGGAGTCATCAGTTCTCATCTTGATTAGGTGACAAATGTAGGAGGACAGCAACCCAAGCATGGCTTTGTAAATAAACCTCCTGCTGAACAAAGGAGACCACCGCACTCTGAATAGAGTTCGCAGGTGTTAAGTCCAAAAAAGACTTTTATTCATGATAGTAGTTTCAGAATCAAAGCCAACAATAAAAATTCACAAAACAGAGATATCAATTGTCTTTTTCAGCTGAGAAAGAGGAGAGAAGGAGCGCGAGCGCCCTTACGCTCGCTGGCCCTAAAACTCTCTGCTCACCCTCCCCTTCTCCCCTTCCTACCAAGATAACAAGAGTTGCCAGCAGTGGCCTTGAATGTCCCGGAGTATGATAAGCAAGTGTGTGAACAGTAATGTGGGAGAGTTAGCTGATGTTTTGCACATTTTAGTATTTTAAACACATGGTTATGTCTGATGTGAAAAACACACAAATACTTCATAATTGAGCTTATCTTACATTTCCCCCCTGTTGTGAGTTTTGAGCATCAGAAATAGCACAATTAAATTAGCTTTAAGATACATCATCATTAAAAACAAAACAACAGGGTGACTTTAAGAAAAACCTGACCGGGGGCGCCACAACGGGTAAACTCCCGCAGGTGCTTGTTGGTGGGTATACCACGGTGCAGGGTCATGGTCAGGAAGCCAGGCACCCTGAGAATGCACCTATTGTGCAAACAGTCCAAACGAGTGACCCAAGAACAGAGGTTTCTAGCACATATTCTTGGAATAGGGGCAAGGGGCTTAGAGAGAGGTGGTGGCAAGGTCATGGAAATCCAAGTCTTGAGTGGGGAGCAGATTGCATTGGTAGACCTGGGCCAGAAATATTCTGCGGTCAGTTCATTCTGCCACAGGGATGACGCCACAGGAGCAGAGGAGCAGAAACACTAAAAGGCCAACGAAGGGTAGGATGGCCTTCGGGAGAAATTGGGACCCGGAGCCTGAGAAAAGTCAGTCAAGCCAACCAGGAGCAGGAACAAAGTCTTGAGGCATGGCTCGGCGAAGGTACGTCATAGTCTGGCATCCAAAATGGTGGAGCTGTCATCAGGAATGTAAGCGCAACAAGAATCACCAATCACAGCAAATACCCCACCCTGGGGGGCAAGGCTTAAGACCAAAGCCATTCGGTCCTCAATCCTGTCCATTCGTCCTCTAGAAAGGCGCTTTTAAATAAAATGTATGAATGAACGAATTAATCAATCAATTAATTTGGTCGCCCGGTTTCAGGAGTCCCAAAAATGTCTGTGGGTTGTGAGAGAAACTGGAGACACAGAGCAACCAGGAAATGTCTCTGGCAAAAGACAAAATAAGCCATCCATAAACAGGGCGCAGTTCAGCTGATTTCTTCACCGTTTTGAGACGCTGGCCCCTGGTGGCTACCCGCCTCTTCGAAACGGACTTCCACTGCTACCCCCGTCGGTTGTTGTGGCTCAACTTAGCTACAGCAGAGAATAGGCTTCTGGGGAGGCAAAGTTTAAAGAGTCCGTCAGGGTTAGAGGTGGCCCCGGCTGTAGTCCACTGTTCTGTTTCAGAGGCCGGGGCATGATGCTGCATGTCTCGCAGTACTTGTAGGGGGATGATGGTTGGTGGGTCGGGGTGCGATTGTTGACTGGTGGAGGCGAGGATCTGTGTAGGAGCGGAGGCTGCCCCCTTAGCAGCCGCATCAGCCTTGGCGTTACCCAAAGAAATGGGATCAATGTCTCTGGTATGTGCTTTACATTTACAAACAGAGATAGTCCGCGGTATGAGCACAGCAGAAAGAAGCTCAATGAGTAACCGAGCATGTTGAACGGGTGTTCCTGAAGAAGTCTTCATCCCTTTTCTGGCCCACTGTGCAGCAAAAATGTGGAGGGTGCATATTGACTGTCAGTGTAAATGGTGACGTCCCCGTCATGGGGCGTAGGGTGGCAGGATTGAGCGTGTTACAACGTTTGATGGTAAGGTGTGGTTGTGACAAAAAGGTGGCTGTGATTCTGAGGTGGCGCGCAGGAGACAGGAAGGACATCTTTGTTTGTGGGAGGAGAACATCAACAGCGTGACTCACTTGGAGAGTGAGGGGATGAAATAAAACTAACTCAGCTGAGGCTTGTACCGCCATGGCTGCAGCACAGACGTTTTGGATACATGGGGGGAGTGCAGCAGCAACTGGATCAAGTTTCTTTGAGTAATAGGCCACCGGTTTTAGTTTTGAGCCGTAGGGCTGGAGTAGCAGGGAAGTCATAAATCCCTGTTTCCAATCCACTGTCTGGACAAAGAGGGTGGAGTAGTTTGGTAGACTTAGAACACCTGAAGAGGTGATGAGGTGTTTTAAAACATCGAAGGCCACATCTGCTGCTGGGGTCCATTGTAGAACAGAGTTCAGGGGGAAGTGTTCAGTGTACATAAGATCCAAAAGGGGCTGAGTTTGTTGGATGGCACCAGCTCAACCCATTTGGTCAAAGAATCAACTATTACCAAACAGTTCGTGAAATACCTCCCCTACTATTCGCAGCATCCCCCCTGTTGAGACATGGCTAAGCCCGTGGCTCACTATAGTTACAGTTTGAAATCACACTCGGGCTATCTGTACGTGTGGTGATCTCATGTCCCATAAAAATTCCCAAACTCCCAGAACTGCATGAAGTTCTGGAAATTGTGTTAAACAGTTCTAAATTCAATTATTGCTGTTTTTGTCATCACAGAACATCCAAATTTACACTCTCCAAATTATCTTTTGTAGCTGATTCAATAACACAAAGGCCTGGTCAGCCTGTGAATCTCACGTTATCTCATCTCTTAACTGTAAGACTTTGCAAAATATTACTTCTTGAAGTGGCTACAGTAGTCCGGATAGGAGTGCTCTGCAGAGGTTACAAAGCCTTAAAAATGACATCATCTGTCTGATGAGTAAAGGTCACAAAAGTTAATTGTTCTTTGTTATGGAAATGTTATATTAAACAGCAGTATTTGGCAACATTATTAGCTGATCGTTAAAATCTGAACATTTTAGTTTCTCATCATAGTGTAACAATGTTCCTGTGTTCTACTGGGTCTCTCTGTTATCTGGAACGCCAGGTGCACTAAAGCGTAGGAATATCTTATCTGAACTATTGTGGAGGAGGTTAGACCTTCAGTACAGCAAGGCATCAAAAGTGGGAACAGAAACATAGGGGGAGACCTCTATGATTACAACATAAAATTAGTAGTCACGTCTGACTATCACCATAAACACTTATCTGCAGATCTAAACTTCCTTTATTAGTCGCTACTGCTTCATTAATTCATTAATCTATTTATTAACTGCACAAAGTTCAGCACAAATCAAAATATTTTCTCAGTAAAAATCATTATTCATCTTGTCCAATTCTCACATTTGACTATATTTAAGTTACTGTGCTGAAATATGTGGTGTCGATTACAAAGAAAAATCAACTCTGCAAATTATTTGATTAGAGAAAAACATAATTGTTGCTAAGGCTGAAGTTTTGGATCAAACTAATGCTCTGATCTTTAAAGATAGAATTTAAAATTGTTCAAATTATGTTTCGAGTTCATTAATAAGCATCTGTCTCAGTATCCAAAAACATTTTATCTACCACCACAGTGATCTCAGAGACAGCAATACTAACTTCCCTTTACCAGGTGGCAGAGCATAGATAAAAGGTTTTGTGAAATTATGGACAAACCTGAGTTCAAAACTAACACAATGTTCCAATCTGATGATGTTTAAAAAGAAATATAAAGAAATGATCTTCACTAAATATAAAAACAATCAATGTTAATCTGTTTCTCTCATTTACTTTTTCCCTTTTTTTTTTTTTTCCTTCTTTACCCAAGACAAACAAACAAACTGCATCCTATCATGTAACCAGTCAGTCAGTCAGTCAGTCATCATCTTATCCGTCTATCCCGTAACAGGGTTGTGGGGGGTGCCGGAGCCCATCCCGGCTGATTTAAAGCGAAGGGCAGGGTACACCTCGAACAGGTCGCCAGCCTGTCGGGGGGCCACACACATACAACCACCCACACAACCCACTCATTTCTAGGGACAATTTCATAGTGGCCAATCAACCTAACATGCATGTCTTTGGAGGGTGGGAGGAAACCGGAGTACCCGGAGGAAACCCACGCAAACACGGGGAGAACATGCAACCTTGCACACTCATGCACAGTCTTACACATACAGGCTTACACACCCACTTACACACACCCA
Organism: Neostethus bicornis; assembly: GCA_902685375.1. Lineage (NCBI taxonomy): Eukaryota > Metazoa > Chordata > Actinopteri > Atheriniformes > Phallostethidae > Neostethus > Neostethus bicornis. The sequence continues at coordinate 2,812,134 of LR738549.1, forward strand.
CCTACACACACTCTCGCAAACACTCCCAGCTGCAGCGGAACAGAGACACACACGCACCCAGCTGCAGAAAAAACAGAGACACACAAAGATCCATCTTTTTCACAATCACAAACTTTAGTGAAAAACTAGCATTTTTTGAGCCATTTCAGAATAAATTTGTAACAGAACAGTTAAACCAAATTTAAGGCTCTTTTTTACTACAAACTTTTACAGTTTATTCATTCATTTACTACTGTTTAGTCATTTTCACTAATTTGGTTTTGATGAGGTAATAATTTTACAAACTTCTTTTGATCTCAAAAACTGGCATCATAAACCGGCTTTCTGAGTCCCAAAAATTAACCTGGCCAGGGTCAATTTTATAAACACTGTGGACAGTCATTCAGCGAGATGATGTGCCAGTCTCACAGATCTGTGCTTCTTTTTATTTTATTTATTTATGTATCTTTTTTTTATCATTGTTACTGGCGCCGTGCTGGCAGCCTGCTGCGTGTGATGCAGCACACAAATTTTCCCAATTAATTATTTTGTCTCTTTGTTCAATTCTAAGATCTCTAACTGTACTTTTCTCTTTTTCTTATTCTAAGAAAGACCTCTAACTTTAGACTTCCCTGTATCTTAAGAATTTTGGAAATAACCAGATTTCTTGCAAAACTATGCTTTTTAGTTCATTTAAAACTTATACAAGTCCAGTAAAGAAGTTCTTTGGCATGAGACTGAAGAGAGGACACTGATCCAGCTTTCTACTGTGTGCTACTCACACAGCGGAATCAGTTTTCAGGGATGAAACCCATCCTTTATCTCCAAGTCACCAATACGTCCTTCTTTACAGGCAAAACAATAAAAATTAAGAACTGGTGAGATTCTGCTAGAATCTTTAAAACACTCAGTTCTTTCATTCACACACAAGACAAAACACATAGACACAACGGTGGTTTACAGAAGAAAGCATTGCTGAGGTCAATAACTGTGAACCACTTCTGTTAGGGTAATAGTTCATTCAGCAGTACATGTGGATCAGGTACACATGGTGCACGTTGTTTGATGGCAGCATTAACAGCTCTTAAATCCTGGACCATTCTCCAGCTGCCAGATTCTGCTTTCTTCACAGGGAATATAGGAGTATGACACTCAATAATGATCCTGGCAGAGATCATATCTTGGATAACTGGTCTGATGCCATCTCTTGCATCAGGTTTGAGAGGATACTGTCGCAGCCGAGGTCTGTAGGTGGTTTTTGGTTCAATGGTGACTGGAGAAGCTGTGGTCATGAGGCCAACATCAGTTTTGGAAGTGGCCCATAGGCTGGCAGGAATGTCTGGAAAATCAGTAGCTACGTGGAGGAGATAAGGTTGTCATGCACTAAGATGTGTTTGTGGGATGGCTGTGGTGGAGGGGACATGTACATCTCTCCACTGATGGGTTTTTTAGGAGTTTTTCCTCACCGAGAAGGAGAGTCTAAGTGCATAAATGTGCTAGTCTTGTTTAGTTAGCATTTGTTAGTTATTTTTCTTGCTGTGTATCTTTGTTAATACATTCCTCTTTTTCTTGTGAAGCCAATTGAGACGGAAATTCTGTGATTTTGGTCTATAATTGAATTGTACCTGGTATGTTGTCTGTGGTATAGAGAGGGGGATAATTTAGTCCACAGGGTGTGGTTGTGGACCATAGCTTCCTGTGCAATATACTGCAGATCTTTCCATCTCATGGAGGGGGTTTTTCGCCAGAGACACATGTGGAGTGAAGGTTGTGGCCAGCAGTGATGCTTCGATAGATAATGACATGATGGCACAGGCTCAACCTTGGCCCCAGAGGAAATGTGTAGCCGTCACCCTTTGAGGGCCCAAAGCATGGAACTGATGTATGTACTTATCAGAAGGGGGGTTTCTGGTGTAAGCCATGGTGATATGTAGAGGATAATTATTTTGCGGAGTCCAGGGCATGCCTTGCATGAGGGCTATAGTCTTGTCTTGTAGGTCCTCAGTAATAGAGGAGAGACCAGTGGGAGTTAGATCCAGATTGTAGAAAGTGGCGGGGGTGCCTTGCCCCTCCATCACAAAGACATCAGTAGAAAAGTCCACTTTTTCAGCACGTAGGCCTCTAGGCCCAACCACTATGTTCAGTTGTAGTTTGACAAGTAAATCCCTGCCCAGGAGGTTGATGGGGCAACAGTTACTGATAATAAAGGGGGCAGAGATTTCTGTTCCATCTTCATCAACTACTGTGGTGTTTTCGGACCAGAAAGTAACTTTGGCATCACCTCCTGCGCCTATAACTATGATCTTTTTCTTTGTGGGGCGGAGGCCTGGAATGTTGTCTTTGATGACGGAGACCTCAGCTCCAGTGTCACAGAGGAAGGTGACTGGGATGCAGTTGGGACCAATGAGAAGGGTGAGGCGAGCTTCAGGAGTGTTGTGGTAGGAGCCAGGTAAGGAGGAAAGGTCGAAAATAGGAATTGGGACCAGAGAGTCCTCCTGATCAGACTCAGGACCCTTCTGGTCATGCTCAGGAGGGTCAGGCTGAGAGGAGCCTCGTCACTTGTTCCCGAAGGGATTGAAGTCTGGGTTGTATGGGGGCTGCTGCTGTTGTTTGTAGGGAGGACCCCTGAGATCCCTGGGTTTACGGTCGCATCTGGGTTCTCTGTTCTGAGGGACCTTGAGACTTTGGAGGATGTGGGCAGTCTCTATAGTAATGGCCGCATTGGTGACAGTTGTAGCAGACATCGCCGGTGCGAGGTCCATGAAGGGGTCCATATTGAGGACCTGGTCGAGGTCCTGGGCGAGGTCCACGATGCCATTTGGGTTCAGCCCCTTTTCACCTTTTCCTCCCGCCTTTTGAGCAGAGCTCTCTATTCTTCAAGTGGGGCTGGAACCCATGTTTAGTGACTCACTTCTCCAGGAAGTCACAACTGCCTGGGCAAGTTTTCCCCATAAACTTAACATCTGGACTGTTTTTTATTTCCTTGGTCAGATTTTTACCCATGTTGTATTATTATTGTATAATTACAACCACAATCAACTTTCTTTACTATCTGACTTCACTAATACAGATCTAAAACGCACACACACACACACACACACACACACACACACACACACACACACACACACACACACACACACACACACAGTAATGCGGCAGCTACACAAACAGCCCGCACAGCAGCTTTGCTTCTTTTTTTTTGTCTTTTTCTCTCTCAACGCACACAACCAGTTTGAACAACGTACCCTTTTTCCTTCGTTTAACAACTTTCTCTATCTTGCCACGGAAATTCACAATGCATAAACAGAATGAACATCACAACAACAAAACTTTCCTCCAATCAGGATGATCAAAATCCATAATCAGAACCATTTTTCAAACCAAAAAAACACAATTCCTTCAACCACAAATTTCTCTCTGGTGAACATGTAGGTTGGCTGACCTCTCTAGACAACAAATAAAAAAGTTTTACAAAAGGTGAGTCATTTACTCTAACCTATCTGTAAAAAGGTGAGTCATTTACTCTAACCTATCTGTAAAAAGGTGAGTCATTTACTCTAACCTGAAAAAAAAAAGTTTTACAAAAGGTGAGTCATTTACTCTAACCTATCTGTAAAAAGGTGAGTCATTTACTCTAACCTGAAAAAAAAAAGTTTTACAAAAGGTGAGTCATTTACTCTAACCTATCTGTAAAAAGGTGAGTCATTTACTCTAACCTGAAAAATTTTTTTTTTACAAAAGGTGAGTCGTTTACTCTAACCAAAGCCTGCAAATGGTGAGTCCTTTTGCTCTAACCAGTGCCACAAATATGCTGAGTCGTTTACTCCAAGCATAGATAAATTTATGTTTCAAAATGGTCAGCCAAGCCTACCTTTTATTGTTGGGATGATCTCGTCCAAGTTGGACCCGTCACTGGAACCGCGACCCGGCGCAGGCACAGGGACTTGGCCCGTCCTGTCAAGGGAGGACGCTGTGCACAGATTCTTTGGCCTCCCTGCTCCCACGTCGGATCAAGCCCAGATCTTGGGTCCCGGGTTTCGGCACCAAATGTTAAGTCCAAAAAAGACTTTTATTCATGATAGTAGTTTCAGAATCAAAGCCAACAATAAAAATTCACAAAACAGAGATATCAATTGTCTTTTTCAGCTGAGAAAGAGGAGAGAAGGAGCGCGAGCGCCCTTACGCTCGCTGGCCCTAAAACTCTCTGCTCACCCTCCCCTTCTCCCCTCCCTACCAAGATAACAAGAGTTGCCAGCAGTGGCCTTGAATGTCCCGGAGTATGATAAGCAAGTGTGTGAACAGTAATGTGGGAGAGTTAGCTGATGTTTTGCACATTTTAGTATTTTAAACACATGGTTATGTCTGATGTGAAAAACACACAAATACTTCATAATTGAGCTTATCTTACAGCAGGGATTCACAGTTTGTTATAAAATCTTAAAATCAATCGGTACAAAATCAAGCTCACTCAAACTCTTAGTTGAGGCATTCGAATACGAGACGTTATCTTAGTCTAAAATGTTTTTTTAAAAGTCGCTTTTTCACATCAAAATAAAAACATTTGAAACAGAACAAAAAGCCAAGTTTGAGTTTTCACAACATGTGACTTGAATGTTGAAGCATCATCTATCAAAATCCCATGATATTCACACCCATGGACCACTTCAATTTAATTTCTCTCAAGAGTGGACACTGTGAGGAGAACACGGGACTCTTTGTGGAGTTTGAAAGCAACAAATTTTTAAGGACAAGCATTAAGGACAAGCTTCAGCAAAAGAAAAGTGTTCTGAACCACAGCAAAAGTTTTCTGCAGAAAATCAACAGCAGCAGTAGCAAGCGATGACCCATAAAAGTAAACAATCATATCACCAGCTGGCATGGTTGTGGCCATACCAGCCTGTCAATGCCTGATCCCGTCAGACCTCAGAAGCTAAGCATGCTGGGTCTGGGCTGTATTTGGATTGAAGACCGCCAGAACCCCAGGTGCCACGGTGGGACGGCTGTTGAGATTAAATTGTCATTGTGCCCCTGGGCAAGACACTTCACCCATGTTGCCTAGTCTGAATGGTGTGTGTGTGATTGGTTGGTGATGGTCAGAAGGGCCGATGGCGCAAAAATGGCAGCCTCGCTTCTGTCAGTTTAGCCCAGGGCAGCTGTGGCTACAACAGTAGCTTACGATCACCTGGTATGGAGGGAATGAATAATGAATATGTGAAGCGTGTTTGAGAGTCCTGAAAAGTGCTGTAGAAGGACAATGTATTATTATTACTCTTATAAAAATACAATATTAGCTTTGGACACATTTTGTCATGTCATTTACTGTATGTAGAAATGAACGGGGATGAATGAAGTACTCACCTTTTGTACTTAAGTAAAAGTACAGATAATTTGGTAAAAAAAATACTTAAGTAAATGTACCAATAAAAAAATCTACTTAAGTAAAAGTACAAAAGTAATTGGTGTAAATTTTATTTTTAAGTAAAAAGTAAAAGTATTCGATCATAATTCAAATGTTATTTTTTGTGCCGCAGGGTGTTACTATGGTAACCAGGATAAATACTCTGTGTAATGATGGCTCAACTTTTTATTTAAAAGTAAACACAACGAACAACGATCTTCTGACTCTTTTTCAATCTGTGTTATATTTGATGTTAGTTTTTTGACTGCGGAAAATGTTTAGTCTCTATTCTGATTGGTCCTCAATTCATTACTTCTTCTCCGTCTTGGAGACCGCAGGTGACCAACTGCTTCCTCTACAGGTTGATTTTGGCGATGTGGCTTCGAGATGCCCTAAAAATAACTTTATATTTTCCAAATTCCTGACCGAAAATATAACAAAAAATTTAAAAAAGCCACACTTTTAAAAAGTAGCAAAGTAAAAGTACAGATATTTGCTCTTAAATGTAGTGAAGTAAAAGTAAAAGTACAGGTCTCAAATTTTACTTAAGTAAAGTACAGATACACCTTTTTTTTTTTTTTACTTAAGTACAGTAAGGAAGTACATTCACTTCGTTACGTTCCACCACTGTATTAAAGAGTAGGAGTCCTAATATGGAACCCTGAGGTACACCCCGGTGACTTTCAGGAATTCAGAGCATTGACCATCATGTTTTTCACATTTTGTTCTGTCTCTCAGATCATTTGCAAACCAGGAAGCGACAAGCAGACAGACAAAAGCCAGTGAGTCTTTGTTTTTGTACAATCAGTAGTGAAATTATTTAATTTGGTTGCCTAAATATTTTAATGATCCATCTTAGTTTTTTTCTAATTGAATCACTGTGACAAATCAATTCCACTCCATAGATAAATAAACTTTATCTCAATAATTTGACTCATTTTATTCTTCTACCCCAGACTGCTAAACCACACCACCAAGGACCAGGACCATGCTTGACTGGTTCCTGCGGTAGAGATTAAATCTGTGTTTTTTTGCATCATTCAGAAACCAGTATCCTCAGAGGAAACCTGACATTTTCAGACTTCCATCTCTTAATGTTGCTCAGAGCAAATCCACCAGCAGAATGAGGACAGAGTTTCTGGTCTCAGAACTTCCACACACATCATCCTGCAGCAGCTCTGAACTTTAAAAGAATCTTTTACCTTGTCATCCACGGAGTACCTCCGCGTGGACTGCGCTGCGCCTGCGCTTTGGTTCATCCTTCAGTCGTAGAGGTGCGTAGATCTGCACCGGAGCATCAGATAAACCTGCTCTCTCTTTCCTCTTCTGCTCCCTGGCACGCACAGGGTTTAAAAAAAATCATTTTCTTGTGCAGCCTCTGCTGCGCGCAAGCGGGATGCTCACCCAACCCACCCAGATGTCCCACCAGGTTGCACCAATCAGAACAGCAGCCAAACGGAGAAAGTTTATAATCAACCAGAAAAATGTCTCATTTGTTTAATTTTGCTCATTTTTATTCTTAATGACCCTGAAATTTATTCTTAAAAATACCACGCGGTGGTGAAAGTTGAAGCTGTAAGCTCTGAAAAATCAATCATAATATACTTATAATTAAATTTGTGCATCAATATCAATATTAAATTACCAAAAGGTTTGTTACTTTTCATCCATGGCTTTGTTTTCAGGTTCAAGCATCTAATGAATCCCATTTCAGCCAGAATGTGTTGCCAGGTGGATTAAAACAGACCTCGACAGCTCATTCTGCACAGATTTTTAGCTGGTCTGTCTTCATGCAGGATTCTCTTCATCACCGTTTTCAGACCTGTTCGTCGCACCAAAAAATACAGGAGACACGTATCTCTTTCACAGGTGAAAGAGTCCAAAATAAAAGTCTTTATTCAACAAAGAAAGAAACCCGTTTCTAATAAACTGTTTGAGCTTTGAATTTGTTCCATTAGGTCGTCCTTCCACTGTACACAGGAGGACATTAAGTCAAAAAGTTTCCTAATTTTCAAAAAATCCTCCGTAAAGATCTCTTAAAATTTAGTTATAAATGGGAATAAAACAACATAACAGTCAGTAAAAACCTGAAAACAAGTCCAGTCTATCCTTCATATTTCTGATGAAGTTTTCCACACACCCACGCCCCATGTCCTGTCCCATGCTGGTCATACTTCTTTACTTTGTTCAACACTTTTTGAACTCAACAATGACGTTGAAAGTAAATTAGCCACCACATTAGTTTATTCTCCTTCTTCTGCTGTTTGTGGGTAAAAAAAAAATGGTTTCACAGTAATAAAATAATAATGTAGCCGCCCCAGACGCTGGTTGTTATTTTGGGGCACAGAGGATCCCCACAGACTGTCCAATCAGCAGGTGTGAAAACAGACGTAAAAGACATAGATAAACCAGCTCAAATTCTGCTTGGTAAACTAGCAAACCTGCATATCTGATTGGTATCTTGGCGACATCAATGAAATGGTTTCAAACCTGTTTGACGCCAGTTTATCAGCAAATAACATCTGACGGAGGAAAACTAACTGATTTGGTGGCTGGTTTATTTTTTAAAATTTCCTTTTAAAAACAGTTTGTTGAACGAAGTAAAGAACTGTGAGCAGCGTGTTTAATTAAAGACTTTTATTGAGAAGTTTTTTATCAGTGATGTTCAACAGATTTCTACCTGTCTTAATTCAGTGGAATAAAAGGGTTTTAAAAAGTATGCAATCTTTACTGTGGAGCTGTTTGATGCAGATGGAGAACTGCTGAAGGTTTAGGTGTGAAATGTACAGTCTGTTTCCATTTATACTATTTCAGACATGTGTTATTAAATTCATCCATTTTTATTTACGTTTAAATAAAAGTTTTTTTGGCCAAAGTGATTCCTATCTTTAAACTTTTTAGAGAAACAACTGCTTCTCAAAGTTTTGTGTCATGGTTCCCTCACCCAACACCAGAGGGAGCCTGGGATGTTCCCTCATCTCCCTGATTTGGGACACCTGATGATGACTGACCTGGTGCCTATTTAATGGCAGTATGCCTTGCCTTCAGGATCGGGTCATCATCCCTTCCAGCCAGGTCTTCCTGGCTTCCCGACCAAGAGATCATTTTACATCATGACTAAGAGACAGTCCTCATTCTGATCATGTACCTTGTTTTACAGTTTTACTGAACTCTTTAATAAATTCTGTTTGTGGTCCTCTACTTAGATCCTCCTCCTTCTGCACCCACATCGTGACATTTTGATTAACTTTTTGTTTGTCCTGCTGGTATTTTATTGTTTATCTTCAGACTTTAAGCCCTTTTGGTTCACATGTGAAGCATCCTCAAAACCACCCAGTCTGTTATTCATTTGGACACCGTTAAAAAAACATTATAACATGACCAAAATTCTGTTTGTCCCACGCAAGATTTTAACTTAATTTTTTGCTGCATTTTTAGAGATAAAACGTTTTTAGATTTGAAAAGATGGTTTTTGTTTAGCAAAGCTTACATTTAAGTTGTTACAGCAGCTAAGTCAGGGATTGCAATTGGAAAATGTCCTACCCAATCAGAGAACAGAGATGACGGTGTGACATGAACACAAGCGTCCGTCCTCCATGTTTGTAGTTCTGTAGATCAACCATTCTTTACGGTCTGTGTTGGTAACGATTCCTCAGTCAGTCACCTTCTCATTCGTCTATCCCTTACAGGGTTATGGGGGGTGCCGGAGCCCATCCCGGCAGATTCAAGGCGAGTAGCAGGGTACACCCCGAACAGGTCGCCAGTCTGTCGCGGGGCCACACACATACAACCATCCACACACACACTCATTCCTGGGGCAACCAGCCAATCAACCTAGCATGCATGTTTTTGGAGGGTGGGAGGAAACCGGAGTACCCGAAGGAAACCCACACAGACACGGGGAGAACATGCAAACACCACACAGAAAGGACAGTGTTCCAAGCCTTGTACCTACCCAGTACACGAACCCACGACCTTCTTGCTGTGAGGCCACTGTGCTGCCCGCTGTGCCACCGTGCCGCCGGTAACAATTCCTCAGATTGAAAATTTAAAGACAGTGTTTAGAAAGTTTATTTAAGAAAAGTTTGTTTTTACGCACTGTTTACTGGACGACACGGACTGTACAGGTATGTACAGGGACGTCATATCCGGTCCTCACAGGAAAGGAACGATTAGTTAAATAAGAGTACCCACCCACCATGGGGCGAGTGAACCCCAATGCAGCGAGGTCAGACTGTTTCCATGGAGAGAAAGAAACACCCTGATGTTTAAGGCTACGATACCACCATTTTGTTCCGTCCCATTGTCTTCCGCTTATATGGGTCTGGGTAGTTGGGGCAACAGCCTCAGATGGGAAATCCAGGCCTCTCTCACCCCAGTTGCATCCTCCAGCTCATCCAGAAGCATCCCGAGTCGACCCCAGCCAGCTGGGAGACACAGTTTCTCCAGCAGGTCTGGGGTCTGCCTCTTGGTCTCCTCCCGGTGGGACGTGCCAGAAACACCTCACCAGCGAGATGCTCAGATGCCCAAACCACCCATCTGGCTCATTTCAACCTGGAGGAAGAGCGGCTCAACACCAAGGTCCTCCCGGATGGCAGAGCTTCTCACCCGATCTGTGAGTGAGAGCCCAGCCACCCTGCAGAGGAAGCTCATTTCGGCCACTTTTATCCGCAATCTCATTCTTTCGGTCACCACCCACACTGGTGACCAGGGTGAGGGTAGGAACGTAGATCAGCTGGTAAATTGAGACTTGTGAAACGATGCCACCAATTCTAAGATATTTTCTTGTTTCTTTGGCTTATCAGGATGTGCAAAAGCATTTCAAAGCATTTGACGTGCAGTTTAATATCACACATGCATCATTGCAGGTTCTTTTGTCCATCTTTGCATCCTGCAGTAAGGCTGCAGAAGGACGTCTGCATTCAGACTGGTGACTGAAGGTCTTCTTGTTCTCTGAGGAGTGACACAGCGTGCTCGCTGAGCCGTGCAGCTTCATCAGCCTGCTGGACATCAATAAGTAAAAAGCACTTTGAGGGCTTCTGGATCCGTTCCTTCACTTCAAAGTGTGGATCTACTTTTATGGGATGGAGGAGTGATCTTTTTGATGGATGAAAGGTTGCGGTGTGACAGGAAATGTGTCCCTGTCCAACAATCACAGTAAAATGTCACAAGAAGTGCTCCAGAAAAAAAAAGTGCAAGCTGCTGAGAAGTAGAAGCTTGATGTTGAAGACGAGGCTCAGTGTGCAGACAACAAGAATCAGAGGACATGTTTCTGGAATATTCTACAAAATCCTCATCTGGTGTTCAACAGTCTGGTTTAGTAAAGCAGGATTAAAGCTGATTCATGGACTGATGGTGAAACTGTTCCTGTTTGAAAAAAAAAAGACATGAGGCAGTTAACAAATTAAAATGAGTTTATTTTGAACGACACAGGAAGTCAGAGAAACAAGGTGGAACCAATGGGAAAGGACACATAAGAACAGGTAAAGAGGAATAGATGTAGCGTACAGTACCATCTTCCTCTGCCTCTCCCAAGTTTGGACCAGGGAGGAGCAGCCTTACCAAGGAAAACAAAACTACCCTGGGACCTGGGTCTCCTTTGCCGCCCCCCCCTACACACACACACACCCACACACAGATGGTGGAGGATCGAACACAAAGAGACACACCGTCACAGAAGTGACGATGTTGAAGAATTTTCTGAATATTCTGATGAGAGATTTACATCATTGTTATTCGTTATTCATTGCACTCGAAATATCGTGATCCCCTCGCCTGCCGCCAGAGGGAGCCCTGGACCCTTCTCACTACACTGAATAGAGACACCTGAGGGTGATTAGTCAGATGACACGCACTTGTGGATCCTGGTGCCTACTTAAAGGCAGTCTCCCTTAACTTCGAGGTCGGGTCGTGGGTCATTCTCCCCAGCTAGATCCTCCTGCCTTCTTGTTCTTCTTTCGGCATTTCCATTCAGGGGGCGCCACAGCAAGTCAGTTTCCTCCATCTAACCCTATCTGCTGCATCTTCTTCAGTCACACCAACTATCTTCATGTCTTCCTTCACTGTATCCATGAACCTCCTCTTTGGTCTTCCTCTAGTCCTCTTTCCTGGTGGTTCCAAACCCAGCATCCTTCTTCTGATGTACTCTCTCTCTCTCCTCTGCACATATCCAAACCATCTCAGTCTGACCTCTCTGACTTTAAAACCTCTAACATGTGCTGTTCCTCTGATCCTGTCCATCCTGGTCACTCCCAGAGAGATCCTCAGCATCTTCATCTCTGCCACCTCCATCTCTGCTTCCTGTCTTTTTCTCAGTGACACTGTCTCTAGACCAATCAGCATGGCCGCTCTCAGCACGGTTTTGTACACTTTTCCTTTCATTCTAGCTGAAAGACACATATACTGTACAAGCCCTCTCTAAGCAGTCTAATTGCAGACTAGACTGGGGGCGGACCTCCGCGGCGGAGACCACATCGAAACCCTGAGACCGACTCACCAAACCCATGGGGTTCGATCAAACCCAGGTTAAGAACCACTGCTCTAGACCAATCAGCATGGCCGCTCTCACCACGGTTTTGTACACTGTCTCTTTCATTTCATCTGAAACTCTTCTATCACACATCACACCTGATACTTTTCTCCACCTGTTTCAGCCTGCCTGCACACGCTTCTTCACCTCTTTTCCACACTCTCCATTGCTCTGGACTGTTGATCCTAGATACTTAAAATCTTCCACCTTGTTTATCTCTTCTCCCTGTAACCTCACTTTTCCATTTGGATCCCTCTCATTCACACACATGTACTCTGTTTTACTCTGACTAATCTTTATTCCTCTTCTTTCTAGTGCAAACCTCCACCTCTCCAGCTTTTCCTCCACCTTTTCCCTCCTCTCATCTGGGCTTTATTTTTTTTCTTATAAAATTGTCCACCAGTGTGATGGAAGGATAAAAGAAGTACTTTGAAGAGTTGATAATTGAAGAAAATAAGAGTGAACTTAGAGTTGAAGAGGTTTCTGTCATGAAGCAGAAAGTAGCTACGATTAGTGAGGAAGAAGAGAGGGGGCTCTGAAAGCCTCTCATTTCCAATGAAATGTCAAGGTGAGGTCGCAGTGGAGTATCTGGCTAGATTGTTTAAAAAAAAATAATTATGGGTTTTATTTTCTTCTTTTAAAATCTCAACATGGACAAAAATATTCTTGTATTTGTTTAATACAAGATTTGCAAAATTTGGGGTCGGCTTTCAGCACTTGGGCTGTCCGTGTTTCTGTAACAACAATTTTGTAATAATAAAAATGATACATTGTACTTCTATAGCGCTTTTCAGGACGCTCCACATCATTCATTCACTCCATACCAGGTAATGGTAAGTTACAGTTGTAGCCACAGCTGTCCTGGACTAGACTGACGAAAGCGAGGCTACCATTTTTGCGCCATCGGCCCCTCTAACTATTAACTACCAATCACACACATTATCCAGACTAGGCAATGTGGGTGAAGTGTCTTGTCCCGGGACAGAGCGACAATTTAATCCCAACAGCCATTCCACTGTGGCACAGAGTGTTCCAGCGGTCTCCCATCCAAGTACTGCCCAAGTCCAGCATCCTTAGCTTCTGAGGTCTGACTGGATCAGCCATTGACAGACTGGTATGGCCACAAACCATACCCAAATGGTGCGTTAATGAATGCGCCGTCTCCAAAATCTTGAAAGGACTTTGAACAAAACTGTTAACAATTACTGAGTACCAACTCTATATGGACTGTTAAGGTTTTCAGAGTTCTGCATCCAAAGGTTAAGATCTCAAACTCTTGTGAAAGTCATTTAATTAACATGACAAACGAATGATTAACTGACTTTAATCTCTGAAAGCAATAATTCAACTCAAACTGCAGGTCAAGGACAGGGTCCTGCCCCAAGTGGAGGAGTTTAAGTATCTCTGGGTCTTTTTCACGAGTGGGGGAAGGATGGAGCGGGAGATCGACAGATGGATCGGTGTGGTGTCAGCAATAACTAGGACGCTGCATCGGTCTGTCGTGGTAAAGAGAGAGCTGAGCAGAAAAGCAAAGCTCTTGATTTACAAGTCGATCGCGTTCCTACCCTCACCATGGTAACCAGGATCTACGTTCCGACCCTCACCATGGTAACCAGGATCTACTCTCCTACCCTCACCATGGTAACCCGGATCTACGTCCCTACCCTCACCGTGGTAACCAGGATCTACCTTCCTACCCTCACCATGGTAACCAGGATCTACCTTCCTACCCTCACCATGGTAACCCGGATCTACGTCCCTACCCTCACCGTGGTAACCAGGATCTACGTTCTTACCCTCACCATGGTAACCAGGATCTACCTTCCTACCCTCACCATGGTAACCAGGATCTACGTTCCTACCCTCACCATGGTAACCAGGATCTACGTTCCTACCCTCACCATGGTAACCAGGATCGACTCTCCTACCCTCACCATGGTAACCCGGATCTACGTCCCTACCCTCACCATGGTAACCAGGATCTACGTTCCTACCCTCACCATGGTAACCAGGATCTACCTTCCTACCCTCACCATGGTAACCAGGATCTACGTCCCTACCCTCACCGTGGTAACCAGGATCTACGTTCCTACCCTCACCATGGTAACCAGGATCTACCTTCCTACCCTCACCATGGTAACCAGGATCTACGTTCCTACCCTTACCATGGTAACCAGGATCTACTCTCCTACCCTCACCATGGTAACCAGGATCTACTCTCCTACCCTCACCATGGTAACCAGCTTTGGGTGGTGACCAAGAGAATTAGACTGCGGATACAAGTGGCCGAAATGAGCTTCCGTCGCAGGGTGGCTGGGCTCTCACTCAGAGATTGGGTAAGGAGCTCTGCCATCCGGGAGGAGCTCGGTGTCAAGCCGCTCCTCCTCCAGGTTGAGAGGAGCCAGATCAGGTGGTTCGGCTATCTGGTCAAGATGCCTCCCGAGCTCCTCGTTGGTGAGGTGTTTCGGGCACGTCCCACTGAGAGGAGACCAAGAGGCAGACCCCGGACCCGCAGGAGAGACTATGTCTCACAGCTGGCCAGGGGACAACTCAGGATACTTCTGCGTAAGCTGGAGGATGCAGCCGGGCTGAGAGAAGCGTGGGCTTCACGTCTGAGGCTGTTGCCCCAGCGACCCGGCCCCAGATGAGCGGAAGACGGATTGGAATTTAAGGAGTTCAATCTGGCTTGTTTAGTATTTTTACCTGACATTCCTCTTTTTTTCAGATACATAGTGAATTCTTCCTGTGATTTAACAGTGAGAAGACGGATCACTGGAAGCTTCCACTAATCTGCTCCAGTGCAGTGTTTTAATTCCTTTTTTAATCCAAGCCTTGCAGATATTTTACTTCATGTTACGTAATCAGATTTTTTTTTTTTTTCAAGTCATTCTGAGAGTTTATTTTTACTTTTAATTCATGTATTAATTCACTCTAAAAATAGTTTGGATGGTTCTGAAGCTGCAGAGATTAAACAAAGCTTTTCATTTTCACATGCCAGCAGATAAAATGAAATGAACTTTTTACTGTTTTTTTTTGCTCTAATTTTGACTTTGTTAACTAAAAATGTTTTTTTCTCTCACCGTGTGAGTGATTTATCTTTCATGTTTTTGATGGAGGTCCAGAGCTGAATTCCATCACCCTGCGTGTCTCAGATGGCCCGGGTGGAGATGAGTATCTCTTGCTTTTGTTTTCGCACGCTGGTTTAATACAGCAGACTTTTCATAGTGAACAGATTAAATCCTGCTCCCATCTGTGTGCAGGCGTTTAATCAGCGACCAGGGACATCCGGATCATTCTGTACAGCAACATTTCAATCAGCATTGGTTGTTTTTTTTTCATTCAAAATGTGGTAAAACATTAAACGCAAAACTGTTTCTTCATAAATGTTTGATTTAAAACCAGATTTAAAAAATTTTTAACAGTTGTGACCAAAAAACAAGCAGGTGATCTAAAAAATTTTCATTCTAAATCAACTTTAAAGGTTTTTATTATGTTTGAACATTATTTTTACAAATTAATCCTGAACTGTTTTCTATTTTATTCCTGCATGTTTAAGTAATTTACAACTTTCCGACTGGTATTCGGATGATATTCCGACTGCAGGTTGTTTTTCATCGTGAATATTGTTCTCTGCCACGCCCATCTTCCAAAACGTAAATGGAAAAGTGAGGTTACAGGGAGAAGAGATAAAGAAGGTGGAAGATTTTAAGTATCTAGGATCAACAGTCCAGAGCAATGGAGAGTGTGGAAAAGAGGTGAAGAAGCATGTGCAGGCAGGCTGGAATGGGTGGAGAAAAGTATCAGGTGTGATGTGTGATAGAAGAGTTTCAGATAAAATGAAAGGAAAGTGTAAAAAACCGTGGTGAGACCGGCCATGCTGATTGGTCTAGAGACAGTGGCACTGAAGAAAAGACAGTAAACAGAGATGTTTGTAGCAGCGATGAAGATGCTGAGGATCTCTCTGGGAGTGACCAGGATGAACAGGATCAGAGGAACAGCACATGTTAGAGGTTTTAAAGTCAGAGAGGTCAGACTGAGATGGTTTGGACATGTGCAGAGGAGAGAGAGAGAGTACATCAGAAGAAGGATGCTGGGTTTGGAACCACCAGGAAAGAGGCCTCTAAATGCTAAATGGAACCGCTCGCAAATTAAATGAGTTTTTGAAGTGAAAAATCTTCCAAAAAAAGTAAATTTAGCATGAAAGGTCCTTTTAAAATAACTCTTTCTCATTTCACCGCGCTTCATTCGCTCTCAACATGAGACTGTTAAAACATGTTCTCTCATCACAGATCTGAGTTTTTTTATACATCCAGCTTTTATTATGAATGAAGAGTTCACCTGCTATTTTACTGGGTTCATGCTTTTGTTCTCAGCAAATTACTCTCAAAGGAGTTGAAGAAGAATTCAAAGAAGAACAGAATATTCTGTTTCAGAAAAACCAATAAATAAAATGCTTTTTTAAAAACACAGTAGTCATGTTTGGTTGGATTACATCATTGTGTTGGTTCTGAGTTTTTATTGCCTGCGTAAGAAAGAGCCTAACACCTGCCGACTATCCCGGACAAGAACCCAAACATTTTGTCCTTTTCAGTCCTGGAACCCAGAAATACTTCATTTACAGAAAATTTTTGCAAAGCTGACATAAAACGTTTAACGTCCAGCCATGTTTGAGCCTCACCGCAGCCACAGAAAGAGGAGATGGAGCGTATGCATACAGGGAATATGCTCCACGGTAAATCATCCATGATGAATGTAGGACAGAACAGATGATGCATGTACCACACAGAAGCTTTTATTCTCCAACATGTTTGACCCACTATTTGGAAAAAAGAAACCAAATGGTCCATTAGAAGATGTGAGAAATCAACGGAATTTTTCATTTTACTCTTACATTTATTACCTTTATGAACAGGGTATTTAGGTACAGCCGAGGCGTTGGAGGGATCCGGTTTGGTGACCTCAAGACCGGCTCTCTGGACTGATTTGCTGCCGAGTGTGAAGCAGCCAGCATGGGAATCAACGGCTCCAAATCCAAGACCATGGTTCTCGCTCAGAGAGGGTGGAATGCCCCCTGTTGGTCAGGGACAGGGTCCTGCCCAAGTGGAGGAGTTTAAGTATCTCGGTGTCTTGTTCACAAGTGGGGCAAAGATGGAGCGGGAGATCGACAGATGGATCGGTGTGGTGTCAGCAATAACTAGGATGCTGCATCGGTCCGTCATGGTAAAAAGAGAGCAGAGCTGAAAAGCAAAGCCCTCGATTTACGAGTCGATCTACATTCCTACCCTCACCATGGTAACCAGGATCTACGTTCCTACCCTCACCATGGTAACCAGGATCTATGTTCCTTCCCTCACCATGGTAACCAGGATCTATGTTCCTACCCTCACCTATGGTAACCAGGATCTACGTTCCTACCCTCACCTATGGTAACCAGGACCTACGTTCCTACCCTCACCATGGTAACCAGGATCTACGCTCCTACCCTCACCATGGTAACAATGATCTATGTTCCTACCCTCACCATGGTAACCAGGATCTACGCTCCCACCCTCACCATGGTAACCAGGATCTATGTTCCTACCCTCACCATGGTAACAATGATCTATGTTCCTACCCTCACCATGGTAACCAGGATTTATGTTCTCACCCTCACCATGGTAACAATGATCTATGTTCCTACCCTCACCATGGTAACAATGATCTATGTTCCTACCCTCACCATGGTAACCAGGATCTACGCTCCCACCCTCACCATGGTAACGAGGATCTATGTTCCTACCCTCACCATGGTAACCAGGATCTATGTTCCTACCCTCACCATGGTAACCAGGATCTACGTTCCTACCCTCACCATGGTAACCAGGATCTACGTTCCTACCCTCACCATGGTAACAAGGATCTACGTTCCTACCCTCACCATGGTAACCAGGATCTATGTTCCTACCCTTACCATGGTAACCAGCTGTTGGTGGTGATTGAAAGAATGAGATCGCGGACACAAGCGGCTGAAATTAGCTTCCTCTGCAGGGTGGCTGGGCTCACACTCAGAGATCGGGTGAGGAGCTCTGCCATCCGGGAGGAGATTGGTGTTGAGGCAGTCCTCTTCCAGGTCGAGAGCAGCCAAATGGGGTAGTTTGGGCACCTTCCGGGTGAGCTGGAGGATGCAGCTGGGGTGAGAGAAGCCTGGGCTTCCTGTCTGAGGCTTTTGCCCCCGCGTCCTGACCTCAGATAAGTCGAAGACGACGGAATGGAATTTATTAGCTGATGTTTGGCTGTTATATTTAAATAGAATGTAATAAAAAAAAGTAAAGAAACACACAGCTTAAAGCTGGCTAAACCATTTCAGCACGTTCCTCCTTCGAGGCTGAAGAAAGCTAATTAAATAAAACAGCACATTATTTTCAGGAATGTATTTAGTCCATGTGCTCATTATAATTAATTATTTATCTGATTGTACCATGTATTCTATTTTCATTTATCATTAATAATTTAGATGACACAAAAGCATCAGGAGGAAAAGTGTGTGACATGGTTCGTTCCCTGAAGCTGATATTTAGCTCCATCGCTCCTAAACCAAACCCTCACCCACCGATCATCTCCTCCCCATCACACACCGACCTGCAAGAAAGGAAAGAACTGTTCCGTTCCATTCCGTTGTCTTCTGCTCATCCGGGGCCGGGTCACAGGGGAAACAGCCTCAGATGGGAAGCCGAGGCTTTTCTCACCCCAGCTGCATCCTTCAGCTTCGGTCACCACCCACAGCTGGTTACCATGATGAGGGTAGAAAGGTAGATCCTGGTTACCATGGTGAGGGCAGGAATGTAGATCCTGATTACCATGGTGAGGGTAGGAACGTAGATCCTGGTTACCATGGTGAGGGTAGGAACGTAGATCCTGGTTACCACGGTGAGGGTAGGAACGTAGATCCTGGTTACCACGGTGAGGGTAGGAACGTAGATCCTGGTTACCATGGTGAGGGTAGGAACGTAGATCCTGGTTACCACGGTGAGGGTAGGAACGTAGATCCTGGTTACCACGGTGAGGGTAGGAACGTAGATCCTGGTTACCATGGTGAGGGTAGGAACGTAGATCCTGGTTACCATGGTGATGGTAGGAACGTAGATCCTGGTTACCAGGGTGATGGTAGGAACGTAGATCCTGGTTACCATGGTGAGGGTAGGAACGTAGATCCTGGTTGCCATGGTGAGGGTAGGAACATAGATCCTGGTTACCATGGTGAGGGTAGGAACGTAGATCCTGGTTACCATGGTGAGGGTAGGAACGTAGATCCTGGTTACCATGGTGAGGGTAGGAACATAGATCCTGGTTACCATGGTGAGGGTAGGAACATACAGTGGTGGTCAAAAGTTTACATACACTTGTAAAGAACATAATGTCATGGCTGTCTTGAGTTTCCAGTTATTTCAACAACTCTGATTTTTCTCTGATATAGTGATTGGAACAGATCCTTCTTTGTCACAAAAAACATTCATGAAGTTTGATTCTTTTATGACTTTATTATGGGTAAACTGAAAATGTGATGAAATCAGCTGGGTCAAAAATATACATACAGCAACATGAATGAGCAATTTTGGAGACTTAGAAAGTTGTGTCAATGACATGAGCTTCATAGCATGACCTCTTAACTTCTTGTGAGTGATTATGAGTGACTACAGCTGGTGACTTCTCTGAGGCCATTTAAAAAGGGCTCATTGGATAAAAACACCCACAAACGCTACAATGGGAAAGTCAAAGGAGCTCAGCACAGATTTGAAAAAGAGAATCATTGACTTGAACAAGTCAGGAAAGTCACTTGGAGCCATTTCAAAGCAGCTGCAGGTTCCAAGAGCAACAGTGCAAACAATTGTTTGTAAGTATAAAGTGCATGGCACTGTTTTGTCACTGCCACGATCAGGAAGAAAACGCAAGCTGTCACCTGCTGCTGAGAGAAAACTGGTCAGGAGGGTGAAGAGTCAACCCAGGAGCACCAAAAAGCAGATCTGCCAAGAATTAGAAGCTGCTGGAACACAGGTGTCAGTGTCCACAGTCAAGCGTGTTTTGCATCGCCATGGACTGAGAGGTTGCCGTGCAAGAAGGAAGCCCTTGCTCCAAAAGCGGCACCTTAAGGCTCGACTAAAGTTTGCTGCTGATCACATGGACAAAGATAAGACCTTCTGGAGGAAAGTTCTGTGGTCAGATGAAACAAAAATTGAGCTGTTTGTTTGGAGGAGAAAAGATGAGGCCTTTAACCCCAAGAACACCATGCCTACCATCAAACACGGTGGTAGTATTATGCTGTGGCCCTGTTTTGCTGCCAATGGAACTGGTGCTTTACAGATAGTCAATGGGACAATGAAGAAGGAGGATTACCTTCAAATTCTTCAAGAAAACCTGAAGTCATCAGCCCGAAGGTTGGGTCTTGGGCGCAGTTGGGTGTTCCAACAGGACAATGACCCCAAACACACATCAAAAGTGGTAATGGAATGGCTAAATCAGGCTAGAATTAAGGTTTTAGAATGGCCTTCCCAAAGTCCTGACTTAAATCCCATTGAGAACATGTGGATAATGCTGAAGAAACAAGTCCATGTCAGAAAGCCAACAAATTTAACTGAACTGCACCAATTCTGTCAAGAGGAGTGGTCAAAGATTCAACCAGAAACTTGCCAGAAGCTTGTGGATGGCTACCAAAAGCGCCTAATTGAAGTAAAAATGGCCAAAGAACATGTAACCAAATATTAGCATTGCTGTATGTATATTTTTGACCCAGCTGATTTCGTCACATTTTCAGTTTACCCATAATAAAGTCATAAAAGAATTAAACTTCATGAATGTTTTTTGTGACAAAGAAGGATCTGTTCCAATCACTATATCAGAGAAAAATCAGAGTTGTTGAAATAACTGGAAACTCAAGACAGCCATGACATAATGTTCTTTACAAGTGTATGCAAACTTTTGACCACCACTGTAGATCCTGATTACCATGGTGAGGGTAGGAACGTAGATCCTGGTTACCATGGTGAGGGTAGGAACGTAGATCCTGGTTACCATGGTGAGGGTAGGAACATAGATCCTGGTTACCATGGTGAGGGTAGGAACATAGATCCTGGTTACCATGGTGAGGGTAGGAACATAGATAGTCATCCATAATAGTCATCCAGATGTGTGAAAACGACATGAGCACACAAACAACTGCAGCAAAACAAGACTGTTTAAAAAACAACCCAAATCAAACAGGCACTGCAATGATGATGAAAAGATAAACCATAATATAAAGGGTCGGACGGCACGGTGGCCTCACCGCAAGAAGGTCCGGGGTTCAAGAACCAGACTTGGAACACTGGCCTTTCTGTGTAGAGTTTGTATGTTCTCTTTGTGTATACGTGTGTTTTTTCCGGTTACTCCAGTTTCTGCTATGAAATTGCCCTTAGTAATTTGTGTGTGCATGGCCCCGCGACAGACCTGTTTGGGGTGTGCTCTGCCTCTCACCTTAAATTAGCCAGGACAGGCTCCGGCATGAACCACGACCCTGTTAAAATAAGTTGTTTAGAAGACGATAATATAAACAGTCATTGCTTGTGGCTCGCGGGCCGTAGTTTGCCCATACCTGAACTAATGTGTTAAATATCAGAACATGTTTGATGCAACAGAAACATGTCATGGTTCCCTCGCTCACCACCAGAGAGAACCCAGAGTCTTCCCGGATTTGCCTGATTTTAGACACCTGAAGGACATCTTGCAGCTGCCTTTAAAAAGACAGCCTGTCTTCCCTTCAGGTGTCGGGTCATACCTTCCATTCCAGCCTGGTCTTCCTCGCTGGCTGGTCATGAAATACATTCAGAACAATAACCTCTTGCCATGCCACTAAATTGTATGTTTTTCTTTCACAGCATTTCTGGACTGCCGTACTCAAATAAACCATGGTTCTTGTCCTGAGATTGGGTCCTCCTCCTTCCACCTGCACTCTACATCATGACAAAACAAATCTATTCAGAAATGTCCAAAACATTTTTTTTTTTTTTTTTTTTTTTTTGAATTACTCTTTTCATCCCTCACCGGGGAAATTTGTTTGCTGCACTCCTTACACCGCAGCAGGCTGCCCTTCAACGGCGCCAATGGTGGGAGAAGTGGGGGCTAGGTGTCTTCTCCAAGGACCCTAGACGTGCTCTCCGTGGGACGCGAACCCGCGACCTTCCGGTCCGCGGGCGAACGCGCTAACCACGCGGCCACCGTCTCCACCCATTTGATCTCCATCTTTAAAATTTTCTGGGTTTTAATTGTTTTAGAAACTCTAAATGTTTTAATCTCGTTATGTTCCATCAGTTTTTCTGCCCTGCAGGCATGGTGTGTAAATAAATTAGAAACATCCACCTGCTGTGGAACTCAACTGCTTTCTATTCTGAGACAACTCGTCTCAAAAGAACAGGGCTCTGCAAGGACTAAAGAAAAAGAAATGGTCGGGATCGTGTCGTTAAGGTCGTCCAGATTAATCAAATAAAGTTTATTTTTGTGGTTCTGGTTTTTATTTCCAAAAAGTTTTGCTTGTTTTCGTCTATTAAGAACTTTCAAAAGTTTGTAGTAAATAATGGATAAATGGTTTTCGTCTCAGACCGTGACTCTGTGTTTTCTGTGATTCATAAAACATGAGCTGCAGACTCAGAAATGCAGAGATGACCTGAAACTAGAACTCACACAATGGCTGACCTTTTCTTTTAATAGTTTTATTTATTACATAACGTCACAAAACCTCATCTTACAGACATGTTTCCTACTTTCTGTGATTCACTAACATAAATACAGCAGGAATGAGTTTTTAAGTGTCATGGTTCCCTCACCCACAATCAGAGGGAGCCTTACCCCATCTCCCTGATTCGGGACACCTGAGAGTGATTGGCCTCCTGTCTATTTTAAGGCAGTCTATCTTTCATTCAGTGTCGGGTCATCA
Source organism: Neostethus bicornis (assembly GCA_902685375.1). Lineage (NCBI taxonomy): Eukaryota > Metazoa > Chordata > Actinopteri > Atheriniformes > Phallostethidae > Neostethus > Neostethus bicornis. Next base: position 2,834,985 of record LR738549.1, read on the forward strand.
TCCTTTCCAGCCAGGTCGTCCTGGCTGCCTGACCAAGACATTCACCTGAATCATGTGTTCTCCTTTACAGCTTTACTGGACTCCTTTACTAAATAAATCATGTTTGTCGTCCTGCACTATGTCCTCCTCCTGCACCCATATTGTGACAATGAGGCAGTGTCTCTGAGCGATCAGGAGAAAGAAGGGCTGGCCTCTCAAAGTTGTGTCGTTTTTCGTTAATCTTGAAAACTATGACAAGATTCTGTATCCAGAGACAACTCACAAATACACAGGGAGAACATGCAAACTCCACACAGAAAAGCAAGTGTTCCAAGCATCGTCCCACCCGGGACTTAAACCCCGATCTCATTGCTGTGAGGCCACTGTTCTAACCTGCGCCACGTTTGAGAGGCACCCTTTATTTCTCTTGAATGCTCAGCGAGGCACAGTCTCACATACTCATTTTTGCCATGTATGTTTGGGTTTTCTGCGGTTTCCTCCAAAAACATGCATGTTAGGTTGATTGGCTGCTACGAAATTACTCCTAGGAATGAATCTGTGTGTGTATGGTTGTATGTGCGTGGCCCCGCGAGGTGTACTCTGGCCCTCGCCTCCAATCAGCTGGGATGGACTCCGGCACCCTCCGCAACCACGTTTGGATAGACGGTTAAGAAGGTGACTAACGCACTGTGTCAATTTATCAATATAATCATGTTCATTTTAATTGATACATCGAATAATTTTATTTCATAAAAACTATTAAAACACCAACAGAAGCAGCAACGTTTTACATATCTTTACACAAGCAGAAACACATTGAGACGACTTTTAGGTTCTTATTTTATATTTGGCAAAAAGTTCTAGAAAAAAAAACATGCGTGTAGAAGAGGCAGCACAGGGGCTGGCTGCCCCTGGCTGGTGTTCTTGCCTGGGGTCTGTAATGCATCCACAGCATGAGGAGGGAGAATGAGAGAGTTTAAGGGTGTGTGAGAGGAGGAGAGAGGTTTCAGTTTAGTGTGATGGAAGTGAGGGTAGGTGGGTTTAGTGTAGGGAGGGTAAGTCTGAAGATGGGGGCTGAGTAGGGTATGGAAGGCTGAGATTCCGACTGTATGATGGGGGGGCTCCTGGGTCCTTAGTATGCTTGCTCTCCTCTCCGTCCACGCCTCGACTTCTGGCACACGCTGGGCTTACTTGCTGCTGCCTGTTACAGATGACTCATTTGACCCGTTGCCTGGGGCTCGCCTGCACTCCACAGTGCTCCACTCTGTAAGGGTCCTCCTCTGCATCTGGGTTTGGTACTTGACCAGATAAACGTTTCTCTTTGATCGTATGAATCAAACGTCCTGTTTTTATAAATAAAATCCTCCTGATGAGTCTGCTTCATTCTATCTTTGATCGTCTGTTTTGGTCTGACATCGTTCTGTCCCTCTCTTTCTCACTTTGACTTGTTTTTCAGTCCGTATGTCTTATTTTCTGCATTTGGTCTCGTCAGAGGATTTTTAGACCAGTTTTTACACAAAGTAATATTTGTGAGGATCTAAAGACTGATTTGGCTGCTGTTCTGTGTTGGTATTGTGTTCAGACTGGTCTTCCACTCTTTACTTCATCCAGTGGTGTGGGGAGAACCATCTGCACCTGAACGTGGCCAAAACAAAGGAGATGGCAGTGGACTTCAGCAGTAGGGGGTCCCAACCCTCACCGGTCTGTATTGATGGAGATGGTCCCGTCATACAGATTCTCGGGTGTTTACATCAACAGTAAACTGGACTGGTCCACCAAAAAGGGCCTGAGTAGACTGTACCACCTCAGAAAGCTCTGGTCCTTCAACGTCTGCAACAAGATGCTCTCCATGTTTTACCATGCCATCATGGAGAGGGTCCTGTTCTCTGCTGTACCCGCCTGGAGAGCTGGTATAAAAACAAAGAATGCCAACAGACTGAACAAGCTGGTTAAAAAAGCTGGATGTGTGGTTGGCTCACTCCTTACCTGCGTGGAGGAGGTACAGAATGATCATGTTAAATCCCTCCCACCCTCTTCATGAATCAATGAACCATCTGAAAAGCAGCTTCAGGAACAGACTCCTGCAACCCCGCTACTCGAAGGAACGGGACAGAAAATCCTTCTTACCATCCTCCATCAAACTCTTTAACCTTTCACTTTTAAACCTTTAATTACAGTAATTTCACGGCCATAAGGCGCATATAAACGTCTTAGATTTTCTTCAAAATGAGCGGCACGCCCTTTCGTGCGGTGCGCCTTGTGTGTGAGAAAAAGCGGACCTAAAAGAAAACGGGGTGCTCGGGAGTCGAGGCGGACCTGAAAGAAAAGGCATGAGAACGTTAAAGAGTGAAGTGTGGGCGTGGATTGTGTATAAAAAAGGTATGTGCTGTATGAACAACATTGCTGTTTTAACCCTGAAAATGGCAAAGAGACACGCTTATGACGCTCAGTTTAAGCTGAAGGCAATCAGCTACGCAGAGGAACATGGGAATCGAGCTGCCGCGAGAAATTTCAGCATTAACGAGTCAATGGATTGTAGATGCTTGGACTAACGTGTCTGCTGGTACTGTTATCAGAGCTTTCTCAAAAGCTGGTATCCTTTCTGAGGAGCTGCACAGTACAGACAGTGACTTTGACAGCGAGGAGCGAAGTGGACCTGCTCTGTTGGATTTTGCGCAGCTGTTCGATTCTGAAACAGAGGATGAGGACTTTGACGGATTTGAATAAAGACTATTACCGGTAATGTGTTTGTTTAGAATCGTTACTACTTAAATAAAGCACAACCAAACTCAGTTTTGCTCCCGATCTATTTTTTAATACACACATTTGCATGCTTGCGTGTGTGTTGTTGTAAGGCGGTGTGTGACTGAGACTGTGCCTTTTCGTACGGTGCGCCTAATGGTCGTGAAATTACGGTACGTGCCATTCATAACGTTTTATGAGGTTGTCTGAATGTAACACTACAGCACCCACATTTCCTTTCAGGGACAAATAAAGTATATTCAATTCAGTTTACACAGTCATAGAAACAGCTTCATTGAAACACAGAGCTCTGGAAAAGCCGTTGGACCCAGAATGTTTGCTCGTTATTGAATCTGGAACATTCAGGTCTTGAGTTAGTTTGAACTTTTTTTTTCTCTGAGGGTCTAACTTCTCATGTTTCCATGTTTACTTCCACAAAGCTCCAAACCAGTGCATTATTTATGATCTCCACTGGATTTCAATCAATAGCCTGGTTTTCCTCTCACAGACATAATGCTGTGCACAGATTTTTTTCCTTCAGCAGGAAAACCAGTCGGTTTCCTTCCAGTTTCATGTGTCGTGTGATGGAGCAGCGTAAACCAGGAGGGTTAGCTTCACTCATTATTTATTAAACATACTGGACGTTCATCTTTTATAGACTTTTATACAAAGAAAAAGGTCCTAAAACAACAGGATTAACCTGTTTACTTCTATGAAAACATAAAAACAACTTTAAAACAATTATAATAATAATACAGTGGGCTAATAAAATAGCCCGGCCGGGCTCTCACTCAGAGATCGGGTGAGGAGCTCTGCCATCCGGGAGGAGCTCGGTGTCGAGCCGCTGCTTCTCCAGGTCGAGAGGAGCCAGATGGGGTGGTTCGGGCATCTGGTCAGGATGCCCCCCGAGCGACTCGCAGCCGAGGTGTTTCGGGCACGTCCCACCGGGAGGAGAACATGGGGCAGATCCCAGACCTGCTGGAGAGACTATGTCTCACAGCTGGCCGGGGAACGACTTGGGATCCTTCCAGGTGAGCTGGAGGATGCAGCCGGGGAGCGAGAGGCCTGGGCTGCCCGTTTGAGGCTGTTGTCCCAGCGACCCGACCCCGGAACAAGCGGAAGATGACGGAACGGAACGGGTAAATTTTTGTGCTGCTTTCAAGGCAGCTAACGCGGGGTGGGGATCAAACCCAGGATTCTCTGGTCCCAACGCTGCCGCTCTACCACTGAAATATGCCCCAAAATACCTAGACATTCACCAATATCTCTGTTTACCCATATTATAAAAGTCATCAGTTCATTTATAGTTGGTACTGACTAACTAAACAGTAGACAGTTTAATTAAAACCCCTTCACTGGGCTTGGGTCGGGAAATACCACGGTCACGAGAATTTATAAACTCAACTGTCGTGAGCTTGAGCATTGGTTGTATGACCCTGACAACCTGATCAGTTCATCTATAGTTTGTATGGCGTAGCTGCAGGCCGTTTCAGTAAAGTCACCTCAGTTGTTTGGGTGAGGATCGGTGCGGAGAGGAGGGATCCAAATGCAGAGGCAGCAGTTCAACCAGTCGAGGAGTTTGGAGGGGAAGCAGACCGGATGGATGGATGGTGACTTGGCAGGCTAGTGTCCATAAGGTGGCAATGAAGGCGGTAAGAGACAAGGAGGCTCATTTATCAAGAGTGCATTCACCCAAATCCGTCCAAACGAAGAGAACAGTTTATGGAAGCGGTGATGTTCATGAACTGTTACATAACTTTAAGCAACTCAGCAGCTGCTGTATGCAAACTCAAGATGTGGGGAAATGACGAGGACAGTAAACAAAACCAAAAGTGAACTGAGGACGGTGAAATGAAGCATTTGAAACAGTAAAGAAACAATTAGAAAACACACAGGAATACCTGACAGTGTAGGACCGTACATAAGAAAATGAAAGCACATCAGAGGAAGTATTATCAATAAAGATATACTGTATGGATGTTAATGATCAACATGGTTGAACTCATTTTGAAATCAGGTGCTGTCATGCTTCCGTTTCTATGCAGTAATTCAATAAAACTATGCATAAAGCTAATTAATAATCATTTTAAAAATAAAGTTTACAAATCACTTAAACCACCTCCAGTGACTGAAATAGATTCCCAGAACGTCACTACGGTCTTCTTTGTCACCGCCATAAGTACAAAAAGTTTCCTTTTTAATTTACAAAAAAATTAATGTGTCAATCGCAGACTTGATGTATCACCTGGTAACACCTCACCAGCGAGGCGCTCAAGAGGCATCCTGACCAGATGCCCGAACCACCCCATCTGGCTTCTCTTGACCTGGAGGAGGAGTGGCTCGACACAGAGCTCCTCCCGGATGGCAGAGCTCCTCACCCAATCTCTGAGTGAGACAATGTTGGTTTTGGCAGCTATCTGAGTATTTGTTTTATTCTTCGTCTTTGGAACAAAAATTAATAAAGTTTTGGTCACATTTTCGTCAATGAAAACCCAAAAGAGTTTTAGTCTAGTTTTACTGAAAAAAAAATTCTTACTTTAACAATCGTGGCTTTCTTACTGAGAATGATGCAGGTTTAAAGAAAAAAAAACTCTGCCGAGCTTTAACTTGTGCAAAACAGCAAACATTGCAAAACAACGTAAAATAAATATAAATTCTTCAGTGAGTGAGGAAAGTTGTAACTTATTCATACTTAAAAATGACACCTCTTAATAACCCTGTAAACAAAGTAAACATTGGAATCAAGGAAGTTAGCAGCGCCGACAAGCTAGCATTAGCTTGAAGTTAGCATGCTGTTTGCGCAAATTATGTGGAAAACTTTAAGTTTCAAGTTTCTGACCACCAAGCTCCTTTGTTACTGTTGCCGCCATGGTGTGTGACGTTCTTGTGGCTGCCTGTGTATTGTGTACACGGTGTGAACGTGCAGCATTGTGTGTGTGGGTGGGTGGTTGGGGCGGTGAACGGATATTTCAGCCACGGACATTTGAGCCAAAACACTGCAACCTAGGATATTTGAGCCACGGTGACTCGGAGATTTCAGCCACGGACATTTGAAGAACTGCAACCTGGGCGCAACTGTTTATTTACGATAAAATTTTTACAGAAAATATCAGAATTTTTACATAAAATATAAAAAAAAATTTTAAATATCAGAATTTTTTATTTGAGCCATGGGATAAAAATGACTAAAACCAATTATTTTCTGTAGTGCAACTGTTTATTTACGATAACATTTTTACATAAAATATCAGAATATCACAATTTTCTACATAAAATAGGTTTTTGGCCCAAATTTTCTCCCAGGGTGGAGACGGTGGCCGCGTGGTTAGCGCGTTCGCCCGCGGACCGGAAGGTCGCGGGTTCGCGTCCCATGGAGAGCACGTCTAGGGTCCTTGGAGAAGACACCTAGCCCCCACTTCTCCCACCATTGGCGCCGTTGAAGGGCAGCCTGCTGCGGTGTAAGGAGTGCAGCAAAACAAATTTCCCCGGTGAGGGATGAATAGAGTAATTCAAAATAAACAAAAATAAAATAAACAAATGTCCGTGGCTGAAATGTCCGTGGCTGAAATGTCCTAAATTCGGGGGCGCACATGGCTCAAATATCCTAGGTTGCAGTTTTTTTGGCTGAAATATCCGTGGCTGAAATGTCCTAGAACCGGTTGGGGCTGAGGGGCCGCCGTGAGAGACAGATGCAGCCACTGTGCTTTTTCTTTTCTCAGACAGAAATAGGAAAGTCTGACGCCCATTTTGTTACATTTTTGTCTCGTCAACAGAAACTTGTAAACGTCTCGTCACATTTTCATCACTAAAAAGTCGCATTTATTTCGTTATCGTTAATTCATCGTCATGAAAAAAAAGCTTCGTCAACAAAATCATTTCGTTGTCGTTATCGTTGACAAAAAGAACACTGGAGTGAGAGCCCGGCCACCTTGCGGAGGAAGCTCATTTCGGCCGCTTGTATCTGCGATCTCATTCTTTCGGTCACCACCCAGAGCTGGTGGTGTATTCTGGTTTTGATTTCTGCTTTTGGCAGCATTTTGTTGGGACAGTTTTTACATGAGGAGAGTTTCCATGTAATTTAATGGGTGACAACAAGAATAAGATATTGATAGATTGGTATGAAATTGGTATTGATATGGTAACCAGCTGTGGGTGGTGACCGAAAGAATGAGAAACAAGCAAAATGAGCTTCCTCCGCAGGGTGGTTGGGCTCTCACACAGAGATCGGGTGAGGAGCTCTGCCATCCGGGAGGAGGTCAGTGTCGAGCCACTCCTCCTCCAGGTCGAGAGGAGCAAGATGGGGTGGTTCGGGCATCTGGTCAGGATGCCACCCGGGCGCCTCGCTGGTGAGCTGTTTCGGGAACGTCCCACCGGGAGGAGACCAAGAGGCAGACCCCGGACCCGCTGGAGAGACTATGTCTCACAGCTGGCTGGGGAACGACTCGGGATCCTTCCAGGTGAGCTGGAGGATGCAGCCGGGCAGAGAGAAGCTTAGGCTTCCCGTCTGAGGTTGTTGCCCCCGCGACCCGGTCTCGGTTGAGCAGAAGACGACGGAATGGAACAGTATGACGTATTGCTGACACTTTTCTCTATGGAAGAATCTTTTAAGTTATTTAGTTCTTAAAAATAAAGGATTTAAATATGGCTCTGATCAAATTTACTTTAGGAGCAATGCTTTTGTTTCCAATGATGGAACCAGCTGTGATGGTGTTGAGCACACACCTGGATTAGACAAAGCAGTTTTAAAAGATTTTAAGATATCATTTGTTAATTTACGTTAAACTGAATAAATGTTTCTGTTTTAAATGTTTCCACATACTGCATGTAGAGTGTGTATAAGACTGAAACACTCAGCTGTTTCATCTCATAGAAACTCACTCATGCAAACACTGATGAAGTGAGACAGTGAACTGAGAACTCACACATACACACACCCTTAAAAGTGTGTGTAGTGTGCTATACGTGTGTGTGTGTGTGTGTGTGTGTGTGTGTGTGTGTGTGTGTGTGTGTGTGTGTGCTCATAGAGAACATTTTAAAAATACAAAGTATCTGAGATGGTTAGAAACTCTCCGCTGTGCCTCGAGGCTCTGAGCAGACAAAGCTTTCTAAAAATAAACTCTTGTAAAAGAAGCCATTATGTTTATCTGAGGCGTTTTGATGAGCGCACATCTTTAAGGGATTTTTTTTTTATCTGTGAGTACAGATGTTCTCCAGCTGTGGTGAGAAAAACGTGTCAGCTGAAAATGCAGCGTATGCAGTGAGGCGTTGATTCACAGTGTCGATAAAGTGGATTTTAAAATCATCTAAAATTTCAGCGAGTCGAGTTATAGTAAATTTATTCAAATTTATTCCTGGATTATTTTTTTGCATTTTTTAGTGTTTGTAAATATGTGTTTATTTCAGTTAAAATGTAAACAAACAATAATTAGAAATGGTGTAAATCTATATACTGTATATATAAATATCCAATATCTATGTCCAAGACCATGGTCTGCGTCTGCTAAAGGGTAGAATGCCCCCTCCCGGACAGGGACAGGGTCCTGCCCAAGTGGAGGAGTTTAAGTATCTTGGGGTCTTGTGCACGAGAGGTTTTTAGGCATGTTCACTGGTCAAAAAGCAAATTTCTCAATTTACAAGTCTATCCTGTGGTAACCAGGATCAATCTTTCTACTCTCACCATGGTAACCAGGATCTATGTTCCTACCCTCACCATGGTAACCAGGATCGACGTTTCTACCCTCACCATGGTAACCAGGATCTACGTTCCTACCCTCACCAAGGTATCCAGGATCGACGTTCCTACCCTCACCATGGTAACTAGCTGTTACCGAAAGAACAAGATTGTGGATACAAACTGTTGAAATGAGCTTCCTCTGCAGGGTGGCTTGGCTCTCTCTCAGCAATAGGGTGATAGCAAGCGTACATCCTCTTCTGGTCTGTCGTCTGTTACACCAGATGTTCCCAGACTTGTTGAGGTTTTGTGACTCTTAGTGGTGGTAAAATTCTCAGAAATCATTATGATCATCAGTGTGCCATAAAGAACTGTTCCTTCAGTTTAACAGCAGAAACATTTCGCATTTTTGTTTTTTAAAAAACATGCACAATTTTATCAAAGAACTCTGAATTTTGGTTTAAAAATTAGGTAAGACTTTTAAAATTTTAAGCTGAACAAGCAATTTTTACACACATTGTTTATGCCACTCAAATTTGGGATTTGGGAAATTCAAATCTGGATGCAGCCACGGTGAAAGGTCTGGGCTTCCCGGCTGAGGCTGTTTCCCCCACGACCTGGCCGGAGATACGCGGAAGACAACATAACAAAAAAAGCAAAGACAAAACTGGTTTATTGATTTTATTGGTTTATTGATTTTATTATTATTTATTGATTTTATTGTTTTATTCTGGTTTTACTTATTTATATTTTATTGTTTTATGATGTTTTTAATGAATGTGGTTTTGTATGTGGTTTTTAATGACTGTGTTGTCCTGGCGCTCTGGCTGCAAGTGAAGTTCGTAACGGACAAATAAAGTTATAATTGAATTGAATTGAATTGAAAACATGAAGCATAAGTAAACAAATTCAAATGACCAAGGACTGCCTTTTACTATTCATGGACAATGGCGTGGTGAAAACCCATCTGCAACCGTGGCGGCATCTCCCATAAAAGTAAAACAATGGAGTGAGAGTCTGTCACCATAGCAAATCTCTAAGTGGCACACATTGATCTGTCACCGACTTAAAAAGTAATGATCCAACCAGAAAGTAGACAAAAAGAAACTGACTGTGCACTCGGAATCAAGCCACAGGAAGCGGTCCAATTGATTCCCATATTTACATTTTAATTATATTATTACAATTGTTATAAGATTGCGGTGTCAAATATTAGTAGTAGCAGGTGTACGACAGCACCCTGTTTCAAAAATGTTGATTAACAATGTGCACGTGTCATGTTACAACTTTTACAAGGAAGGCCCGTGTTTGCAGGCAGAAAGGTTTCAGAACGCTCACACTGTTTGTAAAATCTTTCAAAATTCCATTAAAAATAAGGATTTAAGGTTGCTTGAATCAATATTTTGTTGGTTTAAAACGAGTTCTTTGATCTTTACGATGTAAACCTTATTTAAAATTCACAAAGTAGGACACGGCCGAGTTTAACATTTAAACGTTATCTTCATTTAAAGCAGGTGTTTGAAGTCAAGCGGTAGCCTTTGAAAATATGAATTCTTGCTATTAATTCAGAAAATAAAAAACCCGCAGCCTGGCGCATCGAGGTATGTTTTCCAACCTGAAAAAAAGTGGAAGTATATTAGTTTGTGTGAGTGGAGGCGGGGGAGCGAACGGCAAGGATCAACATCAAAGCACAGAGAGATCAAAGGCTGGAAATACAAAACCTCTCCATGATGAGAGGATAAGAATAAAAACAAAAGAAATATTTTTTTTTCTCTTGTTAGAAAAGACAATAATCCAAATGTACTGTAAACGATTCAACTAAAAACACAATAAATCCAGAGAAAATAAGCCATACATCAGAAAAACTGCTCGACATTTTCTTTCACAATGTCCGTGTTAAGGGTATGGAAGAGCAATACCGAAGACAAGGAACAAGAACGAGCATCAAGAACACATTTTCAACACAATAGCATCAAACAATGTCTCTAACTGGTCAGTTTTGCCCTGATTTTCTGGACGAAAACCTAATCGGTTCATCTATAGAATCAGAATCTACTTTAATGATCCCACACATGGGAAATTTGTGTGTCACAGCAACAACTTTCTATCTGCTAAGTGAGCCGTTGTAGAGCCCGATCACGTACGGAAAGAAAGACCTCTGGTAACGAGATGTTCTCGAGCGGAGCTGTCTGAGCCTTTTGGAGAAGGAGCTCCGCTGTTCGTCCAGGAGTGGGTAGAGAGAATGGTCTATAGTTGGTATTGAGTAACTTTGAGCATTTTCATTAAAAGTCCTTTAATATTTTTATTCATCTTCTGAACCGCTTATCCGTAATGGGTCCCAGGAGATGCCCTGCCTCTCAGGTGTGAGGCAGGATACACCCCTGATAGGTTGCCAGTCTGTTGCGGGGCCACACATAGAGACAACCATCCACATACACACACACTGTCATTCCTAGGGTCAGTTTTGTGGTGGCCAATTAACATAATATGCATGTTTTTGTGAAGAAAACAGAGAAACCCACACATACACATGGAGAACATGCAAACTCCACACAGAAACCAAGTGTTTCAAGCCTCACCCCCACTCTGGGACTTGAACCCTTGACCTTCTTGCTGTATGGCCACCATACTAACCACTGCATCACCCCTGAAATATTTTAAGTTTACAAAATTGTTACAGAAGCACAAACTGCCTGAGTGCATGATACCTCTTCCACATGCTGTGGGGCTGGATGCAGTATTTGCTTGGAGGGTTTTTAAAGAGAAGTACTGGGAAGGTCAGAGTGAGCTGCGTTGAATTTTGGTAGAGCTGTAAAACATTCCTGGTCAAATTCGGAGGAGTTTCCTCAGCCGGCCTCTGGCTAAATGCTCCACCACTGCATCACGGCCTTGCCAGCATTTGCAGTGGCTCTTTGACGGGTACCAAATAACTTCAGGCATTTTTCAGATATTCAGGATGTTTCTCACCAAACTTTGTGGTGTTTCACATTGATTTTATTCTGGACATGACCAATGACAGGGCAGTGACCCGACTGGCACATGCCAGCTTCCCTGCACTCAGCAAAAAAGAAAACTTATATACAAATAATGCAAATTAAACAGTGACTCTGGTCTGTTTTTTTAAGCTAAGTTGGCTTTTTTTTTTTTTTTAAGCTATTGGCTCACTTGGCCACTGCAGGTCTGGGATGAGTCCTGCCCCAAATGGATGAGTTTAATTATCGGGATCTTGTTCATAAGGGGGGGAGGATGGAGCGGGAGGTCTACAGATGGATAGGTGCAGAGCTCCGTGAAGTTGGCCCCTCTTTAAAAAATATATAGGTTGCAGCGATCAAGATGCTGCATCGTACGTCGTCGGGAAGAAAGAGCTGAGCCAAAAAAGCAAAGCTCTGGATTTACCAGTCGAGCTACGCTCCTACTCTCCATGGTAATCAGGATCTACAGTATGTTCCTATCCTCACCATGGTAACCAGGATTCTGGTTACCATAGTGAGGGAAGGAACATAGATCCTGGTTACCATAGTGAGGGAAGGAAAATAGATCCTGGTTACCATAGTGAGGGAAGGAACATAGATCCTGGTTACCATAGTGAGGGTAGGAACATAGATCCTGGTTACCATGGTGAGGGTAGGAACGTAGATCCTGGTTGCCATGGTGAGGGTAGGAACGTAGATCCTGGTTACCATGGTGAGGGTAGGAACATAGATCCTGGTTACCATAGTGAGGGTAGGAACATAGATCCTGGTTACCATGGTGAGGGTAGGAACGTAGATCCTGGTTACCATGGTGAGGGTAGGAACGTAGATCCTGGTGACCATGGTGAGGGTAGGAACGTAGATCCTGGTGACCATGGTGAGGGTAGGAACGTAGATCCTGGTAACCATGGTGAGGGTAGGAACGTAGATCCTGGTGACCATGGTGAGGGTAGGAACGTAGATCCTGGTTACCATGGTGAGGGTAGGAACGTAGATCCTGGTTGCCATGGTGAGGGTAGGAACGTAGATCCTGGTAGAGAGATTATTGATCCAGCTTATGTCAAAAATAATGATTGATGGCCTAGAGAGGTCACAGGTCAAAAAGTTTATGTCAAAATCATGATTGATGACATGAACTTGATATGAACTTAGGTGTAGATGAGCCTTTAATGACCATAGCGGTCATAGGTCAAAAAGTAAATGTCAATTTTGATGGATAACCCCAGGACTTTGTGTCAGAAGGAGCATATGATGGGGAATGAATGACCATAGCGGTCATAGGTCAAAAACTTTATGTCAAAAATGAATTGATGACGGTCAAACAAAATGTCAAGCATAAATTGATGATGGGAACCCAGGCTGTTGTTGAGCATTGAATGACCATAGCGGTCATAGGTGACGAAACAAAGTGTCAATTTTGATGGATAACCCTAAACTAAACGTTAAGCCAGTTGGATTGATTCCAGGTTCTCAATGAAGCCTGTGTGAGGGGTGGGGGTTAATGAATGAATCTACTAGCAATGTTATCCCACAATTTTAAATGATTCTTTTTATTTTATTGTATTTGTTTGTATTTGATAGAATTGTATACAAAAATATTTTTATTTTTAAAAATAAGAGTCGATCGTTACAACGGACAAGGATGTAAAACCTTCTGCATGCTTCTCAGCTTACTGAAGCAACTCTACCTTTTCACACACGCACCCCACACACACACACACACACACACACACACGCACCCACACACACACACACACACACACACACACACGTCAGCCACTGGTATGCAGTCTGCTAGTTACAGCAGACCCCCTGCCCGCCCCCCCCTCCCCCCCGCCTCCCTACCTCCACCACCACCACAGTTTCACACACACACACACCCACACACACACCCCTTCCACCCCTCTCTTACTGAAAAGTGAAAAGTGTTCAAACTGACTTTGATTAGGTTAAACTAACGTGTGCGTTTAGTTCAAAACAAGAAAATGAGTGTTTTGAAACTTTTTCAAACGATGAGATTTTTAAAAAGTGTTCTACTTTCCTAGAATTTAAATAAATTCTTGAATATAATAGTATTCGTAACAAAAATAAAATAAGATTGTTTCTGAGTACAGACCGAACACCGAACGTTGTAAGCATTGTTTCAGTTAAAGATAAATAGCCGTCAAACGATATAAGCTAGACTTCAGACCATTTTTATTTTTGGCGTTTGCTTTTTACCTAACGATAACGTGTCTGAGATGGTGCAAATTTTTTAAAGACGGATTGTCAGGAGAATGGAGAGGGGGAATTGTACAACCAATAGATCCGTCACTCGTATGACTATAGATGAGCCACTCGTTTTGAGCCACGTGTAGAGGGGGGTGGCGCTAGCGTGTATATATTAATCGATAAAAGTTTCTGAAAATGACTTACAAATCTGAAGATAAATTTAAAAAAGGATTAAACCATGGCTCACGTACCCACTTCTTCGATCATATGCGAGACTCCCGTCGTCGTTTTTGAGCAGAACCGAACGCCGACTGCACCCCGGAAGGAGCAGATGTTTGTCTGCAGAACGCAGTGTCCTCCGAGCGAGGCTCTGCACGATGAGTGGTCTTTGGAGCCCTACGGGTTTGAAGGGAGCTTCGGCTACTTTTTTAAGTACAAGGTGGGGGAACTTGTTCTGTACCAGAATGTGCCGCAGAATGCGCCGCAGAATGCACCGCAGAATGTGCCACAGAATGCGCCGGGGGTGACCCCCGAGCCCGTGCAGAATACGGCTTTCATGAGTTCGTCTGATTGGGGTATTATGAGACTGCTTCTACCTCGTACAGCGGAGGATGATGATGATGGAAAGCCCGAGATGGTGGAGAAAGAAGCCGAGGTGTGCGGTGATAGAAAGCTGAAACCCTGTCCTTCCGACGGCGAGATGTCTACGCTGAGAACCGTTTTCAGTGCGGTGTGGGAGACGGAGAAAAGCGGGCCCAGCCGGTGGTTTTACAGAGCCAGTCGACGTAGAAACAAAGACGAGCGTGCGGAGGAAGATATGCTTGTATTGGAGAAATTCAGCGTAGAATGCGGGCTTTTCCAACGACAGCTGGCGTTACCGTTGAAAGCTTGGGACGAGAAAATGGAGGAGGCCGGCGTTAAGATTTCAAATCTTTTTCGCAGCTGCAGAAACTGGACCGATGTTGTTCAGACAAAGAGAGCTTTGATGTTCTAAGCCCCGCCGACTTTGCACCTCCCACTCGTCTATAAAATAAGACCCCAGCCGCTCTCCGAACCACGCCTTCATCCCGAGAGCATGTCTCCCAAAACAAGCGAGCAAAGAACTCTGACGAGCTACTGGGCCGGGCAATCTCCCACTTCGGCTCCTTCACCACCACCGACATACCCCGACGGTCCTCCTTCATCGCCCATGGTATCACCCTCGACGTCGGACGAGGATACGATCCCGTGGGGCCCTTCTACATCACCCGATGTAACGATCGAGGATACTCTACCCTACGATCGTCCATCATCACCCGGGATGGAGGTTACACTTACCTCCGCTACGCTATTGGCCCCGGAGATCTTGGTCGAGATCTTTGAAGAACCCAAAGCAGCCTCTCAGCTACCGACTTCAACGACGGATGACCGTTGCGTCAGCTTTCAAGTTGTTGAAGGTCCCCTCCCGGAGTACGACGACGGTGACGACGAAGACGAGGTGATTAAGCTCCGTGATAAAAATTGGAGATCTCTGCGTGAAGCGGAGCGGATGTGGAATAATGAATATCTCTAAAATGCTGTACCCTTGTTGTACCGACGACTGAATACTACCTACTTATAATTTTGATACGTTTCCTGCGTGATGAAAACAAAATAAAAGAATAAAACGAATATATTTTTGTGTTATTATTGTTTGACTTATTCACTCGAGCGTCATAGCAGTCATATGCATCATGACCGCCGACTTTCACAACGCATACTACACGGCTAGTCACGCGGGGAGCTACGGGGGTGTTAAAAGACTACACAGAGCATTAGAAAATGAAAGCGGCAGAAAAGTCAAATTAGAAAACTGAAAACATTTTTATCGGAACAGGATGCGTATACTTTACATAAACCAGTGAAAATACGCTTTCCTAGAAACAGGGTTGTTGTAACCAGACCTTTGATGCCATTTCAAGCAGATTTTTGTGACATGCGCGCTCTTTCGCAACAGAACGACGGTTTTAATTATTTATTAACGTTTATAGATATCTTTTCTAAAACGGCGTACGTTCGTGTTTTAAAGACTAAATCGGCCTCCGAGGTAGTGAAAAACTTTGATTACCTTTCCACCGAAAGCCAAATACCGAGAAAACTTCAAACGGACGACGGGAAAGAATTTTTTAAAAAGAGTTCACCTTTTTTCTCATACTCAAATTGAATTTTATTCAATAATCAGTCTCCTGTGACATCCCACGATATACATAAACAAAGCTCACACCCAGCTAGTACGGGTGACCAAAAACAGGCTGAAGCAAGAACTGCTTGTGTGCCCGATAAAACTTATCTTTTACAACAAAGGTTACCTTGAGAAAAACAAAAATTACAAAACACAAAATTTAATAATCATCAAAATAAATTGTGACACTTTCTCTTCTTTTTTGTAGAGTAACACATTCTCAGACAGTCACCATTTAACCGTCTGTCCCTTACAACAAGCAACAAGACGATCTGTCCGGGGGATGTCGGAGCCCATCCCGGCTGATTCAAGGCGAGGGGCAGGGTACAACCCGAACAGGTCGCAAGTCTGTTGCAGTGACACACACACACACACACACACACACACACACACACACACACACACACACACACACACACACACACACACACACACACACACATACACACACACATTCCTAGGGGCAATTATTTAGAACAAGTGTGCTTTTAGAACAAGTGTGGCCAAAATGCATTCACAACTCTCATGGCTGTTTGTAAAGGATCGATGGTTATATACCAAAGCTAACTTTTTAAGAAATATTATTACAACTGAGATACCATTGATCTTCTACCAGAAACTGCCTTTCAGTAAAAATACACATTCTTATTCCACAAGACATTCAGAAGGGCAGTGCTTCACTTTACCAAAGTTTAAAACTACACAGAGCCAGCGTACAGTCATGTTTAGAGCTATGCAGGAGTGGAATCATTTACCACAGAATAGAAGAGAACGCTTCAAAAAACAACTTAAAAGGCACTATCATCAACCAAACTATGATCTCATGTGATATTGCTGTGTTGCTGTTGTTGTAAAGTGTTATGTTCTTTTTTGGATATTTGTGTTTTTATAAGAAATGTAAACTGTTTTTTAAGTAGGTTCATTGTGCTACATGAATGTGATTTAATTTGTTAATTGTAATATTTGAATTTTAACTTGACCCCAGGAAGAGTAGCTGACGCAGTTCGCTGCTGATGCTAATGGGGATCTAATAAATAAACAAATTATTTGGTGACACATTCTTTTATCTCAATATTTTTAATATTATTCCATATTCGAGGTCCAACAAAAGACAGACACCTCTGTATGAGTCCTTTTCTGGCTTTGAGGAAAATAAATTTACAGTCATATCTAAAAAATTTTGAAGTTTAAAATATTTTTGTATGAATCACTTGAAGCAACGCAGGGTTAAACTTCTCTAACAAAAATTAAATTGAAGAAAAGCAAAAATTTCAAAAGCTCATGATGAAGAAATGTTTAAGATATCGATGTTTAGACATTTAAAAATGTCAGTGGAAAGACGGATTATGATCAGAGAGAGAGAGAGAGGTGACATTCTTCCCAATAAGTTTCTTCATAAGGGAAACTTCATTCAAGCTTCTTTGAAACCAACTTGTGAAACAG
This sequence comes from Neostethus bicornis, assembly GCA_902685375.1. NCBI lineage: Eukaryota > Metazoa > Chordata > Actinopteri > Atheriniformes > Phallostethidae > Neostethus > Neostethus bicornis. Next base: position 2,852,203 of record LR738549.1, read on the forward strand.
CATTGAAAAACAGAAAAGTTTACCATCTCACACACACACACACACACACACACACACACACACACACACACACACATACACACACACACACACACACACACACACACACACACACACACATATACACACACACACACACACACACACATACACACATACACACATACACACACACACACACACACACACACACACATACACACACACACATCAACCCCCATCAGACACACACGCTGATAGGTAAGTTATTTTTAGTTTGTAGATGATCATTTCATCAGAACGGAAACAAATTCTTAACAATATGTCAAATGATGTTAGAGAGACCGGTGAACATCCGTATCAGTTTGATTCAGTGTAAGTCTAAGAGAAAGGTGGAGCTGGAAGGATAGAGAGCTGCAGTTATTTTACTGATTCCTACTGTTTGTTTTTTTTTACTTTTTTTTTACTGATTGACTTTTTTATATTTTTTAGAAGCATTTTATCATTTTTAGTCTTTTTACTTGTTTTATTCTTTTTCCTATCTGTTTTAATCTTTTATTTTGAACTGTTGTTGTGTGTCCTGATGTGTGAATGGGAGCAACAGATGCCAAGACAATTTCCCTCAGGATTAATAAAGTATTTGTCATTGTCAGGTTTTCGCTAAGAGGTCCAGGATTCAAGTCCCAGATGAAGCCCACTTGTTAAAACCCCTGGGAGGGCTCAGCCTTCAGCTACTGGCACCAGCCAAAGAATTTATTGTGATGACATAAACTTTCTAACTTTTCAGCAAAAGACTCGCTTGTAAAAACTGAAGTGATCAATAGTGAACATTTTCAAATTTGATGGTAATTTTGATTTTTGTCCGTCGAATTTTGATGGTCCGTCGAAATTTTACTAAACTCAGTGAGAGATGAGAGGGTCCTTATTATTATTTTTCTTTAGCAACTCAGAAAATTGGTTGAAATGAAAAAAACTTGCGCTTGTTTGTCCAAAGAAGAAAGTTGAGCTTATTTATCAATAAACTTTTTTAACAGGTAATGTTCCGACTAGAATTAATAACAATACGGTTTTTAAAAAAGAGGACTTGCAAACTTGGCAAAAGAATAAAGAACGGTAATTGTGCTATGCTGAGGAAATTATTTTTATTTGATTTTATCTTTCATTCACAGTAAAATGTCATGTTTATACATTTATACAGTTTTAATTCCAGTTTTGAGATGGTGAATTTCCCCCTCCTATCGGTTTTTAATCAGTCACCAACCCATGAACACTTGCACGATACAGCGTAAATCTTGTTTAAGGCTGCAGTTCCAGAGTAAATTTCATCAGACGTTGGTATGCAAACATGACATGGAAAGACTATACAACAGATCCAGGGCGCCTACGTATGTGTTTGTAGCATTTACCGCGAACGTAACAAAAGTTTTTTTTTGTAAATTGTCGACGTAAACTTAAATTTTGTCTAGTTTTAAAAACAATGCGGTTGATAATCAAGAAATGAAACCACTTGTAGATGATAATAATAAAAAAGCTTTAAATTGAAAAAAAAACTTAATCAATATAAATAAATTTTCAGACCAAACAAAAGGAAACTTTTTTTTAGTTTAAACCAGCACTTTACTATAAAAACCATTATTGCAGACAGTTTATGGTTTTTTAAAAATCTGGGAATAAAACAGATAAGAAAACTCTCTTCAACACTGCATTTTAAAACTTAAAGGTTTTGCCGTGAATTTGAATTTATCCGCTGACATAGAATTAATCTGTCTTAAAACATAACCGTGTAAAAAGCTAATTAATTTATGTCACTAAAATCGTTACACTAACACATCAACAGCCAATCAAAGTAAAACTAGATCTCAGGTAGTTGTGTTCCTCCTTCTTCTTTTTCCATTTAGTTTCTTCCTCCATCAGGGAGCTTTATCACATCATCAAAGGCAATTTTCTCAGCTTATATTGTGTACATTTTTTATTGTAAACACTGTTAGGAGTAAAACAAATACTACCTGCATTCATCTCGAAAACATTTAAATATCGCACAACACTTGTATATACTTCCTACCAATCATGATAAATGTTAAACAGCAATGCAGCAATCAAAACTCCGAAATGTGTGTGTTTTTAGCAGCAGAAGACAATTTATGGTACCCAGTGGTGCCATAAATTATAGTGGAGGTGCATTGTCATCATATGAAAGTAATGAGAACTGAGACAGGAAATGAAACTTGATCAGTCAATTTGTTTCTGTCTGTTTTAAAAGATGAAACTTGGGTACCATTAAATCTATTTTTATTAAATTATACAGACGTCCGGGCCTTATCAACCTCTTTAGGGTGCACATGATGTATACCTTCACCCGTCCGAGCTGAAGAGGCATCGAGGCTCAGTCACAGGGTTTTTATTCTGTTATCAGTTTGTCATCGGAGTGCCCCTCACCCCTCAAAAGTCCACAACTGCAGCAGTCCTTCATGGTATTTTCTCTTCTTTCGATGTCTCTTCCAGGCAGGGGTAACAGTTGATTAATGTGACAGCATTCATGAGCAGGAGGGTGCAATTACTGTGTTCTTTGCTAAATTCTACCGGTTAATATAAAACTTCCATTACATAGTAAAGAACTCATTTCCCTCTATCCTTTACTACTCAAACTACAAACAATTTCTTATATCGTGCCACAAAATAAAGAGTGTGCTTAGAGCATAATAAATAACAACTTGAACAAGTACAGAAAGAGACACAGCAAAAGTAATTTCCCCATAGAGGAATCAATACTGCGGTTTAAAAAATAAGTTGTGACAACAACTCTTAAAAGAGACGTTAATAATAATTTCAGCCTTTGACAAAAAGTTGTTGAATCTTGGACTTTACTGCTCGTTAGGTTTACCGAAATGTAGATTTTAGTATGTTAGTTTCATAAAAAATACTATTAATTTACCATACGATTAATTACTTAGTTTGAAAATTGAGTTGTCTTTATAGTGTAAAGATAGATATTTTACCCTTTTTTTAAAAAAAGTAAGTTTTGTAGATAAGCAGCCATCTGCCAAGTTTCATCTTTTAAAACAGACAGACGGTGGCCGCGTGGTTAGCGCGTTCGCCCGCGAACCGGAAGGTCGTGGGTTCGCGTCCCAAGGAGAGCACGTCTAGGGTCCTTGGAGAAGACACCTAACCCCCGCTTCTCCCACCATTGGCGCCGTTGAAGGGCAGCCTGCTGCGGTGTAAGGAGTGCAGCAAACAAATTTCCCCGGTGAGGGATGAATAGAGTAATTCAAAATAAACAAAATAAAAATAAACAAATTGACTGATCAAGTTTCATTTCCTGTCTCAGTTCTCATTACTTTCATATGATGACATTGCACCTCCACTATAATTTATGGCACCACTGGGTACCATAAATTGTCTCCTGCTGCTAAAAACACACACATTTCGGAGTTTTGATTGCTGCATTGCTGTTTAACATTTATCATGATTGGTAGGAAGTATATACAAGTGTTGTGCGATATTTAAATGTTTTCGAGATGAATGCAGGTAGTATTTGTTTTACTCCTAACAGTGTTTACAATAAAAAATGTACACAATATAAGCTGAGAAAATTGCCTTTGATGATGTGATAAAGCTCCCTGATGGAGGAAGAAACTAAATGGAAAAAGAAGAAGGAGGAACACAACTACCTGAGATCTAGTTTTACTTTGATTGGCTGTTGATGTGTTAGTGTAACGATTTTAGTGACATAAATTAATTAGCTTTTTACACGGTTATGTTTTAAGACAGATTAATTCTATGTCAGCGGATAAATTCAAATTCACGGCAAAACCTTTAAGTTTTAAAATGCAGTGTTGAAGAGAGTTTTCTTATCTGTTTTATTCCCAGATTTTTAAAAAACCATAAACTGTCTGCAATAATGGTTTTTATAGTAAAGTGCTGGTTTAAACTAAAAAAAAGTTTCCTTTTGTTTGGTCTGAAAATTTATTTATATTGATTAAGTTTTTTTTCAATTTAAAGCTTTTTTATTATTATCATCTACAAGTGGTTTCATTTCTTGATTATCAACCGCATTGTTTTTAAAACTAGACAAAATTTAAGTTTACGTCGACAATTTACGAAAAAAAACTTTTGTTACGTTCGCGGTAAATGCTACAAACACATACGTAGGCGCCCTGGATCTGTTGTATAGTCTTTCCATGTCATGTTTGCATACCAACGTCTGATGAAATTTACTCTGGAACTGCAGCCTTAAACAAGATTTACGCTGTATCGTGCAAGTGTTCATGGGTTGGTGACTGATTAAAAACCGATAGGAGGGGGAAATTCACCATCTCAAAACTGGAATTAAAACTGTATAAATGTATAAACATGACATTTTACTGTGAATGAAAGATAAAATCAAATAAAAATAATTTCCTCAGCATAGCACAATTACCGTTCTTTATTCTTTTGCCAAGTTTGCAAGTCCTCTTTTTTAAAAACCGTATTGTTATTAATTCTAGTCGGAACATTACCTGTTAAAAAAGTTTATTGATAAATAAGCTCAACTTTCTTCTTTGGACAAACAAGCGCAAGTTTTTTTCATTTCAACCAATTTTCTGAGTTGCTAAAGAAAAATAATAATAAGGACCCTCTCATCTCTCACTGAGTTTAGTAAAATTTCGACGGACCATCAAAATTCGACGGACAAAAATCAAAATTACCATCAAATTTGAAAATGTTCACTATTGATCACTTCAGTTTTTACAAGCGAGTCTTTTGCTGAAAAGTTAGAAAGTTTATGTCATCACAATAAATTCTTTGGCTGGTGCCAGTAGCTGAAGGCTGAGCCCTCCCAGGGGTTTTAACAAGTGGGCTTCATCTGGGACTTGAATCCTGGACCTCTTAGCGAAAACCTGACAATGACAAATACTTTATTAATCCTGAGGGAAATTGTCTTGGCATCTGTTGCTCCCATTCACACATCAGGACACACAACAACAGTTCAAAATAAAAGATTAAAACAGATAGGAAAAAGAATAAAACAAGTAAAAAGACTAAAAATGATAAAATGCTTCTAAAAAATATAAAAAAGTCAATCAGTAAAAAAAAGTAAAAAAAAACAAACAGTAGGAATCAGTAAAATAACTGCAGCTCTCTATCCTTCCAGCTCCACCTTTCTCTTAGACTTAAACTGAATCAAACTGATACGGATGTTCACCGGTCTCTCTAACATCATTTGACATATTGTTAAGAATTTGTTTCCGTTCTGATGAAATGATCATCTACAAACTAAAAATAACTTACCCATCAGCGTGTGTGTCTGATGGGGGTTGATGTGTGTGTGTGTATGTGTGTGTGTGTGTGTGTGTGTGTGTGTGTGTGTGTGTGTGTGTGTATGTGTGTGTGTGTGTGTGTATATGTGTGTGTGTGTGTGTGTGTGTGTGTGAGATGGTAAACTTTTCTGTTTTTCAATGCTGTTTCACAAGTTGGTTTCAAAGAAGCTTGAATGAAGTTTCCCTTATGAAGAAACTTATTGGGAAGAATGTCACCTCTCTCTCTCTCTCTGATCATAATCCGTCTTTCCACTGACATTTTTAAATGTCTAAACATCGATATCTTAAACATTTCTTCATCATGAGCTTTTGAAATTTTTGCTTTTCTTCAATTTAATTTTTGTTAGAGAAGTTTAACCCTGCGTTGCTTCAAGTGATTCATACAAAAATATTTTAAACTTCAAAATTTTTTAGATATGACTGTAAATTTATTTTCCTCAAAGCCAGAAAAGGACTCATACAGAGGTGTCTGTCTTTTGTTGGACCTCGAATATGGAATAATATTAAAAATATTGAGATAAAAGAATGTGTCACCAAATAATTTGTTTATTTATTAGATCCCCATTAGCATCAGCAGCGAACTGCGTCAGCTACTCTTCCTGGGGTCAAGTTAAAATTCAAATATTACAATTAACAAATTAAATCACATTCATGTAGCACAATGAACCTACTTAAAAAACAGTTTACATTTCTTATAAAAACACAAATATCCAAAAAAGAACATAACACTTTACAACAACAGCAACACAGCAATATCACATGAGATCATAGTTTGGTTGATGATAGTGCCTTTTAAGTTGTTTTTTGAAGCGTTCTCTTCTATTCTGTGGTAAATGATTCCACTCCTGCATAGCTCTAAACATGACTGTACGCTGGCTCTGTGTAGTTTTAAACTTTGGTAAAGTGAAGCACTGCCCTTCTGAATGTCTTGTGGAATAAGAATGTGTATTTTTACTGAAAGGCAGTTTCTGGTAGAAGATCAATGGTATCTCAGTTGTAATAATATTTCTTAAAAAGTTAGCTTTGGTATATAACCATCGATCCTTTACAAACAGCCATGAGAGTTGTGAATGCATTTTGGCCACACTTGTTCTAAAAGCACACTTGTTCTAAATAATTGCCCCTAGGAATGTGTGTGTGTATGTGTGTGTGTGTGTGTGTGTGTGTGTGTGTGTGTGTGTGTGTGTGTGTGTGTGTGTGTGTGTGTGTGTGTGTGTGTCACTGCAACAGACTTGCGACCTGTTCGGGTTGTACCCTGCCCCTCGCCTTGAATCAGCCGGGATGGGCTCCGACATCCCCCGGACAGATCGTCTTGTTGCTTGTTGTAAGGGACAGACGGTTAAATGGTGACTGTCTGAGAATGTGTTACTCTACAAAAAAGAAGAGAAAGTGTCACAATTTATTTTGATGATTATTAAATTTTGTGTTTTGTAATTTTTGTTTTTCTCAAGGTAACCTTTGTTGTAAAAGATAAGTTTTATCGGGCACACAAGCAGTTCTTGCTTCAGCCTGTTTTTGGTCACCCGTACTAGCTGGGTGTGAGCTTTGTTTATGTATATCGTGGGATGTCACAGGAGACTGATTATTGAATAAAATTCAATTTGAGTATGAGAAAAAAGGTGAACTCTTTTTAAAAAATTCTTTCCCGTCGTCCGTTTGAAGTTTTCTCGGTATTTGGCTTTCGGTGGAAAGGTAATCAAAGTTTTTCACTACCTCGGAGGCCAATTTAGTCTTTAAAACACGAACGTACGCCGTTTTAGAAAAGATATCTATAAACGTTAATAAATAATTAAAACCGTCGTTCTGTTGCGAAAGAGCGCGCATGTCACAAAAATCTGCTTGAAATGGCATCAAAGGTCTGGTTACAACAACCCTGTTTCTAGGAAAGCGTATTTTCACTGGTTTATGTAAAGTATACGCATCCTGTTCCGATAAAAATGTTTTCAGTTTTCTAATTTGACTTTTCTGCCGCTTTCATTTTCTAATGCTCTGTGTAGTCTTTTAACACCCCCGTAGCTCCCCGCGTGACTAGCCGTGTAGTATGCGTTGTGAAAGTCGGCGGTCATGATGCATATGACTGCTATGACGCTCGAGTGAATAAGTCAAACAATAATAACACAAAAATATATTCGTTTTATTCTTTTATTTTGTTTTCATCACGCAGGAAACGTATCAAAATTATAAGTAGGTAGTATTCAGTCGTCGGTACAACAAGGGTACAGCATTTTAGAGATATTCATTATTCCACATCCGCTCCGCTTCACGCAGAGATCTCCAATTTTTATCACGGAGCTTAATCACCTCGTCTTCGTCGTCACCGTCGTCGTACTCCGGGAGGGGACCTTCAACAACTTGAAAGCTGACGCAACGGTCATCCGTCGTTGAAGTCGGTAGCTGAGAGGCTGCTTTGGGTTCTTCAAAGATCTCGACCAAGATCTCCGGGGCCAATAGCGTAGCGGAGGTAAGTGTAACCTCCATCCCGGGTGATGATGGACGATCGTAGGGTAGAGTATCCTCGATCGTTACATCGGGTGATGTAGAAGGGCCCCACGGGATCGTATCCTCGTCCGACGTCGAGGGTGATACCATGGGCGATGAAGGAGGACCGTCGGGGTATGTCGGTGGTGGTGAAGGAGCCGAAGTGGGAGATTGCCCGGCCCAGTAGCTCGTCAGAGTTCTTTGCTCGCTTGTTTTGGGAGACATGCTCTCGGGATGAAGGCGTGGTTCGGAGAGCGGCTGGGGTCTTATTTTATAGACGAGTGGGAGGTGCAAAGTCGGCGGGGCTTAGAACATCAAAGCTCTCTTTGTCTGAACAACATCGGTCCAGTTTCTGCAGCTGCGAAAAAGATTTGAAATCTTAACGCCGGCCTCCTCCATTTTCTCGTCCCAAGCTTTCAACGGTAACGCCAGCTGTCGTTGGAAAAGCCCGCATTCTACGCTGAATTTCTCCAATACAAGCATATCTTCCTCCGCACGCTCGTCTTTGTTTCTACGTCGACTGGCTCTGTAAAACCACCGGCTGGGCCCGCTTTTCTCCGTCTCCCACACCGCACTGAAAACGGTTCTCAGCGTAGACATCTCGCCGTCGGAAGGACAGGGTTTCAGCTTTCTATCACCGCACACCTCGGCTTCTTTCTCCACCATCTCGGGCTTTCCATCATCATCATCCTCCGCTGTACGAGGTAGAAGCAGTCTCATAATACCCCAATCAGACGAACTCATGAAAGCCGTATTCTGCACGGGCTCGGGGGTCACCCCCGGCGCATTCTGTGGCACATTCTGCGGTGCATTCTGCGGCGCATTCTGCGGCACATTCTGGTACAGAACAAGTTCCCCTACCTTGTACTTAAAAAAGTAGCCGAAGCTCCCTTCAAACCCGTAGGGCTCCAAAGACCACTCATCGTGCAGAGCCTCGCTCGGAGGACACTGCGTTCTGCAGACAAACATCTGCTCCTTCCGGGGTGCAGTCGGCGTTCGGTTCTGCTCAAAAACGACGACGGGAGTCTCGCATATGATCGAAGAAGTGGGTACGTGAGCCATGGTTTAATCCTTTTTTAAATTTATCTTCAGATTTGTAAGTCATTTTCAGAAACTTTTATCGATTAATATATACACGCTAGCGCCACCCCCCTCTACACGTGGCTCAAAACGAGTGGCTCATCTATAGTCATACGAGTGACGGATCTATTGGTTGTACAATTCCCCCTCTCCATTCTCCTGACAATCCGTCTTTAAAAAATTTGCACCATCTCAGACACGTTATCGTTAGGTAAAAAGCAAACGCCAAAAATAAAAATGGTCTGAAGTCTAGCTTATATCGTTTGACGGCTATTTATCTTTAACTGAAACAATGCTTACAACGTTCGGTGTTCGGTCTGTACTCAGAAACAATCTTATTTTATTTTTGTTACGAATACTATTATATTCAAGAATTTATTTAAATTCTAGGAAAGTAGAACACTTTTTAAAAATCTCATCGTTTGAAAAAGTTTCAAAACACTCATTTTCTTGTTTTGAACTAAACGCACACGTTAGTTTAACCTAATCAAAGTCAGTTTGAACACTTTTCACTTTTCAGTAAGAGAGGGGTGGAAGGGGTGTGTGTGTGGGTGTGTGTGTGTGTGAAACTGTGGTGGTGGTGGAGGTAGGGAGGCGGGGGGGAGGGGGGGCGGGCAGGGGGTCTGCTGTAACTAGCAGACTGCATACCAGTGGCTGACGTGTGTGTGTGTGTGTGTGTGTGTGTGTGTGGGTGCGTGTGTGTGTGTGTGTGTGTGTGTGTGGGGTGCGTGTGTGAAAAGGTAGAGTTGCTTCAGTAAGCTGAGAAGCATGCAGAAGGTTTTACATCCTTGTCCGTTGTAACGATCGACTCTTATTTTTAAAAATAAAAATATTTTTGTATACAATTCTATCAAATACAAACAAATACAATAAAATAAAAAGAATCATTTAAAATTGTGGGATAACATCGCTAGTAGATTCATTCATTAACCCCCACCCCTCACACAGGCTTCATTGAGAACCTGGAATCAATCCAACTGGCTTAACGTTTAGTTTAGGGTTATCCATCAAAATTGACACTTTGTTTCGTCACCTATGACCGCTATGGTCATTCATTCCCCATCATATGCTCCTTCTGACACAAAGTCCTGGGGTTATCCATCAAAATTGACATTTACTTTTTGACCTATGACCGCTATGGTCATTAAAGGCTCATCTACACCTAAGTTCATATCAAGTTCATGTCATCAATCATGATTTTGACATAAACTTTTTGACCTGTGACCTCTCTAGGCCATCAATCATTATTTTTGACATAAGCTGGATCAATAATCTCTCTCCTGGTTACCATGGTGAGGTAGGAACGTAGATCCTGGTTACCATGGTGAGGGAAAGAACATAGATCCTGGTTACCATGGTGAGGGAAGGAACATACGTAGATCCTGGTTACCATGGTGAGGGTAGGAACATAGATCCTGGTTACCATGGTGAGGGAAGGAACATAGATCCTGGTTACTTAATCATGGGCCCAGTGGGAATCGAACCAGCTTCTCTTTGGACGGATTTTCTACAACTGTGCTTCCACTCTTCTGCTCCAGCCTACCCTTATTTGATAAGAGAATTATTCATCTTTTATTTTTTTAAAAATTTATAAAATAAAAAAATAAAGTAAATCTCTTAAACTGAATGTGTTGGTGTGTGTAATTCTCTTCCTGGCCACATGGGTGCAGTAGCTGCACTGCGTGTTTGTAAAAAAAAAAAAAAACTCGCAGCAGGAAGTCGTTCTACGTCATCATGCCAGCAGTAAACATGGAGGATCATTTTGATAAATTATTAGAACAATGTGAAGCTCAGGAGCTGGAGGTGAGTTAAATATCATCATATAATGTTTTATTTTTATCATTAAATAAAAACACGCTGATTTAAGTTTGGATTATTTTGTAATATTATAATTAAAACAGGTTTAGCTTCTTTTTAGCATGTTAGCTTCTCAACAGAAACACAAACAAAATGTTTTCAGTCTAAATAACTCAGACAAATATACGTATTTATTCTGTAAATAATCCCTAATTCTACCTGAAATCTGCAGAACGGATGTTACTATTTTAGTTTAGGTTTTAAAGTATTTATAATCATACTTAAACCTGCAGGTTAGAGTTTATCAAGAGGAGACAGAAATAATTCTGATTCTCATGTTTGGATCAAATCTGAATATTATTACGACTTAAAAACAAGTTTGGAATGATTTTTATATTCTATTTTATTCTGATACTATACTCTTTACAATGTGTTTATTGGGGTTTTGTCCAACAACAACAACAAAAATCTCCCTGCTTCTGCTAAACTCAGTCCTGTTTCTAGATCTACTTCCAAACACTCAGTGAATGAATTCAAAGCAAATCATCTCTTAACAGTCATATTACTGTGGGACAGAAGTGTGGATTTAAAGAAACAGATATGAAGATGCTGAGGATCTCTCTGGGAGTGACCAGGATGAACAGGATCAGAGGAACAGCACATGTTAGAGGTTTTAAAGTCAGAGAGGTCAGACTGAGATGGTTTGGACATGTGCAGAGGAGAGAGAGAGTGTACATCAGAAGAAGGATGCTGGGTTTGGAACCACCAGGAAAGAGGACTAGAGGAAGACCAAAGAGGAGGTTCATGGATACAGTGAAGGAAGACATGAAGATAGTTGGTGTGACTGAAGAGGATGCAGCAGATAGGGTTAGATGGAAGAAACTGACTTGCTGTGGAAACCCCCTAAGGCAGGGGTGGGCAATTAATTTTTATCAGGGGCCGCATGAGAAGCCTGAATTGTGTCAGAGGGCCACCAACTTTCTTTCATTGTAAAATACATAGCTGGTACTGATAATCAGAAGAATAAAGCACTCTGTAAATATGTATATTAGGTTATGTGAAACTGTGTTCTATTGATTAAATAAGAAAAACAATTATTGAACCAGTGCAATTTATTTTTTAATCTCCACAAACAATAACTTGTAATGCTTTCCACCTGAAACGTTCTCAAATGCGCCTTTTTTCTGTAGGCACATCAGCACAGCACAGTCCAATAAACACTCCTTAATAAACTCTCCGTCGGAAAACACCTTACTTTTTCTGGCGATTTTGTGAGAAGTGACATAACTTGTCCTGACGGCTGCATCTCTGGGAGTGTGAAGTTTAGTTTGTAGTTTTCATCAGACTCCCTTGCACGCTCTTCACCAGACAGACTTCATGCTTGGTGGTGTAGTGGTGAACACAGCAACCTGTGTACCACAGACTAAGCACACAGCTTTGCCTTTAATTTCTGTAAAGAAATATTTGGAAGTCCATGTTTTGTTGAAAATACGGTATTCGTTATCAACTTTTCTTTTCTTGGGGTGTGCCGACATCTCGGGGAAAACCTGGCGAACAGTATCACCTTCACTCACACACGTGTATACGCGAGTGAAGGTGTTACGTCTACGATGTGCATACGTAGCGACGTAACGCTTTCAAAATAAAATTTCAAAATAAAAGTAAAAAAAAAAGTTTAATTTATGGTGTTTATGATTGGCCTCACGCGGGCCGGACAGGGACGTACAAAGGGCCGGATGTGGCCCGCGGGCCTTAGTTTGCCCAGGTCTGCCCTAAGGGAAATGCCAGAAGAAGAAGCTCATCATAGGTTCAGGCAGTAATTGTACATTGAAAGTTTTTAAAAAAAATGAAAACAGTGAGGAACAAAATGGTTCGATTAGTCTTTCACCCTATGCCCAGGTCGGACGACCAATTTGACAAAGTCCTTTTGAGTTTCAGTTTTACATAAAACAAAACTATGAAGTAAATTTGTTTCCACATTCATCAGATTGCCAAAAAACTACCCACAGGTCAGGACTGTGTTTTTTTCACAAATTTTCTCTGTGAAGGATAAATAGAGTGAAAGTAATCTATGTAGTAATTTGAATTAAATTAAACTAGATTAGATGTGATAATATAACTTGTCCATATCAATTAGTTTGAACAACGCTAGGTCGTTTTTGAACACAAATCCTCCACCACGCCCACATTCAAACTTCATTAGATCTGCTCATGCTCGGTTCCTCTCCTCAACAGTGGATCGCCAAAATAGGAAGATAAAGGAATATGTTAACTTTACTGACTTTGATGTGTTTTACGTTGAATTTTAAAAACAGATTGTACATTATAAGACACTCTATTCATCCCAGTTATCCAGCAGCACAGTCAAGTATTCAGTAGGTGTCCTTCAAGAAGAGGAGTGAGGTCCATCCAGCTTCTAGGATGTCTGATGGGAAAGAATGACTTCCTGAAGCTCTCAGTTCTGAAGCACAGAGAACAGCGCCTCCACTATGCTCCTCATTTTTCTCTCCACTAGTCTGAGTCCACACTGTGTATCAGCACAGACACACATTTCTGCATCAGTTTGTCCAGCCTGGTTTTGTCCCTCGCTCTAAAGCTGCTCCCCCAGTAGAGCGTTGGACTGGTAGAACATATTTAAAGTGTATGTGACTCAGAGCGATAACCATACATAAAACAGATGGAGATATTTGTTATTCCTAAACACCTTCATTATGATTTCATAAGAAGAGAAAGAAATAGTTTTCCATCTCTATTGGACACGTTCAGAATTCCTGCTTGACACACTCAATCATCACGTAACGAGAGTCATGTGTCTGGACGTATGTAGCTAAACAAAACAAGAGGAACCGTGTATGTTTATTTTCAGGATAATGTGACCATTTGTGACGTCAGGATGTTCCAATTAACCAGGAGGAGATATTCCTGTATTTCTATTCCTGAGGAAACAGCGGACGAGGCAGGTCCAACGAACCAGCTCTCACTGGTAGCACCACTCATACCTCATCCCTCTGTTGCCAACTTTTCCCGGGCTTCCCTTCCCATTTGCCCCATGAAGGACGGGATGGGAAGAAGACAATTCTGGGTTAAATGTTGGTTACATCAAGACGAGGTATGAGTGGTCTTCCATAGAGACCTGCCTTCCTCGTTTCCTCAGCTTTTAGGAATAGAAAAGCTGACACTATGGTCTTACCACATATTCAGATCTTCAGTACTAACTGTAACTGATGCTGTCTCCTTGGTAACAGGCTCCAGGGGGCGTGGCCTCGCCCCAGGTCTACGCTCAGCTGCTCGCTCTTTATCTCCTCTACAACGACATGTAAGACACCCTTTTATTTTTGTTTTCAGAGCTGCTTCTACTTTCATTCTGCTGTCTGAGTTTGACTTAAAGTTACTTTTAATCACTGAAAATTAAGCTTTTTAAGATGAATTGACAAAAGTTTCTTCCAAAAGATGATAATAAATTACAGAAGAAAATATTCCTCAACTTTTCTTTAAAGTTGAACCAAAGTGAAAGAAAGAAGTATATTTTATTCATCCCTCAACAGGGAAATTTGTGGCAGCCTGCATTACACCGCTGCAGGCTGCCAGTACTGCGCCAATGATGGGAGAAACGGGGGTGTTAGGTGTCTTCCCCAAGGACACCTAGACATGAGCTCAGTGGGATTCTGGAAAACTTCCGGTCCAAGGGCGAACATCCTACCACTGAGCTATCGCCTCCCCCTTAAGTGATGTGTAGTTAAATGTAGTTAAAGAGCTGGAGCTCATTACTGAAAATAAATTATCAAAAACATTTTACTTTGTGAAATTTGTTGAGACCAAAGTTGTTTATGTCACTGAAAAAAATGTAATGGTTAAGTTTTAAATGCTCCACCCTCCCCCACCTGTCCCGCTCTACGAACCCCTCAACTCAACGCTTTCCTCTGCACGTCCATGTTAATGTTTTGTGTCTATATGTTTTATGAAGCAACTTGAGTTTTGGTTTTTTTTTTTAACTTGCCCAGCTCCATCGACCTGTGGCAGTGAAGCTGTGTTTTTTTTTTTTTTTTTTTTAAACAACTCTTCCTTTTTAATCTCTGTCTCTTTTACAAAGGTAGCGCTGCATTGTTCGGGTGCTTCCTCAAATACCTCAACTCTGTAACATGTGTTTGATTGTGTGTCTGATCTTTAGTTGAAAGTCTTGGAAACAGAGTTTTGTTGCATTGAAAAATGACGAAGTAACTCTAAACTAAAGTTTTCTAAACCTCGGAGGAGATATTTAACACTAAAGTTTACATGTTTGATATTTTAGAAAGTTTACATTTTTAAAAAATATTTGTCTCTTTTCTCTCACCAGGAATAACGCTCGGTATCTATGGAAACGGATTCCTCCTGCTATAAAATCAGTAAGTGTTTGGAACGTGCTGGAGCATGTTTCCAGAAACCGATTGCTCTTTCTCGATTATTCAAGTGATCAATTAATTCATCTATTTTTCTTTAAGTATCTTTTTTGTTGCACAAAAATGGAAACATTTGTTTAGCTTGATCTTTACATAAAAACGAGAAAAAGAAAAATTGGGAGTTACTTGAACATCCTGTGAAACAAAGTTTCAGGCCAACATTGAAAAGGATTGTTTTCCTACAATAACAGCATCACCTGTTCTGCTTACTTTCATCTCGACTCTGTCTCTCTCTCACTCCTCACACCGCTGCCATACTTGTTCGTAGTCTTGTTACTTCCAGGAGCGACCACTACAATTCTCTTCTTTTTGGATTGCCCAACAAATCCCTCCAGAAACTGCAGCTCCTCCAAAATTCTGCAGCCCAGTTCATCACCAGGACTCCATTATGTCATTATATAACACCTATCCTGCGACATCTCCACGGTTTTGTGGAGAATTATTTTCAAAATTCTCCTCATAACTTTCAAAGCAATTCACATCTGGCCTCTCCCTACATCTCAGACCGTTACATATTTCCATTCCCTCTCGGTTTCTCCGTTCCACTTTTTCTTTTCAACTGCTTGTTCCACCTGCCCATCTTGACATTGCAGGAGGCAGAGCCTTCAGTCGCTCTGCTCCCCAGCTTTGGAATTCTCTACCCCCTGATTTACGCAATACAGACCCATACCCACTTTTTAAATCCAGCCTCAAAACTCATCTTTTCAGGGAATCATACAGTTAGTCTAGTTGATAGATTTGATTGGCTCTGATCTGCTTTGTTTTGATTTGTCTCTAGTTTTATTTTATTATTTTAATTCTGTTTTATATTTTATTTGATATTTTGTGAACTGTACAGTGTCCAGAAAGGCGCTTTTAAATTAAATTTGTTAATATTATAGCCTCTGTCAACAAATTAGTTTCTTCATGGTTCCCACTGAAACACCAGCAGAGCATTCTGGGAGTTGTAGTATCAGTGGTGTATTCACTGTAGGCTGTAATTTTAGTTTTAAAAAGCTGTAAAGTTGATAAAAGTCTGTGAACTAGATTGTCCGGGCGTGCAGGCTTTCAGACAAAAATCTAATCAACGCTAATTGCTGACATTTTTCTTGTTTACTAACGTGTTGTGGGAATGAAACAACAGCAGATTTAATCAGCCAACTTATTACTGGCTATAAGCAGTTTAAGGGCCCTCCATGGTGTACGTTATTCAAAATTAATCAATGACACAGGCGTGAACGGTCTGATGCCATCTATTCATTTCTAATAATGTACACCCAAGATGGCGACAGCACACTACTGTTATACCACGGCCAGGGTTTAAAAGCCGATACCATAATCCTTTAGATATAAATTAACACTGAATCAATAATCAATCAATAAGAACTTAAAAAAAGGAAAAATTATGTTTACAGTTTAAATTGTGATTTTTTTTTTTTTTTTTTTTTTTTTTTTACATTCGAAGCAATAGTGGACTATCTTGTTGACATGGTAACGGCTATAGAAGCGGTGTCCTGACGAGATCTGCGACTTTGCCCCTCCGCGTATACCCAGAATGCTCCTCCTCTCTTCTAGATGATCTAACCATTGAGATCTGTGACCTGCCGTACTTCTATTGGAATTAGCATTAGGGTTAGTTTTCGGAACTCCAATCTATTGAGATCTGCGACCGGTCGCAGCTCTGAATGAGGCCGCAGATATTGATAGAACACCGGCAGCTAGTCCACAACTTCAGAGAAGAAAGTGACATGAAAGTATAATTTCAAAATAAAAGGGCACCTCTTACCATTTTTTTTTTTTGTCCAGGAAGTTTCGCAAAATTAGTTTAAACAAAAAAAGTCTGTTGATAATTTTAGATTATTTTTATTGCAAAAATATCCAAAAGTATCAAATTAAACCATGTTTTTGGTTCATTTTATTGTGATAAATAAACGTTTGTTTTATGCTTCTGTTGTTTTGGTTACCAGAAGAAATTTATGCAGGCGCGATAATATGGAACGCTGAGATTATTTAGCCGGAACATCTTTTAGATGTCTACATAAGGGACCAATCAGAGAGTATTCACAAAGACCAATGAAATATATTAATATATAATGTTGTTATTTTTGTTTTAAAAAGTCTATCCATTAGTTTGTGTTGGAACATCATCAGACTGAGACGTTTGTGTCCTGCAGGGAAACCCAGAGCTGGCAGCTGTTTGGGCCGTCGGCCAGCACATCTGGCAGCGGGACTTTCCAGGCATATACACGACCATCGCTGCCCACCAGTGGTCAGAGAGCATCCTACCCGTCATGGAGGCTTTACGAGGTATCACGTCCATTTCCCCCTAAAAACATTTGAAACGTCCGTTTCCGTTTCTATCTTCAAATTGAGTCGTTTTATCTTTGACCCCTCTTCCACACCGACTCGGCATTGTGATGAAACATCATTGTTGTGACGTTGGCACGTCGTGTTTGTTGTGTAAGAGTCTGAGAATAGCTTCTCCTCGTGTTTACTGTACGGAGGGTTGGGTAACTGTCAGCAGACACACACTTTCACTGCTTCTGAGGACAGAAATAAAAACTGATATCTTTAAAATTATGTGACCTTATTTTGACACCTGAATGAAGAAATCCAAATCTGATGTAAACCAGTGATGTTCCTTTGATGTGACGAGTAAATAAAACAGAAAAAACAAGACATAAAAATGCAGATAAACAAGAAAACAGGTGATGAAATGTGTTTATTCGGGTTTTTAAATTTGTGTTTCATTAATCAATAAAACATAAATTGACATTTTAGCTCATTTTATGAGATCTGTGTAAAAAAAAATGGTGTGATACGTCAAAAACAATACAACAGGGTATTGAACAAGTTATTAAAACGTCTTTCAATGCTCGTTTAAAAAGGATCAAGCATAAAAACAGGAAATAAAAGTGTAAAGAAAAGGAAACAAACAGTGAAACTACAAAAAAAAAAGAAACAGGGGGTCAAAGCGTTTTAAAAACAGTGGATCAAAGTGTAAAAAAGATCAAATAGAAGGAAATATTGTTTAAAAAGGTGTTAATTGATTTTAAAAAAGAGAAAATCAGTGCAAAAAAATAAATCTCTTCTCTTTTATTTAATGAGTTTTTAAATGAAAGAAAAACTGGAGATAAAAGTTTTAATAAAATATGTAGAAAAAATGTAAAAAAATTAAGGAGAAAAAAACTTGTGATAAATCTGTTAATCAATTAGATTAAAAAAATAGTGATAAAAAATCAACAAAATCAGCAGAAAAAAGTTTATATAAGAGTAAATAAAAGTAAAAAAGAGGAGATTAAAGGTGAAAAAAAGGTGATAAACAGAATGTTGGGACATCAGGTTGTTTACTAACACCCGTGTTACCCAGCTGTGCTCCGTCACATGCACCATGTTTGTCCTGGCTGCTGTAGACTCACGCCCTGCTGGTGGGTATGTGGGTGAGGGGGGTCTGTGGAAAAGGATTCAGAGGGAGGGGGGATCAGGTGACACCAGCTGGTGGTGCAGTATAAAAGCGAGGCGCTGCAGACCTTCACCAGAATAACTCGAGACAAACTAAGGAGCTTAACCATGGACCTTCAGAGAACAGGATCAGTGGTGCGACCCCCCAGCCCAATGGACAGCCTGGAGAAGCAGCTGAGCTGCCCCATCTGCCTGGACATGTTCACCAAGCCGGTGGTCATCCTGCCCTGCCAGCACAACCTGTGCCGCGGCTGCGCCAGCGATTTGTACGACTCCCGCAACCCTTACCGCTTCTCCGGTGGCGTCTTCCGCTGCCCTACCTGCCGCTTCGAGGTGGTCCTGGACCGGCATGGCGTGCACGGCCTGCAGCGTAACCTGCTGGTGGAAAACATCATCGACCTGTACAAGCAGCAGCAGGAGGGCAGTAAGAGCGGAGACAACGACACAGCGCTGAAGCCAAAAGAATCCAAAGAGCCGATGTGCCAGGAGCACGAGGACGAGAGGATCAACATTTACTGCGTCAGCTGCCAGGCGCCCACCTGCTCCATGTGCAAAGTGTTCGGCCAGCACAAAGACTGCGAGGTGGCACCGTTGGCCAACATCTACCAGAGCCAGAAAGGAGAGCTGAGCAATGCCATTGACACGCTGGTGGCCAGCAATGGCCGACTGCAGGCGCTGCTAAACCAGATGGAGGACGCCTGCCGCGCCGTACAGGAAAACGCCCAGCGAGCCAAGCAGAACCTTGCTGAACGCTTCGATCTGCTCTACGCCGTCCTGGAAGAGCGGAAGACCATCCTGCTGGAGCAGGTGGGCAAGGAACAGGACGAAAAAGTGGCGGCCTTGAGGGCGCTGGCTCAGCGGTACGGAGAGCGTCTGCAGACCAGCTCAGAGCTCACTGATAGTGCAGTGCGGGCGCTGGAGCAGAGCGGAGCCGCTGAGTTCCTCATGGCCTCTAAAGGACTCATCTCACAGACCAAAGATGCTGCCAAGTCCTCGCTGGGAGAAGACCGGCCAGAGCCTGGCTTTGAGAAGATGGACCACTTCACGTTGAACACGGAGCTCGTGGAGGCCGTCTTGTCTAAAATGGACTTTGGTATAAGTGCTGATGATGACGATTATGAAGATGCAGAGGATGAAGAAGAGTAAAATAAAATGTTTAGAGGACTGCCCCGCCCTTTCAGTGCAATAGTTCACTTTTCTTATCGTCTTTTGATACGTTTTTTTTTAAATTAGAAGTGTTTAAACAGGATGTTTGATCGTCTCACAAACTGTTTTCACTCACATGTTCAATAAAGATGCATGAAGATACCGGCCTTTTTTTTTTTCTGCCTGGTTAAAAATACCCGTCCTCTCAGGGTAGAGCTTTGCCTTTGCTGGTGATAAGTTGGGATTATTTTTAGGACGTGAGAGAAGGCCTTGAATAGATTGAGAACAGGCCAGGTCCTGTTTCCGAATCCCCTCCTTGTCCCCCCATGTCTGGCTCAGCAGCTCCTAGATAAGCATGGCCGGTCCAGCTGGTTACAGAGAAGGTCGTTTCCCTAGATACGTCTCGTGTTCTGTCTGGGTCACATAGAGGAAACTGGTATAATGGACTTTACAGGACCTGCAGGGTACCCCAAAGACCACAACTCATCAGGCTAATTTACAGGCCCTCATAGGCCAGGGATCAAACCTGGAAACTTTCTGACCCCAGACTCTACGACCTTCTGGGAGCTGGACTTCAGTAGGGGATCAGGGGTTCAAACTTTGGCCCACAGACCCACTGAGCAAAACCAAAATGGCCGTAGTAGATGGTTCATGTTTCGATTATGATACAAATCTCAAAATAGTCTGCTGATGGTTTGGTGGATCGATCTGACTTAAAAACAGTCTTTTTTTCTTTTAAACTTGACAAAGCGACAAAATACTGGTTTATTATCCAGTTTTAAACAAAACTTGCTCAAGTTTATTTGAAAGAGAAAAGTTTTTCAATAAATCTCTGTTTCCCTGCTTTGACACACCCTGGTTTAACAGAAACAAACTGGATCAAAGTCAGTTTCTTGTTAGAAGTTCTAAAGGGTTTAACTGTGACACCTTAATGAATCAATGTGCAGGATTTTATAGGAACACTCTGAAAACCTTCAAGACTTCGGTCCAGTTCGAGACGTCCGTTACAGGCAAAAACAAAAAAAATCTTTCAGGCTGTTTTTAGACCAGGTCATCGTGGAGGACAGGGACTTTCCTTCATCCACAGCTGTCACTCTGACGTTCTACTGGAGCTTATTGTTGCTGACCAGTTGCCAGGCGGTAAAACACGCGGGGGCCGTGACCCTGCTAAGAGGGGAAGATAGAAGCCGTCCAAAGCCCTTCTGTGGCAGCAGCCTGTGTCACAAACACCGTCAGGAGATAAATGTGGCAGCTGGGCCTGATAAACACATCATGAGTCACCAGAGACATCCAACAACCCCCCAGCTCTCATAGCTTCACTGGAGCTGCACTGCTTTGTTCCAAAGGTGTCTCCATGGTTGGTATTTGGTCAGACTGAAGCTTATGTTTCAGCTTTAGCTTCAATTCTTTAAAGGATTCAGGCTCCTAGTTTTCTTGTTGGTTTCTGGGAATGACCCTTGTCCCTGATTTTGGGACTTAATCCAGAAGCATCCACCAGAGGACAGCAGATACTTCCTCTTTTTTATGTTTGGTATCCTCGGTAACAGATGTTTACCGACAGGAACACAGTTTTAATGATGTGAATAACAGCAAGTCCCATTGGAGCAGAGGATGAGGGAGTTTCTTCCGTGTTAAAAAGTACTGTTTAAAGAATCTGTTCAGGTACATACGTGTACAATCACAGTAAAAAAATCAGTTGTGCAGCTTGTAAAACTTGTATAACTTAAAAAAAAAAATGGAGCAGATGCTCATTTTTTAGAAACAATAATACAAAATAACTACAGTGTGGAAGTAAAAAAAACGCCCTGTGTGGGTCTACAATGTCTCTAGTCTTGGCCATGTTAGTAGTTGGATTCTCACTGATTTTGGGGGTGAAAAGGAGGGTCTATGTTGCTTAACACCCTCAGGTAGGTGTGTCTAAATGATCCGAATGAGTCCTGGTGAACTTCTCTAAAGTGGATTGACAGGTATTTGAGGGTTAGTGTTCAGCTGAATCATCGAAATCAATAATTTAAAAATTCACGTTGTTGGTCCCAGGGGGCATTGGCCTAGTGACAGAATTACCGCCTTTCGACAGGGAGAACTGGGTTTGAATCTCACTGGGCCAAAGCTTTCCCTGGGACTACGTGGGATAAAACTGTAAGGGCAAACTCAAAAAAAAAAAAAAAAATCACATTGTTATTATTTTAAAGATTACGTCTCATATTGAATGTAAAGTTTCAGACCCTCCATAATTTCTAACTAGGAGAACTTTCAAAATGTCAGAAGGTTGAAATACTTTATTTCCTCCCTGTCTTTATTCAGTAAACTTTTTGTAGTAAAGAAGGAGAAACTTTTCTAAACTGTTGGTAAATTTGCAACATGGTAGAACAGTATGGTTAGAGCAGGCATGGGGAAACTACGGCCCGCGGGCCACATGTGGCCAGTTAAACGTTTTAATCCGGCCTGCCAAACCTTAAAAAATTTAAATAAATAAACCTTGTTAGTTTTATTTCCCTGCAATTCTAATGTTTTGTCACAAGATGGCGCCAAAGATACAACAACGCTGCTCCCATTAAAATGTATGTATCTCCGTGATGTGCATGCTGTCAAAATAAACAGTGTGGACAGATATGGAAAGCCATCGGGGCCAATACACGCACGTAAACAAGCGTGTTAGATGTTAAAACAACCAACATTGAGCGCTTAGATTTGAAATTTAATGCTCTTGATGTAACATTTAGTGCTTGTTTAAAATCTAGCGTCATTCCAACGGTCTAATCTAGAGGTTACCAAAGCATGCCATCCATCTGATCCTGTTCCGGCCCGCTTCAAATGTTAGAACTCCATGTGGCCCGCGAGTCAAAAAGTTTGCCCACCCCCAGCTTAAAGCCACACCCACTACTCTTCTGAACCAATCAGTGTCTTGCTTTTGCGACCCTCCTCCTCCTCTTTTCCATGCACATGCCCCACAGGGTAAAGCACATTCTTTCCACGCTTTACTTGAACACATCAGCGTTGTAACTGTAGAAAAAGTAACTAATTAGATTACTTTTACTCAAAAAGTTAACAATGTTCTGCTTGTTTCTTAAACTAGTCACTGTGAGAGTGAGGGAGGTAACGAGGCTGGGACGTCTCTCCCTCTCCCGCTCTTTACGAGCAGCGTAACCCCGGGATGCTTCTCATGTTTACAGTTAGTTTACACAACACATTCAGATGTTTACATGTGCTCTCTCATGTGTGGTCCATGTGCACGTCACTGTGTTTCCAGAGAGCACGCGGCAGAGGGCCTACAGCCTGGTGGCGCAGGCCTACACCTCCATCACCGCCGAGGACTTCGCTGCCTTTGTGGGCTTCTCTGTGGAGGAGGCAGTGAAAGGTGAGACCCTCGTCCTGTTCTCTTACGTGGAGCTTCTTACTGACAGCTGTTTCCTGTCCCTGCAGGTGTGGTGAGTCAAGGCTGGCAGGCTGACCCTTCCACTAGGATGGTGATGCCCAGGAAGCCCGGTAGGTGGCAGGGCTGAGTATATATGTGTGTATGTGTATCAGCAGCGGCAGCACAGATAGATTTACTCCCTTTTTCCTTTTACAGATCCTCCTCCGGTCTCATTGGTTCCCAATGAGCAGCAGCTGGCCAGACTCACCGACTATGTGACTTTCCTGGAGAACTGATAATGCAGCGTAACCGTAGCAACCGGTTAAAAACCGTCTGCTTGGCGAGAAGGAAGATAAGCTGGATGATGACGTGTCCAATGTTTCTGTTTATGTACAAAGTCTTTCAGTAAAATATTCAAACATCTATGAGTTTGTTTATTTGCAGGAAATAGTTGAAGAAAAATATTCAGATTAAATCAGAGGATCTGTTCATAGTGGTCTTGATGGGGCCCAGCGGGCTCTCCTGGGAGGTCAGACTCCTCCAGGGGATTCAGATTAAATCACACAGAGACTTTATGGACTGAGTAATCTAGTAAATGAGAAAAGAAAATGAAAAACAGCAGCATTTATTTAACAAAATATAAAAGAAATGGAATTCCAGTTTGTTTCAATGTGAACTGTTTCTTTAAATCCCAACAAGAATAAATCGACACCTAACTAATCAGTTCATCTATAATTGCTACTGAGTAACTGCGAGTAGTTTAATTAAAATCATAACAGAGTGTTGTCAGATGTCACGTTCACGAGAATTTGTGATCTTTGATCAGACGTCTCTTAAAAGCCAAATGTTTTACTGTAGCTTTAAACCAAAATCACAAATTGAAACGGGTTGTTTCATAAAAATTTAATTCCTTACTTGGCGTAAAATTGAAAAAGAAAAAAAAATCTCCAGAAATTCTTTGATGATGTTCTTAGACCAGGGATGGGCAAACTATGGCCTGTGGGCCACATGCGGCCCGTTAAACGTTTTAATCCGGCCCGAAAAATATTAAATATTAAAAAAAACATGTTAATGTTTTATTTCTCCTGCAATTCTGATGTTTCCTCACTTGATGACACACTTTAGATAAACAACAACACTGCTCCCTTGAAAAGTGTGTTTTCGTGATGCGCACTTTGTCAAAATATATTGTCAGGAGTTTTCAAACTTACATTTTAAACCTGGCGCGTCGGATACACGGTTTTTAAGGGATAGGGTCTTTGATTTTAACGTTAGTGCGCTAGGTTACACTCGTTTAGCGGCCTCAATGGCTCTCCATATGTAGCGCGCTTGATACCAAAGCATGCCATCCATCTGCTCCTGTTCTGAACCCTTCATCAAATGTTAGAACTCATGTGGCCCGTCAATCAAAAAGTTTCCCCTCCCCTGTCTTAGACGATGCAGCAGGTTTTGTTTTTCCACATCAGAATGTTCTGTATCTTGAACCTCTACTACCGATTTTCTTGGTCAACCAATGAACTGGTCAGAGTCCTTTTATGAATATGAAGCTGTCCGGTCACCATATGTTTGGTCCTTCTCTTTATTTTTCTTTCTTTCATGTCTCCGTTGCCCCATAAGACTCTCATATTTCTCATAAAACAATCACATGTATATTTTGCAGAGTCATCTGCAAAACATGAAGGAGCAGAGGACGTCTCCGGTTCAGCTGCATCTATATTTAGAAGTGTTACAGGATCTGGGCTGGAACATGTGGAGGCTTGTAGAGCTTTGGATGGTCGATGACCCCTGATGTGTGAGGCACGTTGGAGTATGCATGTGAAACATCTCATTGTTCACGTCTGTTACATTTATTTTTTATCTTGTTTTGTCCAGCTTTATGAAAAGAAGACTGGTTGTCTTTTTTTTATATTCTTTCCAAAGTTACAAACAGTCCTGCATCAGTTTCCCATTTTTAAACCTTAGTTTTGGAAACAGCTCAACAACAAGAGGTGAAGAAGTGTGTTCAGGCAGGCTGGAACGGGTGGAGAAAAGTATCAGGTGTGATGTGTGAGAGAAGAGTTTCAGATAAAATGAAAGGGAAAGTGTAGAAAACCGTGGTGAGAGCGGTCATGCTGATTGGTCTAAAGACAGTGTGGTGAGAGCGGTCATGCTGATTGGTCTAGAGACAGTGTGGTGAGAGCGGCCATGCTGATTGGTCTAGAGACAGTGTGGTGAGAGTGGCCATGCTGATTGGTCTAGAGACAGTGTGGTGAGAGCGGCCATGCTGATTGGTCTAGAGACAGTGTGGTGAGAGTGGCCATGCTGATTGGTCTAGAGACAGTGTGGTGAGAGCGGCCATGCTGATTGGTCTAGAGACAGTGTGGTGAGAGCGGCCATGCTGATTGGTCTAGAGACAGTGTGGTGAGAGCGGCCATGCTGATTGGTCTAGAGACAGTGTGGTGAGAGCGGCCATACTGATTGGTCTAGAGACAGTGTGGTGAGAGCGGTCATGCTGATTGGTCTAGAGACAGTGTGGTGAGAGCGGCCATGCTGATTGGTCTAGAGACAGTGTGGTGAGAGCGGCCATGCTGATTGGTCTAGAGACAGTGTGGTGAGAGCGGCCATGCTGATTGGTCTAGAGACAGTGTGGTGAGAGCGGTCATGCTGATTGGTCTAGAGACAGTGTGGTGAGAGCGGCCATGCTGATTGGTCTTGAGACAGTGGTACTGAGGAAAAGACAGGAAACAGAGATGGAGGCAGCAGAGATGAAGATGCTGAGGATCTCTCTGGGAGTGACCAGGATGGACGGGATCAGAGGAACAGCACATGTTAGAGGTTATAAAGTCAGAGAGGCCAGACTGAGATGGTTTGAACATGTGCAGAGGAGAGAGAGAGAGTACATCAGAAGAAGGATGCTGGGTTTGGAACCACCAGGAAAGAGGACTAGAGGAAGACCATAGACGAGGTACATGGAGCCTGGTGGCGCAGGCCTACACCCCATCCACCGCCGAGGACTGCATCCTATCTGCTGCATCCTCTTGGGTGTGACCGAAGAGGATGCAGCAGATAGGGCTAGATGGAGGAAACTGACTTGCTGTGGCGACCCCTGAAGGGAAATGCCGAAAGGAGAAGAAGAAGTTCGGATCTGCTTATTTTTCCATTTTCAGATGGTTTTAAGAAGTAACGTGATGCATCAGATGAGGCCGGGTTTAGGAAGTGTGGGATTGATGAGGCTGCAGTTTGGAGAAAAAGAGACAACATGTGTTCAACATCTGTGAGAAACTTCAGCTGGTGACTTCATCATCAAGCCTGAGGCAAAGTGTTATAAAAGCTACATGACGCTGCCGTGGAGACCCTGAAACTTACTCACACAATCCTGGATGGTTCACAAGTCCTCCAGCGATGACTGAGTGAAACATAGTTAGTGGTCATTAAAGAGATATTTAACAGGTTTGTGGTGAGAGAATGGTTTAAAAAGACATGCTCTCATTTCAAGATGGAGTACGGAGTATCCAGGATGAGATCAGCGGATAGGACGACCCCTCCCACCAGGAAGAACCAAGTTTTAAAGTCGGCATGTTCTCCTTAAATACGTTTTTTTTTCTTGTGAGTATTATTTTGCTCACTTTTTCTCTTTTTTAACATGAAATAATTGAACCTGATCAACAGAGAATGTCTGCCAGATGATTCTCTGATTGATTCTGTTTCCTATGAGGTGGATTAAAATGAAGATTTCCTGACTTCAGTCTTTGATCTGGTTAAGATTAAAACCACTCCACATGGTCTGGATTAGAAAACAATCACAGTCGTACTGGTTTTAGACAAAAAACGTAGAATATTTATTCACTTTTAATCAGAACTAAAAACAAAAGGCCCACAAGGCAGGAGTGTCTTCTTTAAACTCACCTCAAACATGTGTACGTACGAGCACGAGGGGACATGAAGAAGGGCCTACAGTCATGAGAGGGACTGGATTTTAGGCAGAAAGCCGGGTCGTGTTTGCATAAATCCTGCTGAGCAAACTAAAGCAGTCTCAGAGTTTTAGCCTCGGAATGTCAAACAGAGTTTTAGAGGTTGTTTTTTTACATGAAATATATTCAGATTGATGAAGTCCAGCTGGAGGCTTTGAAGTGAGGACGAGAGGTCACCGTGTCTCTGATCTTTTACTGCCGCTGTTCTAAAATTACCACAATAAACTCTGACAGAAAGAGACCCTGCTTGAACAGATCGGAGGGTTTAACCTGCTGCTCTTAAACTCTGGGGGATCCTCTCTGTTTACAAGTCCATCATCAACACAACACGAACGTATTAGTCATTGTTTACTTTCACAATTAGCTAGTTTTTCATGATGCTGTTTGTTTGTTCTGATGTCTTCCGCTTTTCGAGGGGGCAACAGCCCCGGACAGGAAGCCCAGGCTTCCCTCACCCCGACTGCATCCTCCATGATCCAGTGGGTCTTTGGTCTGAATCTAGATCTCCTCCCAGTGGGATGTGCCCAGTACACCTTACCAATGAGGCTTCCTAACTAAATGCCCAAACCACCCCATCTGGTTTCTCTCGACCCGGAGGAGCAACGACTCTACTTCGAGCTCCTCCCTCTATCTCTGAGATTTACGGTGAAGTCCATTGAGACGCTGTTAGGATTTTTGACTTCACAAATAAAACTAAATAGAATGGAACGCCCCGATTTCACTGAGTGTGGGTTCAGCACACGAGCTACGACTTTTATCTTAATGTCCAGTACGTACAACGCCCACACTGTGGGTAGTTTTCTTCGTACCAGTGGGTCATAACAACAGTGTAGCTGGAGGAGACGGTGGCTCAGAGGTTAGAGCGTTTGCCCGCGGACCGGAAGCTCGCTGGTTTGCATCCTTCTGAGTTCACATCTAGGGTCCTTGGAGAAGACACCTAACCCCCCGTTTCTCCCACCATTGGCGTTGTCATAGGTGGCAGCCTGCTGCGGTGTGGGAGTGCAGCACACAAATTTCCCGATCAGGGATGAACTAAGTATATTAAAAAAAAAAAATGTGTGTGTGTGTGCCTCTGATCAGTTTTACAAAGATGTGATGCTGAGTCAGCAGGGGGCGCTCTTCACCCACACATCCTTCATTTCTTTCAGCAGATTTTTAAGAATCTACTGAAAAACTAGGAAATTGACCCCAAAAAAATAGACATTTTATCCTCTTTTTTTTTCTTTCTGTCTTCTAGCTTCTTTTTTTTCTGGTGGAGACAGGAAGGAGGTGGGTGTGGGCGTGGAGGTAAGGGGTGAAGGAGGGCAGCTGGATGAAGGGGGTGCCCTTTCATTTAGGGTGAAAATGTTTCCATGAGGGGTGATGAGTCACCCCAGGTGGACGTAGGAGACTGGGGGTGGGGTTTTGAGGGTAAAACGACTTGGAGAGGAGGTGGTGGAGAAGGGGCGGAGCTGGGTCATCCAGATTTAACAGACCCAGATGTTCCTGAAACACATCTAAAAGTTTTCACCAACATCAGGAAAGTCTGAATCATTTTCTTTACACACACATTGATTCGATAACCAAAAACTGCTGAAAACATCTAGGATATAAATGATAGAACATCCTCTAGGGCTGCACGGTGGTCTCACAGCAAGAAGGTCAGAGTTTGAATCCCAGGCCTGTTCCCCCCATGCATGTCTGGGTTTCCTCTGGTTTTCTCTCACTCTCCAAAAACATGTGTTAGGTTGATTGGCTGCTATGAAATTACTCCTAGGCATGTGTGAAGGGGGCAGGGAGACCTGTTTGGGATGTACCCTGCCAATACATTTATTTGGCATTTAGAAGCTTTTTGATGGTGTTTTTTCTCCCTTCTTCTCACTCCCCATTGAATCCAGCTGTGAGACATAGTCTCTATAGCGGGTCTGTGGTCTGCCTTGGGGAGCATCCTGACCAGATGCCCAAACCACCCCATCTGGCTCCTCTCGACCTGAAGGAGGAGCGGCTCGACACTGAGCTCCTCCCGATGACAGAGCTCCTCACCCGATCTTTAAGTGAGAGCCCAGCCACCCTGCGGAGGAAGATCATTTCGGCCGCTTGTATCCACAATCTCATTCTTTCGGTCACCACCCACAGTTGGTGACCATGGTGAGGGTAGGAACGTAGATCCTGGTTACCATGGTGAGGGTACGAACGTAGATCCTGGTTACCATGGTGAGGGTACAAACGTAGGTCCTGGTTACCATGGTGAGGGTAGAAACGTAGATCCTGGTTACCATGGTGAGGGTAGGAATGTAGATACTGGTTGCCACGGTGAGGGTAGGAACGTAGATCCTGGTTACCATGGTGAGGGTAGGAACATAGATCCTGGTTATCATGGTGAGGGTAGAAACGTAGATCCTGGTTACCATGGTGAGGGTAGGAACATAGATCCTGGTTATCATGGTGAGGGTAGGAACGTAGATCCTGGTTATCATGGTGAGGGTAGGAACGTAGCTCGACTTCTAAGAGATACATGTCAGCTCATATTAGTCATTTAGAAAAGTCATTTTTTGAGGTTGCTCCAAATAATTTGAGGGACTCTGCACCCCTATAAATGATCTAATAGACTGGTTGGTCCTGCACATAAAGCAGTCCCACAGAAAACATCTGGTTTCCAGGCTGTGTGACCCCGGGTCAGAACCGCTGCTCTCCTGCATCTCTAATCCGTCAGATTTCCTAAATCGCTGCTAAAAGTTACGATTCTGTTGCCAAAGAAACTTTCAATGGTTCTTTTATGAGTCGACCCCGCTTACTTCGTTCTCAGTTTCTCCCTGAACATGAGCCCAGCTTTCTGTGTGGAAACAGAGGAAATTAAAGAGGAAAATACCTGCAGGTCACAGAACAGTGAGGACACTCAAAACCTGCTTGGAAAGAAATCCAAGCACACCTTCCTAATGAAGGAGGAGGGACGGTGGGACTGGCATAGAGCAGGGAACATCCAGCTCATGTTGACCAGGAAATGAGATTCTGATTTGGAATCTGGGACGTGTCAGAGAAGTTCTCCATCTCGTTATGACACAGAACGGATCAGAGACACGACTTTATAACCTAATCAAACTCTTCTGACTTCATAAAAACTTTCTTTATTCTCCGTTCTGGATCTTATTCATGAAGATAGGCATTAATTTTTAGCTGAGCAAGTGTTTTTGTACCATAAAATAAAACCTCCAAACACTTGGGTCATGTCTCAAATAAAAGCCACCTTGATCTCCATCCCACCCCAAACACGCCTGTAGGACTCCAAATAAATAACATATTGATGATGGATTTCAAACACTCCTCACATGATCCAGTGCCAGCCGTTATTACTCATCCATGTTAGCTATGAGGCATGATTTAGTTGAAAAGGAGGTGGAGATGCTTCACCTCTTAAAGGGACACCTGGGAGGTGTGGTGACATCTCATACGGGCAAATGAAAGCGGAGTGGGACGCGGTTACTATAGCAACTATGGAAGTAGCGCACACTGATCTGTCACTGATACTCAAATCTGACATCAAAGTAGTGATAAAAAGTCCCCAGTCATGCAATAGGAGTCCATGCCAGCGACTCTAGGCGATCCAAATAATTCCTACCAAGATTTTTTTAGATGGAGAAGTGGAGGTTTGCTCTAGAAAGAAGAGGAATGAAGATTAGTCAATCTTCAAATTAAAAAAAAAAAAAACAATAATAAAAAGAACTGTGCCGTCCTGGAAATGTTTCTGATTCTGTTTCTATGGTCACTAACTACATCACAACCAGTTTCCTGCATAAAAAAAAACATTTTGTTCAAGTGGGATGCGAAATAACGTGTAAAAGCAGGTGCACAACAACCCACACAACAGGACACGCTATCTTAACAGTTAAACTATGATGATTTTCAATGGATCATTTCTTCTTCTTCTTCCATCATTTACCTTCAGGGGGCGACACATCAAGTCAGTTCCTTCCATCTAACCATATCTCCTGCATCCTCTTCAGTCACACCAACTATCTTCATGTCTTCCTTCACTGTATCCATGAACCTCCTCTTTGGTCTTCCTCTAGTCCTCTTTCCTGGTGGTTCCAAACCCAGCATCCTTCTTCTGATGTACTCTCTCTCTCTCCTCTGCACATGTCCAAACCATCTCAGTCTGACCTCTCTGACTTTAAAACCTCTAACATGTGCTGTTCCTCTGATCCTGTCCATCCTGGTCACTCCCAGAGAGATCCTCAGGATCAATTATATTACTTAATAATTTTTTCCATGATGTGCTCCATTTTTCTCATGTACAGTCCTACACTGAGAGGCGTTTTCTGTTTTCTTACTGCTTCAATGCTTCATTCACTTCAGATTCAGTCCACAAGTCTCCTCTTTTTTTCCACATCTTTGTGAACGTCAGCTTCTGATTTTCCTTCGTTATGAAACGTCCACCCACTCTGACCCTCGTTTAGTTCACAGTTAGAATTTTAATATGAGTACATTTTATAAACGAGACCCCTGTTTTTACCCCTTAAAGATTCCAGAGAGGTTTGTGATTCTGTTTCTAAGGTCGGTTTGTGCATCACAACCAAACTCCTGCATGGAAAAACCATCATGTTAATATTTCCTGTGAGATGATGTTCAGCCTCCAAAGCCGTGACGTAACGTGTTTCCAGGGTTTCCTCTTGTTTTCTTTACCTGACAGGGAGATTAGATAAAGTCAGATCCAGTTTTAATCAAATTATCTTCTTTGTAAAAACGTTTCACTCTGTTGACTCAGGACGGAAAGAATGTTTTCTGTCAGTCTGAAGTTTTATTGCTCTTTTCTTAAATTACTTCAGTGTGTAAAAAAAAAGGTGTGAAAAGGTTATTCTGACTGGTCACACAGAGAACTCAGAAACAAACACAAGATGATAAATTAAATCAGACGTTACACACTTCTCCTCATTTGGCCTGACAAAATATTTGATAAAAAATACTTTTAATTGTGGCCATTTTTTTTCTATAAACTTCAAACAATACTGCATCTGTAATAAATCTTGAAGTATATTTGAAATGATTCAACGTCTTCATTTTTTAATTTTTACTCACTCTATCCATCCCTCACTGGTAAATTTGGGGGGAGACGGTGACTCAGTGTTTAGAGCATTCGCCTGCGGACTGGAAGTTCTCGACCACTGAGTTCCCGTCCAGGGTCTTTGGAGAAGACACCTAACCCCCTGTTTCTCCCACCATTGGTGCCGTCGTGGCAGCCTGCTGCGGTGTGGGAGTGCAGCACAAAAATGAGGGACGACTAGAGTGAGTAAAAAAAAAAAAAAAAAAAGAAAACATTTTTGTGCTGCATTACACCGCAGCAGGCTGCCATCTATGACGGCATCAATGTTAGGAGAAACGGGGGGGTTAGGTGTCTTCTCCAAGGATTCTAGACGTGCACACAGTGGGATGCGAACCCGCGAACTTCTGGTTGACTTCCAGTTCGCTGCCGAATGCTCTAACCACTGCCTTAACAACCAATCAGACAGCAGCATCCACCCATGTAGGTTTGTATTTATCAACACGTTATAAACTTTTTACAAAATTTTTGCAGATAAATATTTGATTAAACTGGTTATTTATTACAGAGTGATGTTGGGCCTTTTCAACGATAAGGAGAATGTCTGGAATCCTTTCTCATGCCTTTATTTTCCAGCCTCCTCCCTTCCTTCTATCTGTTATGTTTCCCTTCTTTACCGAAGAACCTTCCCCTATTGTGGAATTCTCGGCCTTAGAACCCCTGGCCTCTAGCCGCCATCATCGCCATCTCACGGGACGTCATTTGGATGGCATGCAAACGCCCAGATTGAACTAATGCCGACTTCTGCACAAATTGAGCCATTTATGACGTGTTGGAATGCATGGACTCTTGTGTAACTTTAAGGCAGCTCAGGAGCTGCTGTGCACAAAAAATAAGACGTGGGGAAAAGACGTCTTAAAAAAACCTGAAGTGAGGACAGTAAAATGAAACGTTAGGAGCCGCGCAAAAACTTTAAAAATCCCTGTTGTAAGAAAATTTGAACCCCATCACGGAATAAATGATGAAGTTAGATGAACATTGTTAATCACAATATTTGAACTAATTTGTAAACCGTACAATATCACCCCTCTTCTTCTTCTCCTTTCGGCATTTCCCTTCAGGGGGCTCCACAGCAAGTCAGTTTCTACCATCTAACCCTATCTTCTGCATCTTCTTCAGTCACACCAACTATCTTCATGTCTTCCTTCACTGTATCCATGAACCTCCTCTTTGGTCTTCCTCTAGTCCTCTTTCCTGGTGGTTCCAAACCCAGCATCCTTCTTCTGATGTACTCTCTCTCTCTCTCCTCTGTACATGTCCAAACCATCTCAGTCTGGTCTCTCTGACTTTAAAACCTCTAACATGTGCTGTTCCTCTGATCCTGTCCATCCTAGTCACTCCCAGAGAGATCCTCAGCATCTTCATCTCTGCTTCCTGTCTTTTCCTCAGCGGCACTGTCTCTAGACCAAACAGCATGGCATGTTGTCACCCCATTATCCATTATCACCCCAACGCTAACAAAACGGTCCAACTAAGCAAGGACCAAGCCGACTTCACCCCTCACTATGGACGGCTATGCAAGCTTTACAGGTAAAGCTGAAACGTTCTTTCTCTTCGTCACAACCTGGAAGAACCCTTTGAAAGGACCACCCACATGTCTTCCTCACAGGGGTCTCTGAGGTTACATTTGTAATACCGAAAGGCTTTAAGGGCACAGCAGTGTGGGCTGTGCTGAACTCAGAAATATCTTTTATGCCTCCTCCGTGCCCGCCTAGCTCCGCCTGGTTCCTATTGTCTCACCCTGTAACACCTGCATCTTGTTTGTCCCCCGTTTTTTAAGTCCTGTCCTTGTTTACCCTTCTGTCAGATTGTCTGTTATATTTCTTTTCTTTGTCACAGTTTGAACCTGACCCTATCGTGGAACCTCTGGTCTCTGACCTCATCCATCAACACCTCTGGTCTCTCAAATGTTTTTTTTTTTTTTTTTTTAAACAACAAAAATTCTCCGACTTGATTTTGTTGCAATTTCCTTCCTAATGTGTCTCACGTGTGTCTCATTGTCTCTCCCGTCTATATTTAATGTGTATCTTGTCCTTCACTCTTTGCTGGTTGTCTTGTTTCAAACACTAACCAACAGGTCTTCGTCAGTTTTGAGTATTTGAAAGCTTACCTTCCTTATCGATAGATTTGGGTTCAGTTTCGAGAATAAATGCGGTAAGGGGAATGAATGAGTGGGGGAAGGATGGAGCGAGAGATCGACAGGTGGATTGGTGCGGCGTCAGCAAAAACTTGGACGCTGCATCGGTCTGTTGTGGTAAAGAGAGAGCTGAGCCGAAAAGCAAAGCTCTCGATTTACAAGTCGATCTACGTTCCTACCCTCACCATGGTAACCAGGATCTACATTCCTACTCTCACCATGGTAACCAGGATCTACGTTCCTACCCTCACCATGGTAACCAGGATCTACATTCCTACCCTCACCATGGTAACCAGGATCTACGTTCCTACCCTCACCATGGTAACCAGGATCTATGCTCCTACCCTCACCATGGTAACCAGGATCTACGTTCCTACCCTAACCATGGTAACCAGAATTTACGTTCCTACTCTCACCATGGTAACCAGGATCTATGTTCCTACCCTAACCATGGTAACCAGGATCTATGCTCCTACCCTCACCATGGTAACCAGGATCTACGTTCCTACCCTCACCATGGTAACCAGAATTTACGTTCCTACTCTCACCATGGTAACCAGGATCTACGTTCCTACCCTCACCATGGTAACCAGGATCTACGTTCCTACCCTCACCATGGTAACCAGGATCTACGTTCCTACTCTCACCATGGTAACCAGGATCTACGTTCCTACTCTCACCATGGTAACCAGGATCTACGTTCCTACCCTCACCATGGTAACCAGGATCTACGTTCCTACTCTCACCTATGTTCACCAGCTATGGGTGGTGACCAAAAGAATGAGATCGTGGGTTCAAGCGGCTGAAATGAGCTTCCTCCGCTGGGTGGCTGGGCTCTCACTCAGAGATCGGGTGAGGAGCTCTGCCATCTGGGAGGAGCTCCGTGTCGTGTCGCTCCTACTCCAGGTCGAGAGAAGCCAGATGGGGTGGTTTGGGCATCTGGTCAGGATGCCCCTCAAGCGCCTCGCAGGCGAGGTGTTTTGGGTACGTCCCACCAGGAGGAGACCATGGGGCAGACCCCGGACCCACTGGAGAGACTATGTCTCACAGCTGGCCGGGGAACGACTTGGGATCCTTCTGGGTGAGCTGGAGGATGCAGCCGGGGTGAGAGAAGCCTGGGCTTCCCGTTTGAGGCTTTTTCCCCTGTGACCTGGCCCCAGAACAAGCGGAAGATGACAGAACGGAATAAATCTGTTTTGTGTTAAAAACTGCCAACTGTCCTCCACGTGTGTCCTCAGCCTCACACCTCCAGACAACTCTATAATCTGTAGGAAAAGTAACTACCCATAAGACAGTGTTTCCCAGAAAGTGACACCTTTTTTAATCTGTTATAAATAAACAGTTATTCCCAACACTGGGCGACACACACTGGAATGTGTTGTCTTATTTAAACTTGAACACACCAGTCAGACGGATCTTATTCAGTCTGTTTATGACCACATATAATATCATCTACATATTTACAGAGATTTGGTTTTTGCCCAGAAGCCTGCAGTAATGTGGAACATCCTACATCTGGGATTTTTCTACCACTGCCCACAGAATGTGGAGGAGTTCGGGATGCCCATGCAGCTGTGCCGACATTTGTTTGTAACACTTTATAAATGCAATTTCTCCCAAATCACCGAAGATGTCATAGAGCGGTGTGCAGGTGGAAAGAGGAGGACCTGATTGCAGAAAGAAAACATGGTTCATTTAAGAATGGTAGTCCAGCAACCGGGAGACCTGGCTGGAAGGGATGGTATGACCCCACATGGAAGTTCGGGAGAATTGCCCTTACATAGATGGCAAGGTCCACAGATGTGTGGCATCAGGAATCAATCTTAGGTGTCCCTAATCAGGACGATAAGGAACATCCAGGGTTCCCTCTGGCTGTAAGTGAGGGGATCACGACAGAAGAGGTTTTAATGAAACTGCCCACAGTCACTCAGTAATAGCTTTAAAAAAAAAAAAGAATTACTCTCTTCATCCCTCATGGGGGAAATTTGTTTGCTGCACTCCTTACACCGCAGCAGGCTGCCCTTCAACGGCACCAATGGTGGGAGAAGCAGGGGGTTAGGTGTCTTCTCCAAGGACCCGAGACGTGCTCTCTGTGGGACGTGAACCCACGAACGTTAAAGATTAACTGATTAAGATTTCAGGGTCATGCGACCAAAATTCAGAGTTATGAAGGTCAAGGTCACACATTGTTACCTCTACTAATAATAACAGGTCAAACGCTTTGGAGTCGACTTCTTCCTTCGGCCTGCAGATCCTGACGTCTGGGATTTTTTTGCATGTCTGGTTTTTTACATTTAAAAATGAATAAAATGGACGTTTTAAGTCTGAGGATCAAAATTGATTTAAGGTAAATAATTACATTAATTACAATTAAAAATTTTACATTCCAGTTCCTTTTTAAACGGGGTGTGCAGCCGGTTCTGGCAGAACGAGCTTCTCAGGCTCCTCTCTGTCTCAGTCCCACATGTTAGTGACATTTTCTTGATAATCAGCAGACATATTTTTTCTTCATAACTCTGATCCCACGTGAATCTCTGTGTCTGTGATTCATTTCTTTCGGTTATTATCCTCTTCCATTCAGGAACATTTCCTCCCTCTTATCCTGCCCTTTGCCTTAATTCATCACACCCGCTTCCAATTGCCTCTTTCTGATGTTTCCCACCTGGTTATTTAAACCTGGCTGGCCGTCACTTCAGGGTCAGATCATATTCTGTTCTCCACTCCTGCTGCAGCCATGAAGGTGGCCCTCCTTGTCGGCTTGGCCCTCCACATCATCTTCATGGCTGCACATGCCTACACCTCATCCCCATATTCCTGATTACCAGAAATAAACTGATTAAAACTGGCTGTACTTCCGGGTCCTACATCTCTTCCTTCACAACATGTAAATGTTGGAACAAAACTATCCATTTTCCCACAAATAATATTAAAATCCAGAATATTCAGAGATTTATTTGCTTAAATAAACCAGCATGAACACCAACTTTGTGGGGGTAATTCCTGGATCACTGGGGTGAAACTTGTCATGAGATTTTCTGGTTTGTAAGTTAAATCTCAGATGGTTTTAATGTGTCGTCAGTGGTTTTTATGGTTGTTATATTTAGATTATAGAAAGCAGTCTGATGGTGTGATGTTTTTAATCTTCCTCCCAGTCTTCTGTTTCCTGTTTATTTCTGTGGCTTCTTCCACATGCACGCATAGATTCGAGCAAACACAGATTTTCTGCTCTTCTCATGCAAAGTAAACATTAAGTTGTGTGATCTGAACCTCCAGACGTTTCCAGACATTTCTGAGGATAATAAAACTTGACTGTCTCACACGCTCAGCCGACACGGCTGATGGATCAATCTCACAGGAATTAGAGACTAATTTAATATGTTCATGAGAATCCTGTTTTTAAACTGTTTATTTCTTTTTTATTTATTTATTTATTTATTTCGGTCACAGTGCAACCTCATATCAATGAAATAAAGAAAACAACCATATTCCAGCAAAGGACCGAAAAGGTATCGGCTGAAGCAAACGCTTATTACGCCGACCCTTTTTTTTTTTTTTTTTTTTTTTTTTTATGTCATCATAAAAGCAAAAAGACATAAGTAAATACTAAGTCATCATAATTGTTATAACACATAATATAATAATATCATAATACATCATAACACATAACATAATATAACATAATTATATATATATAACATATAACATATAACATTTCAGTCTGGTGTTCTGGTTTACGTGGATCAGGAACTGTGGAATCCTTCAGAGTTGTTATTAGTTTTTATGAGAAAACTCAATGCATTTCATTTAATGTTTATGATAACCAAAAACATCATCAATGAGATGTTTGTATCAGAGATGAAGATGCTGAGGATCTCTCTGGGAGTGACCAGGATGGACAGGATCAGAGGAACAGGACATGTTAGAGGTTTTAAAGTCAGAGAGGTCAGACTGAGATGGTTTGGACATGTGCAGAGGAGAGAGAGAGAGTACATCAGAAGAAGGATGCTGGGTTTGGAACCACCAGGAAAGAGGACTAGAGGAAGACCAAAGAGGAGGTTCATGGATACAGTGAAGGAAGACATGAAGATAGTTGGTGTGACTGAAGAGGATGCAGGAGATGGGTTAGATCAGGCATGGGCAAACTACGGCCCGCGGGCCACACGAGGCCCATGAAACGTTTTAATACGGCCCGCCGAAATAGAAAAAAAATGTAAAAATAAACCACATTAGTTTGATTTTTCTTGATTTTTTTAAATGTTTGTCACTAGATGGCGCCAAAAATACAACAACACTGCTCCGCTTAAAATGTGTGTGTCTCCATGATGCGCACACCTTCAAAATAAACAGTGTGCACAGATATGGAAAGCCATCGGACCCAACTTACGCATGTAAACAAGCTTGTTAGACGTTAAAACAAGCAAAATGTCACATCAAGCACTTAGATTTCAAACCTAGCGCCGCTAGATTTGAAATTTAACGCTCTTGATGTAACATTTAGCGCTTGTTTAAAATCTAGCATCATTCTATTGGTCTAATCTAGAGGTTACCAAAGCATGCCATCCATCTGATCCTGTTCCCAGGGGCGAATAAATGATTTACTAAAGGAGGGAGGGGGCACAAAACCAGCACTTATGCTCCTTGCCAGTGTAGAGGGGTCTCTAAAAGTCAGAACGTTTTCAAAAAATGAGTACTGTAATTTCACGGCTACAAGGCGCATATAAAAGTCTTAGATATTCTTCAAAATGAGCGGTGCGCTCTTTCGTGCGATGCGTCTTGTGTGTGAGAAAAGGCGGACGTAAAAGAAAAAGCGGTGCCCGTGAGGTGGACCTGAAAGAAAAGGCATGAGAACGTTAAAGAGTGAAGTGTGGGCGTGGATTGTGTATAAAAAAGGTATGTGCTGTATGAACAACATTGCTGTTTTAAACCTGAAAATGGCAAAGAGACACGCTTATGATGCTCAGTTTAAGCTGAAGGCAATCAGCTACGCGGAGGAACATGGGAATCGAGCCGTGGAAGGGTGGAAGGCAGCGCCGGGCGAGTTACGCTACAGTTTGCCAATGGATTGTAGATGCTTGGACTAACGTGTCTGCTGGTACTGTTATCCGAGCTTTCTCAAAAGCTGGTATCCTTTCTGAGGAGCCGCACAGTACAGACAGTGACTTTGACAGCAAGGAGCGAAGTGGACCTGCTCTGAAACAGAGGATGAGGACTTTGACGGATTTGAATAAAGACTATTACCGGTAATGTGCTTGTTTAGTATCGTTACTACTTAAATAAAGTACAACCAAACTCAGTTTTGCTCCCGATCTATTTTTTAATATCCACATTTGCATGCTTGTGTGTGTGTTGTTGTAAGGCGGTGTGTGACTGAGACTGCGCCTTTTCGTACGGTGCGCCTAATGGTCGTGAAATTACGGTAATATTCTGCATTTTGGTGCATATTGTAACCGAAGTTTACAATAATTAAAGTAGTAAGAACACTTTTTTTTTGTCGACCTCCAGCGGGTCCGGGGGCTGCCTCTTGGTCTCCTCCTGGTGGGACGTGCCCGAAACACCTCATCAGGAAGGCGCTTGGGGGGCGTCCTGACCAGATGCCTGAACCACCCCATCTGGCTCCTCTCGACCTGGAGGAGGAGCGGCTCGACACAGAGCTCCTCCCGATGGCAGTGCTTCTCAACCGATCTCTCCCCTGCGGAGGAAACTCATTTTGGCCACTTGTATCCATAATCTCATTCTTTTGGTCACCACCCACAGCTGGTTACCATGGTGAGGGTTTCAAATGTAGTTTAAACTCAAATGTTTTTCTAACATGACTTTTTAACAAAGAGTCAAACATCTAAGACTGAAGAGTTTATTTGTGTTTTTCAGGAAACCAGCCAATAAATCTGCAGGGATTATCAAATAAACACATCTGGATTAAAAACCAAACCTGTCACTTGGAAACAGAAGCGATCGGTAAATCATTTCAACGTCCTGTAGCTCAACGTTGAAAATCTTTGGCAATCTAAAATAAATGTCTGTTAATTAATGTCACAGACTTTCCGAAAATATGTTGAGAGCGTTTCTGTCAGACATGGTGGAAAACAGCTTGCAGGTTTTCTGAGAGGTAGAACCGTTTCTCCAAAAAGACGAACATGAAGGTGGCAAACCAAAAAGTTTCCTGGCGTATTTTAGAGTGTGCAGATTTCTGCTGCTCAATGTGAAAGTCATTACAGGCTTTTATTGATCTTGTGGAAAGACGTGGAGCCAGCGGAGTGACTCATAGATGGACCCATATGTGCTGCTGCAGCAGTAAAAGAAAAAAAAAATCTTTTCCTTTCCTCTTGCTCTTTTGGCAGGAAAATTAAGCAGGAATGAAACAGGGCTCCCACGCTCACAAACCCACTCTGCCAAATTCACCAAGTGGAAAGTAGCAGAAGAAAACCAAAAACACATCTTTCAGAAAAAAAAAGTTTTCGCTTTGTTTTCTTTCCACATCCGAACAATGTTTATGCCACAAATTAATGGTTTACTTCATTAAACTGGTTGTTGTTTAAAACCATCTCCAAACATTTTCCAGTGAACTGTAAGTGGTAGTGTGAAACAGGATGAGTCACCTCCACATCACCACGCTGACAAGTCTGGAAACAGTCTCTGATTTCTTACAGTTTGCTTTCCATGCAGACCTCCCCGATGCAGACTGGCTGTCCCGTTAGACTAAAGATGTACTCAGACCAGGCACGTTGGACGGTGCCCGAGTGTGTTTGATCCCTGGCAGTAGAAAGGTAGGTCTCCATCCAAATGAAGCCAATCCAGTTGCCATTTTTTGCCCATGCAGACAGTGCCATATTGAATTTGGAGACAATAATATGTAATCATTGGCTTGGCAACCAGAAAGTAACTTTTTGAAGGTACACACCCCTGTCTCAGGAGACTCTGACTGCCTTCAATCCTTGTGTCTCCTGGTCGGGCTCTCTGATGACAATCCAACCTGTTCAGGGGAAAGATGGGCCGGTGGGTGGGGTGACCGTTCTGTAACCGAAAGGTTGCTGGTTCAATCCATCGAACCCCCAATTACTCCTGATGATAGTGGTATGCGCCATGCATGGTAGCACCCATCATCAGGAATGAAAGGGTGTACTTGGTATGGAGGGAATGAATAATGCATATGTGAGGTGTCTTTGAGGGTCCAGAAAAGCATAAGTTCAATGCATTGTTATTAAACGTCCCAGTCGTTCCATTGCTCAGTGGCCACATCTGATTGGCCAATTAATTTGTGCTACTGGAAAAATAATGTGAAAAAAATCTAAATAATGGAGACTGCTTTATAACGAGGGTTGTGTGTATTTGATTAAAAAATATAATTAGTTAGGTTTCAAATTGACTGGATCAGTAACTCGGTTATAGTTTCATAAAAATAACTAGTTACAAACTAAAGTAACTGTACTTCTAAAACAGGAGTGGGCAGAGATTTTGATTCGTGGGCCACATTGGGTTCTAACATTTGACAAAGGGGCGGGGACAGGATCAGATGGATGGCATGCTTTGGTAACCTCTAGATTAGACCGATAGAATGGAGCGCTAAATGTTACATCAAGAGCCTTAAATTTTAAATCTAGCGGCGCTAGGTCTGAAATCTAGCGCTCTAGCGCTTCAAAACGTGCATTTATCGGCACTAGGTTTGAAATCTAAGGACTTGATGTAATATTTTGCTTGTTTTAACGTCTAACACGCTCGTTTACGTGTGTGTATTGGCCTGATGGCTTTCCATATCTGTGCACACTGTTTCTATTGATAGCGTGGGCATCACGGAGACACACAAATTTAATAGAAGCAGTGTTATTGTTTTCTCAACAAGGTCAATATATCTAGAATGCGCCATCTAGTGAGGAAACACCAGAATTGCAGGAAAAATAAAACATTAACAAGGTTTATTTATTTAAGTTTTTCAAGTTAGACGGGCTGGATTAAAACGTTTAGTGGGCCATATGTGGCCCACGGGCCGTGGCTTGCCCATGCCTGTTTTAAAACCTCAAAGATATTAAAAGTTAAAATCTACACGTGTAATACTTTGGAATGTTTAGGTTTTTTTTAAATCTATGAACGGAATTTTTTCTTTAAATTGTGAACATAAAAAGTAAATAATAAAAAATAAACAATAGTTATTCAAATGCTAGTGTTTTAAAAAAGTATGTTTTTAAAATATATTTATCACGTTGTGACATGATATGTACCATCAACGTGTTATAAATGATAAAACGTTGATTAAGTGAACGTGTAATAGTTTTACATTTTACTACAAGAAAACAAAACTTGTTGAATTCTAAAAAATGGAATTTATGGAATCTTTTTGTTACGTAAACAGTCGCTTTTCCTACAAACATTTGAAGGTCATCTTTTGTTAAAAATATGCCAAAAACGTTCTTTTAAATGCACATGTGCTTGTTTTAGAGCGATTCTTAATCTTTTTGACCCTCCATATAAAAGTATGTTTCCTCTTATCAGATTTGTTTTGTCTTCTGAACCATTTATTTATTTATTTTCAAAATACTGAATTCATCGCTCACTGGGAAATTTAGGTGCGGCATTTTACTGCAGCAGGCTGCCACCTATGACTGCACCAATGGTGGGAGAAACATGGGGTTAGGTGTCTTCTACAAGGACCCTAAATGTGAACTCAGTGGGATGCAAACTCCTGGTTAACTTCTGATCCGCGGGCTAATGCTCTAACCACTGAGCCACTGTCTCCCCTTTCCTAATGCCTAGCTTTTAAACTGTTTAAAAACCTATAGTTTTTGCAGTTTGGAACATTTTTTTGCGTAGAAGAGGCAGATTGAAGGCTCCTTTAAAGGTTGAAAACCCCTGATATGGATAAATAGACAGATAGATCATCTAAAGTATGATCATTATATAATATATAATATTACAAATATTACTTTTATTATTCATCGCTGGCAGTTAGATTGAAGATATTTATTTTGATGACAGATGAATATATCACTATGACTGATAGTTTCACTAATAATAAGAGTCTCCTGCGTTAAATGGAGGTTTTTAGCATGATTCACGCTATTGGCCGTCAGCAGGATCAGAGACAGATGTTGTTTTGCAGTGAAATCGTTCTGCTGATTTTCAAACGGAGCTGCTGATGTGCTTCTGTTCCACATGAAGGACGGCAGGCAGGAATGCTCGGTTGTTTCTGGATTAGAAATGTATTGATACAGCTACCAGCTTTAAAGTTCTCCGATCATATGAAGCAGTTTAATGACTGAGAAAAACATCCTGTGTTTGTTCCTTTTAAATTAGATTACTTTAAGTCTTTCCAAAAGTTCTTTAAACATTTTCAGTCTGTTCAACATGAAACAAGACAGAAGAGAACAAAATACCCTGCATTAGATTCACGTTAATGGATCCCAGAATATCTATAATCTTATATTAAACATAAAAAAACATTTTGTCTGTGCGTTCTGCTGAGAAGATGATTGGCCAAAGCCTTCCATCTCTTCAGGACCTGACCACTCAAGGACTCTGGCACGAGCAGGTCGGATAGCGGCTGATCCTTCTCATCTTAACCACAGACCAAGACCTCCTGCCACAGGGATGTTTTTTTCCCATCAGCCATCACACTGATGAACACTACCTGATCTAGTTTCTTAATAATCTTCTTCTTTCATCATCTCCCCTTGGGGGGCGCCACAGCAAGTCAGTTTCTTCCAAGCAAGTAGACATCCTGTGTGTCCAGTAGACTAGATGGAAAGGCAACAAGGTTAGAAGTATAGGAGCGGGGTTCAAGTTGTTCTATCATGGTGTCGATAGGAAGAGGATTTAGTAGGCATGATCGAAGAGGATGC
The DNA here is from genome assembly GCA_902685375.1 of Neostethus bicornis. Taxonomy (NCBI): domain Eukaryota; kingdom Metazoa; phylum Chordata; class Actinopteri; order Atheriniformes; family Phallostethidae; genus Neostethus; species Neostethus bicornis. The sequence continues at coordinate 2,896,203 of LR738549.1, forward strand.
AGGAGACAAGATTCAATGGAAGAAACTGACTCGCTGTGGTGACCCCTGAAGGAAAATGTTGAAAGGAGAAGAAGAAGGAGCACACACTAACCCTAACCCTATTGAGCAATGCAATAAACAAAGTCCTGATTTTAAAGAATGATAAAAGTAACTAAAGTTCTTTATTAAGGCTACAGACGCTACGAGAAAAAAATGTCTGGAGTTCTTAAATTTATTTAGAGATATTGGCTCCTGCTGGAGGATCCTGGTCCTAAATGAGAAACCATAAATCCCCTCTCCCCGTCCTGTGGGCAGAAAGAACGACACTGATTAAGGCTTTCTTCTAAAAAGTTGTAAAAGAGCCAAACCAGACCGACACAGAGCTAACGAGTGGACTTTCATTTGTGCTGCAATAAAATTTAGCAATAACTCAGGAGGTTTTTTTGTAATTTTCCTAAAGCTGTGTTTTTTTTAAAAAAAAAGAAGACTTACATTAGTGGTAAAAAAAGAGAGCTGAGCCGAAAAGCAAAGCTCTCAATTTACAAGTCAATCTACGTTCCTACCCTCACCATGGTAACCAGGATCTATGTTCCTACCCTCACCATGGTAACCAGGATCTACGTTCCTACCCTCACCATGGTAACCAGGATCTATGTTCCTACCCTCACCATGGTAACCAGGATCTACGTTCTTACCCTCGCCGTGGTAACCAGGATCTATGTTCCTACCCTCACCATGGTAACCAGGATCTACGTTCTTACCCTCACCATGGTAACCAGGTTCTACGTTCCTACCCTCACCATGGTAACCAGGATCTACGTTCTTACCCTCACCATGGTAACCAGGTTCTACGTTCCTACCCTCACCATGGTAACCAGGATCTACGTTCTTACCCTCACCATGGTAACCAGGATCTACGTTCTTACCCTCACCATGGTAACCAGGATCTACGTTCCAACCCTCACCATGGTAACCAGGATCTACGTTCCAACCCTCACCTATGGTCACCAGCCGTGGGTGGCAACTGAAAGAATGAGATCGCGGACACAAGTGGCCGAAATGAGCTTCCTCCGCAGGGTGGCCGGGCTCTTAGTCAGAGATCGGGTGAGGAGCTCTGCCATCTGGGAGGAGCTCGGTGTCGAGCCGCTCCTCCTCCAGGTCGAGAGGAGCAAAATGGGGTGGTTTGGGCATCTGGTTGGATGCCGCCCCGAGCGCCTTGCTGGTGAGGTGTTTCGGGCACATCCCACCGGAAGGAGACGAAGAGGCAGACCCCGGACCCGCTGGAGAGACTATGTCTCACAGCTGGCAAGGGAACGACTCAGGATCCTCCCTGGTGAGCTGCAGGATGCAGCTGGGTAGAGAGAAGGCTGTGCTTCCCGTCTGAGGCTGTTACCCCCGCGACCCGGCCCCGGAACAAGCAGAAGACTACGGAACAGAATCATAATAGTTAATGTCTGTTGGTCTTAGCGAGAAATGAACAAGTAGTAGATCAAAAGGTTCATGTTTTTAACAAATCCTATGAGATTTTTTGCATCGCTCAGTTAAAACATCAACCTCTGTTTTCTAAGCAGATGTCATTTTTACGGATGAACCCAATGGTTATTTTTTTATCAACATGTTTTACAGATAAGTTCTATTTATGTGAAGCTACATTAAAATGTGTCTAATGTGAACGACTTTGGACATGGGTGCGAGCCAGTGCCGACAGAGACTTCATCAGAGAAGTCATTAATCAGAACTTTTTGAGACAGAACACGACCTCTGAATTAGATCATTGGAATTTACAGATGACTGAAAGCTTGAAGATGATTTTCAAAGAGAGATAAAAAACTTAGTGTTTTTAAAAAATTGAGCCAAATCAAAGTTAAAAAATAGATTTTTTTTATTGATTTGACCAGATGTTGGAACCTTTTCTCAGATTTTGGCTGCACATTTAGTTTTTCTAAGATTTCATTTGCTTGAACTTTATTCATTTCAACTTTTCTCAGAATCTGACTTCATGAATATTTTTCTTGAACAAATCATGTGGGAGATCCAGCATCGACATCCAGTCACTCGTAGTCTGCATTCCAGCGCCTGTAAATTCCAGCTCAGGCCGGGATATTCTATCAGGAAAGCCGTTTTTTATGGAGCTGGCTTCACATCTGGCACGTCAAACTGCATCTGCCACAAAATGAGAAACACATGCTTGAACATGTTCCCTCTTTGGACAGATGTCCTTCACAGTCTCTCCACTTCATCCATTTCTCTGCTGAACAAATGAGAGACGTCTTTGTTTCATGTGTGGTTGGACAAGTTTTATGAGTTGGAAATTCTCACTTCAAACTTTTAAGAGGCTCAATCTGAACTTCTTTTTTACATTTTAATATTGAGAACTCCCAAAAAAAGTCCCATTCATTCTGAATGAAGCGGTTTTACTGTCAGTTACAGACATCAAAATCAGAGATGTGAATTTGTTGTGAGCCGAACCAGCTTTAAGTACAAAGTCTGATTCTAAGTTTCTTCTTCTAGTTTTAGATGCAATTTATCTTAAAGTTCCAACCAATAGTTTGTACGATTGTAACCATCCTAAAACTTCCTTGGACACACACAATTGTTCCTAGGGAGATTTACCTAGTGACCAATCAACCAACAGGCATGTATTTTTGAGGGTGGGAGGAAACCTGAGTACCCGAGATCAACACACACAGACAGGGGTAGAACACGCAAACAGCACACAGAAAGACGAGTGACGCATGTCTTGCCCCATCTGGGACTCGAACCGAATTAGACATGTCACATTGCAAAGTGAAAACATAATTTTAAGGTGTTTATTGTTACGTGCAACGTTGCTTTGCACGCAAAATGCTTGAAGGAAGTTTTATGGGGTTTTTATTTAAAAAAAAAAAAAAAAAAAAAAAACAGATGTAAAATTGTTGTTTTAACTAGAAGACCGAAACCCACAAAAGTTTTTCGTCTAACAGACACTCTCAGCATGGAATCCCTGCCAACCTTTAGCGGGTCATCAACACGCATTTTAATGTGAATTCTTTTCTAAGTACCCCTCCCCAATTCAGGTGGACTTCTACTGCAGCAGGGTTCTATTTTCAGAGTTACTCAATAGATGGAGTAAAGAATTTTTTAGATCTAAAAATCACTTTTATAAATCATTTCCACCTTATTCCAGCCTTTTACCACCTTAAAAACAGCCAAAATCAGAAGTTTGGTGTCCAAAACAGACTTAGAGGTTCTTGTTCATGCATTTGTTTCCAGCAGGTTAGATTATTGTAACAGTTTACTCACTGGTCTGAATAAAAAGGCTTCAAAACAGCTGCAGTTTATTCAAAATGTTGCTGCTCGAGTCCTAACAAGAACTAGAAAATATGATCACATTAGTCCTGTGCTAAAGTCTCTGCACTGGCTTCCTGTGGCTCAGAGAATAGACTTTAAAGCTGCTCTGATTGTGTTTAAGTCTCTCCATGGTCTAGCACCAAAGTACATCTGTGATATGTTAGTACCTTATGAACCATCTAGAACTCTGAGGACCTCCGGGACCGGCCTCCTGCTGGTGTCTAGAGTCAGGACTAAACATGGACCATCTAGAACTCTGAGGACCTCTGGGACCGGCCTCCTGCTGGTGTCTAGAGTCAGGACTAAACATGAACCATCTAGAACTCTGAGGACCTCTGGGACCGGCCTCCTGCTGGTGTCTAGAGTCAGGACTAAACATGAAGCATCTAGAACTCTGAGGACCTCTGGGACCGGCCTCCTGCTGGTGTCTAGAGTCAGGACTAAACATGAACCATCTAGAACTCTGAGGACCTCCGGGACCGGCCTCCTGCTGGAGCCTCGAGTCAGGACTAAACATGGAGAAGCTGCATTTCAATTTCATGCTGCAGAAGTCTGGAACAAACTTCCTGAGGCCGTGACCATGGCTGAATCTAGGCTGAAAACAGTTCTGTTTAACAGTTAAACAAAACTGAACTTAATCAGCATTAAGTAACGTCAATACTGAATAATTACTCTTTTTATCTGTTTTAATAATTTTATTTATTTGTTATTTATTTTTAAAACTTTTTGATTCTATGTTTTGTGATTTTAATGCATTTTTTTTCTTCTTGTGAAGCACTTTGAATCAAGTTTGTATGAATTGTGCTACAAATAAACTTGCTTTGCCTATGAGACTAATAGCTGTAACAGGAATGTTTTCAGCTCATTTTATGCCCTGTTTTAATGCAGTTTAGTGAGATGATTTTATAAGCATAAAATAGTTTCCGAGGGCCTGACTGATGCAGATCGAGCAGCAGTGAATGTTTGGGAGTGAAGTAGATGTTCTTGTTCACACAGTCTCACTTTTTCATTCCTAATTCCTGACATCTGCTCCCGATTGCTTCTTGTGTTTATCTGCGTTGCTTCTTCCTCCTTGTTTGAAGGCAGCGGCTCAGTGGTAGAGCGTTCGCCCTCGGACCAGAAACTAATCAAAAGTTCGGGGTTTAATTCCCACTGAATTCACGTCTAGGGTCCTTGGAGAAGACACCTAACCCCTATAAAATGTGCCAATAATCCATCCTCATGATGTGTTCTGCACAATCTGGGTGATCTATGAAGATGTGGGAGCATGCGGACCTCAGCGTAACTCCAAGCAAATTCACGAGCTGCTAAATAGGAAGACGTGGTGAAAAGATGAGACTTGTGGACAGAATCTGAAGTAAACTGAGAACAGTGAAATGAAGCTTTTGAAGCAGTGAAGAAACACTTAGAAAACACACGTAAATACCTGTCAGAGTAGGACTATAGAAAAAAATTTGGAGCACAGTCAGCACTCTGGTCACTTCACTTGTGAGCGATGCTAGCATAGCTGCACAATGGCGACACCTTCCCATTGTTCATGGGTAAAAAATACCAGGTGTGACCGGCTCATTTAAATACCATTATATGTGCGTCACATCATTGATCCATATATGGACTTCCAGAGGTGTGGTCGGGATGGGATGGAGATCAAGTTGGCTTTGTTGAAGCCCGTATAAAAGGAATCATGATGTCTTTCTTTTTATTTAAAACAAAAAAGCCAAATGTGTGGCGTAAGTGTTTATGCTGAGCAGGTGTTTTCATTCAGTCAAAGATCTACGTGTGTGTGTGTGTATGAAGGAGGGCTTTAGTAAGAATCTATTGGTTCGTTAGCTGCATGAGAATCAGCTCATTTCCCAACAAAAAACAAAAAAAATAAACACATTTTTCATTCATTTATCTTCAAACGGTCCATCTCTATTAATGATGGAGGGGGCGCCGGAGCCTATACCATCTGATTCAAGGTGAGAGGCAGGGTACACCCCCGGAAAAATCTCTAGTCTATCGCAGGACAACCCACACTCATTCTCAGGGGCAATTTTATTGCACCCAATCAACCTAACACAGGGGTGGGCAAACTTTTTGGTTTGTGGACCACATTGAGTTCTAACATTTGGCAAAGGGGCCGGAACAGGAGCAGATGGATGGCATGCTTTGGTAACCTCTAAATTAGACTGATAGATTGACCCTAGATTTTAAATAAGCGTGCTAAATTTGCATTAAATTTCAAATCTAGCGGCGCTAGGTCTGAAATCTAGTGCGATAGCGCTTAAAAACATGCATTTAGCAGCGCTAGGTTTGAAATCTAAGCACTTGATGCAAAATTTTTCTTGTTTTAACATCTAACACGCTTATTTACGTGCGTGTATTGGCCCCATTGGCTTTCCATATCTGTGCACACTGTTTATTTTGACTGCGTGCACATCACGGAGACACACACATTTTAATGGGAGCAGTGTCGTTGTTTTCTTAACAAAGCCAATCTATCGAGAGTGCGCCATCAAGAGAGGAAATATCAGAATTACAGGAAAATAAAACATTACCAAGGTTTATTTATTTAATTTTTTCACGTTCGGCTGCCGGATTAAAACATTTAACGGGCCGCATGCCTGACCAAACATGTATGTTTTTGGAAGTAGGAATGAAACCAGAGGAAATACAGATACACTGTGAAGAAAGTTGAAATTTTACTCTTTATCTTTTTACATTTTAAGAAAATTAACGTTTTACCTTTTGTTCAATAAAGAGATGTGTTTGAGTGTTTATTTTACTTTCTATTCAATAACGATATGAAGGAAGTGAAGGAAGACATGAAGACAGTTGGCGTGACCGAAGAGGATGCAGTAGATAGGGTTAGATGGAGGAGGCTGACTTGCTGTGCCAACCCCTGAAGGGAAATGCTGAAAGGAGAAGAAGATTCAATAAAGATACATTTCTGAATGTTTTATTTTGCTATGACTGAGCCCCTGATTATAAATGCTTGCTATGTGTTTAATGGAAGGTTTTCTGAGGGGAAGATTGTCAACGCTGTTGTACAACAAGACCAGTGGGAATCTAGTTGCAAGAAGTTGCAAGAAGAGAAGTTGAGAAGACGGAGAACGAATGACCAATCGGGAGAAAGAGAAGACGCCTTAATTAATGAATATTCATGAACTGTGTTTTTACGACAAATCTGGCAATCTCAGATGGGTGTTGTCTTTCGGTGTAACCTCACAAAGACACACAAGTGTTGTTTGTGTCTGGGAACTGAAACCCTGATGCATCTGTTTAGATTTTAATGTTGAGGAATAAATATCAGAAATTGAGAAAATGATTGAATCCTGGTAGTATTTTAAATGCTTGGTATGTTTTAATATTTAGGTATTTTGTAGTTTGATCACCAGCCTTCTCTCTTCAGTCTGCACACGCAAGAAAGACCGGGTGGTGAGATTATTTAATGAATGAGAGTTGAGGCGAGTATTGGATTTAACCAAACCTAAGAAGAAGTAAACCCCCGGACTCTTTCAACTGGGAGAGCATGCAAATTCCACATAGAGAAGCCAGTGTTCCAAGCCTCATCCCACTCAGGACTGGAACCTCTGACCTTGTTGCTGTGAGGCCACTGTGCTACCCACTGCAACATTCTTATAGCAGAAATTTTGATATTTTTAACAACTTACTACGTTTAAATTTCTACCCCCCCCCTCCCACACACACACACACACACACACACACACACACACACACACACACACACACACACACACACACACACACACACACACACACAGTAAAACTGTCTGAAACTGTCATCATCCTTTGTTCCAGACACAAAGAGTCTTGTAAACCATTTCACCACAAACCAGTAAAACCACTTCCTTCAGTTCTTCAAAAACATTCTTTTATTTTCATTTCTAACTTTTTTCATGACAAACAATTCATTTTAAATCCAGAAAAAAAAGACATCTGTTGCTCGTCTTTATTCAAAAGTTTCATTTGATTTTTAATTTCTTCCCAAAAACCAGATGAAAGAAAAACAAACTTGAGCTAAATTAAAATCAGACAAAAAACACTAATCATTTTTAACAAATACATTCCATTTCCCACCAACTGGACGTTAAGTTTGGAGCGATGGACGTGCACACGCACACACAGAGTAGCAGTGTGTGAGCGTTTCTGTGGAACGGTGAGTTAGTGACGTGATGATTCCACAGGATTAATGTGCTGCCAACGATGCAGGAAAAAAAAAAAAACATGCTGCTCCACATTTACCTTCATACATGTTTCCTGTTTGACTATAAGGGTGAAAAAAAACGTGTCCTGCGTATACATGATGTAGCACCAATGGCTTCAAACCATTTACACACATTTCTTCTTTAAACTGAAAAAAATCTAGTCCAGAAAACTGTGGGATAAAGTTTATGGAGTCCAGTGCAGCCAGTGACGCGTGGCACAGCCAATCCAGCCCGGTCCTATGTTCTTATTGTAGTGATGAATCCTGGATTAACAGCACCTGAGAGGACAGAGAAAACCCGGGCTGATTCTGATTCATCATTTTAAACATTTTATTAGTTAGATCTGGAAGATCCGACAGTATCCGTTATTATTTTTATTAAAATCTACGATCCAGGTCCTGATCCAATCAGGACGCTGCATCGATAGTGAGGGTAGGATCTACGTTCCTACCCTCACCATGGTAACCAGGATCTACGTTCCTACCCTCACCATGGTAACCAGGATCTACGTTCCTACCCTCACCATGGTAGCCAGGATCTACATTCCTACCCTCACCATGGTAACCAGGTTCTACGTTCCTACCCTCACCATGGTAGCCAGGATCTACATTCCTACCCTCACCATGGTAACCAGGATCTACGTTCCTACCCTCACCATGGTAGCCAGGATCTACATTCCTACCCTCACCATGGTAACCAGGTTCTACGTTCCTACCCTCACCATGGTAGCCAGGATCTACATTCCTACCCTCCCCATGGTAACCAGGATCTATGTTCCTACCCTCACCATGGTAACCAGGATCTATGTTCCTACCCTCCCCATGGTAACCAGGATCTGCGCTCCTACCCTCTCCATGGTAACCAGGATCTATGTTCCTACCCTCACCATGGTAACCAGGATCTACGTTCCTACCCTCACCATGGTAACCAGGATCTACATTCCTACCCTCACCATGGTAACCAGGATCTATGTTCCTACCCTTCCCATGGTAACCAGGATCTGCGCTCCTACCCTCTCCATGGTAACCAGGATCTATGTTCCTACCCTCACCATGGTAACCAGGATCTACGTTTCTACCTTCACCATGGTAACCAGGATCTACGTTTCTACCTTCACCATGGTCACCAGGCTCTATGTTCCTACCCTCTCCATGGTAACCAGGATCTATGTTCCTACCCTCACCATGGTAACCAGGATCTATATTCCTACGCTTGCCATGGTAACCAGGATCTATGTTGCTATCCTTTTTATTTTGTATTTTTATCAGCTTTATACTGAATTTTGAAACTTTTTTAAATTTAAACGTGTTATTTTGTATCATTTAACTTTTATTTATTATAACTTAGATTCTTTATTTGTTCATTTGTTTTTCTAAAGTTTTTTTATTGGTTATTTAATCATCACCAAGACATAAAATGTTGTAAAAATATTGAATCAAATACATGTTGATTAAAAATGATGATCTCATAATGTTAGAATGTTTTAGAAGAAAATTACGATAGAAAAGAAAAACTTTGAAGATTTTAAGCTTAATTCAGTAACGAGTGGGTCAAACTAAACAAAATTAACTGGTTATCTTTTGTGTTTATTTCTAGTAGAAAAAGGTTAAAACATCTCAGTTAAAAAGTCTGAGTTTCTTTTGATCGGCAGAGATTTTTTTAAAGAATGAACTATAACAGATTTTACAGCGTTGAGTTTGAGGCAGGTACCTGCTTTCCCACAGGTCTTCACACAGTCCTCCTGCGTGTCGAAGCGGTTCTGGTTTCCTCCGCAGCCTCCGTACCAGAAGCGTGTGCAGCCTTTACTGGAGGAATCGTAGTGCCATTTCAGCACAAATTTGGCACATGTTCCTTCTTCTTTAGGAAGCTGGCACACGTCCACAGAAGATACTGAAAAGAAAAAAAAAGACGTTGTGAATACCATCTCTCCCAAACCTCTGAAGGACTTACAATAAAACTCCCTGCAAAATCTCAGCATCAAGTAGCATCTACATGAGAATATTTTCTGAATTTAAATCCCTTTACATAACAGCAAACTGAGAGCAGGGATGACCTAGTCTGGGAGGTTAAGTTGAGAATCCAGAGCTAGCTGGTGGTAAAGAGAGAGCTGAGCCGAAAAGCAAAGCTCTCGATTTACAAGTCGATCTACGTTCCTACCCTCACCATGGTAACCAGGATCTACATTCCTACCCTCACCATGGTAACCAGGATCTATTGTTCCTACCCTCACCGTGGTAACCAGGATCTACGTTCCTACCCTCACCATGGTAACCAGGATCTACATTCCTACCCTCACCATGGTAACCAGGATCTATGTTCCTACCCTCACCGTGGTAACCAGGATCTACGTTCCTACCCTCACCATGGTAACCAGGATCTACGTTCCTACCCTCACCATGGTAACCAGCTATGGGTGGTGACCGAAAGAATGAGATCCCGGGTACAAGCGGCCGAAATGAGCTTCCTCCGCAGGGTGGCTGGGCTCTCACTCAGAGATTGGGTGAGGAGCTCTGCCATCCGGGAGGAGCTCGGTGTCGAGCCGCTCCTCCTCCAGGTCGAGAGGAGCCAGATTGGGTGGTTCGGGCATCTGGTCAGGATGCCCCCCGAGTGCCTCGCAGGCGAAATGTTTCGGGGACATTCCGCCGGGAGGAGACCAAGGGGCAGACCCCGGACCTGCTGGAGAGACTATGTCTGACAGCTGGCCGGGGAAAGGCTTGGGATCCTTCCGGGTGAGCTGGAGGATGCAGCCGGGGAGAAAGAGGCCTGGGCTGCCCGTTTGAGGCTGTTGCCTCCGCTACCCGACCCCGGAACAAGCGGAAGATGACGGAACGGAACGGAAAGTTAGAACAGGAGGACTTAACGGAAAAGGAGGCAAAAATGAAATGAAAGCAGTTCTAAAACTCTCCGACAGAAACGACCATAGAACAGTGATTTTATTTCTTCTTTTCCAAGCAGCTCTTTCCATTTATTTTATTAAGTAAAACAGACGATTTAATAGACAGACAAATAAACGAAGGGGTGGTACGGTGGTGCAGTGGCGAGAAGACCGAGGGTCCAAATCCTGGGTGGGATCAAGGCTTGAAACACTGGCCTTTCTATGTAGGGTTTGCATATTCTGCCCATGTATGTGTGGGTTTCCTCCGTTTTTTTCCCACCCTCAAAAAACATTCATTTAGGTTGATTGGCTTCTATAAAAATTTCCCCTAGGAATGAATGTGTGTGTGGATGGTTGTCCGTGTGTGTGTGTGTGTGTGGCCCCACAACAGACTGGTGACCTGTTCAAGGTGTACCCTGCCTCTTGCCTTAAATCAGCCGGAATAGACTCTGGCATTCCACACAGCCCCATTACGGATGCACGGTGCAGAAGACAAAAAAAAAAAACCCCAACAGGTAAAAGGTTTCGGAATTTGTTTAAATTCCATCCCAAAAATGAACCAAACATTGATTTCTCAGAACATTTACACACAATGTAAAAACCCTGTAAAATGTGGTGTTTAAAAAACGGCCACGAGAACAAAGTTAATGACTGAAATTTTTCAGCTTGAATCAGAATTGTGAGAAAACTAACGTAGAAAAGTCTGAAGAGCGTTTTGGACAGAAAATAAATTGATCTGACCTGTAGCGGTGATTTGCTGCTGTTCAACCTGCTGCTCTTCTGGCTCCGGCTCTGACACTGTGGAAACATTAAACTTAAATTAGGTTTCATTAAACATTTACTTTCATAATCCATGTATTTTGACATCATTCAAATAGAATTCCAAATTAGAAAACAAGCCGTTTCCCAATTACTATTTAAAAAAATTTATATCAGTCTTTGTTCTTTGTTTTCTAGTCAGTTTAAATGAAAAAGTAAAACAATTTTTTTCTTTTTTTTTTTTTTTTTAAAGTTTGAAGTAATTAATTTTATTAAATGCAAAACACTCGTATAAATGGATTTTTTTATGGATGAATTTTTATTTTTCTGTTAGCGAACGGTCGTCAAGAAATGGCTTGTTTTCTGACTTTGGAACTACAAACTAAAAATGAAAATTGAATGCAATCAAAATACACGGACTCTTCAGAACAGCTGCTACAATCTTCCCTCTTTTTATGTTTACATTAAAATCCTCCAATCGGATTTTCAGGGAGACGTCTCAGATTTAAAAACGTCACTGTTATGTTTATTTAACCTGAAAATGCTTCAAACTTTAGATCAAACAGGTTTGCTTGACTCACGCTCACATTCAGCAGGATCACATCCCTCACCCCCTCACATGATGACCTGTAACCCTGCCCCGCACCACAGCCCTGCCAATGCTTACCTGCACTCCTGCAGTTTTTCAAGCAGAGAGCTTCAGTGTCGAACCTATTTTCATTTCCTCCACAACCTCCGTACCAGAACTGAGCACAGAAGCCGTTCTGACGGTCATAGAACCACTTAGCCTGATAATCTCTGCACGGGTCTCCGGGATCAGGAGCGAGCCAGCACGGGTCTGCAATTTCATTGGCTAGAACATGCAGAATGAGAGCGGTGAGGAAGGACAAGACGGGAGAGAGGAGGAAGTTTAGATTATTTAATGACATGTTAAAGGTTAAACTGGAGCGTGAACAATCTGAACCAGAGCGAGTTTTTAGTGAAGGAGAAAAAAAATAACAAGATGTTTATATTAAAAGAATTAAATGCATGTGGAGAATCGAGATTAATCTAAAGATTTTATAAGGAAATTAAAAGTTAGTCCAAACCTAAAACTAGATGATGTGTTAGTTTATTTTAGTAATATCACATGTGCAAAGTTACGAGGTCCAACCAGGACTCTCTGAGACACCAAAGGAACGAGTTTCTCCATCACTGTAAACATTAAAACTCCCACCTTCTGACCAGTTAACTTTAGAACAGACAAAACCCTCTGAACGAGCGTCCAGATGTCTTCAAACTCTAGTCCAGAGGCCTCATTTATAAAAGATTGGAATAAATCTTCGCCTGCGTTGACGGTCACACCATAAAAGAAGGGGCAGACATGTCCGAACACGGCCAAAGCCGTCCTCAGCCTGTAGACTGGGAAAATTAGGCAGAAGGCCTTCCCATTGTCTAAGGAAAAGTTACTGCCCACCCTAAGGTGAAACCCCACTTTTTTAAGGGGGGGACGGTGGCTCAGTGGTAGAGCGTTCACCCTCGGACCGGAAGTTAACCAGAAGTTAGCGAGTTTGATTCCCACTGAGTTCCCGTCTATGGTCCTTTGAAAAGACGCCTAAGCCCCGTTTCTCCCACCATTGGCGCTGTCATGGCAGCCAATGAAGGAGTGTAGGAGCGCAGCACACATATTTCCCCACTGAGGGATGAATAGAACATGTAAAAAAAACTCAGGGGTTTTAAAAACCATCATAACTTTCTTTACGTAAATCCCACCTGCAACAATCTCAGGCGTAAGCCGACTTGAGATCCATCGGTCCAACGATAAATTCTAAGTTCTGGAGTTCCTTGATATTCAAAGCATTTTTTCTGTGCTCTTCTGTCTTGGTTTAATTTGGCGCTAATTATTAGCCATAAATTTTCAATTGTGATTTTACGGTTAAATCTGTTATGCCTTTTTTTCATGTTACTGTGTTTTCTGGATGAGTAAATAGTATTTTCTAAACTGCACGGATTGATGCAAATCCACAAGAATTAGGACGCTGCATCCGTTCATCGTGGTGAACAAAGAGCCATAAAACAAAGCTTGTGATTTACCAGTTGATTTATGTACCGACCCTCACTATGATTACCAGCTGTGGGTGGAGAGCTGTGCCACCCAGAGGAGCTCGTAGTAGAACTGTTGCTCCTCTGGATCAAGAGAAGCCAAATGGGGTAGTTTGGGCATCTGGTTTGGATTCCTCCCAAGCACCTTGCTGGAGGTGTTTTGGATATGTCATATCGGGAGAAGACCAAGAGGCAGACCCCTGACCTGCTGGAGAGACTATGTCTCACAGCTGGACAGGTAACACCTCAGGATGGTCCCAGGTGAGCTGGAGGATGCACCCGAGGTGAGAGAAGCCTGGGTTTTCTCGTCTGAGGCTGTTACCCCTCTCACTCAAGCAGAAGACGACAGAACAGGACATAGTATATTGACAATAGAGCGTATCGCAGACCGGATCCGGTCTGGTTTCCGTCCTGATTGCTTTTTAACTTATAACCCATAATAAATGGGTGAGAATTTTAAAAATAATTACTAGTTTTTAATTTGATGTGCCAAAGAAAACAGCGTATTCCTTTGATCTCATTTTTTATTCTGATTCCGGTTATAGCGCTTCCAGTAGTGGAAGAAAATACCACAGATTAGCCACACCTTGACATAAGTCTCATGGTTCAAAACCTAAGTAACATATTTTATGTCTTAAAGTCCAGACATGACGGTAATGCTTTGTTCCTTAAATTTTACGAGAAAGATTCAGCCAGACTAAGAGAGCAGCTGCTAAAAAGACACTACAGAGCATTAAACAGGAAGTGAGGTGGATCCTCCAGAGGGTCGCTGTGTTGCAAACCTTCAACGGGAAAATCTGTGTAATGAATTATATCTCAGTGTAAACCTCAGTTCCCACATCTTGACATGTCTCCTGTGTGATTATGTTCAGCATCTCTACGACATGGTTTCCATCAAACACTCAGTCTAACTTGATCATAATTCCTCGATCGAAAAAAAAAAAAATAGACCACAAGAGCACTAATTTGTTCAGCACTGTGGTTGTGAGTTTAATCCCACTGGGTCAGAATCCAAACAGCTCTGTTTCTGATTTGGCCGTGTGTGTGAAGAACTCACCGGTCTCTGGTTTGTCCAGTGGGGCCGAATCATCGATGCTGTGGTCCGCTGCTTCTGTTGAATAAAACAAACGTGTCATGGAGAAACCGAGCACCTGAGGAAGTTTTACTGTGAAATATTCACTTTAGATTGAGATACAATTAAAACGGGTTGTTTTTATGGGGTAATATTTTGTGTCTAATAGCACATTTATGTGGCATGAGGGTCTAACAGAATGCAATGGCATCGCCACCCAGGAAACTTAGCCCTGGGACAATCGAGGCATCTCCTGCATCTTCGTCGGTCAAGCCAATTATCATCATGTCTTCCTTCACTGTATCCATGAACCTTCTCTTTGGTCTTCCTCTAGTCCTCTTTCCTGGTGGTTCCAAACCCAGCATCCTTCTTCTGATATCCTCTCTCTCTCTCCTCTGTACATGTCCAAACCATCTCAGTCTGACCTCTCTGACTTTAAAACCTCTAACATGTGCTGTTTCTCTAATCCTGTCCATCCTGGTCACTCCCAGAGAGATCCTCAGCATCTTCATCTCTGCTACCTCCATCTCTGTTTCCTGTCTTTTTCATAGACATAAAATGGACTAAGAGTTTAAAACCAACTGGTTGGACTTACTGGTGGTGAGAATTCCTTTGTAGGTGGAGACGGCCTGGCCATCTGCGGTGAAGGCGGTGACCACGGCGTGGTACGTCTGAGCGCTTTGCAGGTTTTCCACAGAGATCTCTGTACCGGACACGTTGGTTCTCAGCACCGGGGCGTGGTCCTGCAAGCGTGTGACTACCACCTCAAAGTAAGCCTGGAGTTTTGGGTCTGAGTTGCTCCAGCGTAGTTTCAAGCTGCTGGCAGTGACGTTGAAGACATGCAGCTCCTCTGTGTTTTACACGTAAAGACGTTAGCGCAGGAAACATGGGATAAAGAGAAAACGAATCTGCTGAAATCTCACCACTGTGCTTTCTATGATGGACGTCTTGGTGATTCTTGTGATGTTTCTGATGTTTCCTAAAATTACACCGTTACATGAAAGTGATTTTGAAGATATTTATGACTTTTTTTTTGCATTATTAGTTAAATCTGCCTTCTCTGGTCAGGTCTACTGAAGATAAAAATTGTTTTAAAATGACATTGTGATCTGTAGTGAGAGGAGGGAAGAGGTGGAGGAAAAGCTGGAGAGGTGGAGGTTTGAAGATTAGTCAGAGTAAAACAGAGTACATGTGTGTGAATGAGAGGGATCCAAATGGGTTACAGGGAGAAGAGATAAAGAAGGTGGAAGATTTTAAGTATCTAGGATCAACAGTCCAGAGCAATGGAGAGTGTGGAAAAGAGGTGAAGAAGCGTGTGCAGGCAGGCTGGAACGGGTGGAGAAAAGTATCAGGTGTGATGTGTGATAGAAGAGTTTCAAATAAAATGAAAGGGAAAGTGTAGAAAACCCTGGTGAAACCGGCTATGCTGATTGGTCTAGAGACAGTGCCACTGAGGAAAAGACAGGAAGCAGAGATGGAGGTAGCAGAGATGAAGATGCTGAGGATCTCTCTGGGAGTGACCAGGATGGACAGGATCAGAGGAACAGCACATGTTAGAGGTTTTAAAGTCAGAGAGGTCAGACTGAGATGGTTCGGACATGTACAGAGGAGAGAGAGAGAGTACATCGGAAGAAGGATGCTGGGTTTGGAACCACCAGGAAAGAGGACTAGAGGAAGACCAAAGAGGAGGTTCATGAATACAGTGAAGGAAGACATGAAGATAGTTGGTGTGACCGAAGAGGATGCAGCAGATAGGGTTAGATGGAAGAAACTGACTTGCTGTAGAGACCCCTGAAGGGAAATGCCAAAAAAAGAAGAAGAATGATTCAAAAATTGGAGTGAGTCAGTCATTACAGCTTCTGGATACGGTGGCCAGTATTGGTCAGAGACATCAAACCAGAAAAGGAGGGTCTTAATGCTTGCTAAAAATTCACAGAGTGACTGGGAGAGTTTCCATTCTGCTTTTACCGACTGTCTGGAAGAAAATGAATGAATTTATTGATAGCAAACTTACTCTGGTGATGTGTGATGCTGCTTTAGAGGCTGGTCACCCTGGATCCAGGTGCAGTTTTTAGCCAGTTCAGGAGATATGTATTGGGCATTTTCAACTAAAAATCAAAGAGAAGCAGAAAACAGAAAGACAGGTTATGGTTAAAAAGGGGCTGAGTGATTTCAGGCTGATGCTCCGAGTTGAACTCACTGCTGATGTACTTTGGCAGAAGCTGACCAAAGTTCAGGAAGTGCTTCTCGTAGAAGTGAGAAATGCTGTCCAGCCTCTTAAAGAAAACATCGGAAGGCTCGCTGACCATGCGGGACAGAACCCGAGCGTCCTTGGCAGTGATGCCTGGACCCACACCCATGATGACCAGGAAGTATCCTCTACATCTCATCTCTGTGGCAACACGTACCAGCTCCTCTTCGTCCTCCTCCACATTTCCAGTAACAAACAAAACGAGGACCTTCTTGTCGCGTGGATTTGGCACCTTCTCAAACACTTGGGCCATGGTTGATTCCATGGCTGCTGGGAGAGCGAGACCACCTTCTAACTGCTCGGCTTTCTCCAGCAGGAAGTTTACAATCTCCTGAGATGACTGGTATTCCGTCAGACCAATGTCCACGTGGATGGGAGAGCCTGTTTTGTTGAGGAGAAACTCGTAGGGTGTTTGTTGGATGACAGAGATTCTGGCGTGGTGCGTAGACAAGCTGGGATTGGAGGAAATTTGGAGGTTCTGCACCATGTGAGCGATGTACCGTTTGATCTCAACAAAGAATGTTGGGAATGTTGATTCGGAGCTGTCGATCAGGAAAGCCATGTCGATGTCTGCGTCAGATTTGAACGACCTTCTGTCTCGGCTGCTTAGCGGTGGTTTGAAGGCACAAGTTTGGTCTGGAGCGCAGAAATCTGAAGGAGAAGAAGATGAGATTAGAGTAAGATTTTATTCCATCTATGCATCTGAATTCTCATTAATTCAAAAGTGAATCATCGTAGGAAGATGTCAAAGTTGTTTTTTAAACAGCATATTTTAAGATCGAGATGTTCTGACTCTCACTGTCATAATCTGTTTAATATCAAATTGAATCTGACGCTAGATTGAGATGCAAACTGATATGAAACGTCTTTTGTTCCATTGTGTTACTTATCGGGTGTCGTGTCACAGGGCAACAGCCTCAAACAGGAAGCCCAGGCGTCTCTCACATCCCCCAGCTCACCCTGGAGGATCTTGAGAAGTTCCTCGGCCAGCCGTGAGACATGATCTCTGCAGCAAGTCTGGGGCCTGCCTCTGGGTCTCCTCCCGAAACACCTCACCGGCGAGGCACCCGGGAGACATCCTAACCAGATGCCCGAACCACCTCATCTGGCTTTTCTCGACCTGGAGGAGCTGCAGCTCTACTCCGCGCTCCTCCTGGATGGCAGAAGTCCTCATCCTGTCTCATTGAGAGGCCAGCCATATTTAAAAACTCATTCCATTTTTTTCTTTTCATAACGAGTTAGAATATTAAAAGAAAACTTCAGAGAAAATGACAGTTATTTTATGTTTCTGTAAACATGTCCTCTTACCAAAGCAGACATGACAGTTCATGATCTCCTGCAGGACTGTTTTATACCGTGAGCTTCCTGGGGCTGGCAGAACAAGCACCTGGGCCAGGTCTGTGTCATTGGCCTGCCGTATGGGAGAGAAATATAATTAAAGCTTGTTTTGAAACAGAACCTGGTGTGTGTCAGCTCTTACCTGCACAGCGTTGAGCCTGCTGTCCGCCCTGTTGACCAACAACAAAGTGGAAATCCCAGTGCTGTGCAGACGAACAGCCGCATTTACCATCTCCCTTGTCTGACTGACTTGATCGCCCACGAAAAAGATTGCCACCTTCCTCATGAGGAAACCACTGCGGACTCTTTTGAAGGTGTTCTGAGCCACAAAGTTCATGGCGGTTTCCAGACTGCGAGGCTTTCTGGTCTGCGGTGCCTGCAGACCCTCGATGTGCTCCAGTAGAGCTTTTTTCCTCATGGAGTCTGCGAAGCGGATCTCAGTGATCACCTCGTTGTTGTAGAGGGTCAGAGCCACGCGAGCTCCTCTCGGACAGTTGCTCTCGGCGATGGTAATGTCTTTGATCAGCTGCACCACCACGTTCCGCATGTTGTTGAAGCTGGAACGGTCTACGCCCTGAGAGACGTCTAGAGCGAAGGCCAGCTCGGTGGGATACAGAGGACACTCCGTTTTACCTGAATCAAAAGTATTTAGAGTCATTGAACCACAGGGAACAACAAAGTTACAGATTCAGTGAACCCGACTTAAGAGAAAGACACATACAGTAGACGATAAGACACAAATCACAGAGCTTGAAGAGTAAGGACATGCGACCATGACGGTCCTTCTTTACAATGTAGAGATGGATTGAATACAACTGGGTTGCTTAGGATACCCTCACTGCCAAGGTGAGCAAGTGAAACGAAAACATCACCCGGGATCAACACACAGATTAAAGAGAATGCTGAAGGCTGGGAGACAACCTCCAGAGTTGATCAAGGGTAGTAAGAAACCCGAGGGCAGGATACCGAGTTCTGGCATGTGCTGTGTTACAGGGGTGAGTGAGATAACCAACCAGCCAAGGGATTGATCAAAAATATTTTGGGGTACAGAGACAGCAACAGAGCTGAGCTTCGGTAGTAGACAAGAACAGTGCAAGATAAGAAACAGGAGGAAGAGGAGAGCACCGGCACCAGAGATGAAGAATATTAACCCTATCAAGAAAAATACTTAATAGGGTAAATACTGTATAATAACGCTCTCTAAACAGAAAATTGGTCTTTTCAATTAAAATAATAATTAAAATAGTGTTTTTGTACTCACCGTAGCAGCATGCTGGTTTAAAAAAAAACAAAAAAAAACTGTCAGACTTTTAGTTTTATACTGGAACACAATGAGAGGATTTTGGGTCAGATTCAGAGGACTTACGACAATTATCTCTGATCTTCTGGACAAGCTCACATTGCTGAAAAAAAGAATGAAACCAAGAGTAAGTCGACACTAAGGTGTTGATCCAGATGCCTCCTGACTTATATCACACACTGCAATAATGTTTGAGGTCTGTGTGTGAACTCTGTTGAAGCATCCTCATACCGCATAAGGAAAGTATTCACAGCATCTCACTGTTTACAGATTTTATTAGGTCATGTTATTTCAAAATATTTCCGTTCTGTTCCATTCCGTCGTCTTCCGCTTGTTTCAGGGCCAAGTCGTGGGGGAAACAGCCCAGCCCAGAAGGGAAGCCCAGCCTTCTCTCTCCCCACCTGCATCCTCCAGCTCACCCGGAAGGATCCCGATTCGTTCCCCAGCCAGCTGTGAGACATAGTCTCTCCAGCAAGTCCGGGGTCTGCCTCTTGGTCTCCTCCCGGTGGGACGTGGCCGAAACACCTCACCAGTGAGGTGCTCGAGGGGCATTCTCACCAGGTGCCTGAACCCCTCCATCTAGGTTCTCTCGACCTGGAGAAGGAGCGGCTTTACTCCGAGCTCCTCCCGGATGGCAGAGCTCCTCACCTGATCTCGAAGTGAGAGCCCAGCCACCCTGCGGAGGAATCTCATTTTTGCCACTGGTATCCGCAATCTCATTCTTTCGGTCACCACCCACGGCTGGTTACCATGGTGATGGTAGGAACATAGATCCTGGTTACCATGTTGAGGGTAGGAACATAGATCCTGGTTACCATGGTGAGGGTAGGAACGTAGATCCCGGTTACCATGGTGAGGGTAGGAATGTAGATCCTGGTTACCATAGTGAGGGTAGGAACGTAGATCCTGGTTGCCATAGTGAGGGTAGGAACGTAGATCCTGGTTACCATGGTGAGGGTAGGAACGTAGATCCTGGTTACCATGGTGAGGGTAGGAACGTAGATCCTGGTTACCATGGTGAGGGTAGGAACGTAGATCCTGGTTACCATGGTGAGGGTAGGAACGTAGATCAACTTGTAAATTGAGAGCTTTGCTTTTCAGCTCAGCTCTTTCTTCAAAGACTGATTTCAAACTGAATTAAATCTAATTATTTTTCTCTGCAAAATTAAAATGTTGAACACAAATGTTTATAACCTTAATTAAACACAGTATTTGGTACATACGTTGACTCCTGGGCCTCGTGGTCCTTTCAAACCCTGTGGGAAAAAAATAGAAACTCCATCAGATGGGATCAAGAATGAAATGCAGGTCAGCAGTAAAACTTCCTGTTTGTGGTTTTAGCAGATTACCTCACACCGAAGTTCTGTTACTCATTAACCTCCTCATGTTCTCACCTCCAGCTGGGTTTTTATTACTGGTGGTCATTATCCCCCTCACTTACTCACTTTTTATGTTTGGATGCTTTAGCTATGAGTGAAAAAGTCACATCTCATGTCTGAAGTCTGGGCCGCTGACTAAAGAGGTCCCATTATCTCTCGATTTTATTCTAATCCTCAGATTGCTTTCACTTCGAGCTTTAAATGGCCATTTGGTCCGTTGAACGAAGCAACTTTCCACACAGCTCTGACTCTGAACATGCACATAATATATTTTATTGGATGATGTAAAAGTGACTGAAACCTCCGGCTGTGAAAACGTGATCAAGACCAACTGTTGTGAGTGGTGGGAAGGAATCATTTACCTCCTCCCTCGTCTGGAAATATCCTGATGTGCTAAAAAATATCACTTTTTGTCAGTCTGCTTAAATATTTTTCATGCCTAATTAATTCTGAATTGTTTAAATTCCAAAGTCTATTGGAAGAATGAAGAGTGAAAAGGTGGTTCAAGTTTTTCAGCTATAAGATGTCCTGATGGTGTTTGGTAGAACATGGCCAGATTAAGATGCTTACATATGGGCCGGGGTTTCCAACCTCTCCTTTCTGACCAGGTGTGCCAATAGGACCAGAAACACCCTGAAAAATAAAATAAGAAAAGCAAAAGCACGTTAAAACAAGTGACAACATGCAGATCATTTATATCCAGACTTTAATTTTTTGTAGAAGAACCAAAGCAGTGAACATTTTGAAACCAGTTTGAGGAGGGGATATTACGCTCTCCTGTCTGGTATTCTAAGAATATTCAAGCCAATGAATCTATGTAATTGTCAGGATCTCCTCACATGCCGCCAGAGGGAGCTCTGGATGTTCCTAATCACCCTGATTAGGGTTTTGATTCCACACATCTGTGGACCCTGCCATCTATTTAAGGGGACTCACCCTGGACTTCCCTGTCGGGTCATACTATCCCTTCCAGCCAGATCACCCTGGTTGCCTGACCATGTTTGAACGTTGTTATAATTTGAACATTTGAAATCTTGAGTTAACCCTGTGCTTCTTGCTTTACAGACTTTTCTGAATTGTGTTAATAAACCTTGTTTGAAGTCCTGCAATTGGGTCCTCCTCCTTCCACATCACCAAAACCCTAACAGTAATAGCTGGACAAAGCGCTCTGTATCTGGCTGTATGTCAAATGGGAAGTCCAGAAAATTCTCAACACCCACAGACTTGGGATGGAAATTAGTAGCCACTACTCAGTCACTATTGTAGTCACAGTGACCATTCTGTCTTGTCAAAAAGGTCAAGCTGCCTGATTCACATGTAAAGTCTCTGGAGGTATTTGTCTCCAGCAGCCGTTATGTGATAAGCTCTGTCCAATTCTGTGGCAAGTCAAACTTCGCCAGGTGGCAGGATTTGCAACCAGCAAGTCAGTATGGATACACACGTACCGACACACCGGCATCTTGGACGTGTCTGCATTACATTGATTCTGTTGACGGACGTGATTTTAAAAAGCTCAACGTTCTCCAACTGATGGGCACGTAGACCAATTGAAATCATGACATGAAATTAACTCAGTTTCTGTACCGCTCAGAGACAGGTCAACACAGCACGATAACATGACGTAGTAGGTCTAGCAATGTGCGTAGTGGGCATGAGCGTGCCATACTTCCAGGGCATGTGTACGCCCACCAATCAACTTTAACATAGCAAACCAAATGCAGTCAGTCCATTTTGACACTAGAAGTAGTAACGAAAGTCAATCCCTTTTTTATAGTTAAGTATTTTGTTGTCATTTTAACTTAACCAGCACTGGCTAGTTACAGTAAGTTAAAAACTGGCCAATCAGGTGCAGACCACACCGTGTAGCGGCTGGGATGTTTTACAGGTTCAGTTGACAGATTTCTCTTTGCTAATGAGAGCAGAAAGCCCGGCTGTGAGCCAGATGGAATGACCGCAGTTAGGGTCTCCACTGGCAGGGACAACAAGCTAGCTCTGGTTGGCAAAATGGTTGCTATGGGAATCACGTGGAAGTCATTGGTTCCAATGACTGCATGTTTAAAAAATAAACACAGAACCATCAAAGACTCAGTCATGATTCGGTCAAGGATTTCAACTTTTTGAACGTATGTTTGCAGCAGCTCTGTGAACATACCAACATAAGAATAGAAAAGAATATATGCTAGCTTCGCTAACTTGATCTGCTTTACACTGTATTTGTAACCTCAAAAAGATTTACGGTGTGTTGTGCACAAGCCCAGAGGATGGAACTAAGCAGAGAGTGAGAGGAGGGAGGAATTCAGCGCCAAAACTGGAATTGAAGTTGAATAAAAATTTTCCGTTTTGTCATCTTCCGTTTATCCAGGGCCGGTTCGCAGGGCAACAGCCTGAGATGGGAAGCCCAGGCTTCTCTCACCCCAGCTGGATCCCAAGTTGTTCCCCGGCCAGCTGTAAGATATAGTCTCTCCAGCAGGTCCCTGGTCCGCCTCTTGGTCTCCTCCCGGTGGGATGTGCCCGAAACACCTCACCAGCGGGGCACTTGAGGGCATTCTGACCAACCCAACGATGTTTTCGAACCACCCAGTCTGGCCTCTGGAGGAAGAGCGGCTTGACACCGAGCTCCTCCTGGATGGTAGAGCTCTTCACCCAATCTCTGAGTGAGAACCCAGCCACCCTGCGGACGAAGCTCATTTCGGCCACTAGTATCTGCGATCTCGTTCTTTCGGTCACTACCCACAGCTGGTTACCATGGGGAGGGGAAAGAACGTAGATCCTGATTTCTATGGTGAGGGTAGGAACGATGATCCTGGTTACCATGGTGAGGGTGGGAACGTAGAACCTGGTTACCACGGTGAGGGTAGGAACTTAGATCCTGGTTACCATGGTGAGGGTAGGAACGTAGATCCTGGTTACCATGGTGAGGGTAGGAACGTAGATCCTGGTTACCATGGTGAGGGTAGGAGGTAGATCGACTTGTTAATCTAGAACTTTGCTTTTTGGGTTTAGCTCTTTCTATTCCATGACAGACTGATGCAGCGTCCAAGTTATTGCTGATGCCGCACCGATCCGCCTGTCGATCTCCCGCTTCATCCCTACCCCACTCGTGAACAAGACCCCAAGATACTTAAACTCCTCCACTTGAGGCAGGACCCTGACCCGCAGGGGGCATTCTACCCTTTTCCGGGTGAGGACGATGGTCTCGGATTTGAAGACGCTGATTCCCATTCCGGCCGCTTCACACTCGGCTTTTTAAAAAATATATTACATTTTTGAGCAAACAAAAGGTACCATGTTTATGAACTGTATATAGAATCACTACCTGATGAAAGCAGAAAAGTCCATATAAAATAATTTAGAACTCTTACCCTCTGTCCTCGGTTCCCTCTAGGTCCAGGCCCACCCTCGGTACCTGGATCTCCAGCAGCTCCCTGAAACAGTGAGATTATAAATTAATCAGGATGTATGCAGATTAAAAATCAGCTTTGAATGTGTTTTCCATTACCTTTGGTCCAGGAAATCCAGGGAAACCTGGATCACCCTGTAAAAATACCATCAGGTTAAACATTGACGACGATTAACTTCAACATGTTAAAGCTTATAAAAGCTTTTATACTTCTAGTAAAACGTGATTATTTCTTGCCCATGTGCACGCTGAGAACAGCACTTTGATTTTCTGGCCGGTGAACGCTGGTTTATTATTACATTTATTACACACAGTATTCTAGGAGTCGAGTCACTTTCCATTTATTAAGCACTCGCCTTTCTTCCTTTCGGGCCTTCCAAACCACTCCCGTCTCTTCCATCCTCGCCCTACGTGGCAGAAGAACAGAAACATTAAGAGGTCATGAAGGAATCCTGAGCAGCAGCAGAGGAAATGAGATGTGACAATAAAGCACAGAAGAACGGGCAGAAAGAGATGTTAAACCGGTCTGAACTGAATCCAGCTTCTGTTTCTTTTCACCATTTTTACAAAAAAAGGGTGATTAGTTTATAAATGTGGTTTATTTTTTGGTGGAGTGTGAGTTTTTGGTTTCTTACGGGTTCTCCTCGTGGTCCGTCGGGTCCAATGATGCCCTTTGGCCCGGGATCTCCTGGCTCACCCTACACACACACACACACACACAAAAGAACATGTTCTGTTTCAGACTGAAACAAAATGTCAGGATATTACATTTTTCACACGGGTGAGTTTGGTCCAAGACACGCATGCGCCCACGCAAGCACATATATTCAGGCCATCAGCATATTTGCACACAGGACGTTGATGTTTTCTGGTGATGTGAGAGTTTTACAGAGGACGCTGTGTTTAAATATCAAACAAAAATAATCGTGAGTAATCGTACCTTCCGACCAAGTGGTCCTCTTCTACCTCTTGCACCAGCAACACCTGGGAGACCTCCGGCACCCTGGACAGAAAACAAACTCATTCATTTTTTTTGACAAGCTTTAAAGACATTTGTTCTTCCATGTTTACTCACTCTTGGTCCAGGACTTCCATCTTCTGCTCGGGGTCCTCCTGGGCCTGGTGGTCCAGCAGAACCCTAAAACACAAAATGTTTTCCTATCTATGATCCGGATCTACATAGAATTTTTGAGATTAAAATCAAGAAGTGTGTATGTCCTGATCCAATCATGTACCGTATTTTCACGACCATAAGGCGCATATAAAAGTCTTAGATTTTCTTCAAAAAATAAAGACAAACAAACTCAGTTTTACTCCGGATCTATTTTTAAATACACACACTTGTCTGTTTGTGTGTGTGTTGTTGTAAGCGGACGTACGTAGTAGAGGATATGTATATAAAACCCGCATCCTATCATGAGGTGCACCTTATATGTGTGTTAAATACAGAGCACACAAAACTGGGACTGCGCCTTTTAATACAGTGCGCCTTTTTGGTCGTGAAAATGTGGTAATTAGATATTAGGGAAGAACTTGTGGTTTTGTACTTGACCGTTTCCTCCTGAGCGGAACTTAGAAACATTGTATTTACAGTACTTACTTTACAGAAGTAAAGTACTTTACAGTACAGAAACATTACTTTAAAACCAGATCTAGTTACGCAGTGGGACAGAATGAGACAGAATGGTGTCACAAAACAGAGTCGTAGCGTGTTTGCGGTGAGGGAATGTTATTTGTAAATTTGTTGACTTGGATTTTAATGGGTACTGGGTCGGGACAGATGTTCAAAATCAAAGGACTTGGAGTCAAGGACAAAAAAAACTTGATAAGGACATTCCTAATGAGAAGCATGGGCAAGACAACCACATCTTTTTTATGAATGAAACTTTGTCTGAACATTGTCTTTGTTCGAATTTAAATTCTCAATCCCAGGAATTGTTACAAACACAGGTTATATATTTTGGTAAACCTCAATGTTTAACTAGGGTTAGGGTTAGCTTTGACGTCATAGCTTTTTTTTTTTTTTTTTTTTTTGCTGATTGGCGACTTGTTTTCAGAGGCTCTCAATTGTAAGCCAATAGAATCAGAATCAGAAATACTTTAATGATCCCACACACAGGAAATTTGTGTGTCACAGCAACAATTTTCTATCTGCTGAGTGAGTCGTTGTAGAGCCTGATCTCGTACGGAAAGAAAGAGCAATGCCTGAGTTAGTAGGGATTAAAATAAATTTGATTGGAGGCATCAGGTGGCGCTGGCCCGGCTCGGTTATAATAATAACATAGAATCACAGGCCTGACAAGTAGTGCGGAGAGGGCACATAGTCCTTTTCATTGTAAACGGGGTTACAGTAGTTTAAGAGCAGCGGCAGTGTTCCTGTTGGGTTTAGAAAAACCCTCAGAAGAATCTCGGAAAAAACTGAAGCAGGTCTGAAAGCTTGTTCAGGATTCACAAAGATTCACTGCTGTAAAGATTTCCAAACTGCCTTCACATTCTGGGACTCTGGCGGGAAGCGTTTAGAATTATATAACCTCATAAAAACAAACTTACTCTGGATCCTCCGATACCAGGTTCTCCTGGCAGACCCGCGGCTCCTGGACTTCCTGCATTTCCCTTCATTTGAGAAACAAAATAATTAGTTGTGATGATGGAAATAAACAAACTAATGATGAATAATTAACGTTGTTGTAGTGTGAACTGACTGGTTGTCCGGGTGATCCTCTTCTTCCAGGTGCTCCCTGATGAAGGAAGCAGAGAACAGAATTTAATTTTAAAACACACTGAAATGCAAGAGATTTCTGACTAAATCTAGTTTACCCTTCTTCCTGAATCACCCGGGGCTCCTATGGTTCCATCGTCACCAGGATTTCCCTGTTGGTTTAAAACAAAGAAAGACACTTTCAGTAATCCAAACAAACAGAAGGTGTTGAAAGTTTGTTTCCAGATGATGTTACCGCTGGTCCAGCGTCACCAAGTTCTCCTTTTGGTCCGCTACGGTTGTTATCTCGTCCACTTATTCCCTATTAGAGAAAAATG
This sequence comes from Neostethus bicornis, assembly GCA_902685375.1. Taxonomy (NCBI): domain Eukaryota; kingdom Metazoa; phylum Chordata; class Actinopteri; order Atheriniformes; family Phallostethidae; genus Neostethus; species Neostethus bicornis. Next base: position 2,923,215 of record LR738549.1, read on the forward strand.
ACATCTTTTACTAAGCACTTGCTTTGCTGCAGCTTTGGCATGCATTGGCATGCTTTGGCATTTTATAAAGCTGCATGCTTGGTAAAAACTAACAGGGTCTCCTCTCAGTCCCTCTTGTCCAATGTCTCCCGCTTGTCCTTTGCCACCTTTTGATCCCTAAAAAAACAAACGTAAGACATAGATCAGAGCTTGTTTAATGAGTCCCTCTCACTAAACGGGACTCATGGTATATTTTGTAAATATTGTAGATATTTTAACCAACTTTATATTGAAATGAGCCCCAATATAAAGGCACTTCTGCGTTCCACTCCGGTGTGGGCAGCACCAAATTTTAGTAAGCCTTTTATGTTACAGGCGGATGCTAGTCAAGTTGGTACTGGTGCAGAGCTTTTTCAAGGACATTCTGGTCATGTTGACTGTCCCATTAGGTTTTTAATGAGACAGTCCAAAATACATAATGGCATCAGATTGACGTGCGTGAAGCCTTATATAAATATCATTGCATAATATAGCAACGATTCCGTTCGTTCCGTTCCGTCATCTTCCGGTTGTTCCGGGATCGGGTCGCGGCGGCAACAGCCTCAAACGGGTACCCCAGTTCTCCCTTACCCTGGCTGCATCCTCCAGCTCACCTGGGAGGATCCCAAGTCGTTCCCCGGCCAGCTGTGAGAGACATAGTCTCTCCATCAGATGACTCATAACATCTGTATGGTTTCTCTCCTGTGTGAATGCGTCGATGGTTTTTTAATGCACTAGACTGACTGAAGGCTACTCCACACTGATCACATTTGTATGGCTTTTCCCCCGAGAGACTCCCGGCCAGACTCTCTCCAGGTCCAGGGTCTGCCCCTTGATCTCCTCCCGGTGAAACGTGCCCAAAACACCTCGCCCGCGAGGCGCTCGAGGGCATACTGACCACATCCCCGAACCACCCCATCTGGTTTCTCTCGCACTGGAGGAGGAGCGGCTCGACACCGAGCTCCTCCCGGATGGTGGAGCTCCTCACCCGATCTCTGAGTGAGAGCCCAGCCACCCTGCAGAGGAAGCTCATTTTGCATCATCATATTGCAATGACATTTTCAATAAAATATTATTGCTGTGAATAAATTTGTTTGTGAGTTCAGGTGAAAGTACAAACAAAGTTGAATGTTTACACTTTTAAAAAATGCACATTTATGTACAAAGTAGTTTTCTTTTTTTTTGGGGTCAAAATGAACATGTACCCTCTGCCTATTCTGTAATTTTCTTTTTTTTCAGGTGGAAAACTTTCTGAAACTTACACGTCTGCCGGGGTTTCCTCTGTCACCTGGAGGTCCAACAACTCCACTTTTACCCTGAAAACATGTAGATGATTGATGTGATTTCCTTTCATTTGTCAGTCATCAGAAATGGGTGTGTTCTGACTTGAAATCCATTTCAAACTGTTTAAAAGCACACACTTACTTCTTCTCCGTTGATCCCATCAAGCCCAATTTCTCCAGAATCACCCTGCGAAAAAATAAACCGTTGTGGTTTGTGACTCTTTATAGGAACTAGATTAGGCTGATTAAATACACAACTTAAATAATTAAGTTTCACCAACCTTGTCTCCAGAGTAACCACGACCACCCTTAATGTAAAGAAAAACATAAATGTTACATCGTTGCAATAAAAAAACTACCAAAAGCAAACATCAGGAATATACAATCTGTCTTACCTTGACGCCTCTCTGTCCTGGACAACCCTGGAAGCCCTGTGTGCCGTTTACACCAGGAGGACCTCTTTCACCCTACAGTCACAGAAAAACTATTAAACATACAAAATGCTAAACACTTTTAATCTGAAGGAGAAACAGAAAAAGAAGGCATGAGAATCAAACCTGGCCACGGAGAAGACATTGCCCCCCATTAATCAAAGTTGCACACAAACTTGTGTAAATTTTAGACGTTTATAGAGAATATACCAGAGGGTGCCAAGTATGTATGAAGAGGAGTGCATCTGTCCCTTTAAGGTGTACGTAAAGTGGGATTTTGAAAAATGTAGTGGCTAAAACCAAGCAGATTATCGTGCACACTTTTACATTTAAGTGCCCATACTCTGTGCATGGGCTGCAATTTTGCCATGTGATAAATTAAGGTTATTAGACTTACAGGTCCACCCTCATCTCCAGGATGGCCTTGGCTTCCTGGTAATCCTGGAGTACCCTAAAACACAAAACAAATTAATAGTAGCTTCAAATCAGGCCTAAATAAAGTAATAGTTGTGCTTTTATTATGAAAAACGTACCTTTGTACCAGGAAGTCCGAGAGCTCCTCTGTCTCCTCTGTTTCCAGTACATTTGCAGGGTACTCCGCAGCATTCTCGTTCTGCAATATTATCCTGTGTTGGAACAGAAAATAGTGTGAAAAAATTGTTTCTGCTACGGCTAAAAAAAAAAAAGTTAATGTTTCTGAAAAGACTCACTAGTTCTTCCATGAGCTCGTAGTCTAAGTCCATAATGTTCAGTCTTAAGGGTCTGGTGTACCTGAAACCCCGACCAAATTCCAACAGCAAGGCTTCTTCAAACTTTTCAACTCGCTCCAATCCGACTAGAATAAAGCTGTTTACCCCTGTGCAGTAAAAAAAAAAACAAAAAAACAAATGCTTAAGATACTGCTGAACTTTGAGGGTTCGATGATTGATTTGGTAAACGGGCTTTTAGTCTTTTTACCTGAAAGACGAAGATCTTCAACTCGTCTTTTCATTTCAGCATATGACGCCCCATCAATGCCGTCAGTCAGATGAATTATGACCTAGTCCGGTGACAAAAGAAAAACATTCAGACATGTTTATGAGTTTCTCCAATGTTAAACTCTAAGTAGGAAAGTCAAATCTGATCATTCATCTAGTTTTCTGTGGGTAAGCCGTACTAATTTAGATTCTAACATAGAGAATATCGAGTTTATGGTATAAAATGGCTTATTCTGTATTGCACACTTGACTGAGCGACATTAGTGGTGCTTCCTGTCTGATCATTCCCAGCTTCACTATGGTGCTTGTGGATAGAAACATCGATAACTGCAACAAAATTAAAAATGGCGAACTCGTGGTGTTTGTGAACAATAACTGGTGTTGTTCCAACTGCAGTGAAGAATGTGAGCTGTGGTCGAGATGTGGAGCTTTTAGTGGTCCTCATTATGAGCCACGGCTGTTTTCTTACATCGTTACCATGGTAACCTACACTAGAATTCCCCACTAGGGGATTAAATTAAACTGTATTTTCACAACCATAAGGCGCCCTATCGCCAGTGTGCGTGGTGTGTGTTGTGAAAAAACAAGTGAAGCAGATGAACACTACGCTTGCTGTGAATCCGGGAGGTCTGACAAAAGAATTCAAACCGCTGGATATCAACGTGAACCAGCCATTCAAAGTAAGTTTGCGAGTGGTGTGGCAGCGACAGATAGCCGAAGGAGACCACAGCTTCATGAAGGGTGGAAGGCAGCGCCCGGCGAGTTACGCCACAGTTTGCCAGTGGATTGTAGATGCTTGGGCTAACGTGTCTGCTGACACTGTTGTCCGAGCTTTCGCAAAAGCAGGCATCATTTCCGAGGAGCTACACGGTACAGAAAGTGACTCTGACAGCGAGGAAAGTGAACCTGCTATGTTGGATTTAGAGCAGCTGTTAGATTCTGAAACAGAGGATGAGGACTTGGCTGGATTTGATAAATGACTTTATGACGACTGTAACTAATATTTAAATAAAAACAACCAAACCCAGTTTTACTTCTGATCTATTTTTAAATACGCAAACTTGTCTGCTTGTGAGTGTTGTTGTAAGGCGGACGTACGAAGTAGAGGAAATGTATATAAAACCCGCGCCCTATCACCAGGTGTGCCTTATGTGGTTGGGTTAAATATGGAGCACATTAAACTGGGATTGCACCTTTTAACATGGTGCGCCTTTTGGTCGTGAAAATACGGTAGTTTGAATTGATTTGAATAAAAGTTGTGAACAGCCTTTCTCTACACACTAACTGTTTACACAAATTTTGAGGTAAAACCATTTTCATGCAGAGTCGATTTGGGTACTTGGGTAGTCTCCACAGCATGTCTTATACAATACAGAAATCATCTGAAAGAATGTGTCAGCAAACCACTTCACAAGCAGATAGTCTGAGAAGTGTTATTCAGCAGTGGAGGACACACATATGTTCCCAACAAAATGGCAGTCAAATTGAGCATGTGTACAGTGTAGTGTCTGAAAATATAAATTATTTCAGATGAACATTTTATTCACCGAGACATCTGCTTTAGAGTTCAAATTAAGGTTACCAGACTTGGTGGAACGAAAAGCTAAAATAAAACTCTGCATTTGCTTGAGAGACATCTCAAAAGTTCAACTGGTGACCAATAGGATGACCACCAGGATGACCAATTGAAAACAGATGGTAGATCAGGGATCTCTCTGTACCTAAAATTGGTAAAATCTGATAAAGAAGGATGGGCAACTTTCCATCAGAGCCTTTTAAAAGACCACCTCACAATCTGTCGGTGTGGCATTTTCGTCTGGCCTCTATCCAATTTGTTACCATGATTTTTATCTAATAAACCTTTTTTCATATCACCAAATTCCTTGCAAGAAGTTTTTTTTTTTTAACTTTGATGGGAACCCCACGGCCAAAATCTACTTCACATGTATGTAAATAAAAAAAGTTTGTATCAAGAAATTTTTATCCTTCCTCTGTTTGGAGACTTTTGAATTAACCTACAGGTTTAAACAGCCAATAACAAACCTTGACGGTGTTGTCTTGTCTGCTTCTGAACCGGTTGATGTAAGCTGAGATTGTTTCACCGTTCAGGACGAAGGGACCACGAGTCCGCAGAGCTCTGAAGTTTTCAAACAGCTGATTGGGATTATCAGTAAAGTCAAGCTGAACTGGATTAGACCTGGAATCCATAGCAAGGATTCCCACTTCCACGGTGGGAGTCTGCCCACCGGAGCAACTGATCAAAGCCATTTTGGAAATCCTCTGCAGAATGGCACCCATCTTGCTCTGGAGGTTTGTTTGAGTGTTGAAGATGTTTTGGCCATTAACATCGAAGCCAACTAACACTTCAACATTGCAGGCTAAAAAAAAAAAACAGCATAATTATACTCCAGATATTATTTAAAAAAACACAAAATATCAACTTGCTAGACTTGTTTTGAATGCCAGCAGTAAAAACATCAGACTTCTAGTACCTTTTGAGGCTTCTGGTTGTCCCTCGCACAACTTCCCCTTTATTTCATCATCTAACGTCTCCAGGATCTGCTCATTGAGCTCTGAAAGTTCAGGATAGCTGCTTGCCCGAGCGACGGTGGACGATTCACTCGCCAAGTTTTCCAGTTCTGTCTGAATGTCGCCAACTCCCACAGCAAAGATTCTCACACCTTTTCGTTTCAGAGCAAGGGCCGCTGATTTGCTGTCGTCCGTTGCGGGTCCTCCAGTAACAACAATAAGGATCTGAGGAGTGCCTTCATCTGCTCTGCTACCTTTGGCTTTGGTGAAGTGGACATCTTGAAGATGACGGATGGCTGCACCGGTGTTTACTTGCCGTCCACCTTTGTACTCTACTACGCCAATGGCATCCAAAATGTCGTCCCTGTTCGTGTGCGTGTTAAGGTAAAAGGCATCGCTCACATCGCCGGCATAATGAGCGAGGCCAATTCGCAGATTGTCTCTGTCGGTGAAGAACAAGTCGACAAGGTTGATGATGAAATCTCTGACCTCATTGAAGTTTTTGCGGCCCAAGTTGATGGAGCTGTCCATCAGGAAAACTATGTCAGCCTTTTTAACTGCAGGCAGATTATCTGGTGCTGAAAGGAAAAAAAAAAGATGGATTCAAACTAAGACTGAAAAAACTAACGCGTTAAATATCAATTTAATTGTGCTCAATTTGAATGACTCATCAATAATTTTATAAAAAACAAAATATTAAAACACTAACTGAAGCTCAACGTGCCACATGTCCGTCAGCAAGAAGAAATGTGTAATGTGTGAGAACAGTGACTCTCAAGCCCCAGAACTTATTTATTCTTTCCAAGCATGCTGGTACCAAAATGCTCTACAGACCGGGCCGCATGAGACATGAGTAAACAACTTCCATAGCTTCCTCTTAATTAATTATATGAGCCTTAATAATGTTTTGAATAAAAATTTTGCCAGATCTTCTCTATTTTTCATCAGTGACACGAGTGGTGCAGAAACACGAGTAGTGGTTTTCGGTAAACCTTTAGACTGGTCCGTGAAAATATTGTTGGACACTAAACAGCACCATGGCCAAAAAAGGTTGGGGACCACTGGTAAAGAACGCTCATCCCAACTGTTATTTTTTTTTTGTATTGACGCTTCCTTCACCCTGTTTTTGTATTTTTGTGTCTGTTTATAAAGTCCTAAAGAAAAAAATGTGAGTGTAAAATAGGACAATTTTCTGTTTTCTATGGGTAATATTTTAGATGCAAACCCTCTTCATGTCTATGGGTACTTTAATCTGGGAAAGTAATATAGATATATGAACATATATAATGCAGGGGGAGGCGTTGGTTCAGCGGTAGAGTTTCCATCCTTTGACCGGGAGAATTCAGTTCGATTCCCATTGAGCTTCCTTGGTGTCCCTGCAGCAGACACCTAACAACCTAGTTGCTCCCACCATTGGTGCCGTAGTGGCTGCCTGCTGAGATGCAATGCAGCAAAGTAATTTTCCCATTGAGTGATCAATATACTACAGTAATATATAGTATATATAATATATATATACGTATATATATATATATAGTATATATAAATAAATTTCCATTTACATTGAATCACTATGAACACTGTGAATCTTTTGAATCCTAATGGTTAACTTGGTTTTGGTACTGGTTTGGCTTATTCCTTTCATAAACTTTCACAAGTTCTGTTTGCACTGTACAAAATAAACTTCCTAAATGTACACTTTTGTGGTTTTAAGTGAATTCTTAATGTGATTATTTTTCTCAGATTTGCAGTTGGATCACTTTTTAATAAATTCCCGGCCATAATTACAGTGTCATCTGTCTACATAAAATGCTAATGATATGGTAAAAGCATTTAAGTTGAAAAGCACTTTTCTGAATACTCAAAGACGCTTCATATAAGGACAAGGACATCTCGGCATGCACTCTGGGTGGGGGATTTAACCTGCAACCTTCCGCTTCAGGGATGGTCGCTCTACCCACCGAGCCATACTTCCCCTGATAATGTTTATTAGGGGAAGGATCAGAAGGATTCCGGTCATCGTGTTAACTAAATAATTTTGAATCAAATGAGATTTTCAAAATAAAATCAATGGGATTAACAAATTATACTTTGCTAATTACTTTATCGGAGGAATATTTTAAAAGCAGGGTTTTTTGTTTATAGAACATTGAAATGACATTGGAAGTATATTGGACATAGTGTGACAAGCATACAGCAGAACAAATCTGTGTCATTTCATTGTACAGAACTATTATCTCCTTTATAATCCATTAATTCAGACTCCTTGAGAAGTTATGTCAGGCTTGTGTGTAAAAAAAGAATAATTTCATGACTTACTCGGCTCCTCAGTTTTTGTGAAGATTTCTTGCCGAAACCCTGCAAGCCTGGAAATGAACCTCTCTCGCACGCTTGGCAGACTTGGGAATGTGGGAACCTGAAGCACATCCTCTGGTGTAGTGGTAATTTGAGATAGCTGTCTGCTATCAGCACGATTAGCTCCTATACCGATACAGTTGATCTTTGCATTGTTGAGCACAGGTCCAGAGATGATCAGGTCTTGGTTGGAGCGTGCACCGGTGAGAACTACGAGATGTTGGGAGGCTTCATAGCCACGAACACCAGCCGATGATTTAAACTCATTCTGGACCACATAGTCAATCGCACTAGCCAGGTTAGAGGATGATCCACCCATTAGTCTGAGCCTTTTAACAGCGGCAATCACAGCTGACTTGGTGTTGTGTGAGTTTAGTGAAAACTCAGTTTGAACTCTGTCTGAATATTGGACAACGCCTACACGGACTTGGTCAGGTTGCACATCAAGCTGTTGAATGATGCTGACAATGAAGTCACGGATGTTGGCAAGCCCGTCTGTTGTGATACTAGATGAGCCGTCAACAAGGAAAATGATGTCTTTTTTCCCAAGATCCACTATTGCTGTAAAGTTTTCAGAAGAATAAAAAGAAACAAAGCAGCAGCTATAATCACAAAATAAACACGTTTATGTTTCTTTTCTGTGGCATCACGTCAACATATGGCAAATCAATAAATGAAGCTACTTCTTTTGAAAAGTAACTACAGTAGTCCATCGTTATAATTCCCTTGACATTTTGCAGATTTATTGAATGCAATTTTATAGCTTTATTGCCTTGAATGCATTGTTTTCTGTTTCACAAATGATGCATTGTGTTCTGCATGCTGGTTGACTGAGAACACAGAGCGAATGGGAGGGGTGAGTGTAGTATTCTTCATTCATTCCTCTTCTGAACCTCTGAACTACTTATCCCAGTTGGGCTTACGGGGGTGCCAGAGACTATCCCAACTGATTACAGGCGAGAGGCAAGTACGCCCTGCACGGATCGCCAGTCTGTTGCGGAGTCACACATAGTGATAGACAACCAATCAGACACATATTCATTCCTAGGGGCAATTTTCTACTGGTCAATAAACTTTGCATATATGTTTATGGAGGGCGGGAGAAAACTGGAACACCTGGTGGAAACCTATGTGTACACAGCGAGAACACGCAAACTCTTCCAAGAAAGGCCCAGAAGTCTCGTTCCGCCTAGGACTCGAATTCCCAACCTTCTCGCTGGCCAGTGGTAACCACTGCACAACCATGCTCCCCATAATATTGACTATATAAACTTGTCATTAAATAAACTTGGAGGTCAAGATAAATTGCTCTCGTGATCTAGAGCCGGAAATCATGAGAGGGTCCAGATTGGTCCGCCAGATTGGAACGGCAGATGGACCAATAACAATTGAGTAAAAAATAAAGTTGACTACTTTGCAGATTTCGTCAAATGCATGTAAATTTTCCAACATAACGAGGGACCACTGTAAACAAAAAAGATCTACTTTTATAGAAAATAACAGATGGCACTGAGAATATGTCTTATCTTACCATATTCCACAACCGTAGGAACATTGCTGGTTATGTCAGATGTGGAGATTGATGTGACTGAATCGATGAGCTGTTGCTCCACTCTTTGAATTTGTTGAAAATTATTCACTGTGTAGACAAGTTCAGGCTTAAGAGAAATTTCTCTCAGCTCCTCTGGATCTGCACTTGCTGAACCAACAGCAATGGGTGCAACTAAATTTCTTTTCAGTTGGGTGGCAGGTGCAGAAACATCATCTGAAGACCTGCCACCAGTAACTACAATGAGTAACTGTGGGATGCCCTCTTCTATGCGGCTTCCTGCTGATCTCTGGTAGATGTTCCTTGACACCCATTCAATCGCTCGTCCCGTGTTGAGACGATTTCCACCTTTACTTCTGAGTCTTGCTACAGCCTCTAGCACTTCATTTTTGGTTGAGAATTGATTTAGGAGAAATTCAGATTTCGGGTCGTCGCTGTATTGCACCACAGAAACTCGAACTCTGTCCAACCCTATGTCCATCTTGCCAACGACTCTTTGGATCATTCCACGAATATTTGGGAACTCACTCCGCATTGCTGTCGTTCCATCAATCAGAAACACAACATCCCTCTTTCCTCCTGCTGTGCTTGTTGTGGTGGTTACTATTTTTAAAGAGGAGAAAACATGCAAATTTTGAAAAAAGTAAATCATGCTTCTTATTTCAGCGTATACATTTTCAAAACCTATAATAACTTGGATCTACTATTCTATACTGTATACTATATCTACTATACTAAAGTCTGCAAACTAAGTTGGCACTTTGTAACTGTGGTGAGTTTTGTTCAAATTGACCAAGTAGTTTTGGAGCCATTGCGTTTACACCAGTGTTACGGAAGCATGGATACACAGACAGCCCAAATATATCTCCCCTTCACCCCGCCCAACATTCTGTCAGCGTGACAGAAAGACTAAATAAAAATAAGAGACACTAAAACAACAGACAGATTGTTAAGCAGTATGTCTAGCAGCGCAGTGATGTAACACATACTGAAAATACGACTACTTGTTTTCAGTTTGCGAGCTGTTTGAATCTTAAAGCTCACTAATATCACAAATCTTATTCAACTGGGATGAAGAAACCCATGTACTTGGAGTAAAAAAAATGAAAGAAAATGGATTAAATATGAGAAAATCTGTTGTAAACAGGTGGGTATGTACTCATTGGTCTTCTTCTTTCGACATTTCCCTTGAGGGGTCGCCACAGCTAGTCAGTTTCTTCCATCTAAACCTATCTCCTGCATCTTCTTTGGTCACACCAACTATCTTCATGTCTTCCTTCACTGTATCCATGAACCTCCTCTTTGGTCTTCCTCTAGGCCTCTTTCCTGGTGATTCCAAACCCAGCATCCTTCTTCCGATGTACTCTCTCTCCTCTGCACATGTCCAAACCATCTCAGTCTGACCTCTCTGACTTTAAAACCTCTAACATGTGCTGTTCCTCTGATCCTGTACATCCTGGTCACTCCCAGAGAGATCCTCAGCATCTTCATCTCTGCTACAAACATCTCTGCTTCCTGTCTTTTCCTCAGTGACACTGTCTCTAGACCAATCAGCATGGCCAGTCTCACCGAGGTTTGCACACTTTCCCTTTCATTTTAGCTGTAACTCTTCTATCACACATCACACCTGATACTTTTCTCCACCCGTTCCAGGATGCCTGTTTATGCTTCTTCACCTCTTTTCCACACTCTCCATTGCTCTGGACTGTTGATCCTAGATACTTAAAATCTTCCACCTTCTACTATTCCAGAAGATGGTAAATATTAAATTATATCATTAAAAGTAATTTTCCTGCATGAATTTAAAATAAAACAGAAGCAAAAGTGTTGGCGCTTTAGATTTTTTTCTTTTTCAACAAGTTTAACTGAATGGAAGACATGTCGGACAGTGTGCTACTCAATGTTCTTCTTCTTCCTTTTTTTTTTTTAAAGAAATATCTCTTAAAATATAAAATATACAATCTCTTCTCAAAAAATAAATTTGTCAAGTTACCTTCATATGTTGGATACTGTGGCACCAGCTTGGCAATTTCTTCATCTGACAACTCTGTGAGTGTGTTAACAATAGTGTCTTGAACAGTGTAAAGTCCGGGGAGGTCATCAACGCTGTAGGCAAAATTGGGCACGTATGATACCACACGAAGTTCTGCAGGATTAACATCTCTTGTGCCTATACTGAATGGAAGAACTCTTGATTGTTTAAGGGCAGAAGCTGCAGTGCTTATGTCATCAGTCGATGGTCCAGAGGATACCACAATCACAAACTGAGGAACACCTTCTTGCTTCCTCCCCCCTCGTGGTGGTGTTAATACACTTTGTGCAAGAAATCTCAAGGCTTGACCCAGGTTGCGCTGTCTTCCTCCTCGCTGCCTCATTCCCATGATACCATTTAAAACCTCTTCTTTTGTTGTGTGGGTATTCAGGTACATGTCAGCCTGAGCAGAGTCACCATATTGGACCACACCAATGCGGATTCTGTTTTCGCCGACGTTGAGATTTTCCACCACCTTCCGGATGAAATCTTGGATGATAGGAAATTCCCGTCCGACACCATCAGATCCGTCAACAAGAAAAACTATGTCCTTACGAGTTCCCTGTAATGCTGAAAAAGATCAAACATTTAACTGTAAATTGAAAGAAAAGGAAAGACATAAAGACTTTAAAATACGTGTTTCTGTTCCTTCAGGATTGAAGCAAAAAGAAATGAATCCATGATCCAGTCTAAGAACCATTTGCAACTGTTTCTTTACTGAATGACACCGAATGGGTTTGAATGCTTTTTAAAGAATTGTTTTAAAAATTCCCTATGTTTACAAGTGAAAATGTAAAGTGTAAAGAGACACACAATCACTGAATCAATAAGAATGTCAAAAGCAGTTGTTAAACAAAATTGAAAATAACGTCAGTATTTTTGTGAAAAAAATCCTCTGGAAAAAATAAACTTAAAACACACACATATTTTTTTAAGAAAAAATAAAGTACCAAAAAAGATGATTTCAGCCATTTTTTAAGTCGGAGCAAAATGTTGGAGAAAGGATCAAAGTTTTGGCTGGTAGAAAATGTTTTGTTAAAAGATATTTTTTAGAGTCCAGAAGTGATGAAAAAAAAGATTGTCGACTTAGGAAGGGTTTATTTGCAACTGATAATTGCAGTTACAAAAAAGCAATGACTACAATCAGTGCAAAAGGCAGCTTTTCCAAAGTCTAAAATGGATCAGATATACTCTAAAAAAAAAGATGTGGCAAGGGTAAAGAAAGGCTTGGCTTACCAGCTGAAGTTGTTTCCCACCAACCTGACACCAGAAAAGCGAAAGACAATGGTGCAGCAAGTTAAAAGAGCATGAACTGGAAAAATACCTGTCACAGTAGGTGGTTCAGAAGTAATAGAGATTGAAAGAGTTTCCATGGAAGCCTGAAGTTGCTGTTGGACACTGGGAAGGTCACTGAATTCAGATACGGACAGGGCATAACTAGGCTCATAGGATATCTTCTGCAGTTCTCGACTGTCAGAGCCTCTGCTTCCAATTGCAAAGGTCACCACACCCATCTGTTTGAGAGCAGAGGACGGTTCCACAACGCTGTCAAAAGATCTTCCACCGCTTAGTAATACCAGCACTTGTGGAACTCCCTCTGGCCGCCTGCTTCCAGCAGAAGGAGTGAAGACGTTTTCCCTCAAGTACTGGAGAGCTGCTCCAGTGTTCAGGGGTCTTCCGCCTTTGTGCCTTAAGCCTCTGACAGAATCAAGGATCTGGCTTTTCCTGGTGTAGGTGTTCAGATAAAACTGGACAGCTGGATCTCTGCTGTACTGCACCACCGAGACACGGTCTCTGTTGTCATCCACACTGAGTGTGTCTACTACTCTTTGGACAAAGTCTCGCATAGCTGCAAAACCGCTTCTAGTGCTATCAGATCCATCCAGCAAGAACACAACATCCCTTACACTTGGCTGTTTCACCACTAGGAGGACAGAAGATGATTTCAAACATGTTTAGCATGGCTGAGTGACTCCTTCCTGTCTGTCTCTGCTACACAAAATGGCTAAGCACCTAACTTCCAATGTTACTTGCTTTCACTGGAAACTACCTGCTCTGATAGTGTCACTGCCTGATTGCGAAGTTATTTCCTGTAAATCTTACATGGCTATGATGAAGTTTTTAAGAGTACAAAATGTGTCACTTTCTTACCAGTCACTGTTGGTGTCATGGCCGTAGCCCTTACTGTGCTCATGGTGGCAGAGAGCTGTTCTTGAACAGCGGGCAGATCGGTGAAGTCAGACACTGACAGAGCATAGGTAGGCTCATAAGATAACTTCTGCAGCTCTCTGCTGTCAGCATTCCTTGTTCCAATGCCAATCACAACAATACCCTGCTGTTTCAGAGCAGAGGCTGGAATGTCGATACTGTCATAAGACCTTCCTCCTATACAGAGGATTAACATCTGCGGAACACCTTGCGAGCGCCGACTCCCTGAAGAGTTTGTAAAAACATTGTCCTTAACGTATTGTAAGGCTGCCCCGGTGTTCAGGGGTCTTCCTCCTTTGTGTCTGAGCCCTCTCACCGCATCTGCGACATCGTCATTTGTTTGATATGTGTTCAGATAGAATTGGACCTCTGCTTCTCTGCTGAACTGGACCACTGATACACGGTCCCTGTTCTCGCCCACATTGAGTTTTTCCACCACTCTTTCAACAAAATCACGCATGGCAGGGAAGCCATTCCTTGTGCTATCAGAACCATCCAGGAGGAAAACAACATCCTTTTTGGCAGTGTCCACTGAGAAAAGACAGGAAGATAAAGGGTTTAAGCCTTTCCTAAACATATTGTCAAAACTGGTTCTTGTCAGCAAGGTTATCTGCAATAGCAAGTGCACTATTCAGATCTAATTTGACAATGTTTGTCCCAGACACTGCAGTGCAACCCTAACAATACTGTTCCTGTTGACAGCTAAATTTGAATGAAAGTTTTTCACATCTAATGATGTTTTTTTAAGAGTTCTACTTGACCCTGCAGCAAGAAAATCTCAATATTAGACAACATACCAGTTGAAGGTGGTGTTTCTGGAGTGACATCAATAACTACAGTCTCCATTGAGGCTTGAAGTTGCTGTTGGACACTGGGAAGGTCACTGAATTCAGACACGGACAGGGCATAACTGGGCTCATAGGATATCTTCTGCAGTTCTTGACTGTGAGAGCCTCTGCTTCCAATTGCAAAGGTCAGCACACCCATCTGTTTGAGAGCAGAGGATGGTTCCTCAACGCTGTCAAAAGATCTTCCACCGCTTAGTAAGACCAGCACTTGTGGGACTCCCTCTGGCCGCCTGCTTCCAGCAGAAGGAGTGAAGACGTTTTCCCTCAAGTACTGCAGAGCTGCTCCAGTGTTCAGTGGTCTTCCACCTTTGTGCCTCAAGCCTCTGACAGAGTCAAGGATCTGGCTTTTCCTGGTGTAAGTGTTCAGATAAAACTGGACGACTGGATCTCTGCTGTACTGCACCACCGAGACACGGTCTCTGTTGTCATCCACACTGAGTGTCTCTACTACTTTTTGGACAAAGTTTTGTATAGCTGCGAATCCACTTCTAGTACCATCAGATCCATCCAGCAAGAACACAATATCCCTTCCACTTGGCTGTCTCACCACTAGGGAGACAAAAGATGATTTGAAACATATTTAGCATGGCTGAGTGACTCTTTCCTGTCTGTCTCTGCTACACTAAATGGCTAAGCACCTAACTTCCAATGTTACTCTCTTTTACTGGAAACTACCTGCTCTGATAGTGTCACTGCCTGACTGAAAAGTTATTTCCTGTAAATCTTACATGGCTGTGCTGAAGTTTTAAGAATACAAAATTGTGTCACTTTCTTACCAGTCACTGTTGGTGTCATGGCCGTAGCCCTTACTGTGCTCATGGTTGCAGAGAGCTGTTCTTGAACAGCGGGCAGATCGGTGAAATCAGACACTGACAGAGCATAGGTAGGCTCATACGATAACTTCTGCAGCTCTCTGCTGTCAGCATTCCTTGTTCCAATGCCAATCACAACAATACCCTGCTGTTTCAGAGCAGAGGCTGGAATGTCGATACTGTCATAAGACCTTCCTCCTGTTAAGAGTATCAACATCTGCGGAACACCTTGTGAGCGCCGACTCCCCGAAGAGTTTGTAAAAACATAGTCCCTGACGTATTGTAAGGCTGCCCCGGTGTTCAGGGGTCTCCCTCCTTTGTGTCTGAGCCCTCTCACCGCATCTGCGACATCGTCATTTGTTTTGTATGTGTTTAGATAGAATTGGACCTCTGCTTCTCTGCTGAACTGGACCACTGATACACGGTCCCTGTTTTCGCCCACATTGAGTTTTTCCACCACTCTTTCAACAAAATCACGCATGGCAGGGAAGCCATTCCTTGTGCTATCAGAACCATCCAGCAGGAAAACAACATCCTTTTTGGCAGTGTCCACTGAGAAAAGACAGGAAGATAAAGGGTTTAAACCTTTCCTAACAACATTGTCAAGACTGGTTCTTGTCAGCAAGGTTATCTGCAATCGCATGTGCACTATTCTGATCTAATCTGACAATGTTTGTCCCAGACACTGCAGTGCAACCCTAACAATACTATTCCTGTTGACAGCTAAATTTGAATGAAAGTTTTTCACATCTAATGATGTTTTTTTAAGAGTTCTACTTGACCCTGCAGCCAGAAAATCTCAATATTAGACAACATACCAGTTGAAGTTGGTGTTTCTGGAGTGACGTCAATAACTACAGTCTCCATGGAGGCCTGAAGTTGCTGTTGGACACTGGGAAGGTCACTGAATTCAGACACGGACAGGGCATAACTGGGCTCATAGGCTATCTTCTGCAGTTCTCGACTGTCAGAGCCTCTGCTTCCAATTGCAAAGGTCAGCACACCCATCTGTTTGAGAGCAGAGGACGGTTCCTCAACGCTGTCAAAAGATCTTCCACCGCTTAGTAAGACCAGCACTTGTGGGACTCCCTCTGGACGCCTGCTTCCAGCAGAAGGAGTGAAGACGTTTTCCCTCAAGTACTGGAGAGCTGCTCCAGTGTTCAGGGGTCTTCCACCTTTGTGCCTCAAGCCTCTGACAGAGTCAAGGATCTGGCTTTTCCTGGTGTAAGTGTTCAGATAAAACTGGACGGCTGGATCTCTGCTGTACTGCACCACCGAGACACGGTCTCTGTTGTCATCCACACTCAGTGTCTCTACTACTCTTTGGACAAAGTTTTGTATAGCTGCGAATCCACTTCTAGTACCATCAGATCCATCCAGCAAGAACACAACATCCCTTCCACTTGGCTGTCTCACCACTAGGGGGAGAAAAGATGATTTTAAACATATTTAGCATGGCTGAGTGACTCTTTCCTGTCTGTCTCTGCTACACTAAATGGCTAAGCACCTAACTTCCAATGTTACTCGCTTTTACTGGAAACTACCTGCTCTGATAGTGTCACTGCCTGACTGGAAAGTTATTTCCTGTAAATCTTACATGGCTGTGCTGAAGTTTTAAGAATACAAAATTGTGTCACTTTCTTACCAGTCACTGTTGGTGTCATGGCCGTAGCCCTTACTGTGCTCATGGTTGCAGAGAGCTGTTTTTGAACAGCGGGCAGATCGGTGAAATCAGACACTGTCAGAGCATAGGTAGGCTCATACGATAACTTCTGCAGCTCTCTGCTGTCAGCATTCCTTGTTCCAATGCCAATCACAACAATACCCTGCTGTTTCAGAGCAGAGGCTGGAATGTCGATACTGTCATAAGACCTTCCTCCTGTTAAGAGTATCAACATCTGCGGAACACCTTGTGAGCGCCGACTCCCCGAAGAGTTTGTAAAAACATAGTCCCTGACGTATTGTAAGGCTGCCCCGGTGTTCAGGGGTCTCCCTCCTTTGTGTCTGAGCCCTCTCACAGCATCTGCAACATCGTCTGTTGTTTTGTACGTGTTCAGATAGAATTGGACCTCTGCTTCTCTGCTGAACTGGACCACTGATACACGGTCCATGTTCTCGCCCACATTGAGTTTTTCCACCACTCTTTCAACAAAATCACGCATGGCAGGGAAGCCATTCCTTGTGCTATCAGAACCATCCAGGACGAAAACAACATCCTTTTTGGCAGTGTCCACTGAGAAAAGACAGGAAGATAAAGAGTTTAAGCCTTTCCTGAAACAATTGTCAAAACTGGCTCTTGCCAGCAAGGTTTTATGCATGGAATGCGGTGTCTTCTAATTTAATCCGACAATGTTTGTCCCGGACACTACCGTGCAACGCTAACAATACTATTCCTGCTGACAACAATTTGAATGAAAGTATTTCTATCTGATAATGTTTTATTAAGAGTTCTGCTTGACCCTGCAGCCAGAAAATCTCAATGTTAGACAACATACCAGTTGAAGTTGGTGTTTCTGGAGTGAAATCAACAACTACAGTCTCCATGGAGGCCTGAAGTTGCTGTTGGACACTGGGAAGGTCACTGAATTCAGACACGGACAGGGCATAACTGCGCTCATAGGATATCCTCTGCAGTTCTCGACTGTCAGAGCCTCTGCTTCCAATTGCAAAGGTCAGCACACCCATCTGTTTGAGAGCAGAGGACGGTTCCTCAACGCTGTCAAAAGATCTTCCACCGCTTAGTAAGACCAGCACTTGTGGAACTCCCTCTGGCCGCCTGCTTCCAGCAGGAGGAGTGAAGACATTTTCACTCAAGTACTGGAGAGCTGCTCCAGTGTTCAGGGGTCTTCCGCCTTTGTGCCTCAAGCCTCTGACAGAATCAAGGATCTGGCTTTTCCTGGTGTAGGTGTTCAGATAAAACTGGACGGCTGGATCTCTGCTGTACTGCACCACTGAGACACGGTCTCTGTTGTCATCCACACTGAGTGTCTCTACTACTCTTTGGACAAAGTCTCGCATAGCTGCGAAGCCGCTTCTAGTACCATCAGATCCATCCAGCAAGAACACAACATCCCTTCCACTTGGCTGTCTCAACACTAGGAGGACAAAAGATGATTTGAAACATATTTAGCATGGCTGAGTGACTCTTTCCTGTCTGTCTCTACTACACAAAATGGCTAAGCACCTAACTTACAATGTTACTCGCTTTCATTGGAAACTACCTGCTCTGATAATGTCACTGCCTGATTGCAAAGTTATTTCCTGTAAATCTTACATGGCTGCGATGAAGTTTTTAAGAGTACAAAATGTGTCACTTTCTTACCAGTCACTGTTGGTGTCATGGCCGTAGCCCTTACTGTGCTCATGGTGGCAGAGAGCTGTTCTTGAACAGCGGGCAGATCGGTGAAATCAGACACTGACAGAGCATAGGTAGGCTCGTACGATAACTTCTGTAGCTCTCTGCTGTCAGCATTCCTTGTTCCAATGCCAATCACAACAATACCCTGCTGTTTCAGAGCAGAGGCTGGAGTGTCGACACTGTCATAAGACCGTCCCCCTGTTAAGAGGATCAACATCTGCGGGACACCTTGTGAGCGCCGACTCCCCGAAGAGTTTGTAAAAACATTGTCCCTAACGTATTGTAAGGCTGCCCCGGTATTCAGGGGTCTCCCTCCTTTGTGTCTGAGCCCTCTCACCGCATCTGCCACATCTTCTGTTGTCTTGTATGTGTTCAGATAGAATTGGACCTCTGCTTCTCTGCTGAACTGGACCACTGATACACGGTCCCTTTTCTCGCCCACATTGAGTTTTTCCACAACTCTTTCAACAAAATCACGCATGGCAGGGAAGCCATTCCTTGTGCTATCAGAACCATCCAGGAGGAAAACAACATCCTTTTTGGCAGTGTCCACTGAGAAAAAACATGAAGATAAAGAGTTTAAGTCTTTCCTAAAAAGATTTTCAAGATTGGTTCTTGTCAGCAAGGTTATCTGCAATAGGATGTTCTCTATTCTGATCGAATCGGACAATATTTGTCCCGGGTACTAAAAGTGCATCCCTAACAATGCACTTTATGCTGACAACTAACTTTGAATGAAAGTATTTCACATCTAATGATGCTTTTTAGGAGTTCTGCTTGACCCTGTGGCCAGAAAATCTCTACATTAGACACAACATACCAGTTGAAGGTGGTGTTTCTGGAGTGACATCAGTAACTACAGTCTCCATGGAGGCCTGAAGTTGCTGTTGGACACTGGGAAGGTCACTGAATTCAGACACGGACAGGGCATAACTGCGCTCATAGGATATCTTCTGCAGTTCTCGACTGTCAGAGCCTCTGCTTCCAATTGCAAAGGTCAGCACACCCATCTGTTTGAGAGCAGAGGACGGTTCCTCAACGCTGTCAAAAGATCTTCCACCGCTTAATAAGACCAGCACTTGTGGAACTCCCTCTGGCCGCCTGCTACCGGCAGAAGGAGTGAAGACGTTTTCCCTCAAGTACTGGAGAGCTGCTCCAGTGTTCAGGGGTCTTCCGCCTTTGTGCCTTAAGCCTCTAACAGAATCAAGGATCTGGCTTTTCCTGGTGTAAGTGTTCAGATAAAACTGGACAGCTGGATCTCTGCTGTACTGCACCACCGAGACACGGTCTCTGTTGTCATCCACACTCAGTGTCTCTACTACTCTTTGGACAAAGTCTCGCATAGCTGCGAAGCCGCTTCTAGTACCATCAGATCCATCCAGCAAGAACACAACATCCCTTCCACTTGGCTGTCTCACCACTAGGGGGAGAAAAGATGATTTTAAACATATTTAGCATGGCTGAGTGACTCTTTCCTGTCTGTCTGTCTCTGCTACACAAAATGGCTAAGCACCTAAATTACAACGTTCCTGTTTTTCACTTGACTCTATCTGCTCTGATAGTGTCACTGCCTGATTGCAAAGTTATTTCCCGTAAATCTTACATGGCTGTGATGAAGTTTTTAAGAGTACAAAATGTGTCACTTTCTTACCAGTCACTGTTGGTGTCATGACCGTAGCCCTTACTGTGCTCATGGTGGCAGAGAGCTGTTCTTGAACAGCGGGCAGATCGGTGAAGTCAGACACTGACAGAGCATAGGTAGGCTCATACGATAACTTCTGCAGCTCTCTGCTGTCAGCTGTCCTTGTTCCAATGCCAATCACAACAATACCCTGCTGTTTCAGAGCAGAGGCTGGAATGTCGATACTGTCATTAGACCTTCCTCCTGTTAAGAGGATCAACATCTGCGGAACACCTTGTGAGCGCCGACTCCCTGAAGAGTTTGTAAAAACATTGTTCCTGACGTATTGTAAGGCTGCCCCGGTGTTCAGGGGTCTTCCTCCTTTGTGTCTGAGCCCTCTCAACGCATCTGCGACATCGTCATTTGTTTGATACGTGTTCAGATAGAATTGGACCTCTGCTTCTCTGCTAAACTGGACCACTGATACACGGTCCATGTTCTCGCCCACATTGAGTTTTCCGACCACTCTTTCAACAAAATCACGCATGGCAGGGAAGCTGTTCCTTGTGCCATCAGAACCATCCAGGACGAAAACAACATCCTTTTTGGCAGTGTCCACTGAGAAAAGACAGGAAGATAAAGAGAGTAATGCTTTCCTAAAAAGATTGTTAAAACTGGCTTATGCCAGCCGGGTGATTAGTATTAGTATGTGCTCTCTTCTGCTTTAATCCGACACTTTTGTCCCACACACTACAGTGCAACCCTAACAATACTATTTATGCTGATAACTAAAATTGACTGAAAGTATTTCACATCTGATTGTGTTTTCATAAGAGTTCTGCTTGACCTTGCGGCCAGGAAATGTCAAAGTTAGACAGCATACCAGTTGAAGTTGGTGTTTCTGGAGTGACGTCAGTAACTACAGCCTCCATGGAGGCCTGAAGTTTCTGTTGGACACTGGGAAGGTCACTGAATTCAGACACGGACAGGGCATAACTGGGCTCATAGGATATCTTCTGCAGTTCTCGACTGTCAGAGCCTCTGCTTCCAATTGCAAAGGTCAGCACACCCATCTGTTTGAGAGCAGAGGACGGTTCCTCAACGCTGTCAAAAGATCTTCCACCACTTAGTAATACCAGCACTTGTGGAACTCCCTCTGGCCGCCTGCTTCCAGCAGAAGGAGTGAAGACGTTTTCCCTCAAGTACTGGAGAGCTGCTCCAGTGTTCAGTGGTCTTCCACCTTTGTGCCTCAAGCCTCTGACAGAATCAAGGATCTGGCTTTTCCTGGTGTAAGTGTTCAGATAAAACTGGACAGCTGGATCTCTGCTGTACTGCACCACCGAGACACAGTCTCTGTTGTCATCCAAACTCAGTGTCTCTACTACTTTTTGGACAAAGTCTCGCATAGCTGCGAAGCCGCTTCTAGTACCATCAGATCCATCCAGCAAGAACACAATATCCCTTCCACTTGGCTGTCTCACCACTACGGGGAGAAAAGATGATTTCAAACATATTTAGCATGGCTGAGTAACTCCTTCCTGTCTGTCTCTGCTACACAAAATGTCTTAGCACCTAACGTTACTCACTCTCACTGGACACTACCTGCTCTGATAGTGTCACAGTCCAATTGAAAAGTTATGTCCTGTAAATCTAACGTGGATGTGCTGATGTTTTTAAGAGTACAAAATGTGTCACTTTCTTACCAGTCACTGTTGGTGTCATGGCCATAGCCCTTACTGTGCTCAGGGTGGCAGAGAGCTGTTCTTGAACAGCGGGCAGATCGGTGAAGTCAGACACTGACAGAGCATAGGTAGGCTCATACGATAACTTCTGCAGCTCTCTGCTGTCAGCTGTCCTTGTTCCAATGCCAATCACAACAATAC
The DNA here is from genome assembly GCA_902685375.1 of Neostethus bicornis. NCBI lineage: Eukaryota > Metazoa > Chordata > Actinopteri > Atheriniformes > Phallostethidae > Neostethus > Neostethus bicornis. The sequence goes on from LR738549.1 coordinate 2,945,119, forward strand.
CCTGCTGTTTCAGAGCAGAGGCTGGAGTGTCGACACTGTCATAAGACCTTCCTCCTGTTAAGAGTATCAACATCTGTGGAACACCTTGCGAGCGCCGACTCCCTGAAGAGTTTGTAAAAACATTGTCCCTGACGTATTGTAAGGCTGCCCCGGTGTTCAGGGGTCTTCCTCCTTTGTGTCTGAGCCCTCTCACTGCATCTGTGACATCGTCATTTGTTTGATATGTGTTCAGATAGAATTGGACCTCTGCTTCTCTGCTGAACTGGACCACTGATACACGGTCCCTGTTCTCGCCCACATTGAGTTTTTCCACCACTCTTTCAACAAAATCACGCATGGCAGGGAAGCCATTCCTTGTGCTGTCAGAACCATCCAGGAGGAAAACAACATCCTTTTTGGCAGTGTCCACTGAGAAAAAACATGAAGATAAAGAGTTTAAGCCTTTCCTAAACATATTGTCAAAACTGGCTCTAACCAGTAAGGTCATCTGCAATGGTATGTGCTCTCTTCTGCTCTGATCTGACAATGTTTGTCTGTACACTACAGTGCCTTTTGGCCAAAACTATTCATACGTACAACTTCATTAGAATCTGTTGGTGTTATTTTCAGGGTTGTACTTGACCCTGCTGCCAAAAAATCTCAATGTTAGACAACATACCAGTTGAAGTTGGTGTTTCTGGAGTGACATCAATAACTACAGTCTCCATGGAGGCCTGAAGTTGCTGTTGGACACTGGGAAGGTCACTGAATTCAGACACGGACAGGGCATAACTGGGCTCATAGGATATCTTCTGCAGTTCTCGACTGTCAGAGCCTCTGATTCCAATTGCAAAGCTCAGCACACCCATCTGTTTGAGAGCAGAGGACGGTTCCTCAACGCTGTCAAAAGATCTTCCACCGCTTAGTAATACTAGCACTTGTGGAACTCCCTCTGGCCGCCTGCTTCCAGCAGAAGGAGTGAAGACGTTTTCCCTCAAGTACTGGAGAGCTGCTCCAGTGTTCAGGGGTCTTCCGCCTTTGTGCCTCAAGCCTCTGACAGAATCAAGGATCTGGCTTTTCCTGGTGTAAGTGTTCAGATAAAACTGGACGGCTGGATCTCTGCTGTACTGCACCACCGAGACACGGTCTCTGTTGTCATCCACACTGAGTGTCTCTACTACTTTTTGGACAAAGTCTCGCATAGCTGCGAAGCCGCTTCTAGTACCATCAGATCCATCCAGCAAGAACACAACATCCCTTCCACTTGGCTGTCTCAACACTAGGAGGACAAAAGATGATTTCAAATATATTTAGCATGGCTGAGTGACTCTTTCCTGTCTGTCTCTGCTACACAAAATGGCTAAGCACCTAACTTACAATGTTACTCGCTTTCATTGGAAACCACCTGCTCTGATAGTGTCACTGCCTGATTGCGAAATTATTTCCTGTAAATCTTACATGGCTATGATGAAGTTTTTAAGAGTACAAAATGTGTCACTTTCTTACCAGTCACTGTTGGTGTCATGGCCGTAGCCCTTACTGTGCTCATGGTGGCAGAGAGCTGTTCTTGAACAGCGGGCAGATCGGTGAAGTCAGACACTGACAGAGCATAGGTAGGCTCATACGATAACTTCTGCAGCTCTCTGCTGTCAGCTGTCCTTGTTCCAATGCCAATCACAACAATACCCTGCTGTTTCAGAGCAGAGGCTGGAGTATCGACACTGTCAAAAGACCTTCCTCCTGTTAAGAGGATCAACATCTGCGGAACACCTTGCGAGCGCCGACTCCCCGAAGAGTTTGTAAAAACATTGTCCCTGACGTATTGTAAGGCTGCCCCGGTGTTCAGAGGTCTTCCTCCTTTGTGTCTGAGCCCTCTCACCGCATGTGCCACATCGTCAATTGTTTGATATGTGTTCAGATAGAATTGGACCTCTGATTCTCTGCTGAACTGGACCACAGATACACGGTCGGTGTTCTCGCCCACATTTAGTTTTCCGACCACTTGTTCAACAAAATCAAGCATGGCAGGGAAGCCAATTCTTGTGCTATCAGAACCATCCAGGAGGAAAACAACATCCTTTTTGGCAGTGTCCACTGAGAAAAGACAGAAAGATAAGGAGTTTAAGCCTTTCTTAAACAGATTGTAAAAACTGGCTCTTGCCGGCAAGGATATCTCCAATAGCATGTGGTCTCTTCTGGTCTAATTTGACCATGTTTTCCCTGGACTTTTACATACAACCCTACAAATACTAATCTTGTTGACAACTTAATTTGAATACAAGCTTTTCACATCTGATGAATTTTTTTTAAGGATTCTGCCTGACCCTGCGGCCAGAAAACCTCAATGTTAGACAACCTACCAGTTGGAGGTGGTGTTTCTGGAGTGACATCAGTAACTACAGTCTCCATGGAGGCCTGAAGTTGCTGTTGGACACTGGGAAGGTCACTGAATTCAGACACGGACAGGGCATAACTGGGCTCATAGGATATCTTCTGCAGTTCTCGACTGTCAGAGCCTCTGCTTCCAATTGCAAAGGTCACCACACCCATCTGTTTGAGAGCAGAGGACGGTTCCTCAACGCTGTCAAAAGATCTTCCACCACTTAGTAATACCAGCACTTGTGGAACTCCCTCTGGCCGCCTGCTTCCAGCAGAAGGAGTGAAGACGTTTTCCCTCAAGTACTGGAGAGCTGCTCCAGTGTTCAGGGGTCTTCCGCCTTTGTGCCTCAAGCCTCTGACAGAATCAAGGATCTGGCTTTTCCTGGTGTAAGTGTTCAGATAAAACTGGACGGCTGGATCTCTGCTGTACTGCACCACCGAGACACGGTCTCTGTTGTCATCCACACTGAGTGTCTCTACTACTCTTTGGACAAAGTCTCGCATAACTGCGAAGCCGCTTCTAGTACCATCAGATCCATCCAGCAAGAACACAACATCCCTTCCACTTGGCTGTCTCACCACTAGGGGGAGAAAAGATGATTTTAAACATATTTAGCATGGCTGAGTGACTCTTTCCTGTCTGTCTCTGCTACACAAAATGGCTAAGCACCAAACTTCCAACCTTACTCGCTTTGACTGGACACTTCCTGCTCTGATAGTGTCACTGCCTTATTGCAAAGTTATTTCCTGTAAATCTTACATGGATGTGATGAAGTTTTTAAGAGTACAAAATGTGTCACTTTCTTACCAGTCACTGTTGGTGTCATGGCTATAGCCCTTACTGTGCTCATGGTGGCAGAGAGCTGTTCTTGAACAGCGGGCAGATCGGTGAAGTCAGACACTGACAGAGCATAGGTAGGCTCATACGATAACTTCTGCAGCTCTCTGCTGTCAGCTGTCCTTGTTCCAATGCCAATCACAACAATACCCTGCTGTTTCAGAGCAGAGGCTGGAATGTCGATACTGTCATAAGACCTTCCTCCTGTTAAGAGTATCAACAACTGTGGTACACCTTGTGAGGGCCGACTCCCTGAAGAGTTTGTAAAAACATTGTCCGTGACGTATTGTAAGGCTGCCCCGGTGTTCAGGGGTCTTCCTCCTTTGTGTCTGAGCCCTCTCACCGCATCTGCTACATCGTCATTTGTTTGATATGTGTTCAGATAGAATTGGACCTCTGCTTCTCTGCTGAACTGGACCACTGATACACGGTCCCTGTTCTCGCCCACATTTAGTTTTTCCACCACTCTTTCAACAAAATCACGCATGGCAGGGAAGCCATTCCTTGTGCTATCAGAACCATCCAGGAGGAAAACAACATCCTTTTTGGCAGTGTCCACTGAGAAAAAACATGAAGATAAAGAGTTTAAGCCTTTCCTAAACATTTTGTCAAAACTGGCTCTAACCAGTAAGGTCATCTGCAATGGTATGTGCTCTCTTCTGCTCTGATCTGACAATGTTTGTCTGTACACTACAGTGCCTTTTGGCCAAAACTATTCATACGTACAACTTCATTAGAATCTGTTGGTGTTATTTTCAGGGTTGTACTTGACCCTGCTGCCAAAAAATCTCAATGTTAGACAACATACCAGTTGAAGTTGGTGTTTCTGGAGTGACATCAATAACTACAGTCTCCATGGAGGCCTGAAGTTGCTGTTGGACACTGGGAAGGTCACTGAATTCAGACACGGACAGGGCATAACTGGGCTCATAGGATATTTTCTGCAGTTCTCGACTGTCAGAGCCTCTGATTCCAATTGCAAAGGTCAGCACACCCATCTGTTTGAGAGCAGAGGACGGTTCCTCAACGCTGTCAAAAGATCTTCCACCGCTTAGTAATACAAGCACTTGTGGAACTCCCTCTGGCCGCCTGCTTCCAGCAGAAGGAGTGAAGACGTTTTCCCTCAAGTACTGGAGAGCTGCTCCAGTGTTCAGGGGTCTTCCACCTTTGTGCCTCAAGCCTCTGACAGAATCAAGGATCTGGCTTTTCCTGGTGTAAGTGTTCAGATAAAACTGGACGGCTGGATCTCTGCTGTACTGCACCAGCGAGACACGGTCTCTGTTGTCATCCACACTGAGTGTCTCTACTACTTTTTGGACAAAGTCTCGCATAGCTGCGAAGCCGCTTCTAGTACCATCAGATCCATCCAGCAAGAACACAACATCCCTTCCACTTGGCTGTTTCAACACTAGGAGGACAAAAGATGATTTGAAACATGTTTAGCATGGCTGAGTGACTCTTTCCTGTCTGTCTCTGCTACACAAAATGGCTAAGCACCTAACTTACAATGTTACTCGCTTTCATTGGAAACCACCTGCTCTGATAGTGTCACTGCCTGATTGCAAAGTTATTTCCTGTAAATCTTACATGGATGTGATGAAGTTTTTAAGAGTACAAAATGTGTCACTTTCTTACCAGTCACTGTTGGTGTCATGGCCGTAGCCCTTACTGTGCTCAGGGTGGCAGAGAGCTGTTCTTGAACAGCGGGCAGATCGGTGAAGTCAGACACTGTCAGAGCATAGGTAGGCTCATACGATAACTTCTGCAGCTCTCTGCTGTCAGCTGTCCTTGTTCCAATGCCAATCACAACAATACCCTGCTGTTTCAGAGCAGAGGCTGGAATGTCGATACTGTCATAAGACCTTCCTCCTATACAGAGAATCAACATCTGCGGAACCCCTTGCGAGCGCCGACTCCCCGAAGAGTTTGTAAAAACATTGTCCCTGACGTATTGTAAGGCTGCCCCGGTGTTCAGGGGTCTCCCTCCTTTGTGTCTGAGCCTTCTCACAGCATCTGCCACATCGTCATTTGTTTGATATGTGTTCAGATAGAATTGGACCTCTGCTTCTCTGCTGAACTGGACCACAGATACCTGGTCCCTGTTCTCGCCCACATTGAGTTTTTCCACCACTCTTTCAACAAAATCACGCATGGCAGGGAAGCCATTCCTTGTGCTATCAGAACCATCCAGGAGGAAAACAACATCCTTTTTGGCAGTGTCCACTGAGAAAAGACAGGAAGATAAAGAGTTTAAAGGGCCCAACTCATGCAAAATCGACTTTCCAGAGTTTTCTAGTTTGTCAAAGTTATGTCCGGGCCTTGTATATGTCACCAAAGGGGTTTCTAGATTCATTCAGCCCGTTTTTCACAAATATCTGTGGATTTCTGGTTCGCTGAGACAAAACAACGAATGAGCAGATGTCTAAACTATGACGCGGCTGTCTAAGGTATGACGCATTTGACGTAGCTAGGACGGACTTAGCACTCGCCCAGCTCCGCAGCAAATCCTCCCTTCTCACCACCCGCCCGCCTTCCTCACTCCACTAATCTACAAGCATTTTTGTTACTGATTTACCTATCAGTAACATTCATCCCATGCTGCCGCAGTGCTTGTGCTTCGTGCACCTTAAAATCCTCGTCGGATTCAGGATACAAAATGTAGGGCTGAACATGATGAATCGACATGATAAAACATTATTTCAGGCGCAACCAAACCGCTACGCGCGGGTTTACGGCTGCCTTCCCCTTCCGCTCAGAGATGGGCGGAGGATTAGCGGTTCAGTGAGAAAAGAGGGCAGAGCTTAAACTTTCCTAAGACGGGTGGGGGATGACCAATACCCGGCCTTTCATAGTTCTGTGTCTGTGAATGCGCTCCACCAAATCAATATATTTTCATAACTATGGTGTTATGCATGTTGCAAAAACCCCATGTTGCGTGTGTATGTGCATAGAATACAATGTGAAAAGAGTTATTTTGCATGAGATGGGCCCTTTAAGCTTTTCCTAAAAATGTTGTCAAAACTGGCTTTTGCCAGCCGGGTGATCAGTATTAGTATGTGCTCTCTTCTGCTGTAATCCGACACATTTGTCCCACACACTACAGTGCAACCCTAAGAATACTATTTATGCTGACAACTAAAATTGACTGAAAGTATTTCACATCTGATAATGTTTTCATAAGAGTTCTGATTGACCTTGCGGCCAGGAAATGTCAAAGTTAGACAACATACCAGTTGAAGTTGGTGTTTCTGGAGTAACTTCAGTAACTACAGTCTCCATGGAGGCCTGAAGTTGCTGTTGGACACTGGGAAGGTCACTGAATTCAGACACGGACAGGGCATAACTGGGCTCATAGGATATCTTCTGCAGTTCTCGACTGTCAGTGCCTCTGCTTCCAATTGCAAAGGTCAGCACACCCATCTGTTTGAGAGCAGAGGATGGTTCCTCAACGCTGTCAAAAGATCTTCCACCGCTTAGTAATACCAGCACTTGTGGAACTCCCTCTGGCCGCCTGCTTCCAGCAGAAGGAGTGAAGACATTTTCCCTCAAGTACTGGAGAGCTGCTCCAGTGTTCAGGGGTCTTCCACCTTTGTGTCTCAAGCCTCTGACAGAATCAAGGATCTGGCTTTTCCTGGTGTAATTGTTCAGATAAAACTGGACGGCTGGATCTCTGCTGTACTGCACCACCGAGACACGGTCTCTGTTGTCATCCACACTGAGTGTGTCTACTACTCTTTGGACAAAGTCTTGCATAGCTGCGAAACCGCTTCTAGTGCCATCAGATCCATCCAGCAAGAACACAATATCCCTTCCACTTGGCTGTCTCAACACTAGGAGGACAAAAGATGATTTGAAACATGTTTAGCATGGCTGAGTGACTCTTTCCTGTCTGTCTCTGCTACACAAAATGGCTAAGCACCTAACTTACAATGTTACTCGCTTTCATTGGAAACCACCTGCTCTGATAGTGTCACTGCCTGATTGCGAAATTATTTCCTGTAAATCTTACATGGCTATGATGAAGTTTTTAAGCGTACAAAATGTGTCACTTTCTTACCAGTCACTGTTGGTGTCATGGCCGTAGCCCTTACTGTGCTCATGGTGGCAGAGAGCTGTTCTTGAACAGCGGGCAGATCGGTGAAGTCAGACACTGACAGAGCATAGGTAGGCTCATACGATAACTTCTGCAGCTCTCTGCTGTCAGCTGTCCTTGTTCCAATGCCAATAACAACAATACCCTGCTGTTTCAGAGCAGAGGCTGGAGTATCGACACTGTCAAAAGACCTTCCTCCTGTTAAGAGGATCAACATCTGCGGAACACCTTGCGAGCGCCGACTCCCCGAAGAGTTTGTAAAAACATTGTCCCTGACGTATTGTAAGGCTGCCCCGGTGTTCAGAGGTCTTCCTCCTTTGTGTCTGAGTCCTCTCACCGCATCTGCTACATCGTCATTTGTTTGATATGTGTTCAGATAGAATTGGACCTCTGCTTCTCTGCTGAACTGGACCACAGATACCTGGTCCCTGTTCTCGCCCACATTTAGTTTTCCGATCACTTGTTCAACAAAATCAAGCATGGCAGGGAAGCCATTTCTTGTGCTATCAGAACCATCCAGGAGGAAAACAACATCCTTTTTGGCAGTGTCCACTGAGAAAAGACAGGGAGATAAAGAGTTTAAGCCTTTCTTAAACAGATTGTAAAAACTGGCTCTTGCCGGCAAGGATATCTCCAATAGCATGTGGTCTCTTCTGGTCTAATTCGACCATGTTTTCCCTGGACTTTTACATACAACCCTACAAATACTAATCTTGTTGACAACTTAATTTGAATGAAAGCTTTTCACATCTGATGAATTTTTTTTAAGGATTCTGCCTGACCCTGCGGCCAGAAAACCTCAATGTTAGACAACCTACCAGTTGGAGGTGGTGTTTCTGGAGTGACATCAGTAACTACAGTCTCCATGGAGGCCTGAAGTTGCTGTTGGACACTGGGAAGGTCACTGAATTCAGACACGGACAGGGCATAACTGGGCTCATAGGATATCTTCTGCAGTTCTCGACTGTCAGAGCCTCTGCTTCCAATTGCAAAGGTCAGCACACCCATCTGTTTGAGAGCTGAGGACGGTTCCTCAACGTTGTCAAAAGATCTTCCACCGCTTAGTAATACCAGCATTTGTGGAACTCCCTCTGGCCGCCTGCTTCCAGCAGAAGGAGTGAAGACGTTTTCCCTCAAGTACTGGAGAGCTGCTCCAGTGTTCAGGGGTCTTCCACCTTTGTGCCTCAAGCCTCTGACAGAATCAAGGATCTGGCTTTTCCTGGTGTAAGTGTTCAGATAAAACTGGACGGCTGGATCTCTGCTGTACTGCACCACTGAGACACGGTCTCTGTTGTCATCCACACTCAGTGTCTCTACTACTCTTTGGACAAAGTCTCTCATAGCTGCGAAGGTGCTTCTAGTACCATCAGATCCATCCAGCAAGAACACAACATCCCTTCCACTTGGCTGTCTCACCACTAGGGGGAGAAAAGATGATTTTAAACATATTTAGCATGGCTGAGTGACTCTTTCCTGTCTGTCTCTGCTACACTAAATGGCTAAGCACCTAACTTACAATGTTACTCGCCTTTACTTTAAACTACCTTCTCTGATAGTATCACTGCCTGATTGAGAAGTTATTTCCTGTAAATCTTACACGGATGTGCTGAAGTTTTTAAGAGTACAAAATGTTTCACTTTCTTACCAGTCACTGTTGGTGTCATGGCCGTAGCCCTTACTGTGCTCATGGTGGCAGAGAGCTGTTCTTGAACAGCGGGCAGATCGGTGAAGTCAGACACTGACAGAGCATAGGTAGGCTCATACGATAACTTCTGCAGCTCTCTGCTGTCAGCTGTCCTTGTTCCAATGCCAATAACAACAATACCCTGCTGTTTCAGAGCAGAGGCTGGAGTATCGACACTGTCAAAAGACCTTCCTCCTGTTAAGAGGATCAACATCTGCGGAACACCTTGCGAGCGCCGACTCCCCGAAGAGTTTGTAAAAACATTGTCCCTGACGTATTGTAAGGCTGCCCCGGTGTTCAGAGGTCTTCCTCCTTTGTGTCTGAGCCCTCTCACCGCATCTGCCACATCGTCATTTGTTTGATATGTGTTCAGATAGAATTGGACCTCTGCTTCTCTGCTGAACTGGACCACAGATACCTGGTCCCTGTTCTCGCCCACATTTAGTTTTCCGATCACTTGTTCAACAAAATCAAGCATGGCAGGGAAGCCATTTCTTGTGCTATCAGAACCATCCAGGAGGAAAACAACATCCTTTTTGGCAGTGTCCACTGAGAAAAGACAGAAAGATAAGGAGTTTAAGCCTTTCTTAAACAGATTGTAAAAACTGGCTCTTGCCGGCAAGGATATCTCCAATAGCATGTGGTCTCTTCTGGTCTAATTCGACCATGTTTTCCCTGGACTTTTACATACAACCCTACAAATACTAATCTTGTTGACAACTTAATTTGAATGAAAGCTTTTCACATCTGATGAATTTTTTTTAAGGATTCTGCCTGACCCTGCGGCCAGAAAACGTCAATGTTAGACAACCTACCAGTTGGAGGTGGTGTTTCTGGAGTGACATCAGTAACTACAGTCTCCATGGAGGCCTGAAGTTGCTGTTGGACACTGGGAAGGTCACTGAATTCAGACACGGATAGGGCATAACTGGGCTCATAGGATATCTTCTGCAGTTCTCGACTGTCAGAGCCTCTGCTTCCAATTGCAAAGGTCAGCACACCCATCTGTTTGAGAGCAGAGGACGGTTCCTCAACGTTGTCAAAAGATCTTCCACCGCTTAGTAATACCAGCATTTGTGGAACTAGCTCTGGCCGCCTGCTTCCAGCAGAAGGAGTGAAGACGTTTTCCCTCAAGTACTGGAGAGCTGCTCCAGTGTTCAGGGGTCTTCCACCTTTGTGCCTCAAGCCTCTGACAGAATCAAGGATCTGGCTTTTCCTGGTGTAAGTGTTCAGATAAAACTGGACGGCTGGATCTCTGCTGTACTGCACCACCGAGACACGGTCTCTGTTGTCATCCACACTCAGTGTCTCTACTACTCTTTGGACAAAGTCTCGCATAGCTGCGAAGCCGCTTCTAGTACCATCAGATCCATCCAGCAAGAACACAACATCCCTTCCACTTGGCTGTCTCACCACTAGGGGGAGAAAAGATGATTTTAAACATATTTAGCATGGCTGAGTGACTCTTTCCTGTCTGTCTCTGCTACACAAAATGGCTAAGCACCAAACTTCCAACCTTACTCGCTTTCACTGGACACTTCCTGCTCTGATAGTGTCACTGCCTGATTGCAAAGTTATTTCCTGTAAATCTTACATGGATGTGATGAAGTTTTTAAGAGTACAAAATGTGTCACTTTCTTACCAGTCACTGTTGGTGTCATGGCCGTAGCTCTTACTGTGCTCATGGTGGCAGAGAGCTGTTCTTGAACAGCGGGCAGATCGGTGAAGTCAGACACTGACAGAGCATAGGTAGGCTCATACGATAACTTCTGCAGCTCTCTGCTGTCAGCTGTCCTTGTTCCAATGCCAATCACAACAATACCCTGCTGTTTCAGAGCAGAGGCTGGAATGTCGATACTGTCATAAGACCTTCCTCCTGTTAAGAGTATCAACATCTGCGGAACACCTTGTGAGCGCCGACTCCCCGAAGAGTTTGTAAAAACATAGTCCCTGACGTATTGTAAGGCTGCCCCGGTGTTCAGGGGTCTTCCTCCTTTGTGTCTGAGCCCTCTCACAGCATCTGCCACATTGTCTGTTGTTTTGTACGTGTTCAGATAGAATTGGACCTCTGCTTCTCTGCTGAACTGGACCACTGATACACGGTCCATGTTCTCGCCCACATTGAGTTTTTCCACCACTCTTTCAACAAAATCACGCATAGCAGGGAAGCCATTCCTTGTGCTATCCGAACCATCCAGGAGGAAAACAACATCCTTTTTGGCAGTGTCCACTGAGAAAAGACAGGAAGATAAAGAGTTTAAGCCTTTCCTGAAACAATTGTCAAAACTGGCTCTTGCCAGCAAGGTTTTATGCATGGAATGTGGTGTCTTCTAATTTAATCCAACAATGTTTTTCCCGGACACTACCGTGCAACCCTAACAATACTATTCGTGCTGACAACAATTTGAATGAAAGTATTTCTATCTGATAATGTTTTATTAAGAGTTCTGCTTGACCCTGCAGCCAGAAAATCTCAATGTTAGACAACATACCAGTTGAAGTTGGTGTTTCTGGAGTGAAATCAACAACTACAGTCTCCATGGAGGCCTGAAGTTGCTGTTGGAAACTGGGAAGGTCACTGAATTCAGACACGGACAGGGCATAACTGGGCTCATAGGATATCTTCTGCAGTTCTCGACTGTCAGAGCCTCTGCTTCCAATTGCAAAGGTCAGCACACCCATCTGTTTGAGAGCAGAGGACGGTTCCTCAACACTGTCAAAAGATCTTCCACCGCTTAGTAATACCAGCATTTGTGGAACTCCCTCTGGCCGCCTGCTTCCAGCAGAAGGAGTGAAGACGTTTTCCCTCAAGTACTGGAGAGCTGCTCCAGTGTTCAGGGGTCTTCCGCCTTTGTGCCTCAAGCCTCTGACAGAATCAAGGATCTGGCTTTTCCTGGTGTAAGTGTTCAGATAAAACTGGACGGCTGGATCTCTGCTGTACTGCACCACCGAGACACGGTCTCTGTTGTCATCCACACTGAGTGTGTCTACTACACTTTGGACAAAGTCTCGCATAGCTGCGAAGCCGCTTCTAGTACCATCAGATCCATCCAGCAAGAACACAACATCCCTTCCACTTGGCTGTCTCACCACTAGGGGGAGAAAAGATGATTTTAAACATATTTAGCATGGCTGAGTGACTCTTTCCTGTCTGTCTCTGCTACACAAAATGGCTAAGCACCAAACTTCCAACCTTACTCGCTTTCACTGGACACTTCCTGCTCTGATAGTGTCACTGCCTGATTGCAAAGTTATTTCCTGTAAATCTTACATGGATGTGATGAAGTTTTTAAGAGTACAAAATGTGTCACTTTCTTACCAGTCACTGTTGGTGTCATGGCCGTAGCTCTTACTGTGCTCATGGTGGCAGAGAGCTGTTCTTGAACAGCGGGCAGATCGGTGAAGTCAGACACTGACAGAGCATAGGTAGGCTCATACGATAACTTCTGCAGCTCTCTGCTGTCAGCTGTCCTTGTTCCAATGCCAATCACAACAATACCCTGCTGTTTCAGAGCAGAGGCTGGAATGTCGATACTGTCATAAGACCTTCCTCCTGTTAAGAGTATCAACAACTGTGGTACACCTTGTGAGGGCCGACCCCCTGAAGAGTTTGTAAAAACATTGTCCCTGACGTATTGTAAGGCTGCCCCGGTGTTCAGGGGTCTTCCTCCTTTGTGTCTGAGCCCTCTCACCGCATCTGCTACATCGTCATTTGTTTTGTATGTGTTCAGATAGAATTGGACCTCTGCTTCTCTGCTGAACTGGACCACAGATACCTGGTCCCTGTTCTCGCCCACATTGAGTTTTTCCACAATTCTTTCAACAAAATCACGCATGGCAGGGAAGCCATTCCTTGTGCTATCAGAACCATCCAGGAGGAAAACAACATTCTTTTTGGCAGTGTCCACTGAGAAAAGACAGGAAGATAAAGAGTTTAAGTCTTTCCTAAAAAGATTATCAAGATTGGTTCTTGTCAGCAAGGTTATCTGCAATAGGATGTTCTCTATTCCGATCGAATCGGAAAATATCTGTCCCGGGCACTAAAAGTGCATCCCCAACAATGCACTTTATGCTGACAACTAAATTTGAATGAAACTATTTCACATCTAATGATGTTTTTTAGGAGTTCTGCCTGACCCTGTGGCCAGAAAATCTCTACATTAGACACAACATACCAGTTGGAGGTGGTGTTTCTGGAGTGACATCAATAACTACAGTCTCCATGGAGGCCTGAAGTTGCTGTTGGACACTGGGAAGGTCACTGAATTCAGACACGGACAGGGCATAACTGGGCTCATAGGATATCTTCTGCAGTTCTCGACTGTCAGAGCCTCTGCTTCCAATTGCAAAGGTCAGCACACCCATCTGTTTGAGAGCAGAGGACGGTTCCTCAACGCTGTCAAAAGATCTTCCACCGCTTAGTAATACCAGCACTTGTGGAATTCCCTCTGGCCGCCTGCCTCCGGCAGAAGGAGTGAAGACGTTTTCCCTCAAGTACTGGAGAGCTGCTCCAGTGTTCAGGAATCTTCCGCCTTTGTGCCTCAAGCCTCTAACAGAATCAAGGATCTGGCTTTTCCTGGTGTAAGTGTTCAGATAAAACTGGACGGCTGGATCTCTGCTGTACTGCACCACCGAGACACGGTCTCTGTTGTCATCCACACTGAGTGTCTCTACTACTCTTTGGACAAAGTCTCTCATAGCTGCGAAACCGCTTCTAGTACCATCAGACCCATCCAGCAAGAACACAACATCCCTTCCACTTGGCTGTCTCATCACTAGGGGGAGAAAAGATGATTTTAAACATATTTAGCATGGCTGAGTGACTCTTTCCTGTCTGTCTGTCTCTGCTACACAAAATGGCTAAGCACCTAAATTACAACGTTCCTCTTTTTCACTGGACTTTATCTGCTCTGACAGGGTCACTGCCTGATTGCAAAGTTATTTCCTGTAAATCTTACATGGCTGTGATGAAGTTTTTAAGAGTACAAAATGTGTCACTTTCTTACCAGTCACTGTTGGTGTCATGGCCGTAGCCCTTACTGTGCTCATGGTGGCAGAGAGCTGTTCTTGAACAGCGGGCAGATCGGTGAAGTCAGACACTGTCAGAGCATAGGTAGGCTCATACGATAACTTCTGCAGCTCTCTGCTGTCAGCTGTCCTTGTTCCAATGCCAATCACAACAATACCCTGCTGTTTCAGAGCAGAGGCTGGAATGTCGATACCGTCATTAGACCTTCCTCCTGTTAAGAGGATCAACATCTGCGGAACACCTTGCGAGCGCCGACTCCCTGAAGAGTTTGTAAAAACATTGTTCCTGACGTATTGTAAGGCTGCCCCGGTGTTCAGGGGTCTTCCTCCTTTGTGTCTGAGCCCTCTCAACGCATCTGCGACATCGTCATTTGTTTGATACGTGTTCAGATAGAATTGGACCTCTGCTTCTCTGCTGAACTGGACCACTGATACACGGTCCCTGTTCTCGCCCACATTGAGTTTTCCGACCACTCTTTCAACAAAATCACGCATGGCAGAGAAGCTGTTCCTTGTGCCTTCAGAACCATCCAGTAGGAAAACAACATCCTTTTTGGCAGTGTCCACTGAGAAAAGACAGGATGATAAAGAGAGTAATGCTTTCCTAAAAAGATTGTTAAAACTGGCTTATGCCAGCCGGGTGATTAGTATTAGTATGTGCTCTCTTCTGCTTTAATCCGACACTTTTGTCCCACACACTACAGTGCAACCCTAACAATACTATTTATGCTGATAACTAAAATTGACTGAAAGTATTTCACATCTGATTGTGTTTTCATAAGAGTTCTGCTTGACCTTGCGGCCAGGAAATGTCAATATTAGACAACATACCAGTTGGAGGTGGTGTTTCTGGAGTGACGTCTGTAACTACAGCCTCCATGGAGGCCTGAAGTTGCTGTTGGACACTGGGAAGGTCACTGAATTCAGACACGGACAGGGCATAACTGGGCTCATAGGATATCTTCTGCAGTTCTCGACTGTCAGAGCCTCTGCTTCCAATTGCAAAGGTCAGCACACCCATCTGTTTGAGAGCAGAGGACGGTTCCTCAACGCTGTCAAAAGATCTTCCACCGCTTAGTAATACCAGCACTTGTGGAACTCCCTCTGGCCGCCTGCTTCCGGCAGAAGGAGTGAAGACGTTTTCCCTCAAGTACTGGAGAGCTGCTCCAGTGTTCAGGGGTCTTCCGCCTTTGTGCCTCAAGCCTCTGACAGAATCAAGGATCTGGCTTTTCCTGGTGTAAGTGTTCAGATAAAACTGGACGGCTGGATCTCTGCTGTACTGCACCACCGAGACACGGTCTCTGTTGTCATCCACACTGAGTGTCTCTACTACTTTTTGGACAAAGTCTCGCATAGCTGCGAAGCCGCTTCTAGTACCATCAGATCCATCCAGCAAGAACACAACATCCCTTCCACTTGGCTGTCTCACCACTAGGGGGAGAAAAGATGATTTTAAACATATTTAGCATGGCTGAGTAACTCCTTTCTGTCTGTCTGTGCTACACAAAATGGCTTAGCACCTAACGTTACTCACTCTCACTGGACACTACCTGCTCTGATAGTGTCACAGTCCAATTGAAAAGTTATGTCCTGTAAATCTAACGTGGATGTGATGAAGTTTTTAAGAGTACAAAATGTGTCACTTTCTTACCAGTCACTGTTGGTGTCATGGCCATAGCCCTTACTGTGCTCAGGGTTGCAGAGAGCTGTTCTTGAACAGCGGGCAGATCGGTGAAGTCAGACACTGACAGAGCATAGGTAGGCTCATACGATAACTTCTGCAGCTCTCTGCTGTCAGCTGTCCTTGTTCCAATTCCAATAACAACAATACCCTGCTGTTTCAGAGCAGAGGCTGGAATGTCGATACTGTCATAAGACCTTCCTCCTGTTAAGAGTATCAACATCTGTGGAACACCTTGCGAGCGCCGACTCCCAGAAGAGTTTGTAAAAACATTGTCCCTGACGTATTGTAAGGCTGCCCCGGTGTTCAGAGGTCTTCCTCCTTTGTGTCTGAGCCCTCTCACCGCATCTGTGACATCGTCATTTGTTTGATACGTGTTCAGATAGAATTGGACCTCTGCTTCTCTGCTGAACTGGACCACTGATACACGGTCCCTGTTCTCGCCCACATTCAGTTTTTCCACCACTCTTTCAACAAAATCACGCATGGCAGGGAAGCCATTCCTTGTGCTATCAGAACCATCCAGGAGGAAAACAACATCCTTTTTGGCAGTGTCCACTGAGAAAAGACAGGAAGATAAAGAGTTTAAACCTTTCCTAAAACGATTGTCAAAACTGGCTCTAACCAGTAAGGCCATCTACAATAGCATGTGCTCACTACTGCTCTAATCTGACAATGTTTGTCCCGTACACTACAGTGCCCGGCCAAAACTATTCATACGTACAACTTAATTAGAATGAAAGTGTATCACATCTGATGATATTTTTTAAGACCTCTGCTTGACCCGGCGGTAAGAAAATCTCGATGTTAGACAACCTACCAGTTGGAGTTAGTGTTTCTGGAGTGACGTCAATAACTACAGTCTCCATGGAGGCTTGAAGTTGCTGTTGGACACTGGGAAGGTCACTGAATTCAGACACGGACAGGGCATAACTGGGCTCATAGGATATCTTCTGCAGTTCTCGACTGTCAGAGCCTCTGCTTCCAATTGCAAAGGTCAGCAAACCCATCTGTTTGAGAGCAGAGGATGGTTCCTCAACGCTGTCAAAAGATCTTCCACCACTTAGTAATACCAGCACTTGTGGGACTCCCTCTGGCCGCCTGCTTCCAGCAGAAGGAGTGAAGACGTTTTCCCTCAAGTACTGGAGAGCTGCTCCAGTGTTCAGGGGTCTTCCACCTTTGTGCCTCAAGCCTCTGACAGAATCAAGGATCTGGCTTTTCCTGGTGTAAGTGTTCAGATAAAACTGGACGGCTGGATCTCTGCTGAACTGCACCACCGAGACACGGTCTCTGTTGTCATCCACACTGAGTGTCTCTACTACGTTTTGGACAAAGTCTCGCATAGCTGCGAAGCCGCTTCTAGTACCATCAGACCCATCCAGCAAGAACACAACATCTCTTCCACTTGGCTGTTTCACCACTAGGGGGAGAAAAGATGATTTTTAAACATATTTAGTATGGCTGAGTGACTCTTTCCTGTCTGTCTCTGATACACAAAATGGCTAAGCACCTAACTTACGATATTACTCGCTTTCACAGGACACTACCTGCTCTGATAGTATCACTGCCTAATTGAGGAATTTTTCCTGTAAGTCTTATATGAATATGCTGAAGTTTTAAGAGTAAAAAATGTGTCACTTTCTTACCAGTCACTGTTGGTGTCATGGCCGTAGCCCTTACTGTGCTCATGGTGGCAGAGAGCTGTTCCTGAACAGCGGGCAGATCAGTGAAGTCAGACACTGACAGAGCATAGGTAGGCTCATACGATAACTTCTGCAGCTCTCTGCTGTCAGCTGTCCTTGTTCCAATGCCAATCACAACAATACCTTGCTTTTTTAGAGCAGAGGCTGGAGTGTCGACACTGTCATTAGACCTTCCTCCTGTTAAGAGGATCAACATCTGCGGAACGCCGTGCGAGCGCCGACTCCCAGAAGAGTTTGTAAAAACATTGTCCCTGACGTATTGTAAGGCTGCCCCGGTGTTCAGGGGTCTTCCTCCTTTGTGTCTGAGCCCTCTCACCGCATCTGCGACATCGTCATTTGTTTGATATGTGTTCAGATAGAATTGGACCTCTGCTTCTCTGCTGAACTGGACCACTGATACACGGTCCATGTTCTCGCCCACATTAAGTTTTCCGACCACTCGTTTAACAAAATCCCGCATGGCAGGGAAGCTATTCCTTGTGCTATCAGAACCATCCAGGAGGAAAACAACATCCTTTTTGGCAGTGTCCACTGAGAAAAGACAGGAAGATAAAGAGTTTAAGTCTTTCCTAAAAAGATTGTCAAAACTGGAATTTGAGGACTTGCTTCTGTTGCCCCACAAGTATTTTCTCTTATCTCTGCAGAACTGAGTTTCTTTTACAGTATGTACTGAGCACATACCAATCAGTATTAGTATGTGCTCTCTTCTGCTGTAATCCGAAGTTTTTGTCCCGGACACTACAGTGCAACCATAACAATACTATTCATGCTGACAACTAAAATTGACCAAAAGTATTTCACATCTGATAATGTATTTATAAGATTTCTGCTTGATCTTGTTGCAAGAAAATTTCAAAGTTAGACAACATACCAGTTGGAGTTAATGTTTCTTGAGTGACATCAATAACTACAGACTCCATGGAGGCTTGAAGTTGCTGTTGGACACTGGGAAGGTCACTGAATTCAGACACGGACAGGGCATAATTGGGCTCATAGGATATCTTCTGCAGTTCTCGACTGTCAGAGCCTCTGCTTCCAATTGCAAAGGTCAGCACACCCATCTGTTTGAGAGCAGAGGACGGTTCCTCAATGCTGTCAAAAGATCTTCCACCGCTTAGTAATACCAGCACTTGTGGGACTCCCTCTGGCCGCCTGCTTCCGGCAGAAGGAGTGAAGACGTTTTCCTTCAAGTACTGGAGAGCTGCTCCAGTGTTCAGGGGTCTTCCACCTTTGTGTCTCAAGCCTCTGACAGAATCAAGGATCTGGCTTTTCCTGGTGTAAGTGTTCAGATAAAACTGGACGGCTGGATCTCTGCTGTACTGCACCACCGAGACATGGTCTCTGTTGTCATCCACAATGAGTGTGTCTACTACTCTTTGGACAAAGTCTCGCATAGCTGCGAAGCCACTTCTAGTACCATCAGATCCATCCAGCAAGAAGACAACATCCCTTCCACTTGGCTGTTTCACCACTATGGGGAGAAAAGATGATTTGAAACATATTTAGCATGGCTGAGTGACTCTTTCCTGTCTGTCTCTGCTACACTAAATGGCTAAGCACCTAACTTCCAATGTTACTCGCATTTACTGGAAACTACCTGCTGTGATAGTGTCGCTTCCTGATTGCGAAGTTTTTACCTTATAATCTTACAGGGATGTGCTGAAGTTTTTAAGAGTAAAAAATGTGTCACTTTCTTACCAGTCACTGTTGGTGTCATGGCCGTAGCCCTTACTGTGCTCATGGTGGCAGAGAGCTGTTCTTGAACAGCGGGCAGATCGGTGAAGTCAGACACTGACAGAGCATAGGTAGGCTCGTACGATAACTTCTGCATCTCACTGCTGTCAGCTGTCCTTGTTCCAATTCCAATCACTACAATACCCTGCTGTTTCAGAGCAGAGGCTGGAGTGTCGACTCTGTCATAAGACCTTCCTCCTGTTAAGAGTATCAACAACTGTGGTACACCTTGTGAGGGCCGACTCCCTGAAGAGTTTGTAAAAACATTGTCCCTGACGTATTGTAAGGCTGCCCCGGTGTTCAGGGGTCTTCCTCCTTTGTGTCTGAGCCCTCTCACTGCATCTGCGACATCGTCATTTGTTTGATACGTGTTCAGATAGAATTGGACCTCTGCTTCTCTGCTGAACTGGACCACTGATACACGGTCCCTGTTCTCGCCCACATTAAGTTTTCTGACCACTCGTTCAACAAAATCCCGCATGGCAGGGAAGCCATTCCTTGTGCTATCAGAACCATCCAGGAGGAAAACAACGTCCTTTTTGGCAGTGTCCACTGAGAAAAGACAGGAAGATAAAGAGATTAAGCCTTTCCTAAAAAGATTGTCAAAACTGTCTCTTGCCAGCAAGGTTATCTGCAATAGCATGTGCTCTCTTCTGATCTAACCCGACAATATTTGTTACAGTGCAACCCTAACAATACTATTCATGCTGACAACTAAATTTGAATGAAAGTATTTTACATCTGACGATGTTTTTAGGAGTTCTGCCTTACCCTGTGACCAGAAAATGTCAATGTTAGACAACATACCAGACGGAGATTGTGTTTCTGGAGTAACGTCAGTAACTACAGTCTCCATTGAGGCTTGAAGTTGCTGTTGGACACTGGGAAGGTCACTGAATTCAGATACGGACAGGGCATAACTGGGCTCATAGGATATCTTCTGCAGTTCTCGACTGTCAGAGCCTCTGCTTCCAATTGCAAAGGTCAGCACACCCATCTTTTTGAGAGCAGAGGACGGTTCCTCAACGCTGTCAAAAGATCTTCCACCGCTTAGTAATACCAGCACTTGTGGGACTCCCTCTGGCCGCCTGCTTCCGGCAGAAGGAGTGAAGACGTTTTCCTTCAAGTACTGGAGAGCTGCTCCAGTGTTCAGGGGTCTTCCACCTTTGTGTCTCAAGCCTCTGACAGAATCAAGGATCTGGCTTTTCCTGGTGTAAGTGTTCAGATAAAACTGGACGGCTGGATCTCTGCTGTACTGCACCACCGAGACACGGTCTCTGTTGTCATCCACACTGAGTGTGTCTACTACTCTTTGGACAAAGTCTCGCATAGCCGCGAAGCCGCTTCTAGTACCATCAGATCCATCCAGCAAGAACACAACATCCCTTCCACTTGGCTGTTTCACCACTAGGTGGAGAAAAGATGATTTGAAACATATTTAGCATGGCTGAGTGACTCTTTCCTGTCTGTCTCTGCTACACTAAATGGCTAAGCACCTAACTTCCAATGTTACTCGCATTTACTGGAAACTACCTGCTGTGATAGTGTCGCTTCCTGATTGCGAAGTTTTTACCTTATAATCTTACAGGGATGTGCTGAAGTTTTTAAGAGTAAAAAATGTGTCACTTTCTTACCAGTCACTGTTGGTGTCATGGCCGTAGCCCTTACTGTGCTCATGGTGGCAGAGAGCTGTTCTTGAACAGCGGGCAGATCGGTGAAGTCAGACACTGACAGAGCATAGGTAGGCTCGTACGATAACTTCTGCATCTCACTGCTGTCAGCTGTCCTTGTTCCAATTCCAATCACTACAATACCCTGCTGTTTCAGAGCAGAGGCTGGAGTGTCGACTCTGTCATAAGACCTTCCTCCTGTTAAGAGTATCAACAACTGTGGTACACCTTGTGAGGGCCGACTCCCTGAAGAGTTTGTAAAAACATTGTCCCTGACGTATTGTAAGGCTGCCCCGGTGTTCAGGGGTCTTCCTCCTTTGTGTCTGAGCCCTCTCACTGCATCTGCGACATCGTCATTTGTTTGATACGTGTTCAGATAGAATTGGACCTCTGCTTCTCTGCTGAACTGGACCACTGATACACGGTCCCTGTTCTCGCCCACATTAAGTTTTCTGACCACTCGTTCAACAAAATCCCGCATGGCAGGGAAGCCATTCCTTGTGCTATCAGAACCATCCAGGAGGAAAACAACGTCCTTTTTGGCAGTGTCCACTGAGAAAAGACAGGAAGATAAAGAGATTAAGCCTTTCCTAAAAAGATTGTCAAAACTGTCTCTTGCCAGCAAGGTTATCTGCAATAGCATGTGCTCTCTTCTGATCTAACCCGACAATATTTGTTACAGTGCAACCCTAACAATACTATTCATGCTGACAACTAAATTTGAATGAAAGTATTTTACATCTGACGATGTTTTTAGGAGTTCTGCCTTACCCTGTGACCAGAAAATGTCAATGTTAGACAACATACCAGACGGAGATGGTGTTTCTGGAGTAACGTCAGTAACTACAGTCTCCATTGAGGCTTGAAGTTGCTGTTGGACACTGGGAAGGTCACTGAATTCAGATACGGACAGGGCATAACTGGGCTCATAGGATATCTTCTGCAG
The DNA here is from genome assembly GCA_902685375.1 of Neostethus bicornis. Classification (NCBI taxonomy): domain Eukaryota; kingdom Metazoa; phylum Chordata; class Actinopteri; order Atheriniformes; family Phallostethidae; genus Neostethus; species Neostethus bicornis. Next base: position 2,966,854 of record LR738549.1, read on the forward strand.
TTCTCGACTGTCAGAGCCTCTGCTTCCAATTGCAAAGGTCAGCACACCCATCTTTTTGAGAGCAGAGGACGGTTCCTCAACGCTGTCAAAAGATCTTCCACCGCTTAGTAATACCAGCACTTGTGGGACTCCCTCTGGCCGCCTGCTTCCGGCAGAAGGAGTGAAGACGTTTTCCTTCAAGTACTGGAGAGCTGCTCCAGTGTTCAGGGGTCTTCCACCTTTGTGTCTCAAGCCTCTGACAGAATCAAGGATCTGGCTTTTCCTGGTGTAAGTGTTCAGATAAAACTGGACGGCTGGATCTCTGCTGTACTGCACCACCGAGACACGGTCTCTGTTGTCATCCACACTGAGTGTGTCTACTACTCTTTGGACAAAGTCTCGCATAGCCGCGAAGCCGCTTCTAGTACCATCAGATCCATCCAGCAAGAACACAACATCCCTTCCACTTGGCTGTTTCACCACTAGGGGGAGAAAAGATGATTTGAAACATATTTAGCATGGCTGAGTGACTCTTTCCTGTCTGTCTCTGCTACACTAAATGGCTAAGCACCTAACTTCCAATGTTACTCGCATTTACTGGAAACTACCTGCTGTGATAGTGTCGCTTCCTGATTGCGAAGTTTTTACCCTATAATCTTACAGGGATGTGCTGAAGTTTTTAAGAGTAAAAAATGTGTCACTTTCTTACCAGTCACTGTTGGTGTTATGGCCGTAGCCCTTACTGTGCTCATGGTGGCAGAGAGCTGTTCTTGAACAGCGGGCAGATCGGTGAAGTCAGACACTGACAGAGCATAGGTAGGCTCGTACGATAACTTCTGCATCTCACTGCTGTCAGCTGTCCTTGTTCCAATTCCAATCACTACAATACCCTGCTGTTTCAGAGCAGAGGCTGGTGTGTCGACTCTGTCATAAGACCTTCCTCCTGTTAAAAGGATCAACAACTGTGGTACACCTTGTGAGGGCCGACTCCCTGAAGAGTTTGTAAAAACATTGTCCCTGACGTATTGTAAGGCTGCCCCGGTGTTCAGGGGTCTTCCTCCTTTGTGTCTGAGCCCTCTCACTGCATCTGCGACATCGTCATTTGTTTGATACGTGTTCAGATAGAATTGGACCTCTGCTTCTCTGCTGAACTGGACCACTGATACACGGTCCCTGTTCTCGCCCACATTAAGTTTTCTGACCACTCGTTCAACAAAATCCCGCATGGCAGGGAAGCCATTCCTTGTGCTATCAGAACCATCCAGGAGGAAAACAACGTCCTTTTTGGCAGTGTCCACTGAGAAAAGACAGGAAGATAAAGAGATTAAGCCTTTTCTAAAAAGATTGTCAAAACTGTCTCTTGCCAGCAAGGTTATCTGCAATAGCATGTGCTCTCTTCTGATCTAACCCGACAATATTTGTCCCAGACACTACAGTGCAACCCTAACAATACTATTCATGCTGACAACTAAATTTGAATGAAAGTATTTTACATCTGACGATGTTTTTAGGAGTTCTGCCTTACCCTGTGACCAGAAAATGTCAATGTTAGACAACATACCAGATGGAGATGGTGTTTCTGGAGTAACGTCAGTAACTACAGTCTCCATTGAGGCTTGAAGTTGCTGTTGGACACTGGGAAGGTCACTGAATTCAGACACGGACAGGGCATAACTGGGCTCATAGGACATCTTCTGCAGTTCTCGACTGTCAGAGCCTCTGCTTCCAATTGCAAAGGTCAGCACACCCATCTTTTTGAGAGCAGAGGACGGTTCCTCAACGCTGTCAAAAGATCTTCCACCGCTTAGTAATACCAACACTTGTGGAACTCCCTCTGGACGCCTGCTTCCAGCAGAAGGAGTGAAGACGTTTTCCCTCAAGTACTGGAGAGCTGCTCCAGTGTTCAGGGGTCTTCCGCCTTTGTGCCTCAAGCCTCTGACAGAATCAAGGATCTGGCTTTTCCTGGTGTAAGTGTTCAGATAAAACTGGACGGCTGGATCTCTGCTGTACTGCACCACCGAGACACGGTCTCTGTTGTCATCCACACTGAGTGTCTCTACTACTTTTTGGACAAAGTCTTGCATAGCTGCAAAGCCGCTGCTAGTGCTATCAGATCCATCCAGCAAGAACACAACATCCCTTCCACTTGGCTGTCTCACCACTAGGGAGACAAAAGATGATTTCAAACATATTTAGCATGGCTGAGTGACTCTTTCCTGTCTGTCTCTGCTACACAAAATGGCTAAGGATTTAACTTACAACGATATTCGCTTTCACTGGACACTACCTGCTCTGATAGTGTCACTGCCTGATTGCGAAGTTATTTCCTGTAAGTCTTACATGGCTGTGATGATGTTTTTTAGAGTAAAAAATGTGTCACTTTCTTACCAGTCACTGTTGGTGTCATGGCCGTAGCCCTTACTGTGCTCAGGGTTGCAGAGAGCTGTTCTTGAACAGCGGGCAGATCAGTGAAGTCAGACACTGACAGAGCATAGGTAGGCTCATACGATAACTTCTGCAGCTCTCTGCTGTCAGCTGTCCTTGTTCCAATGCCAATCACAACAATACCCTGCTGTTTCAGAGCAGAGGCTGGAATGTCGACACTGTCATAAGACCTTCCTCCTGTTACGAGGATCAACATCTGTGGAACACCTTGCGACCGCCGACTACCCCAAGAGTTTGTAAAAACATTGTCCCTGACGTATTGTAAGGCTGCCCCGGTGTTCAGGGGTCTTCCTCCTTTGTGTCTGAGCCCTCTCACCGCATCTGCCACATCGTCATTTGTTTGATATGTGTTCAGATAGAATTGGACCTCTGCTTCTCTGCTGAACTGGACCACTGATACACGGTCCCTGTTCTCGCCCACATTGAGGTTTTCCACCACTCGTTCAACAAAATCACGCATGGCAGGGAAGCCATTCCTTGTGCTATCAGAACCATCCAGGAGGAAAACAACATCCTTTTTGGCAGTGTCCACTGAGAAAAGACAGGAAGATAAGGAGTTTATGCCTTTCTTAAACAGATTGTCAAAACTGGCTCTTGCCGGCAAGGTTATCTGCAATAGCATGTGCTCTCTTCTGATCTAACCCGACAATATTTGTCCCAGACACTACAGTGCAACCCTAACAATACTAATCATGCTGACAACTAAATTTGAATGAAAGTATTTTACATCTGACGATGTTTTTAGGAGTTCTGCTTGACCCTGTGGCCAGAAAATGTCAATGTTAGACAACATACCAGTTGGAGTTGGTGTTTCTGGAGTGACATCAATAACTACAGTCTCCATTGAGGCTTGAAGTTGCTGTTGGACACTGGGAAGGTCACTGAATTCAGACACGGACAGGGCATAACTGGGCTCATAGGCTATCTTCTGCAGTTCTCGACTGTCAGAACCTCTGCTTCCAATTGCAAAGGTCAGCACACCCATCTGTTTGAGAGCAGAGGATGGTTCCTCAACGCTGTCAAAAGATCTTCCGCCGCTTAGTAATACCAGCATTTGTGGAACTCCCTCTGGCCGCCTGCTTCCAGCAGAAGGAGTGAAGACGTTTTCCTTCAAGTACTGGAGAGCTGCTCCAGTGTTCAGGGGTCTTCCACCTTTGTGCCTCAAGCCTCTGACAGAATCAAGGATCTGGCTTTTCCTGGTGTAAGTGTTCAGATAAAACTGGACGGCTGGATCTCTGCTGTACTGCACCACCGAGACACGGTCTCTGTTGTCATCCACACTGAGTGTCTCTACTACTTTTTGGACAAAGTCTCGCATTGCTGCGAAACCGTTTCTAGTACCATCAGATCCATCCAGCAAGAACACAACATCCCTTCCACTTGGCTGTCTCACCACTAGGGAGACAAAAGAATTTTTCAAACATATTTAGCATGGCTGTGTGACTCTTTCCTGTCTGACTCTGCTACACAAAATGGCTAAGCACCTAACTTGCAATGTTACTCGCTTTCACTGGAACCTACCTGCTCTGATGGTGTCACTGCCTCATTAAGAAGTTATTTCCCCTAAATCTTACATGAATGTGCTGAAGTTTTAAGAGTATAAAATGTGTCACTTTCTTACCAGTCACTGTTGGTGTCAGGGTCGTAGCCCTTACTGTGCTCATGGTGGCAGAGAGCTGTTCCTGAACAGCGGGCAGATCAGTGAAGTCAGACACTGACAGAGCATAGGTAGGCTCATACGATAACTTCTGCAGCTCTCTGCTGTCAGCTGTCCTTGTTCCAATGCCAATCACAACAATACCCTGCTGTTTCAGAGCAGAGGCTGGAGTGTCGACACTGTCATAAGACCTTCCTCCTGTTAATACGATCAACATCTGTGGAACACCTTGCGAGCGCCGACTCCCCGAAGAGTTTGTAAAAACATTGTCCCTGACGTATTGTAAGGCTGCCCCGGTATTCAGGGGTCTGCCTCCTTTGTGTCTGAGCCCTCTCACCGCATCTGCGACATCGTCATTTGTTTGATATGTGTTCAGATAGAATTGGACCTCTGCTTCTCTGCTGAACTGGATCACAGATACACGGTCCGTGTTCTCGCCCACATTAAGTTTTCCGACCACTCGTTCAACAAAATCCCGCATGGCAGGGAAGCCATTACTTGTGCTATCAGAACCATCCAGGAGGAAAACAACATCCTTTTTGGCAGTGTCCACTGAGAAAAGACAGGAAGATAAAGAGAGTAATGCTTTCCTAAAAAGATTGTCAAAACTGGAATTTGAGGACTTGCTCCTGTTGCCCCACAAGTATTTTCTCTTATCTCTGCAGAACTGAGTTTCTTTTACAGTATGTACTGAGCACATACCAATCAGTATTAGTATGTGCTCTCTTCTGCTGTAATCCGAAGTTTTTGTCCCAGACACTACAGTGCAACCATAACAATACTATTCATGCTGACAACTAAAATTGACCAAAAGTATTTCTCATCTGATAATGTATTTATAAGATTTCTGCTTGATCTTGTTGCCAGAAAATTTCAAAGTTAGACAACATACCAGTTGGAGTTAGTGTTTCTGGAGTGACATCAGTAACTACAGTCTCCATGGAGGCTTGAAGTTGCTGTTGGACACTGGGAAGTTCACTGAATTCAGATACGGACAGGGCATAACTGGGCTCATAGGCTATCTTCTGCAGTTCTCGACTGTCAGAGCCTCTGCTTCCAATTGCAAAGGTCAGCACACCCATCTGTTTGAGAGCAGAGGACGGTTCCTCAACGCTGTCAAAAGATCTTCCACCGCTTAGTAATACCAGCACTTGTGGAACTCCCTCTGGCCGCCTGCTTCCGGCAGAAGGAGTGAAGACGTTTTCCCTCAAGTACTGGAGAGCTGCTCCAGTGTTCAGGGGTCTTCCGCCTTTGTGCCTCAAGCCTCTGACAGAATCAAGGATCTGGCTTTTCCTGGTGTAAGTGTTCAGATAAAACTGGACGGCTGGATCTCTGCTGTACTGCACCACCGAGACACGGTCTCTGTTGTCATCCACACTGAGTGTCTCTACTACTCTTTGGACAAAGTCTTGCATAGCTGCGAAGCCGCTTCTAGTACCATCAGAACCATCCAGCAAGAACACAACATCTCTTCCACTTGGCTGTCTCACCACTAGAGGATCAAAAAATGATTTGAAACATATTTAGCATGGTTGAGTGACTCTTTCCTGTCTGTCTCTGCTTAATATATTGTTTAGTTTTTTATGGGATTCAATTTTAGACAAGCAGTGTTAAATGTTCACGTCTGCAGTACTCTTTATTTTCACTGTTTTTTTTTTTTCTTTTAATATCAGACACTTACTGATTACTATGTTTTGTTTTTGTACTGATGAACATTCCTGTATGGTAGGATGTTTCTTTTTCTAAGTGTCTTTTTTTAAAAAAAGAAAAATGTAAATAAGTAATGTCATGCCACAATTTTTCAGGCAATCATTATGTTTCGCAGCATTTTCCAATCAATTAAGTTAAATCAAAATGATAATTTTGTTAAATTGACTTGTTTTTTTCTTTTTACTTCTTACCTTCTTCAATTACTTGACCTCTTACATCAGATATTTGTTTCATCAAACTTTGTTGAAGGCGAGGAAGATTTATAAAGTCAGGGATGTAGAAGGCGCTATCTGAATCAGAAGAGATGGATTCCATCTCAGCCAAGTTGGACAATCTTGATCCTATTGCAAAGATCTTAACTCCTTCAGCCTTGAGTAGACTTGCTGGACCCTGGAGAGAATCTCTTGATCTTCCACCAGTAAAAACAACAAGAATCTGCTTGGTATTTCCCTCTGGCCGTCCTCCAACAATTGAACCAAACACATCTTTCTTCATAATCTGAAGAGCTGCTCCTAAAAATTGAGGCCGCCCACCTTTTGGTTTTAGGTTTGCGATATGTTTGAGGACATCGTCTTTTTTGTCATAACTATTCAGGCTGAAACTAATTACAGCATTGTTGCTGTACTGGACGACAGCGACCTTATCTTTTCCTTCATCCAAGTCAAAGCTTTGAACAAGTTGTGCAATAAATTCACGAATAGCACTGAACCTGCTCCTCATATCATCAGATCCATCAATGAGAAACACAATATCTCGTTGTACAGTAGAGCTTGGACCTGAAAAATTGTACACAAATGTTACAGTTGGTGTCGCTCCTAACCCTTATAACAGCAATGGTAGGTAGTACTATTAAAGCCACCAAACAATAAATTAAACATTCATCAAATTGCAAATCTTTATAAATAGTTTAGGTCTATTTACTCACTTTCTCCAGGGCTAACAGGTTTCAGAGAGGCAATGACAGAGATTAACTTTTCTCTCACAGGCGCAAAATCAGATTGCTCCGCAATCAAATATTCTGCTTTTGGAGCCAGTGTGTCCATCTCATATCTGTCTGCATCATTCAGATCAATTCCAAAAAGAACAGTTCCAGCATTTTTTAGTCTTTCTGATGGGCCTGAGATGTCATCCTGTGACCTCCCTCCACTTGCATGGATTAAGATTTGAGGGACTGTTTGCATGGCTCGGCTTCCATTTGGTGCAGTGAAGACTGTTTTCTGCACAAAATCAAGGGCCTTGCCCGTGTTCAAAATGGAGCCATCTTTAAGTTGTACATTATCTAAATGTTTCAAGACATCTTCCTTCTGAGAGTATTTGTTTAGGACAAATTCGACTGTGGGTTCTGTGCCGTACTGAATTAAAGCAACTTGCGCCTTTTCTCTACCAATGTCTATTTGTCTGACAAACTCTGTGACAAATTCCAAACTCAATCTTTTATTTGCTTGATTTACATCTGACCCACCAAGAAGAAAAACAATATCAACACTCTGGAGTTCTCTGTGTGCAGTTATAGTAGTGTCTGAAATGAATACAAACAAACAAGTTTTCAAATGCAATTTTCTGAAAACAGTTTCAAGTAGAGGGCAAAGCATTATTCTACAGCCATAATCTCTTCAATTTCTTACCAGTAGTTGGGAATTCTGTTGTTTCCCCCTTCAACCTGGCTTCCATGGTGGCAAATAAGTTTGGTAAATTGCTGTAGTTTGGAACATAGAAATAATATGCTGGTGTGAAAGAGATGGTTTGCATTTCCAAAGTGTCTGCATTCTTTGTTCCAATGCTAAATGTTTTTATTCCTTTATCCCTGAGGGCCTGTGCAGGTCCTCTGACATCATCTCCAGATCTTCCACCACTAAATATATACAGATACTGAGGGACCTGGTCCATCTTTCTGCCTCCAACAGAAGCAGCAAATACATTGTTCCTAACAAATGTAAGTGCTTTTCCGATGTTGAGAGGCCTTCCCAGTTTGTGTCTCATTGTTTTGATTGAATTTAGTACATCATTCTTTGAAGAATAAGAATTCAGGTAGAAATTGGCCGTGGCATCGCGGCTGTATTGAACAACAGCCACTTGGTCTGCATTGCTTCCAACATTTAGATTTTCAACCATTGTTTTGATAAAGTTTTTTATATCTTCAAATCCATCTCGTGATTCATATGATCCATCAATTAGAAAAACGACATCACTTTTCTGTGAATCTGCAACAAAGATGAAAGATATAAACAGCTGGGGGTTTTTTTACTGTATGTTACGACACTAAGAATTCATTAAAGTCGTTCACAAAAAGAAGGACTCTTACCAAAACCTACTGTGGGACCTGCCGCCGCTGCATCATGAGAAGCTTCTTTTAACAATGACAAAACATCTCTCTTAGTGGAATAAAGTTCTTCAAACCCAGAAACTGAGAGTGCATATTTTGGTTCTTGAGCTATAGTTTGTAGCTCTAGGGTGTCAGCTTCTGTTGTTCCAATAGCAACTGTAACTACGCCAGTATCCTTCAGCATCCTCACAGGGGTTCTTATGTCATCGCCAGATCGCCCACCAGTCAACAGTATCAATATTTGTGGGATTCCCATTTGAAATCTACTTCCAGACTCAGAAGTAAAAGCTTGTTCTCTCACATAATGTAGAGCTGCTCCAATATTTGGAGGAAAGCCTCCTTTGTGGGTCAGACCTCTTATTGCTTCAAAAACATCATTGTCTGTTTGGTAACGACCCAAGTTGAAATTCATCTCAGCTGAACTGCTGTACTGGACCACAGCCACATGGTCCCCCCATGCATCAATGTTCAGGTCTCTCACCACTCTCTCCACAAAATCTACCATATCAGGGAAACCCTGCTGAGAGTCATCGGAACCGTCTAGCAAAAACACAATGTCTCTTGCCGTCTGAGCTGCAATCAAACAGGAATCCAAACAATTATGATGAAATGCAATAACAACAATCACTGTACAAATGAGCATTCAAAAACCAAAGTGTGCTGAAATGTCCAGTGAGTGTGGATTAGTTGCTAAACAGTAATTATAAGGTCAGATATTTTACGTATTAAACTCTATGAAAGTTTCTACCATATTTGAACTTTTCCCACATTAAAAGCAAACCTGGACTGGTTTTGTTTTTTGTAAATTTCTTTAAAGCCTGTTTGAGCAATTTGCGCGTGATCCCTCCCCCATGTTTGGATACTATTTGAACACCAGATTACTCTCATATTTTGTTGATATTTATAGTCACATCAAAGAGTGTTATTTTTAGGTTGAGAAACTAAAAAAGAACATTTAAAGAATACAAGCTTGTTTTGCCAAATAGGTAGCTCTTGCACTATATTTGTGTGTATCTGTGTGGGACTAAATGGGACACAAGAGCAAATTTAGCGTTGAAAACTAAAGTGAACTACTGTATTTTCACGACCATAAGGTGCATATAAAAGTCTCATATGTTCTTCAAAATGAGCGGTGCGCCCTGTGTGTGTTGTGATTTTTAAGAGAAAGACTTTGCCCAAAGAGACGTTTCCAGCAGGCGTCATTATTAAGGCAAATGAAAAGGGCTGGATGGACGAGGAAATGATGAAAGAGTGGCTGAGGCAGGTGTATGTAAGGATGGACTGGTTTTTGTTTCACTGGATTTTTTTTTTCACGTGTCACCATCGCTTCTAATTTATAACTCTTTCCGTGCTCATCTCACCGCCGTCGTGAAAAAGACAAGTGAAGCAGATGAACACTACACTTGCTGTGATTCTGAAAGGTCTGACAAAGAAACTCCAACCGCTGGACATCAGCGTGAACCGGCCGTTCAAAGTAAGGCTGCGAGCAGCGTGGGAGCGATGGCTGACTAGAGGAGACCACAGCTTCATGAAGGGTGGAAGGCAGCGCCGGGTGAGTTACGCCACAGCTTGCCAGTGGATTGTAGATGCGTGGGCTAACGTGTCTGCTGGCACTTTTGTCCGAGCTTTCGCAAAAACACGCATAATTTCCGAGGAGCAGCACAATGCAGAAAGTGACTCTGACAGTGAGGAAAGTGAACCTGCAAGGTTGGATTTAGTGCAGCTGTTAGATTCTGAAACAGAGGATGAGGACTTGGATGGATTTGATAAATGATTTTATGACGACTGTAACTAATATTCAAATAAAGACAACCAAACTCAGTTTTACTCCCGATCTATTTTTAAATACACACACTTGTCTGCTTGTGTGTGTGTTGTTCTACAGCGGACAGACATAGTAGAGGATATGTATATAAAACCTGCACCTTATCATAAAGTTCGCCTTATGTGTGTGTTAAATACAGAGCATCTGAAACTGGGACTGCACCTTTTAATATGATGTGCCTTTTGGTCGTGAAAATATAGTAAATAAATGTGTTTACAAATTGTTTTTTGGCAAGTATCACATTTCTGTGCTAAGACAAAGAAATATATTTATCTGTATGCACTCTGCTATGAGATGAGATGAGATCTATTACCCCACAAAAAGTTTCAAAGAAGTCGTGTAGTTCACAGAATGGGAGAGCTTTCGCTTACCATTTGAAATTGATGTGATAGCTTGTTTTTCATTCCTCTTAAAGTATGAGAAGATTTTACTTTCAATATCTGACAAGCTACTAGAATCAGTTGCTAGGAAAGCCCGTCTGGCCTCCTGTGCAATGGTCTGAATCTCAAGGATGTCGGCGTTCTTTATTCCCACCACAAAAATGGTCACACCAATTTCCCTCAACTCTTCCACAGCATTTCTGACATCATCACTGGACCTCCCACCAGTTAAAAGAAGCAGAACCTGAGGGATGCCCTGTTGGCGTCTACTTCCAGCCGGGACTGTCAAAACATTATTTTTCACATAACTCAAGGCTGTGCCAGTATTGAGGGACGTGCCTCCAATATGCCTCAGTCTCTGCACGTTATCTGCAACGCTCTGCTTAGTTTTGTGGGTGTTCAGGAAAAAACCGACAGCAGGTTTTTGGCTGTATTGCACTACAGAAATGCGATTTTCATTTTCATCCACACGTAGTTTCTTCACCATTCTCGCAACAAAGCCACGCATTCCTTCAAATTGATCCTGCATGTCATCTGATGAATCCAACAAAAAAACTACATCCCGTTTATGGGGTCCTCCTTCGTCTGTCGAACCTTAACAAACCAGAAATTACAGGCATATAATGCTGACTAGACAACTTTTAAAATGATCAAAATAAAAGATGTGAACATAATCTTACCTATTGCACTTTGTGTTTTTATTCTAGGCTGCTGCTTTGGCACTCGTTTAACAAAAGACACAAGTTGCTGTTGAATGCTTCCAATATCATCCAATTTAAGTATGGAAAAAGCATAGGAGGGATTATGTGCAATCACTTGGAGCTCAATTATATCAGCGTCTTTGGTGCCAATGCAAAAAGGAACAATTTGTTCCTGTTTCAAAGCAGCAGCAGCCCTTTCAATATCATCTCCAGATTGCCCCGCACTCAGCAATATTAATATTTGTGGGACGCCATCCTCATGGCGACTACCAGAGTCTTGTGTGAAAGTATTGGTTCTCACATAATGCAGTGCAGCTCCAGTGTTGCGGGATCTGCCTCCTTTATGCTTCAGCATTTGAACTGCCATCACAACATCTTGTTTTTCCGTGAAGGTGTTCAAATCAAAATATGTTTCTGGATCTTGGCTATATTGGATTACAGAAACTCGATCTTGGTTCTCCCCAACATTGAGTGACTCTACAACTTGTTGAACAAATTGTTTCACTGTTTGGAAGCCACTTTGTGTGACATCTGATCCATCCAAAAGAAACACTATGTCTCTTTGAGGGGAGTCTAATTCAACTAGAAAAAACAGAAACACTTTGTTTAAAAAAAGCATTGGTAATTTTATACCTGACAAGGAAAAACTGGAAAAACGGAACAAGTTGCAAAATAATTCAATCTACAAAATTAGTTTCTCACAATAAGGGGTTAAAGATACAGTTCAATGGACTGAAAAAAGTACATTCAGAAAAATAATCCTCTTTCACAAATGAAAGATGATGGTGCCTAGTTAGATCTTTTTTTTTTTTGTCAATGATGAAGTTATCATTGGCTCAAGGAAGAGCTAAAGTTCAGAACGGAAGCTTTCTGAGAATCGAAGCAAAATGAGATCCAAACAAAAAAGACGCAAGCAGGTCAGTCCGTCTTGAAAAAAAAGAAGAATTGAAGCAACATGAAACAGATCGACCGATCTGTTCAATGATGATACAGTTTCATTGTCAGTTAAAGCCAGCATGACCGCGAGAACAGGAACATAGGTAAGAAGACTTGTGAACTTGTTGTTGAGAACTCATCAGACTTCTTACCCACAAGACTAGAAGATTCAGTTTGCATCTTCGCCTGGACAAATGCAGCTAATCCTGGCTGAATGGACAAAAGTTCACCAAAAGCAGGTAATTTAAAAAGAAATCTCGATGACATGGCAATTTTCTGAAGTTCCTCTTCCTTGGAGTTTATCATCCCAATGGCAAAAGAATGAACACCCATTTGCTTTAATTTCAACGCACTGGTGGAAACATCATCACTGGATTCGCCTCCAGTCAGTAAAAACAGAATCTGAGGGACTTCTTTTTGGCGTCTACTTCCAGTTGATGCGGTGAAAAGATGTTCTTGGACAAACTGTAGAGCAGCTCCTATATTCCGATGTCTTCCACCTTTATGAACAAGACTTCTTACAGCATTGATGACAGCCTTTTTGGATGTGTGAGTCATTAAGTTAAAGTAGACTTTAGTGTCATTGCTGAATGTCGCAACAGCAATGTGAACTTTATCTTTGCCAATGTCCAGCTCTTCTGCCATCCTCCTAAGAAACTCCCGAAAGGCTGGAAATCCATTTCTGGAGTCATCGGACCCATCAAGGAGAAAGACTATGTCCCTCTTAATGCTTTGCAATCCAGCTGATTGATATATAAATAAATGAAAAGATAGTTCTGAGCTGATTATCAAAACGTATAAGCAAGTTAAAGAATGATGTGAAAGCGTACAAGACGTATTATAACAGTGACAATGATGTGAAACATTGCATAAACAGCCATGACATAAAAAATATTTACATGAAAAAAAAATCACGACATACTCTTGAAACCATTGTAAAATTTAAACAAATTAAAGTCATACCAGTGTCCACATAAAATTTAAATGTAGTGGCCTTACCTACTAAATCGGGGATTCCGCTTATGGTTTCTTCATTGTCTTTTTGTACATTCAGTGCAGAAACAAGTTGCAAATGGATTGAAGATAACTGGGAGAAGTCATTGACTTCATAAATGAAATCAGGTTTTAGTGCAACCATCTCCAGCTCTGCAATATCAGCATCCCCAACTCCAACCCCCAACGACACAATCTCATGCTCCTTCAGAGCCAACGCCGGTCCTCTCACATTATCTGAGGAGGGTTTGCTGCTTAAAAGAATTAAAATTTGGGGGACTCCTTCTAATCTTCGACTTCCCATGGAAGAAGTAAACACTCTGTGCCTCACAAACTGCAGAGCAGTGCCAATGTTAAGTCGCCTTCCACCAATATGCTTCAGAGCAGCAATAGCATTAATGGTGTGATTCTTTGTTTTGTGAGAATTTAGAAAAAAGTTGACCTTTGGGCTATCAGAGCATTGAACCACAGACACCCGGTCTTGGTTCTCAGCCACATGGAGTCTTTCCACTATGTTTTTAACAAAGTGCTTTATGTCTGGGAATCCATCTCTGCTGTTATCAGAGCCATCCAGCAGAAACACAATATCTCTTTTTATAGCACTGTTTTGCGCTGAGACACAAACAAGATTCAGTTATTTTGATGAAGCATCAACAGACCAAACAGTTTTCTTTCTCCAAAACCAAGCTCAGCATACCATTGAAAAAATTTGTCCTACCTTCCTCCAGCACAACCGTCAACTCTTCTTTGGGAAGGCTCACGTAGTTATTGAGCTTTTGTGGAATTGTGTCAAGCTCGGTGAATTCTTGCACAGTGAAGGCAAATGAAGGGTTGTGTGAAATGGCTTCAATCTGCTTTGGATCTGCATTCTTGACACCAACACCAAATGGTACCACTCCTTCAGTCTTCAGTTCCCCAGCTGGTTCTTTGACATTATCCATAGATCTGTCGGCAGCCAAAACTATCAAAAACTGGGGTACGTTTTGATCTGCTCGGCTTCCATGTGCCTCAGACATGATGGTGTCCTTCATAAATCTCAGTGCAGATCCGGTATTTAGGCTACGTCCGCCAGCCAACACCATCCTATTGACTGCATCGATCACCTCTGCTTTGGTTTTAAACGTGTTGAGATAGAAATTCGGGGTTGGCCTCTCACTATGCTGAACCACCGAAACACGTACTTTGTCAATTCCAATGTCAAGAGGTTCAATCACTTTTCTGATAAAATTCCGGATGTGGACGAAATCTGCTCTGACAGCATCTGTGCCGTCAATGAGGAAAGCCACATCTCTTTCATCACCGGTAAGCTCACCTGAGAAGAAGTAAAACAGAAAGATTAATCATTTTTATGAGATATCTTTTGTTTTGATAGATTAATCACATATTTTTATATAAGAATACAAGGGCAAGTAAAACAAGTGCAATACTAACTGTCAATGGCTGTTATCACATCTGTGTCACCAACCACTGTTATCAGCTTTGGCATGACAACTTCAGCCAAAGCTGGCAAACCAGAGAAGCTTTGCGCATGATAAGCCAAATCTGGAACAAAGGCCACCGTCCTCAGTAATTCTTCATCTGCTTGTCCAGAACTGACTGTGAAAGTCAGAATGCCTTCCAAAGCCAATTTATTAGCGACAGATTCGAGCTGATCTTGGGCTGGGCCACCTGTAATCAAGACCAAGACCTGCTGAACTCCGTTCCTTCTGCGAGATCCTGTTGCTGACCGAAACATATTTTCCGAAGCATAATTCATTGCAGCTCCTGTGTTCAGCACTGAGCCACCCATCAGCCTGAGTTGGGAGATTTTATTCACAATTTCATTTCTGGTTTGGTAGCTGTTGAGGTAAAATTCAATTCTTTGCTGGTAGGAAAATTGCAAGAGTCCAATTTGAACTCGGTCAGGGCCAATCTCCAGCTGGTTGACAATATTGATCATGAAGTCTCTGATGTAAGGCAAGTTACTGCTTCCAACATAGTTTGACCCGTCGACAAGGAAGACAATGTCCCGAATTACTCGTTGTGTACGGACTGTTGTGACCACCACATCTTAAAAAAAAACAAAAAACAAAAAAAAAACAATCAAATTGTTAGTGCCATTAATCATCAACTACAAATTTCACACAAAAATAAAGTCTGTCTGATTCACAAGTCACACAGATTAAAGTAGTACCTGTAACATCTGCGTCTGTAGGCCCCTCTGTCACTACCGTCCCAGCTAGAGTGGACAGAGCATTGATGATTGGTTTCGGGTTGCGAACTATTTGGCGGAAATCCTTTTGGAAGAACACAAGTTCTTCAGAAAAGGCAATTTGGTTCAGCTCAGCCTCATCAGCTGCTTTAGAGCCTGCAGCTAAAGTAAGTACACCCATTCCCTGCAGGGCCAGGGCAGGTTCTACCACGCTGTCACTGGATTTTTTGCTGGTGAACAGCAAAACAAGCTGGGGGACCCTCTGGCGGATCCTGCTGCCTCTATCTTCGCGCAGCATGTTTGTCCGCACAAAGTCCAAAGCCGCTCCAATGTTGACTTCGTTTCCCGGTCTTGGTTTAATGATACCCAGTGCTGAAATTAATGAGTTTTTGGAACCGTGGCTGTTGAGATGCATGTCCACTCGAGGAGTTGTGGTGAATTCAGCGATACCCACTTGAACTCCACTTGGACCAATTGGCATAGTGCTAACAAAGCGCCTGATGAACTCGCGCACAGCGCCAATTGGTACTGACCCCATCGTGCTGTCGATCAGAAAAATGATGTCACGGTTTCCGACGGCCACATCTGAAAAGGAGAAAACTAAATTAGAATAAAATGTATTTTTGTTTGAGTCATCATGACATCATTGAGTTTTCACCATTTTAATCTGTTTTAGGTGAGTTTTCCAGAGTAATTATTAAACTTGCTGATCATCTTTCACACCAACAACATCCATTTCCACCTTCACAACATCCATAAACCTCCACTTTGGTCTTCCTCTCAATTTTCTGCCTGGCAGTTCAAAACTTGGGATACTCCCTCTTTTCTTCTGGACATGTGCAAAACACGTCAGTCGAAACACAAATGAGTCTGTGTGCAGTTAGTTGGCCTGTTTGAGTGTTTGTTTTTTATTATTTAGTGTTTATGAACATTTTTCTTTCTGTTAGTAAATTACTGGAAATAGTTGACTGAATCATCTTCTGAAGATACTTTGTTACTTTTTCTGTTTCTGCTCAGATGCCTCTTTTCGGTTCAGGTTCATCTGTCATGTTTTTTCATTCTGTTACATCACATGCTTTCAGAGGAAATCACCATATAAGGAGAAACAATGGCTGACCTGAGTCAAATAGACTTAAAGAGTAGACCTCTCATTGGCTGCTGCGGCCGCTATCTTGAAGCGGTAGACCTATCTGCAGACAAACTATACCTATGGTAGTAGATACGATGTCTGAGCACTGTGTGGTGGATTCTGGTTCTAATCAGAATACTATCGTAAGCAGGACTCAGGGATTAGTTTTCATATTTTGATGTGAATATAATTTTATTTTTCTGTATTTCTGTCCACTAGTGAAATCTACTCCAGCTAATGTTAGCTCCAAGTTTACTGGCGGGGTTTTCACTGAGACTTTATAAATTATAGAAACCATAAAACTGACTAAGAATAAAACAAGATTATTAAAATAAACATCTTTTTAGGTTTCAAACCTACCCGATATCTACCCCACTAATTTTAAAACGCCCACAACATCTGACTAGGGAATTGTTTGTAAAGTTGCAACGTCTAAGTGCAGAGTTGCCCATTCTGTTGATCAAAGACATTGTGAGTGGATCGCATGGCGTTGAAAAAGTGTCCGCCAGTTTATCAACCTTCCTCTGATGCATACATCTCTGCTGAGTGCTTCAAGCTGTAGCAAGGTAGCGAGTAAGAAAGAGAATCAAAATGAGAGGAACGCTTGACCAAGTAACAAGCTGAAGACCAGCAAAGAGGTGCCGATTTGATCGATTGTGATCAACCGAATGGGCACCACACAACCATGAAAACATGCAAAGCAAGGTGTGGTTTTACAGTACGCGGTGCAAACGTTACAGATACTAACAAGATCACATATGTATGAGAAATAAGGACCATAAGTACTTATGTTGTTACAATTATTATAAACAATACAAACACATTTTAACATAATTTAATAATAAAATTTCTTATTAAGCTCGGAAAAGTATAACCATTTTGTGTGCTCACCTTTCCAGACAAATATTTATTTTCTTAATGTTTAATGAGACCATGTTTTATTGGGCGGAGGGTGGGGGGGGTTATCCAGGACTGTAAAGAACTTAGAGTAGAACTCAGTTTTACTTCCTCTCTGAACTCGCTCTGTCACAGCTACACCACATCTCACCTCTGTTTTAATGGCCTCTCATAGAGTACTTGCTTTACACAGACACACTGTTTGCCAGTTAAATTTGACCCGTTTTTTTTTTTTTTTTCTCACCAGGATACAAAACTATTTTCACAATTAGGAGTAAATTTATTTTCAGGATACCCCCCTCCTCTGTCCCTTTCTCCATTGTTCTTGATTTGCCATCTGCCCCCATTTCCTTTATCCTGGTCCCAATAGCCTCTCCCTAATGTTTGAAACTGTGTCTTGTTTTCTCCTTGTTATATAAGCCGTGGTGTCCCTTGCTCTTTTGTCAGGTTGTCTGTTGTCATGTTCTGGCCTCTAAGGCTATTCTCGCCACAATATTTTCCTCATACCTGGTTATTCCAAAGCCTACCCAGAATGGCCACCCAATATCTCTTCTCTAACCCTCCCGTTCATAGATGAACTGGATAAAATGGCATTGTGCATCTGGGTCCTGACTCTCCACCACACAACCGATAGCGAATGGTCTTCCTATTAGGTTATAATCATGAGACTTTTCATTGTTATTGAAAAATGTTCCCAATCAATGTAGTCACACGAGCATGTCTTACCTCACACATGATAAACTACTAATGAAGCATCCAGGGTTTTAGTTTTGGAAGTTTCTTATCACACAATCACAATACCCCACCAACACGGGAGAAGTTACGTACCTTCAGTGAACCCATTTTGAACTATAATGGAGTGCTGTGCCACGCCGTTAATGAATGGAAGCAGCTGATCACCCAGGCTTGTAACTTGGCTGAAATCAGTGGCTTTCAGGATAAAACTTTTATCTGTGGCAATTTCTTCCAGATCTGAGGTGGCAGAGTCACCAATCGCCAGACCAAATGTGACAACCCCGGCTCTTTTAAGAGCGCGGTCACCAGCGCCCGTATCGTCATCTGATGGGCCAGCACTGATGATGATCAACATCTGGGGCACGCCATCATCTGCCCTGCCACCAGCTGCTTCTCTCAAAATGGTCTCAGCCACTTCCTCCAACGCAGCCCCGAGGTTAGATTCATCACCCCCTGAGTAGGTCAGGCCTTTCACAGCTTCCAGGACTGATGATTTGCTGAATTGGCTATTTAGATAGAACTTTATGTCTGGGTCAGAGTTGTACTGGACCAAAGCCACCCTAATACCATCCCTGCTAATATCGAGTGGCTCAAGGATTCTCAAAAGAAAATTCCGGATATTTGGGAAGTTTGCTGCTCCAATGTTCTGTGATCCATCAATTAAGATTACTAGGTCGGCTGAATCTTGTGCTTTAAGGAGAAAAAAGAGAGAGAAGAAAAACAAAAAAAAAAAATGGAAAATGTGATAGGATTAATTCAGTGAGAGAGAGACACAAAGAACATGAGTTAGCATATCATGTGAAAAGTGACGTTCAGTGGAAACAAATCAATAACATTCAAAAACACATCATGCTGCATGTTGGCTGAACCAAGGAGAGTCTGTTCCACATTTCAATCACTTGCTTTTAAATTTCTGTCTTTTATTAGAAGCAAATTTAATGTTAAATTTTGCATTGATTTGGGAAACAAATTAAAAATCACAACCAATTCATATTTAGTTGGACGGTGGATGGATGTAGAGATCCCTCCATTATAAAAAAATAAATAAATAAGAAAACTATTTTTAAAATAAGAAAAGGAAGGTGGGTTTTATTTGGACGTTTCTTGGGTCCGACAGATTTAAAGGTTGGCCAAATAATTCTCACAACCGAAGATTAATTTGCAGAAATGTTGCTGATACATTTCTGTGTGAATGCCTTCCCAGCTAACAATTTAAACTTCCCAGAACGTTCTGGGAAGGTCTTTCAAAGGCTAGCAGAACGTTCCGTAACAATTATTTTTGGTTCTCCAAAGGTTGTTTTTTTTTTGTTTTCAGAACATTCCTCTAACCTTAATTTTAACCATAACATTTAGAATTTGGTTCAATTTAGATGTGCAATACACAGACTTAGCGCAATTGCTAACGCTAACAACTTTATTGTCTTTTGTTTCGGTGATTTAAGTTAATAAATTGAAATACTTTGTGCAAAATGGGATAAATAGTCAACAATGCAGGTCAATATTAGCTGTAAAACAGTGGGTTTTTTTTGGCCACAGTTGTGTTTAAATGTCTATTGGAACAAATTAATAATATCATGAGGTTATGAGCTAAAATAATAAAAGAGTATTCAGACTTTCATTCATTCATCTTCTGAACCGTCCATCTCCAACAGGGTCGCAAGTTGCCGGAGCCAACCCATCTGATTCAAGGTGAAAGACCGAGTACAGTAATCAGACTTATGGAGACAAATTAGAGAAATCGATCTTTTGTGTGACGTAACAGCCAAAAACTACACAGTTTACTAAATCATTTTAAAAGAAAGTTGAACTTTTAAAAAGAGGGCGAATCATGACAGATTTTTACTGCTTAATTATTTAATTTAATACTGTTTATTATCTGAACGTTAATTCAGAAAACTTTAACTCGTTGGCAATAAAGTGAAAAAAATCTTCAAAATATTAAACAGAAATTTTGAAAAAATTGGCCTAATTTTTCTTAGGAAATCAAATTTTCTCGAACCCTTTAGCATCAGTCTCAAAAAACATAATTGAGTCCATATTTATGAATGTTTAGATACCTGTAAAAATTTTTGTTTTGTGCACAATTCAAAAAAATTACATTTGAAACAACCAAAACATTTTACACATTTCTGGTAAAAAATGTATTTGGGTCATTTTAACAGCTCCGTTGTGTTCAGCCATCTCATGCAGACTCTTGTTACAGACCTCAGTTAAAGTGACCAGACATGACCCTGTGGAACGTCCTCACTGCATGCACTCAGAATTTAAGTGAAGCTGATAATCAATTGTGCAGCATGTACGAATAACCAAAATATGTAAACGTGACCTTGTAAACTTCTTCAGAGTACTTCTGCAGTTTACGGAGAGTTCCAAGCAGGTTCATTTCTGTTTTGATGATGAAATATTGCTCATTTTCAACATGGATTGACATTGTGATTGATAAAGACAAACATACATGTGCAGGACACGTAAGCAATAGTGCATGTTAGCTTTTGTTAAACGCCCATGGACTGATGCTGAGTTGTGGTTTTCAGAGACAAGCAGCCTGGAATTGATGTTTCCTCTAAATCTGAAGAAAAATTTAACTCACACTAATATGTATAAATGTGCCCTTGAACTGGAAAACTTGTTTTTGACACAAAAAAACTGACAAACTTTCTTTAATAAAATAATATTCTAAAGTAAGAATGGGTCTTCTTCATGTGATCAAAATAAAAGCCTGACATAATCTGTCATAGGGATGTGAATCACATGCCATCCATATTTAGATTGAAAAGATTTACCAGCTGGTTAAATGTGCTAAAAAGAAACAAGTTAATTTTGCAGGTTGAAGGTGAAGAGTTATAGTGATAAAAATAAAACCAGGTAGTGTGATGGTGTTAATACGTTTCAGTGTTGACCGCATCTGCAGCAGCCTTTTCCTGCACATGGAGACACGTTAGTATGGTAGTGACACTGATCCCAGGTCATTACCTGTGCCTCCGTCAGTTATCGGGGCTTCATTTGCCACAGGAACACTGCCTGACTGGGTCACCGCATCACAAACACTCACTACTAAATCCTGGAGGATTTCTCCCAACTTCAGGAAAGAGTCTACATTGAAGATGTGGGTGTCATGGGGCTGACTAGCCATCTCTCTGAGCTCGTAGTCCACCGCATCTTGGACTCCAACAGCAAACATTTCCACACCTGCCATCCTCAGCACCTGAGCAGGCTCAGCCACGTCATCTTGAGAATGCCCGTCTGTAATGACCACCACCACTTGGACCGCTCCATTGACAGCACGACTGCCTGAAGCGCTGGTCAAATGCATGTTCAATAGATATTCCAAACCTAGGCCTGTGCGCGTGCCCCCACCGAGATAAGACATGGTCTTTATGTGCGTCAAGGCTTCCTGTGTAGTTGGGTAGCTGTTGAGGTTGAACTCAGTTTGGGGGCTGTTATTGTACTGAACGAGGGCAAATTTAAACCTTTGTCCCCCAACATGGTCCAATGATCGGATCAAGCTGTGTAAAAACTGTCTGAGATGTTCAAAGTTCTCTTTTCCCATACTCCAGGAGGAATCCACTAGAAAGTAAATGTCAGCTTCCACCCCTTGAGCACAGTCTTCATTTACAGTGTTTCAAGGACAAGAAGTGAAGACCAGTGAAAAGTTGTTTTGTGAATTCTACAACATTTTTATACAAATGTTTTGCACAAAATACTTGAAGTTTTATCGTTTCTCACATCAGTGAACTCAAACGTCATTCAACAAACATGACATTAAACTCTTTCATTTTATTTATAGGTTTATTTCAGCTCAATTATTTTGTAAATGATTGATATTTGTCATTTTTTAAAGACAATCATTTGAAGTTGAACACATTATAAAAGCAGAAAAAACACTGGCACTCTCAAGAGACCAGCTTGGTTTAGCTTACCTTCCTGAGCATGGACGTTAGTGAGGAGTCCTGCGAACAGGCAGCCCAGGAGGGTGCACAGTGGTAAAAACCAGAGACCCCTCATCTTCAGATCGACCTAAGAACACACCTGTAAAAGCAAAGAGTTGCAGGTTTATGTCAACCTCGTTTTTTAATCATCATTTCAAACATTTAACTGAATGTTTTATTCCTCTGCAGTGAGGCTACGAAATACATCAATCACTATCGCACTAACACCTTCTTCATTTGGAATTTTCCTTCAGGGGGCGTCACAGCAAGTCAGCTTCCTCCATCTAACCCTATCTCCTGTATCCTCTTTGGTCACACCAACTATCTTCATGTCTTCCTTCACTGTATCCATGAACCTCCTCTTTGGTCTTCCGCTAGTCCTCTTTTCTGGTGGTTCCAAACCCAGCATCCTTCTTCCGATGTACTCTCTCTCTCTCCTCTGCACATGTCCAAACCATCTCAGTCTGACCTCTCTGACTTTAAAACCTCTAACATGTGCTGTTCCTTTGATCCTGTCCATCCTGATCACTCCCAGAGAAATCCTCAGCATCTTCATCTCTGCTCCCTCCATCTCTGTTTCCTGTCTTTTCCTCAGTGCCTCTAGACCAATCAGCATGGCCGCTCTCACCACGGTTTTGTACACTTTTTTTTTCATTTTATCTGAAACTCTTCTGTCACACATCACACCTGATACTTTTATCCACCCATTCCATCCTGCCAGCACATGCTTCTTCACCTCTTTTCCACACTCTCCATTGCTCTGGACTGTTGATCCTAAGTATTTAAAAGCTTCCACCTTCTTTATCTCTTCTTCCTGTACCATTAACACTATTAACACCTGTGATCAGCCAATCACAAAAAGCCACAACTATACTTTTTTTTTACTTGTCCTATCCAACACATTGCTTATAAAAAGGTTGTGACGAGCAATAAACGTCCAAAATGTACATTTTAATACTTTATTTCACATACTTTATAGACTTTTAAAAAATAGCACTTGATTATTTGTCACGAATTAGTGGTTTTTAATAAAATCACACCCCAAAACAAATGTATTTAAAATAGCAAGATAAACACACCCAATTGGGACAAATTATTTTCTGTTTATTTACAGTGTGAAAATTTTAAACAGAGGACTGTTTAAAATTGTTTTTTATGGTCAGCCCTTCAAACAAAAATGTTTTATTTGTGTTAATTATTGAATCAATATTAAAATAGACAGGACATTCAGAATAACTGTAAATCTTTTGTCAATACTAAGAAGCCCTAATCCGTCATATCAGAAGCATGTGAATAATTAGCTACTCCTTCTGAATCCCAACAGGCTGTTGTGTTGGCTCCTTGACCACAGCTCTTTTTAGGCTGCGGAACCGGAGCGAGCTGTGATGATCAAAACCACCTGTTTGATCTACTAGTAAACTCACAAATTCATTCTCCTGAGTACAGCTTGGATTTTCCATCTCTCGTGATTAATGTTCTAAAAGCTTTGTTGGTTTTCATTTCTCAGCAGGGGAGAGTGTGTTTTCTGCTGTTTCAGGGTTTCCTTCATCAGAATGGGCTCAATATTGTCACGGCATGAAAATGAAGTTTGGTCATTTTTAAAGAAACAACTGCTTCTTTAGCTCGAGGTTTAAATGATCCTATTTGGCCAAGTTCGTTATCACGAGGACCAAATCAGCCTGCTGAGTGAAAGTTTCAGAAAGCTCACCAAATGCTAAAACACACACCCTAAATATAAAAACGTGAGGTTGTTTTTATGCATCTCTGCGGTAATTACATAATAACACACTTAAGTTTAGTGGAGCTTCTAACTACGACCAGCAGACCTCTGATTTTAATGTTTGCTGAGATTTTAATGACCTGTAAACAGAAAAACAGAAAGTTCAGAACATGGCACACAGGCTCTAGATTATTGGGTCTTCGCCATTATGCTAATGATGGGATGTAAACCAGAGGCCACTGTGGGTTTTTAACGACAGATACTCACTGGTCGATCGTGGCGAAAACTTTCCTCTTTTACAGCTTACAGCTGCTAAAAAACAGCTTGTTTTGCTTTAAATACGAGTTGGACATCGTTTTTCCACAGCAGGGACAGTTGATTTCTTGTGGATTGAAGGGGTACAGGACCCAATAGTCACCTTGACTTAGAATGAAAAACTGGGGAGTTAAACTCCTCACCCAGCGAGCCAGCTGTTCTAAGCCATGTGCTACTGATTCAACACACCTGATTTAAATTACATTATGTTCAACTTCATTGGCTGCCGATATTCTTTCATCACCATGTTGATTTTTAGAATTTTTAAGGTCAACCACTGCTTTCTCCGCAGGGTGGCTGGGCTCTCACTCAGAGATCGGGTGAGGAGCACTGCCATCCGGGAGGAGCTCGGTGTCGAGCCGCTCGTCCTCCAGGTCGAGAGGAGCCAGATGGGGTGGTTCGGGCATCTGGTCAGGATGCCCCCTAAGCGCCTCGCAGGCAAGGAGTTTCAGGCACGTCCCACCGGGAGCAGACCAAGGGGCAGACCCCAGACCCGCTGGACAGACTATGTCTCACGGCTGGCCGGGGAACGACTTGGGATCCTTCCAGGTGAGCTAGAGGATGCAGCCGGGGAGAGAGAGGCCTGGGCTGCCCGTTTGAGGCTGTTCCCCCGCGACCCGACCCCGGAACAAGCGGAAGATGACGGAACGGAAGTTCAACCAGCTGAATATTCTAATTGGTTCTTTTCTACACACGATGTTTCACCTTTACTGACACACCATTTTAATGAGTCCACCCAAAGCTGTCTGACCAGGCACCAGACACACTCACACGACAGAGGACACAAGTAGGGAGTGCACACGATTGTTTTTACCCTCTTTTACCAAGTGAAACAGAGTGGTGGCATTTTTTGTAACTGCACTCGGCTTCGTATTTTTAAAGACCACTAAAAATAAAGTTTACACACTTTTCATAAAATTAACAAAATGTGAAGATAAATAAGAAATACTTTTGTAACCAGATTCAAGTTTCCACATTTCAAGGAACTCTTAAGCTGATTTGGAAAGAACAGATGTTTGTGTTCACTGCCTGCACTCATTGGATTCAGGTCAATCAAAACCAATGCCCTGCAAAGTTTGCCAGATCCACTCTGGCTTCCTCTCGTCACCACAGAAAAGAAGAGAAGCACAGTTAGCGAAAACAATGGGAACATGAGGAATTATGTAAGATGGGGACATTCGTAACAGGGATCCAATCAGAAAACAGAACAGAACAAACACGATATGGTTTCTTTATAACTGACTTCCATCAAGGTTTAAACCAGTATCTTATAAACTAGCAAGACACTAGGGTTGGGCCTCAAACGATTGTTTACAAGATATTGTCAAAAATATGTCCCTAATTTGTCATCCTATAAAGTAAATGGACTCTACTTATACAGTATAGCACCTTTCCACCTGTCTCAGCACTCAAAGCGCTTTACATTGTAGCTCACATTCACCCATTCACACCCACATTCATACCTGATGGGGATGTTGCCATGCAAGATGCAAACCACCATCAGGAGCATGGTGGTGTCTTGCTCAAGGACACCTTGGCATGAACTCATGGCGGGGGATCGAACCGGCAACCCTCCGGTTACAGGGCGGTCATCCTACTTACTGAGCCATCCTTCCCCCCTGTTTTAACAATAATATTAAAAACAATGGTGTGCAATTATTGCAGAAAAGTTCAAACTAATATCTGTTCAATCATCTTTGGGAAAATATATCTCCTCAATTGGTTTGGGCTCCTGAATCGTTGGCTGCTTCTCATGAAAAGACTTGAGTATTTATTCTATACATTTTTTACGTTTCAAGCAAGGACACATTATGTTTGCTTGGAGCAGCCATCGAGGACAACTTTATCAAACGAGATGCCCAGCCTAGCAACAAGAAATGTCCAACTTAGCAACAGAAATTCTTACAAAGCATGGGTTTCTATTTGAATTTTGAACTTTTGCTAATCAAACTTTGGTTTGCATGAACTTCCAATGCTGCAGCATTGAATCATTTTTACTTCAATAAAACCTTTTCAAACAGGTGAGGATGCTTACTCTGGGGACATATGAGCTTTGAGGAGTGTCCTGGCTCAGGTCCACGTACTGCCTTACAGAGAATAAGTACAGGAAAATGGAATATTGAATAAATATCTATTCAGACTGCAGTCTTTAACAAGATGATTTATGGATATGTTCATTTATGAAGAAAAAATGCTTGTTTCTGATGAATAATATACAACTGGTTAACAGGTCATCCCACAGTGAATGCAAAAAGGAATTATGAAAACAAAACTTAAGCGCTAACTGGCAAACCAGGGGAATTTTTCTATTTCGCATCCAGAAGATTGAAAAGAGAAACCGGCCTCAGCTCAGAATCTGCATTCCCAGTCAATTATCAAATGAGAATTTCTCTAAAAAACACCATCCACCAGATTCCATGGATGTTCTAGCACGGATAGGACTTGCCATGATCTGTAAAGCTCAATGATGGTGTTTACAGGGGTTTGAATTAAAGATGACGCAGACAGTAACGGTCACGATGTAACATTAGGTAACAATTTTAAGCAAATAAAGATAGAAACTGTTGTAATTATGTTTATTATGACAACAGTATGAAAACATATTCACTAAATGGCCCTCGTCAGTGCCAATTCAGTCACGTTTTCTGCCTTACGTTCATTGCCATGATGAGTTTATAAGTCAGTCATCTTCTTATCCGTCGATCCCTTGCGGGGTTGCGGCGGGGCAGGGGGATGCCGGAGCCCATCCCGGCGGATTTTAAGGCAAAGGGCAGGATACACCCTGAACAGGTCGCCAATCTGTCGCGAATGAGTTCATAAAGATGGAAAAATTGGTCCGGTCTGCAACTACATGGCAACCACGTTGCCAACCAGGAGTGAGCTTTTTGAAAGTATGCACCCTTGCCACCAGAGAGCAGCAGACTACTTCCTGCTCTTATTGGCTTAAAAAAAATCAGCCAATCAAACCTGTCAAGCGTCCTTGCTGCTACATTCTATAATCAATAGCTTGAATAACTTGTGCTTCGGGGCAGATAAGAAAAGTTTAGAACTGTAGAAAATGTGTTGTAACCAAGGTAACAGTTCCAGAATGGTTACCATGACAGCAATAGTTACAAGTACAGGGTGCCAAAGTTTCAATACAGATGCTTTTTGGGAGCCAAAAGCTACTTCCTTTTTGGCACACAGACGGACGTGGCTCGTTGTGTCCAGTTCATACACACTGTCATTGTTCTCAACCCCCGTTTTTATTGGTTAACTACGGTGTAAATATGAATGAGTTAGACATCCTAAACAGGCCATTGCTGCTGTTAGGCGTGGGAGTTTAGCGTGTGGGGCGGACACACAGAGGCTCAAACACAAAAACTTGTTGAACATCTGGCAGCAATCAGCAGCATTTCTATTTTTATTATTTTTTGTTCCTCCTTCTGCCAAGTCTAACACATCGACTATTAAACTACACACTAAATTATTAAGATCTTCAAATCATCCCACCTACTGTTCACCAACCCACTCAGATTCCGTTTTTATTTATTAGTCTGAGCGGTCAGAGTTTTGTCAGCTACTGGAAAAATGTTTGAGATGACACACACTAGTAGTCGTTTTAATCAGAGTAACCACATAGAAGGTTCTGGGCTTGATGACTCACTTTAACTTGTGGCTTTCATAGCTCCTCCCAAACTACGAACAAAGCTCCTCTCTGAACGACTAATAAATCAGCTTGACGAACTCTTCTCAGAGCACCAAAAGATTTCTCACAATTTTCCTTGTTTGTGCTGTGGGCTAACACTGCCCCTCTCAGGCATCACCGAGAAATGATGTGCATGAATCCTGCACACGTGAACACACTGCTGGAAGGATAGAAAGGGACATATGTGGTGCAGATGAGAAGAGGATCAATGATGAAGTTTAAAAGCCGACCGTTCTGCACAGCTGGGCTTTGTTAGAGCGTCTGACACATGACAGATGTGTTTCCAGACGTAATGGCCAATTTAAGCCTGTTCCCATTTTAAAATGAACACCTGGTGGGGAAGGAAAGGGTGATGAAGGGATCTTCAGACAAAGTAGAATTGTTTAGGATGAACTTATGAAGCCTCATTTATAAAACTTGCTTATGCCAACTTGCAAACAAGTTGAGAGAGACGTGACGGAGTGCGTCGACTTTCAGAAAACTTTAAACAAACTCAGAAGCTGCCGAAAGCAAAATGTAAGGCGTGGGAGAAAGACAACACGTAGCAAATGGAATGATCAGAAACGACAAATCATTTCATAACGTCTTGGATTTTTTTGGCTCATGGCGATGGATGGCTAAAGAGTCACTTTCAGACTTCCAAGAGCTGTACTCATGGGGCTTGTTGCTGGGTTGGGCGCAGTGTTACAAAGACACACACTGGGTAACAACGCCATCCAAATTCCACAGCGAGAGCAAAGTGTCTGTGGCTTCCTGGCATTCTAGCTCATCTGGATGTTACTGTATATACATCATGTCATTCACATGATCCTTATATGGAGTTCTAGTGACCTTTTTGGGGCGGAATGGAGATTCAGATAACTTACGCTTGAGATTTTTGGCAGGTGTGTTTTATGACACTTAGATTGCATCAATTGATTTGATCAATTTATCAATCTGAGTTTGGGAGCAACAAGAAAGATGTGTAAATGATATATTGAGCAGGCAATTTTTGCTCAGCTCACACAAGTCTGTATAAAAATGGACAAAGGTTTCGTGACCATTCCAATTTACCCTCATGGTTATTTACTACTGCAGTAGAAAAACTTGGAGGTCTCAGTAAAAAATATAATTCTACCAACTTTTTCAAACATCTGTGGTGCCGAAAAAAGACTGATGGATAAAAGACTTTGGTTTTCTTCCAACAAAAGGAGGAAAATTATGTGAAACAATCAAAGGGCAAAAGCTCCACACCACAGACACATCTGGAACATCATTCCTCGGCATTGGCTTGTGAACAAGTCTAAAGAATCTAAAGCTCTTTTTGAAAATTCCTTTTGAAGGTGGTAAAAAAGATCCTTGTATTTTTTTTTCCGTCATATCTCTTAAATCATCCTTCACTTGGTTGGATTTGGGCATTGAAAATAAATTTAAAAAAATTCTTCCACAGCCTATCAATCGTGCAACTTCTTGGTTTTAGTGACGAAGAAGTGTTTCTATTATTTGGAGATACAAAAAAAAAATGAGGGTCTTAATCGGTATGCAGAGTTCACAGAGTTCAAGATCTTCCATACGGCCTGATGATCTTAAACTCTAAAAACCAACCTTTTTCATTTTAACCTGATTTATTAAACTGATAAACGTCACCGGGACACACTTGATGAGAAAAACCATCAGCCAACAATCACCTTCCCCTTTTTTTGTTCTGTTTGACCCTCTCTGTCCTTCTGGCCAGCGAGATGGAAAACTTTGTATCCGACATTTCCACTCCTGAGCTCATTTCATGGAGGGTGTGGTTTTAGTGACTACTGCAGTGGAAACATCGAACCCATCCAAATGCTCCTAATAAGTGGGCTTCACCATTACTAACCAGTTCCTCATTTCATGCCAAGAAAAAAAACATAGTGAGAGTTCCTACTCTAGAACTGATGGACACTGAACACTGAATTGATGGACATTCAGATTGATCCTTAAATAAAAGATAAACTGGTGTGAAGCAATGAGACCTGCATCAGACTGAGGGAGTTTAGAAGGAGAAAAGTTGCATGCTCTCGTCTGCATGCATCCTGATCTCCTCTCACCACCAAAGTTTTACTTCCAGTCCCGCCTGCTGTCACATTCTTATGGGGAAGAAGCCAAAAATCTTTGCAGAGAAGCAGCAATTACCATAAAGTTCATACTTGCTGCAGAACAAACTGAAAAAAAAAAAACATGCAAAATCTCAGTTTCACATTAAAGGTTCAAACTTACCCTGAGTCGAAAAAGCTGGACTCCAATGTATGTGAATTTGAAGATTATAAACTATCAAACTTTTCTGCAAGCTGGACTTTTGATCATTATTGTTCTGGTAAAATCCTGCAGCTGGAACCTCCAGAGCCTCGCTGGGGAAGCCAGTGGAGCTGGTCGGATTGTACACAGATTAGACGGGTCCTTAGTGAAATGTTTGAGAGAGAAGGAGACAAGCACCCTCCAGGTTCCAAACCAGAGGAGCTGTGGTGCTCAGTTCATGCCTGGGATGGGACAAACTTCCTAACTGCTGGAGGTTTGCCACTTCTCTCTTTCTCCTCCCACTTCATGCAAAGAAAGGAGAAAAAAATCAGGGAGAGAAGTAAATGAAAGCCAGACACAGCCCTGTTTGGTCTGGATGGGAGCAGTGGGGAGGATGATGTCACAACTTAGTGGGATTTTCTCCTTACCTTCAAACACTAAATTTATTCTTCTTCCACTTCAGGAGCTGCTTTTAAACTGCTGCCAGGTCATGTTGGACTCTTACACTCATTAAAATTAGTTTTTGGCTTTCTGTAAACATAACAATGAAAAAGTAGAAAAGAACCCATTAATCCTGTTAGATTTACCTCACAGTGGATTCCTGTTGAATTTAAAAGTGTTTAAAATCCTTTTACTAACATCACGGTCCAAACTCACAGTGTCGTACTAAAAAACTGGAACGTTTCACTCACTGTTGTTTGAATTTGCGAAGATTTCTAAAAGTCCAGTTGGAGGTAGAGCCTTTAGCCATCGAGATTCTGTTTTTGGAATAAGTTCCCAGTTCAAATGAGAGAGACAGACACAGTTCCTACATTCAAAGTTAAAAATAAAACATTCCTCTTACCAGGCACGCTAGAAACAGAAAATTCTGCCCAGAAAAGTTTTGCTGGATTTGAAGTTTAGTGCTCTTGATGTAACATTTAGCGTCATTCTATCGGTCTAATCTAGAGGGTACCAAAGCATGCCATCCATCTGATCCCGTTCCGGCCTCCTGGTCAAATGTTAGAACTCAATGTGGCCCGCGAACCAAAAAGTTTGCCCACGTCTGGTTTAAGGACAGATATGCGCTGGGTTTGTTTAGTTTAATATAAAATATTGTTTATCTTAAGACTGATTTTTGTAGTTTGTGTGTGTGTACATCGGCAGAAGGATGCTGGGTTTGGAACCACCTGGAGAGAGGCCTAGAGGAAGACCAAAGAGGAGGTTCATGGATACAGTGAAGGAAGACATGAAGATAGTTGGTGTGACCAAAGAAGATGCAGCAGATAGGGTTAGATGGAAGAAACTGACTTGTTGCCGAAAGGAGAAGAGTTTGTGTGTGTGCGTGTGTGTGTGTGTGTTTGATTCAGTGTCTCGTAATATTG
Organism: Neostethus bicornis; assembly: GCA_902685375.1. Classification (NCBI taxonomy): domain Eukaryota; kingdom Metazoa; phylum Chordata; class Actinopteri; order Atheriniformes; family Phallostethidae; genus Neostethus; species Neostethus bicornis. The sequence goes on from LR738549.1 coordinate 2,998,018, forward strand.
GGCTACATAAACATAACTGAATTAAACTCTAAAAGAAATCAAGTAAATTACAAAAAAAGCAACCAAAGTTTTGTAATTGACTGATTAGAAACTTTTTAACCAGCCAAGTGCACGTTAATGTGCACCATCCTGGGAATAAAGTTCATCAGTTCATGGTGAAGTAAAACCACTCCACAAATCTTCCACAAAGGAATGTGCCAGACTGTTAAAACCTGGATGCTGATGAGGAAAAGTCGAGCTTTCGTGCTGTGAAATAAACAGTGAGCAGCCATGACACCAAACAGCTCTAGAGGTACAAGCAGGGAAACGGAAAATCACATGAGGAAACGTACGACATACATCACATTCCGACACATTTAACTGCAAAAATGGTTCATAAAATCAGTAAATATTGCAATCAGCATTAAATCAGCAGTTTAAAAGCTTCAGAGAAAGAAGCTCCAGATGCTCCTCAGCAGCCTGTCTGAGGGGAGGTGTTACAGAACAGCTTGTGCTGGATGGGTGGGACTCCTCCTCCTGTCTGACGCTGCAGTCTTCACAGCTGTAATTTATATTTAAAAAACTCCTGTAACTGAATTTACGAGATTATATTAAAGTTTCAAATGATGAGCAAAAGTATATAATGATACGTGCATTGCTTTTTTATTTGGTTGCAGTTCAATCAGAGTCCACAACGTCTTGTCGTTGTCACAGTACTGGAATGTCCAACTTTGAAACGATACTTTGAAATACATCAATATTATGTACCATTTTTATGAGCCAAGCTGTTGACACTTAGTGATTCACTCACACTAATTTTACTCCAGCATCTAGGTCAGGGATTGCAGGCATTATCTCACAATTGTAGCGATGGGAAAACATTCTACCTAATTAGTGAACAGAGATGACAGCGTGACATGAACACAAGCATCCATCCGCCATTTTTGTAGTTCTTTAGATCTACCATGCTATAAAAAAAAAAAAAAAAAAAGTGAATTACTCTATTCATCCCTCACCGGAGAAATTTGTGTGCTGCACTCCTTACACCGCAGCAGGCTGCCCTTCGACGGCACCAATGGTGGGAGAAGCGGGGGTTAGGTGTCTTCTCCTAGGACCCTAGACGTGCTCTCTGTAGGACGCAAACTTCCAGTCAGCGCGCGTACACTAACCACAGTCTTATTGTCTTCCAAAAGAACACTCGGCTCCCAGACTTTGTCTGCTTCTTCTCTTAGTGTGTTTAGGAGGAATAGTTTTAATGGGAAGGTAGATAGAGCCATGTACAGTAAAATCCTGAGTTAAACTCTCTTTTTCTCTGCCAGGAAGCTTAAAATGGGTTGTAGATGGATCTTCCTAAAGCCGCAACAAAGGAATACCTGAAGTAGAAACATTAAGGTCATGATGTGGCCAGCCAATTTCTGGACATGAATCCTGTAGAAAATCCAAAGAGAGCTCAAGTTCAGAGTTGCCAAATGACATGAAATCATGTGGATTTAGAGGTCATTTGGAAAGAAGAGTGGATCAAAATGACTTAAAAAATAATTAGAAATTGAAGGGATAATGTTGAACGTTGTTTGTGGGTATGCTCCACAGGTAGGATGTGAGATTGAGGAGAAAGAGAAATTCAGGTCAGACCTTGATGAGGCGATTCAGAGCATCCCTAGAAGTGAGAGAGTTGTTATTGGCGCAGACTTTAAATGGCCACGTTGGTGCAGGAAACAGAGATGATGAGGAGGTGATGGGCAGGTTTGGTGTCCAGGAGAGCAATGCAGAAGGACAGATGGTGATTGAGTTTACAAAAAAATGGAAATGGCAAGAAAGGCTCCTTTACTCCTTCCTTCACTCTACTAGAGGTAGATTACATTTTGTGTAATAACTGTAATTTACTGTAAGACAGTGGTGAGGTGTGCTGTAGGTGAGACAGGGGAGTTCAGTGTGGGGGTCGGACTGCACCAAGGATCTGCTCTGAGTCCTTTGCTGGTTGCTATGGTGATGGACAGGCTGACAGAGAAGGTCAGACAGGAATCCTCATGGACAATGATGTTTGCAGATGACATTGTGATCTGTAGTAAGAGGAGGAGGGAAGAGGTGGAGGAAAAGCCGGAGAGGTGGAGGTTTGCACTAGAAAGAAGAGGAATGAAGATTAGTCAGAGTAAAACAGAGTATGTGTGTGAATGAGAGAGATCCTAATGGAAAAATGAGGTTACAGGGAGAAGAGATAAAAAAGGTGGAAGATTTTAAGTACCTAGGATCAACAGTCCAGAGCAATGGAGAGTGTGGAAAAGAGGCAAAGAAGCGAGTGAAGGCAGGCTGGAACGGGTGGAGGAAAGCATCAGGTGTGATGTGTGACAGAAGAGTTTCAGCTAAAATGAAAGGAAAAGTGTACAAAACCGTGGTGAGAGCGGCCATGCTGATTGGTCTAGAAACAGTGTGGTGAGAGCGGCCATGCTGATTGGTCTAGGACTAGGAATCCCGGCTTTTTCAGTTTCTCTGACCGTCCCCCCTCCCTGCTAAAGGTGATCAGCTCACCTTTTGTTTTTTAAATGATACTGCTCAAATGACCTCAATGGCAACTATTTAGGTCAGGGGGTTTTTGTAATTCAGATTTGCTGGAAAGGAATCCTGTTTTTCTGAGTTTAGTAACATGTTCAAATGTTGTCTGCCAGACTGCTGCCTTTTCTTTTACTTTCAGACATGTTTAATTCTGGCTTGCAGTGCCAGCAAATATTATTTACAGTGGCTTAGGTTCACCACTTTTTGTTGTATTCTACAGCCTTATTCTAAAATAAATCAAATTAAACTCTTTCCTCCAAATTCTACATAAACTTCCTCAAAATGACTATGAGAAATTTTTTTAAGTTGTGGCAAATTTATTAAAATAAAAAACCTGAAAAAAATCCCATGTTCATAAGTATTCAGAACGTTTACCATGAATCTCTGAAGTGTTTCCTCTGATCATTCTTGAGACGGGTCTGCTGCTCATTGGAGTTTACCTGTGGTAAATTCAGTATAGTCTGATAAGCCAAGCATCTGTCAATATTAGGATACATATTTCTGTCTATATTGACAGTACATGTGAGAGCTCAAATCAAGTATGAAAACAAAACAATTGTATGTAGACCTCTGTGATAAGATATTCTTGAGCCACGAGGCTGGGGTTGAAAACAGAAAAGTTTCTGCTGTTCTGAAAATTCAATGAGCACAGTGTCTTCTATCATCCATAAGTGGAAGAAATCTGACATCACCAGCACTCTCCCTAGAGTTAGCCAGCCATCTAAATTGATGTGGTTAACGTGATATGCTGTGAGAAGGTTTTCTGCTGCAGGAGCGACCTCTTCTTCATCAGAGGAACATTGTTCCTCTGTGGTGGTGTTTTCATTTTCAAAAATATAGTCCTCATTTCCACCACCAGAGTCACAGTCTGGCACATCCTGTAATATAGCCAAAGCTTCTTGCACAGTCATTCTCTTCTTTTTATCCTGATACATGATGAACACTGGTTTATCTGGTCGATGTGTCTGCTAACTTTATACACAGTTTCATGTCACACACACACACACACACATTCTTCACAGCTTTGTATGAATGAGCATATCAATGGAGCACATCAATCTGGTCAAGATGTGGCCAACATGCAAATAAGATTTTATAAATTTACTAAATGTCTGCATTGATGTGTTTTTTTTTCTTACAAAATGGTGGATAAATCATATTTTACTGAGTTTACACGTGGTTCATAATAATCCAGAACTGCCTGAATGAGCGTCAGCCAGACTTCTAGCCTTCATTTCACCATCACCTTTGACCTTCACTTACAGTAGATCTGATAGAAGTTTATCTGACTTTTACTGTTTGTTTTTTTTTTTGTTTTTTTTTATTTCTGCAACACAGTGTAGGTGAGAGCGAGAGGTGTTCAATCATGTTATGCTGTTTAAAATGAAGAATTGTGGAAATTAATTAAAACAGTGGTTTTTAGATAAAAAAAATCCTTTACTCCATCCACTCAGTAACTCTGGTGAAAAGATTCCTCCTGCAGAAGAAGTCCATCTGAAAGGGGGATGGAGAGCTTAGAAAAAATTCAAATTAAAATACTTGTTGACGAGCCGCTAATGGTTTGCGGGGGCTCCATGCTGAGGGGCCTGCTCAGCGCAAAATTTCACTGGTTTGGGTATTTTAGTGCTAGAGACCGTGGCACTGAGAAAAAGACAGGAAACAGAGATGGAGGTAACAGAGATGAAGATGCTGAGGATCTCTCCGGAAGTGACCTGGATGGACAGGATCAGAGGAACAGCATATGTTAGAGGTTTTAAAGTCAGAGAGGTCAGACTGAGATGGTTTGGACATGTGCAGAGGAGAGAGAGAGAGTACATCAGAAGAAGGATGCTGGATTTGGAACCACCAGGAAAGAGGACTAGAGGAAGACCAAAGAGGAGGTTCATGGATACAGTGAAGGAAGACATGAAGATAGTTGGTGTGACCGAAGAGGATGCAGCAGATAGGGTTAGATGGAAGAAACTGACTTGCTATAGCGCCCCCTGAAGATAAATGATGAAAGAAGAAGAAGAAGCGCAAAATGGAGGAAAAATTGGGCTATTGACCAATTAGATCATTTTACTTTGGTGTTTTGTTTTTCTTTTTTTATTCTAGGTTTTAAAATATTCAACATTTTATTATTGTTATTACTTTAAAATTGAGTGTGTAAAAGTTAATTTATGTAATAAAGCAGCGTAAAACATGAATAATTACATAAGCGGTCAGATTGATGGTCATGGCGCTTGCAGGTAGATTTAGAACGCGGCGGTCTAAGTGTTAAGCCTTTGTTTGGCCTCTAGAAGCAGGTACCCTCCGTACTTTCAACCCCAGACTTGTGTATTCCTAGGTGATAATCTTAGAGGCAGGGTGGTGACCATCTATACAGCTATGACATCATACTGCCCAGTTTGCTGAGAGACATCCCATTAGATTCTGAGATCTTTTTTTTTAATTTGCTTCCATTTCTACTCCTATAAATATACACCAGTATGAACATCATTTAGTTCTACTTGTTCTCTATCAGAAGATCTTTGTTCTGGGTCTGCTGGTTTCTTCTTTCCTCTCAAAGCAGATGGACGGTCCTCCACTGCCAAGCTCTAGTTCTGGTCAAGCAGAAAATTTAAACTGTAATGTTTTTGACACACATGAAGTTAGTCAGGATGGAGGACTTGGGGTGGAAGTCAGGATTTCTTGTTTTTTTTTTTTTTTTTTGCTAGAACAATTTAAGCACAAAAACATCTGTGATGTTCTGAAAGTTTAAACCAGAACTCTGAGATTCATAAACAATGGACGGTTAATCCAGACTAAAGTCCAAACCAAACATGATAAACTGCCGGTTAGGTTTGATGTTGGAAACAAATGGAGTAAAAACTTCACCATATGTGACCAATTTGAAACATTGGCAGGAAACTTTTTTTGGAGGTTATCTTTAAATTTAATAATTCTGCACAGCAGGCTTTTTTTTTTAATCTATCTTTATTTAACTTGTTAAATGATTAAACTTTCAAGTTTAATTCAATTTGTATTCTTGGCCAAAAGCCTTCATAGAAGGCCCCCAGTGACCTGCATTTGGGCAAGTAAAACTTGACCAGAGTTGTTGTTCTGATGAGGTTTTGTGAGCCACAATTTGTCAGCCTTCTCTCCTAGAAATGTTTTGCCATGTGTGACCCTACCAGCATAGCCTGACAGCAGAGCCCCTACCATCGTTTGGTCACCCAACCCTGGTGGCATCTAAACGTGTTTTCACAATAAATTAATGCTAAACACAATCTAACCTGTATTAGTTGCCATGAAGGTTAAATCAGAGACTTTCCTTAATGACCTTCAGACTTGGTTCTGCTGGATTTCTACGTAAAGTGAACAGTAATGAAACTTTTGTTTCAACCAATCTGATTTAAGTTGCTTCTGCTGGAGCGGAGAGAACGTACGCAGAGCATTTCTGTCTTTTTGAAGACAAGACTTTTCAAAAGAAGTTGAACAAAGTAAAGAACTCCAAACAGCATTGGACAAGTCAGGATCCCCTCTGCAACTCTGCAACCGTCACCCTCTACACAATGTTATCACGACCCAGAAGACGACCCGAAGTAAGAGGTTCCTCTCACTACGCTGCAGGTCGTTCATCCCTTCAGCCCTCAGGCAGAAATTTCTGGAAGGAACCAAGTCCTATTTTATTATGTATGTATGTTGTTTTTATTTATTTTGTATATAATTTATTTCTGTTGCTGCTGGACACCAGAATTTATCCTGCGGGAGATTAATAAGTTTTTATGTGTCTGTCTTATTTGTCCATCTATCTAGTATCTATATGACTTTGTTTACACATAAACAATTGTTTCCTTTGGACTGCAATGATGTTAAATTTTACTAACAAGTGTCTGATGCTCTGGTGTATTTTAGTGTCTAATAAATCCAGTTTCTTTGCTAAGTGTGTCTGTACTTAGCAACAGTACAGACACATGATTAACCCAAAAGGAACTCACAAATTTAGGACTGAATCATCCCGGATTATTTCTTTTTTCCACTTCAGATTGGGTAGGTGTTTTCTGCTCATGAAGAATTAGGTGTTAGTGAAGAGTCAACGCTTGTGTTTTCTGAAGCCTGACTGGTGAGCGGTTTCTTCCCATTGCTAATGTCTTTGGAGCGATGAAAAGCAGCAGTTCTGAAAGGGAGTTTCATGCTTCTAGTTGATGAGAGTTAACACTTTATAAGTGTGTTCGTTCTCACCAGCTTTACAGGAAACATTTGCTTTGCTTTTCAGAGTTTCCACTCACTGTAGAAACCCAAAGAAACGTTGCACCACACCCAGAGCGAGGAAAAGGACGGGAAAGCCAAATGTCAAAGTTTTAAACTAAAAAATATAGTCATACATGGATAAAAACTTCTGTATAAAATTGTATTTTATATGTATTAGAAATATATAAAATAATGTGTACATTCTGCCACAAATAAGAAAAATGAAGGATTTATTTGATACTAAAATATGATGTTAAACATTTTCATTGAAGTAGATAAAGTCCTTGATGAGTCAGAATCTTTTTATCACAGCTTCCAGCTCTGCCCTGGATTTATTTCAGTCAGTTGTTTAAATCTGTGTGTGATTACAGCCTCATAACGCTGTAATTATGATCCCTTTTCAGGTTTTTTCTTCTTCTTTTGATCTATCTACGATGAGCACCAGTTAAAAGAGGATATTTATATGTTCTTTACAGAACATCGACTTGTGAAACAGAATACGTACGTTAAGTGAGCATTTCTTATTAGTTATTGTCTGCATTTAAACTGCTTATTGATCCAGTTTTCTCTCTGACAGCTGCAGCAGATGTTGCCTAGCAGCATCATAACAGTGCAAAGCTGTGCAGGAAATGTGGTGGAGTGAGTAATGACCTTTAGACAACAGCACACAGATGAACTGGACCACTGTTCTAAATGCTTCCACATGCTGCATCGGGATGAAATGATGAAGTTTTAATCCAGGCGTAACTCTCCTTCATGATCAGTTCGAGCTCATTTTCCAGCTTTTATATAAGCGTTCATTACGTGTAGAACCAGCGACATCTTTACAGCAGACTGAACTGTTTCAGCTCTGTGACAGTGATCCTCACTCTGTTTGACCCATGCAGAGAAAAATGTTTCTCTGACTTTGTTTCTGTTACTGTGAGAATCGTCCTGCCTGCACATTAGTTCACTTGCTGGTACGTCGACTCACACCCGGCTGTATAAACACATACTTTACAAGCATGCATACATTTCTGCAGCTCCAGCAGTGTGATGGTTTGGAGAAGCCTGTTTCCACATAAAAGTCAATGGAGTTGAGAATCTAATGTAGTGATATTCTCTCTGGGATTTTCTAAAAGAAAGTTTTTTATAGAAACTGAATTTGAGGAGTTGACATGTTAAAGTGACTCAGAGACGTTCAACACCAGAATAAATCAAATATTACAAAACACAATCAAACATCTGACTTTCACACAAATCTGCAGCTTTACTTCTTCTATTTCTGTTTCAATTTGAACTTTTGCAAATAAAACCATTGAAAATCTTCACGTTTAATTATTCAGTCTATCGTTTCATTTTGTTTATAGAAATAATGAGTGATGGGTTTTTGCCTGGAGTTACTCAGTAGAGCTGGGCGTAAGCTGTGCGCTAGTCGGCCTGAATTTCCCCCCATTTTAGGTGGTATTTCAATTTTAAAATCAGTACAAATTTCTGCTCAGAAGTTTTACCATGAGTTACGAGGACAGATTTGTTGCTCACAACTAGTAATCAGACTGTCAAGGGAATTTCTGTTGTTGTAAATTTTGTCATCGCTGGTGGAAAGCTGGCACTGTAGAAGCAGCATTCTCCTGATCGGTTGGCTCTGATGTCATTGCATTGCACATGAACCCAAAAAAATATAACTGTAACCATGGCAACACGCACAGGGACGCAAATATGTAAAAGAAGCTCCGTTTAATTTCCTCGCAACAGACTATCGGATCAAAACTGTGTGCTCACGTAAAGGGGAAATACTATAATCTTATAACATGTTAATAATCAGAATATACTTCAATGATCCCACACATGGGAAATTTGTGTGTCACATGAACAACTTTCTATCTACTAAGCGAGTCGTTGTAGAGCCCGATCACGTACGGAAAGAAAGACCTCCAGTAACGAGATGTTCTCGAGCGGAGCTGTCTGAGCCTCTTGGAGAAGGAGCTCCGTTGTTCGTCCAGGAGTGGGTAGAGAGGATGGTCATGGTTTTCCATGATGGATAAAAGTTTATTCAGTGACCTCCTCTCTACCACTGCCTCAAGTGAGTCCTGTTTGCTGCCAATGACAGAGCCAGCCAGTCTGATTAGTTTATTCAGTCTGTTGGTGTCACTGGCTGCGATGCTGCTCCCCCACTAGATGACAGAGAAGAACAAGGAGAGCAAGAACAATAATAATGTTTGCATTGTGTGTAATCATGGTAACATCATGTCTTATGGTCCTAATTCCTCATATGTATGTGATCTTGTTACTTTCTATAATCTTTTGCACCAATTCTGAAAAATCTCACCTTGGATTGAGCTGCTTCCTTCAAAAGCAAGTGATGTACTTCACACCCCTCCCCCACTCCTGTGTTTCTAACCTGAACAACTATAAACATAAAAACACTACACTTTGTAAACACTTCTCCAGTCAGATGTTGTGAGTATTTTAAAGTTAGTGGTGTCGGTTTGAGACATGAAAGATGTTTAATTCTAATAATCTTGTTTTAAGCTAAGTCAGTTTTATGGTTTCTATGATTTATAAAGTCTCAGGGAAAAACCTGGAAGCAAACGCGGAGCTAACATTAGCTGAAGAAGATTTCACTAGTGGACAGAAATACAGAAAAATAAAATTATATTCACATAAAAATATGAAAACTAATCCTGACTCCTGCTTTCATTAGTTCTCTGATTAGAACCAGAATCCACCACACAGTGCTCAGACATCGTATCTACTACCACGGGTTTAGTTTGACTACAGGTAGGACTACCGATCCAAGAAGGCGACTGTACCAGCCAATGTGTGGTCTACTCTTTATGTCTATCTGTGCCACACCCACGTCAGCCATTGATTCTCCTTATGTGGTGATTTCCTCTGAAAGCATGTGACGTAACAGAGTGAAAAAAAAGAACATAACAGATGAACCTGAACCAAAACGAGACATCTGAACAGAAAAAGAAAAGTAACAAAGATGATATAAAGATATCTTTGCAGTTAATTAATGGAATAAATTCAGATTTTCTGAGGAACTATAGACTTCGAAGACTCACAGGCGGGAATCCATGTGATAAAAGCTGAATTTAGCACAATACAGCACCTTTACATTGTGAGGCTCAAATCACAGGCAATATAATCACACCTTGAGGTTTAAGCTCCAAGATTTTCTCAACCTCCTGCCCCCACTTGGAGAGTTGTTCAAAGGTTTTTGTTATTCAATTAAAATAGTAGAAAAAGTTTTAAAAAAGTCTTCTGGACAGTTTAATTCTTGATCGAGACGTTTCGACTTCCATCTGGAAATCATTTTCAATCTGAATGAAATGGACTGAAACCTGGATCTATTTATACTAACCTGAGTAAAAGGTAAAAAAGGGTAAAAAAAAATAGTAAGGCAGGGCTCGACCAATGAGCCTGTGTTACCTAAGATGGCCGTGAATGGCTCCTATTGTAGCCACAGACCAGTAAACGAACCTATTATAAAAATGCTAAAAGCCTAGTGAATAGAAATTCCTGCTAACGAGAGGCGTGAAACTGGGTCACGAGGTGTCATCTTTAGTCCATGGCTTCAAAAGGCTTTTGAAACTTTTTCTACTATGGATCACTCCTGGATGAATGAGGGACTACACAGACTTATTCAATTAAAGTTTCCTAGTCCTAACTCAAGCAGAAGGCCTGGTGTCTCGAGGCACCTCCACGGGCTTTCAGGTAGTGGTAGTCAATTGACCCGCTCGTGAGTGTTCTACAGACCTCAAAGACTCATAATAGGGAATCCATGAGATAAAAATTTGAATTTAACACAATACAGCACCTTTACATTGTGAGGCTCAAATCACTGGCAGTTTAATCACACCTTGAGGTTTAACATCAAGTTACCAACTGACTTTAGGATAATTTCTAGGTCATTTAAATGTTCTTTAAAGCAGAATATTTTAAAAAAGACAATTATGAATTATTCATATGTTCAACAATTTGAAACATAGTAAAGTTGACTTAAAAGTGTTTATTTTTCTCAGCAATTTTTTTAATGCGTTCATCTTGTCATCTGATATTTTTAAGTTTGGTTGACTGAGGTTGAAGGTCAGATGACAAACAGTTAATCTTAATTGGAGTCGGGTTCAAAAGGCCATCGGAGCTCCACAGGGATTAAAGATGAAAACCAGCAGTGTGCTTGAGCCGGTTATTGTTGAGCTACATCATATCAGCATGTTTGCTTGAGTTCCTCACAAAATCAAACACAATTAATAAAAGTGCAAACATAAAATTTTCATCATCAGATCTAATATTTTGCAACACTTTTATCTGCCAATAAATGGTTTCATTCTGAATGAAACACACTGTTCTTTCCGTTTTCACTCACGGTTGTGATTCAACACCTCGTGGCTCTCGAGAACAAGAGGCTTTTATGTAAGCTGAAGTTTTCATAAGATATTTTCTACTTTATTCGGTGTTTTCAAGCTTCTTCTTTCATTTAAAGAACTTTCCACGGTGGATGACACACACAGCAATTACAGGTTTTACCGGTCATGCCAAAATCCTCCAAAGTGTTGAAGGAGTCTCAAAGGATAGCAAAGGTCAGCAGTTCAGAGGACGGGAGGGACTTTCTGATGCTTGCACCAGGTGACCAAAATATTGTTCATTTCCTGTGATGGGACAAAGTGATCTGGACATGAGGCCAGGGACTCAAACAAAATGTGGAACTTATCACGGCACAATTCTTTAAAGCTGTCGCCTGAAGGTCGAGTCAATGATTAGGTTTTATATGGAAATCCTCACATTTAAAGTAAGGTTAAACTAAACCAGCCAAAGGCTCCTAATTTTATAAAAACAAAAGTTTTTCTGTTCTTTTTTTAGTTTCATCCAGGCATTATGAAACATCTTGGAGAGTTTGCTTTCTTGCATAAATAACAGCAATCGGATGACAGTGGTCTTTTTCCCCAAACAGAGACTGAGGGCCAACGCAGGATCCACAGTCATCATAAAGAGCCAGCGGGGATTGTGGAGGAGTAGAAAAGCCTGGAAACAATCTCCCAGCAGTTTGATGAGTTTTTCCACCAGTACAGAAAAAAAAATGTCCGTGAGAGACGGTAGCAAGTCAGAAAACTGTAATAAATCATTTAGGGTTCACAAGGCCGTTCTGATAATCTTTCATTTATTTGCTGAAAATGTTTACATTTGATTTTTACTAGCCGTTTCTTTTTACGAAACAAGAACCACCTGCAGAATGCTGTGAACTCTCAGAGGTTTTTCTGTTTTATGAGATCAACAGATTGAAACAGGATCCATTTGTTGTTTAGTAGTTTGGTGTCTCGTGACTCTCTGGACGTCCCCAGGTAAAGACTTTCATTTAAAATGCACAAAATGTGCCTGGCTGGGTGGGTTGGTTGCTCTTCGGCCTGGCCTCGGGGTCCTGGGATCTGGATGAGCGTGGGCCCGGATTGCGTGTGTCTCCGCCTCCCTCATTCTAGTCTTTTGGGGCGGGTGAAGATCCGTTGGTTCTAATAAGCACATGGTTCACATCGGCAGCATGCATGTACTTTCACTCACACTCGCACACTGTATCACACTGTTTACTGTCCGCTATGTTCCTTGCTCCAACCAATATTATTATAGTTCTAGTAACATGTGTTTGTGTTCTAGAAGGTTTTGTTGTGTGTGTCAGTTTTATCACTGGCTTAACCTCTTGTTGTACTTTTTTTTCCTTAGATAATCGCGACCAATCCAACAGGTTGGTCATGATGCTGAATACTGCAACTTCAGATTTTCTCTTCACTTTATCCCCTTTCTTCCTCTTCTGTACCCTATTCCTCTTCTTTTTCATCCCCCTTCCTCTCCTCAGTAATACTGGTCAGGTCCAGCAAAAAGAAGCACAGAAAGCACGGACATATTGTTTTTAAAGCATTTAGAAAAAAGCAGTGATTGACTAAAGTAAAACAGATCCCGCCTCTTGTGGAGTGAACAAACCCGTACGGTGCGAGGTCAGACTGTTTCCACCGAGTGAACAGACAGACGGAAGACTTTGTTGTCATTGAACAGCTGGGGGACCAAAAATTATAGTTCCAGTACAGCTAACTCGAGATGTCGACAACAACACAACACAAGACCAGTTAGAAAGTCAGGACTTTGAGAGAAACAGTCTGAACCATGTATCCCTGACTGGGTCACAATGGGTGCCGGAGCCTATTCCGGCTGATTTTAAGGTAAGAGGCAGGGTACACCCCGAGCAGGTCGCCAGTCTGTCACAGGGCCACACACACAACCACACACACACATACTCATTGTGACCAACCAACATGATATGCATGTTTTTGGAGTGTGGGAGAAAATTGGAGTATCTGGAAAAAACCCACGTATAAATGGGAAGAACATGCAAACTCTACACGGAAAGGACATTGTTTCAAGCTTCGTCCAACCCGGGGCTCAAACCCCGACGTTCTTGCTCTTCGGCCACCTTTTTTTATAACATTAAAATAAGAATCATCAGACCTACTAAATACAGTCTTGAAATCCTTTGAAAAACCACTAGGCCGACACTCATGCTGCAAATACTCAATGTTTCAGTAATTTTATTGGTTATTTTATTATTAAATAAACAGTTATCTTTTCGTAATGATCGATCAAGAAGGAGTTCTGTAAAATAATGTAAAGACACGGTTTCAAACAAAACAAATCCAGCCAATAGTCGTTTTAAATGTGTTTTCCTTTTCTGGTAAAAATCGGTGAGGGTGTCCAAAAACAAACATTACATCGCAATTAGGGAACCTCATTCAGCTTCGAAGGCACCTTCACTAAGGTTTTAGGGTACTGCATGAAGTAGAAGCACATTTTGGAAAGAGCCTAACACAGGCATGAGCAAACTATGGCCCGCAGTCCACATGCAGCCAGTTAAATGTTTTATTAACATCTGAACTTGAAAAAATAAAGAAAATAAACCAAGGTAATGTTTTATTTTTCCCTGCAATTCTGATGTTTCCTCACTCGATGGCACACTCTAGATACATTGGCTTTGTTGAGAAAACCCCAAACCTGTTCCCATTAAAATGTGTGTGTCTCTGTGATGCGCGCGTTGTCAAAATAAACCGTGTGCGTTGATATAGAAAGTCATCAGGTCCGCTACACACACATAAACAAGCACATTAGATTTCTAACCTTGTGCGCTACTATGGAAAGCCATTGGGGTCACTACACGTCAGTAATCTAGCGCTAAATGTTAAATCTAGTGCACTAGATGCGCTAGATTTGAAACTGAACGCACTTGATGTTTCTGGAAAAAAAAATGATGGTGACTTCTTGAAGGATCAAAGACCTTCAAAATAAAATAGCTATTTATTTGATTTTTAGTGTTTAAAGACTCATTTCAAAGTCAGAGGTTTTGTTTTAACGGCAGCTCAGTGTTAGAGCGTTCGCGCGCAGACCGAAAGGTCGTGGATTTGCGTCCCACAGAGAGCACTTCTAGGGCCCTTGGAGAAGACACCTAACCCCCGCTTCTCCCACCATTGGCGCCGTCGAAGGGCAGCCTGCTGCGGTGTAAGGAGTGCAGCACACAAGTTTCCCCGGTGAGGGATGACTAGAGTAATTCATTTATTTTTTTAATGATTTTTTTTTTTTTATATTTTCATTGGAAATTAAAGCACATGTTTTGTCCAGATGAGGTGAGGTTTCTAAAGCATGCCATCCGTCTGCTCCTGTTTTGGCTCTTAGTCAAATGTTAGAGCTCAATGTGACCTGCGAATGACAAAGTTTGCCCACCCTTGTTCTAACACTTAGGTTCCTCTCATTCAAACGTATTTTCTCTGTATCTTTACGGCTTCATTCCTTTCCAGGACAGACTTCCACCTCTCCAGCTTTTTTGCCACTTGTTTTTTCTCACTATATCTCACAATGTCATCTGCAAACATCACAACATCTCCCCAAACATAAAATCAGGACAAGAAGGAAGACATACAAAGAAAGAACAACCGCAGAAATAAAGCTGATAAAAGCATAAATCTAAGAGAGTACGTCCGGCTTTCTGCAACACAAGATACAAAGTGTCTTATAAAAGGTTAAAATTTTCCAGAGTTCAAAAGAACATCAAAGAGTTGTGACCTGTCTTTAAAAGTCGATGTTCTTAAACTTTCCACATTTACTCTGATTGGCAGGAATTAAGAAGACTGATACAATCCTTTTGAACTTTGAGAATCTCACCCATTAAGACGTTCAAATCGCTTCATAAAAAAGCTTAAAAAAAATCAAGCACTTTATATTGTTGTTATTCAGACTTGAAAAAGTTTTCTGTCAGTTTGTGTAAGTCTGTCACATCAAAGTCCAACACGAGACGTTCAAATGTGGTTTTAAAATGAAGAAATTGAGAAAAGTTCAATCAATAGAAATTCTTTCCTAAGCCACTCTGACTGAATCAATTACGTTAAGTCCACCAGTCGTTTCTCTTTTAACAAAGTATTCAGTTGATGAAGTGTTTATAAATTTAATAAAAGAGAAACCTAGTTTGATCACCAACAACTGGAAACAGCATGGTGGTTTTTAGTTACAGAGAAAAAAAAACGTGTTTTCTGGTGGAGAAAAGTCTTCACAAAATCTGCTGGTCTGTGCCTGATTGCCATGTGCCCGGACATACACTGCGGTTTGGCCAGCTATCACTGAAAACTAACCACATGTTGGGAAAGCCAATAATGTGGATTATTATTTTTTAGATGTATTATTTGGGCGGCACGGGTGGGAACAAGTCTTGGAACACTGTCCTTTCTGTGTGGAGTTTGCATGTTCTTCCCATGTATATGTGTGTTTTCTCCGGGTATTCCAGTTTCCTCCCACCCTCCAAAAACATGCATGTTTGGTTATATGGCCACTATAAAACTGTACCTGGGAATGGGTGTGTGTATGTGAATGGTTGAGTGAGTGGGACCATAACCAAGACAGACTGGCGACTTGTTCAGGCTGTACCCTGTCTCTCGTGTTGAATCAGCCGGGATTCAATGCGACCGAGTCAGGAATAAGCGGTTCAGAAGATAATAAAAAATAGCAAACTAATGCATTGATGCTGTTTGGAGAAAATCAGATCCAATTTTTCAGATTTCGCAAAAAATCCCGGTGGACTTTAAGAAGGTGTGTGTGGTACGTTGGGACAGCTTCCTGTCTGCTTCCATCCACAGTGCTACTATGGAATCATCAGACTGTCTCCTGTATAATTTATAGCCATTTATTCCATTTCGTCATCTTCCGCTCATCCAGGGCCGGGTCGCAGGGGCAACAGCTTCAGACGGGAAGCCCAGGCCTCTCTCTCCCCGGCTGCATCCTCCAGCTCACCCGGAAGGATCCCGAGTCGTTTCCCGGCCAGCTGTGAGACATAGTCTCTCCAGCGGGTCCAAGGTCTCCCTCTTGGTCTCCTCCCGGTGGGAGGTGCCCAAAACACCTCACCAGCGAGGCCCTCGGGGGGCCAGTTATAGCTATTTATAGAAAGTTGTTTTACTGTTTTTCAATTGATGTGATGCCAAACTCAACCCATTGGTTCCAAACTTTGGACAAATTACCATTTATCAGAATGGCGATCTGTATGTTGGGTATCGCTGGACAGCAAGGAACATGGCGGACAGTTAACAATGTGGCATAATGTGCCTGTGTGAGTGGGAGTACATGCATGCAGCTGATGTGAACTATGTGCTTATTGGGGTAACAGTACATTCCCAGCCCCAAAAGACCAGAAACAAAAGCTACTTGGGCCCACAATCACCCCCATGTCAGGATTGTGAAGCCAAGCAGTGGAGGCTGCTCACCCACTCACCTGGTTGCAGAGGACGTACGTCTACAGGAGTCTCCCTGGCACCTAAGGGCACGGGCATCCCCGTTGCCAGGACCCTCAGATTATGCGGCAGACATTCAATTCATAAGCCAGCGTACTGCAGTTGGAGGCCCAGCAAGACCAGGCCACCACAGATGCAACCACAATAGGCCAAAGCACGACCAGACTCCCAGGACAGGCAGCCCAGAGACCCCCATGCACCCACAGCTGCACCCCTACTACCCTTCCTCACTCTACTGAATTCACCGTCTCTAAAGCTACTTTCCCCAGGTACATCTTCTCATCTAGTACCAGAGATGCGGAGCCCTGATGGGCCCAATCAAGACAAACCCCGGGCCTGTCCCCCACAAAGATTTACACAAACACCTTTGAGTGCCTCTCGCCCGTCCACAGCAAGCACCCCAGGAATGACAGACCTCCTCGACAGGAAGCTTTTAGTTGCATTTGATTATTCATAAAAGCAGGGAATTCAAGCCGGGTGATTTGATAATGTGTCTGAAAGAGGGGTTTGACGTAAGATCCACCTCCTGGACGTGCCCACTATGTTTGTTATTAATCTCACATCAAAAATCAAAATTTTTTTCTGTTTCATTCATGCACGTTTGAAAAATTTACTAACTTTACTGTATTGTGGAGTATTTGGATTTAATCCAGATTTCAGGTTGTTCTTGAGTATAAACTTTGTCCTCCCTACATCCCTGTTCTGTGCATCTCTATGTGTTGCCATTGTGTGGGTCTGAGTCTGTGTGTGTGCCCTGGTTTTGTGTGTGTGTGTTGGCACACACAGACATGCATCCCACCATGCTAGCCTTGATGCGTTCTCTATCATTACATCACATCTGATATGTTCACACACTGAATCATTACAAAAGTGTTTCAGGGAGTCTGTGCATATTTGTGTGTGTGTGTGTGTGTGTGTGTGTGTGTGTGTGTGTGTGTGTGTGTGTGTGTGTGTGTGTGTGTGTGTGTGTGTGTGTGTGTGTGCGTGCTTCCATTTATCTACTTCCTGACTTTTAAAATCTCAGCACTGTTTCTCTTTTTATGATTCATTATCTAAAACTTCAAAGTTCAGAATCTTGGCCAAAGGATGTCGTGAATAAACACTGAGATTCCTACAAAAAAGTTTCTCTGGTCCTGTTTGTTTTCCTTCAACTGCTGCTGGACCATTAAAGTATTCATAAGAATCTTTATTTTGTTTATTCAGTGAACAATCACAACATAGCGGCTAAGGCCCTGTCTACACGTAGTCGGGTATTTTTTAAAACGCATATATCTTTATCCGTTTTCCCGTGCGGACAAAAACTGAGGTTTTTTTCACTCAAAACCGGTGTTTTTGAAAACTCCGGCCAAAGTGGAGATTTTGGAAAACTTTGTTTTTGTGTGTGGACGTGCAAAAACGGAGATTTGCGTTTTTATGCATCACTCCCTGCGACAAGTAATGCACATATGTCATCCGTGCGTGTCCTTGTTTACAAAAGCAGACAGTGGGCAGCATGGATCCATGGACACTGTTGCAGACCCTCTTTTCTTGCCTTTTTGTCCACTTCAACTGAGGAGCAAAGGAGGAGAAATGCGTTGCAATCGGCGATTATTAATCAATTAGCCTCCCTCCTCCTCCACTCAATACTGCCGACTACTGGTCTGGCATGCTCATAACCGCACTCAGAAGCGTAGTTATACGGCTCCGTGTGGACACGAGCGTTTTCCTAAAACAAAGGACAGCAAATGTGCATTTTCTAAAATACCCGGTTAGGCATTGATGTTATATGAGATGAAGAGAGGAGGAGAGGAGGATCCAAGTGCTGGTGTTCAACAGTTTATTGAATAGGTAACAAAAGGAGTCCACAGGGAAGTGGTGATGGCTTCAGGCAGTGCTGGATGGCCAGGAGGAAAGGCTGAAGGTTCCTGTGGGGAGAATGAAGATATGAGTCTAAGATGTCAAATAAGCACAGTTTGGAGGTGGTCAGTTTACCACAAGAGTAGTTGAAGAGCTGACGAAGACTGTGGGTGAGACCAAGTCTTTTATGGCCAACGTCAAGTACACGCTGGTGGAAGTAATCAGCCCAATCCTCCAGTTAGTAACCATCTAGCACCTGTGAATATTGGAGTGGGAAAAAAGAAAGACAAGCAGGCCTTGAAAGGCCTCACATCACAGTGGACAAGGCCTAAATAAAATCATTTCTGATTGTTGATTGGCTCTCATTTCACCCGATTTCAACAAAAATGTTTATTCGCTAGAAAAAAAACAATCAAAAGAATTTCACAAAAAAGTTTCACTTCAAGAACAAACCTGGGATTAACACCAACTTTCTGACATGATCTGTGACTGTCCCTAAAAAATGTAAAAAAGTTCACATTTTTGAAAAACAAAAGTTAAATGTGAAAGCAGACCAATCAACAACCGACCAAATATGGGAATATGGGAAGAAGAAGGTCTGATTTGAACCAAAAATGTGTTATGAGATGAATGTGTTGGACGCAGAAGGCGCACAGCTGTGCTCCATCTTATAGTCGTCCCATTTTCTTTGATTTCACACATTCTTATCCGTTTTCTGCTGTCCAGATGATCTGATCTGCTGGACATCGATGCTTTTATCCACTGGTTTGGTTCAGACGCTGCACAGCTAAAATACCGATAAAGGAAAACATCAGAATGTCATCGAAAACTCTCAAACATTCTTTCCTGTTTGTGCAAAAACACACGTTTTTTTTTCCACAACAGATTAATCCAAAATATTTCTCCACACAAACATTTGAAAATGATTTTCCAACATTTGACTGAAACAAGAACAGGTTGAAACCAAGGCTTTGAAAACAGATGCCTCTGCCTGCCCTGTATTTCAAATTGTAATCATACCAAATGATTGAGTTTTAAGTTGGGTGTGGGCAAAGATTTTGACTCATGATAAACAAAAAGTCTGTTAAAAGCAGATACATGGTGTGACAAACAGTCCTAAAAAATTTAATCGTACAAATTGAAAACACAGGCGTCAATAAAAAATTTTGTACAAAACAAAAATATTCCATTCATATTTTTTTATCATGCTGCACAAATATTTACGATAAACTTCACCGTTATGTGCCTGTCTAAATTCAATCCAATTTCTACAGCCTGGTATCCCAAAACAATCGTCTCAAGAGTTTTAAAAAGTAGATTATAGAAATTGTCCGAAGAAAGGGACAAAGACATCTTCTTCTCTTTTTGGCATTTCCTTTCAGGGGTCGCCACAGCAAGTCTGTTTCTTCCATCTAACCCTATCTGCTGCATCTTCTTCAGTCACACCAACTTTCTTCATGTCTTCCTTCACTGTATCCATGAACCTCCTCTTTGGTCTTCCTCTAATCCTCTTTCCTGGTGGTTCCAAATCCAGCATCCTTCTTCTGATGTACTCTCTCTCTCTCTCTCCTCTACACATGTCCAAACCATCTCAGTCTGACCTCTCTGACTTTAAAACCTCTAACATGTGCTGTTCCTCTGATCCTGTCCATCCTGGTCACTCCCAGGGAGATCCTCAGCATCTTCATCTCTGCTCCCTCCACCTCTGTTTCCTGTCTTTTTCTGACCACACTGTCTCTAGACCAATCAGCCCGGCCGCTCTCACCACAGTTTTGTGCACTTTTCCTTTCATTTTAGCTGAAACTCTTCTATCACACATCACACCTGATACTTTTCTCCACCCGTTTCAGCCTGCCTGCACACGTTTCTTCACCTCTTTTCCACACTCTCCATTGCTCTGGACTGTTGATCCTAAGTACTTAAAATCTTCCACCTTCTTTATCTCTTCTCCCTGTAACCTCACTTTTCCATTTGGATCCCTCTCATTCACACACATGTATTCTGTTTTACTCTGACTAATCTTCAAACCTCCACCTCTCCAGCTTTTCCTCCACCTTTTCCCTCGTCTCACTACAGATCACAATGTCATCTGCAAAAAAGGGACAAAGACCAAACCAAGTAAATTCACAAATACCCTGTGAAATTCCTTTTTGGATAAAACTCCAGCTTTCCAAACCAGCAATGGGAAAAAATATGAAAAATTCTCCCACAGGATGAACAGCCATTGTGTCTAAGACTCTAATTAAATATTAGCTTATTCTTTTCTTCAAAACAAAGAAAAACCTTTTAAATTCAGTTTGAATTTTCCATGTGGGTTTGGACATAAAAAAAAAAAAAAAAGAATTTTTTAAACCTTTGTACTTCAGTAGAGATGCTGTTCAGTTTACTGGCTTTAAGATCGTCTGGTGTTCATTGGCTGTCGCCATATTTGGCTAATGAGCGACTTTAGCTAGAGTCGTCTGACAAAAGAAGACTATGTCAACATTTAAATTTTCAGAAACCACATCAAAGTTGCCGCCAAATGTCTTTTTTTTAAACCAAAACCAACCGTTTTATTTTTAATAAAAACTTTTTAACCAAAAACAACAGTTTTATTTTTAATAAAAACTTGTTTGTGTTTTTATCTCCAATTGAATGGATTTTGTCACAAAGGGACTTTCCAAAAAACAGGATTAAACATCTGCAGCTCTTCCAGACAATAAAAACTGTACTGAAGATCATACTGGGGTGACTGGGCAGGAGGCCATACTGGAGTATTAACCAGAGCCTGGGGTGGAATCCGCATCAGTCCAGACCAGATAAACCATGATGAACGATGTTTTCTGAACCATAATGTTTTTTTTTTTCAACATACTTTATTAATCCCCTCACCGGGAAATTTATGTGCTGCCTTTCACCGCAGAAGGCTGCCACCTATGACAGTGCCAATGGTGGGAGAAACGAAGGATTATATGTCTTCTCTAGGGACCCTAGACGTGCACTCAGTGGGATACAAACCCGCAAACTTCCGGTTGATTTTAGTCTCGCGGGCGAACGCTCTAACCATTGAGCCGCCATCTGCCATCCCATTTTTAGCTTTGATGCTGTAAACAATTGGAAATATTAACCTGATGGAAA
This sequence comes from Neostethus bicornis, assembly GCA_902685375.1. Lineage (NCBI taxonomy): Eukaryota > Metazoa > Chordata > Actinopteri > Atheriniformes > Phallostethidae > Neostethus > Neostethus bicornis. The sequence goes on from LR738549.1 coordinate 3,019,506, forward strand.
TTTTTAGTGTCTCAATGTGGAAATTATTAAAACACACAAATAAAAAATGTTCAGTATCTTTTATTTGTTTATCTATTTTGCTCCATTATGATTCATTTTAGTTATTTTTTGCAACTTAATGGTCCTGTTTTTCAAAAAAAGTTTTTATATGTTTTGTTTCTACTATTAATTCTTTTTTTGTTTCTCGATGTGATGCTTCTTATTTTTATAAAAACATCTTCTTGTGTTTCAACATGTGCTGTACTCCTGGACCTGTATCGCCCGCCAATATTTGGACTTGCTTCTCACGGGCGGCAGATAATCGATGACAAATACAAAGAACTTTCCAAAAAGTGAATCAGAGTTCTGCTAAAAAGCCAATTAATTTTTTCTTTAAACAGCAACATGAATGTTGGAGCAGAAAGTTGTTTATTCAACCTCATCATATTCAGAAGTCACTGGCTGTAGAACGTGTGGACGTGGTGAGTTGGATTTCATCCGCAATGTTCTGCTTCATCAAAATGAAGCCATTTCAATCGCCCACATTTCAAAACTGCATCCACATAGCATATGTCCTACTAGCCAATCCATTCTTTCCACATGTTAAGTATATGGTGGCATACATCTTGCTGGTGTATATTGCCAACGCTAAGGTGTTTGGATCTGTGTTGCAGGTGTTCTGTTGGCTTGCGCTGCCTCATCGAGGCAGTCTTATACTTATTTGCTTTCACAAATTGCTGTCTTCCAGTCAGAACCAGACGGGTGTGGCAGCCTTGCTTCTATCAGTCTGTTCCAGGGCAGCTGTGGTTACAACAGTAGCTACTAAACTGATACGAAGTGAATAAATAATGCATATGTGAAGCATGTTTGAGAGTCCTGAAAAACGCAATATAAGTACGATGCATTATTATTATGTGTAATATGCTAACAAGGCTAGTTGAAGAATTACATTTTTCCCAAATCATGTCGGCAGCAGGGAATAAAACTCTCTAAACATTGTCTTTGTTCTGGATTTGAATTCTCAATATTCAAATCAGGCCTGCCAACACAGGCTATAGTTTGGTTGGTGTCCGCGTTTAGCCACCAAACTACAAACAGATCCAAATGGACAAATCTTTATCAGTTGATTGATTATTTTCAGACGGGTCTCAATTGTAAACTAACATGTGCAATACCTGACCAGGTAGCAGGAGTAAAATTAAATCAATTTAATCAGGTTGCGCTAGTGCGGCTGGCATTTCTTAACCCTTGTGCTTATTAATGATGTTAATACATTATATTTACATAGTGCTTTTGTCCAGGACGCTCAAAGACACTTCACATACACATTATTCATTCACTCCATACCAGGTAATGGTAAGCTACTGTTGTAGCCACAGCTGCCCTGGTGCAGATTGACAGAAGCGAGGCTGCCATTTTGCACCATCGGCGCATCTGACCATCACCAACCAATCACACACACCATCCAGACTATGCAACATGGGTGAAGTGTCTTGCCCAGGTACACGGCGTCAATACAATCTCAACGGTCATCCCACTGTAGCACCAGGGGCTCAGACGGTCTTCCATCCAAGTACAGCCCAGGCCCAGCATGCATGGCTTCTGAAGTCTAACGGGGTCAGGCATTGACAAGCTGCTATTGAAATATTTGGTCTTGAATTTTATCATAAAATTTAATGATGAAAACTACGGACACATTTTTCTTTCTGAAACATGTCCATGTCTTTTTCTATTGTCCCACTTCAAGCCAAAAACAGCTAGTTTAAATAAATTTCAAACAGATTTTGGTTTGGGAAGCAACTTAAAAAATTTCCCTTTTAATTTTTCCTATGGCCAACCACAAGCTGCCGAAACACGTAGTAATCTGTTTGACAACAAATAGAAAAGATGGGAAGATTCAGGCCTTTATATAAAACTAAACTTTATGATGTTACCGTATGTTTCATCCAAAGTGCAAATTGATGAGTTTAATGCTCCTGTTTCAGCAAAGCAAACACTCATTCTGTAAAAAAAACGTTTGTTCTGGCCTCTGCTCACTGAAGTGGTCGGGACACGATGTCTTTCCAATACTCGACGTGCTTCTGGTGCATCACATCTACCACTGAGGAAGCCAAATGTAACCACAGTAGAGTACTGACTCACGGGCTTGTCAGAACAATGCCCTCCATTGAAGTCTGAATGAGAGCCTTTAACTGAACACTGGAATCTATTTCGTAAGAAACCAGCAACTGCTCACATTTTGAATGATTCTGAGTCAAGAACCTGGCAAACATTGATTATGGTTTTTGGTCTGACTGAAAAAAAAGGTCACAACAAAACAGCAAGACAGTCAGGAGTAACGAGCAGAAGGGAACGTATGACTCCCATGCAAGCATTTCCACTGGCATCCACTTGAGTTTAGAATCAAGTTTAAAGACCTCTTCCTGACCCACAAGGCGCTACATGGCATTAAAAGGCCTTTCCAAACAAGCAGTACACTTCATTCACAAAACACAGGGCTATTAGTGGTTCCTAGGATTTCTAAAAGTACTGTTGGAGGTAGAGCCTTTAGCCACCAAGCTCCAGTTTTATGGAATAAACTCCTAGCTCAAGTGGGAGAGGCAGACACCGTTCCGACATTTAAAGGTAGGCTTAAAGCATTCCTGTTTGAACAAGCTCATCACCAGGCCAGGTAGAAACAAAGACATTTGGCTCCTATCAGGAATCAAGAAAACCTTCATATGTCCCACAATTGGGGAAACTGCAGTATGCAACAGCACGGGCACAGGAAGAAAAGAAAAGGTCTCGACAAGTCTGCGCAAACAAAACAAAAGCAAAAAAGGCAAATAGACAAAGGGCGAAAAAAAAGCATTCAAAGTGAGTGAGCTACCGCACAGTTCTGGTGAGAAATCGCATAAAGAGCACATGGTTAAAATGGCTCATTGTGGAGTCTCACAGCAGAAGGAAGGAAAGACCTCCTGAATCTCTCCTTCACACAGTGAGGGTGGAGCAGCCTGCCACTGAAGCTGCTTTCTAGTGCAGACAGAGTGTCCTGCAGGGGGTGGGACTTGTTGTCCAGCATGGATGTCAGTCTCTTCAGGACCCTTCTGACACCCACCTCCCGCACTGAGTCCAGGAAGTAGCCCAGAACAGAGCTGGACTTCTTGATGATTCTGTCCAGCTTCTTCCTCTCCCTTTTTGTGATGCTATGGTTCCAGCAGACCACATCGTACGGGATGACTGATGCCACCACAGAGTGGTAGAGGGTCTTCAGGAGTGCCCCATTCACTCCAAAGGACCGCAGTCTCCTCAGGAGGTAGAGCCTGCTCTGACTCTTCCTGTACAGTGCGTCGGTGTTATGAGTCCAGTCCAGTTTGTTGTTGAGGTGAACACCCAGGTATTTGTAAGAGTCCGCCTGTTCAATGTTCATTCCTTGGATGTTCACTGGTGAGGGAGTGGTAGAGTGATGCCTGCGGAAGTCCACCACCATCTCCTTGGCTTTCTCTGCGTTGATCAGGAGGTGGTTTCGCTGACACCAGTCAACAAAGTTCCGCGTCAGTCCTCTGTACTCCACGTCATTGTCTTCGCTGATGAGACCAAGAATCGTGGTGTCGTCAGAGAACTTCTGCAGCATGCATACTTGAGTGTTGTGTCTGAAGTCCGCCGTGTAGAGGGTAAAGAGGAAGCGGGACAAGACAGTCCCCTGAGGGGCACCAGTGCTGCTGGTGACCAGGTCTGACATGCAATTCCAGGCTCTCACAAACTACGTAAACAGTGGGTACAAAAAATATTCAGACCCCTTCAAATTTTTCACTTTTTGTTTCTTTGCAGCCATTTGCTAAAATAAAAAAAGTTATTTTTTTTTCTCAGTAATGTACACTCAGCACCCCGTCTTGACATAAAAAAACAGAAATGTAGAAATTTTTGCAATTTTTTTTAAAAAAGAAAAACTGAAATATCACATGGTCATAACTGTTCAGACCATTTGCACACTCTTGAGTAGAAGCGCCCGTTTGAGCAAGTACAGTCATAAGTTTTCGTGGGAATGACGCAACAAGGTTTTCCACACCTGGATTTGGGCATCCTCTGGCATTCTTCCTTGCAGATTCTTTGCAGTTCTGTCAGGTTTGATGGTGAACGCTGGTGGACGGCCATTTTTAGGTCTCTCCAGAGATTTTGTTCTTTGTTTGTTCTGTACTTTTTTAAATCTACAATGGAAAACCCATTGAAACTATTTTTGTTTTGTGGTATTAGGCTATAAAAATAAAACTGCTTTGAATGGAATTGAATAATAATAATCGATTGAATTTGTTTCATTTTCACCATCATGTCCATGAATACTACTGGGCAAAATATTTGTTTTGGGGTCTTATTTTGTGAAGAGAAACCTCCTAAAAATGAAATCTTATGGAGACCCAGTTAAAGAAGAGATCCTTTCCCTTCATGAACAACCAGATTGGCTCTCATTTATAAAAGTTTTACATACACTGAAAATGCTGTATGCTACAATGAGCTGTGGGGAAAAATGATATACCTGTCCTTTTAAGGTTCATGTGAGGTTAAAAATTAAAATGAACATGCCTACATATACTCAGATCCATGCTCAGTCACACTATTAGTTTGTGACATAGAGGGATGGGAAGTGGGTGGGTGGATGGGATACTAACTGCACTGTATTTTACTGGTTCATCACTTTTGGCAGTGTCAACTGAGCCTACCGCTCCAAGATGGCGGCTGAAGCAGCCAATGGTGGGTCTACTCTTCATGTCTATGTGTGCCACACCTAAGTCGGACATTGTTTCTCCTTATATGGTGATTTTCTCTGAAAACGTGACGAAAAAGAGAGAAAAAAAAAACATTACAGATGGACCTAAAACAAGTTGTCCAAGCAGAAACAGACGTGAAAAAGATTATGTAAAAATATCTTTGCTGTTTTTTTATATATTAAATTCAGATTTTCTGAGTAAATGGGTGGAGAAAAGTATCAGATGTGATGTTTCACTGAAGAGTTTCAGCTAAAATGAAACAGAAAGTGTACAAAACTGTGGTGAAAGCGGCCATGCTGATTGGTCTAGAGACAGTGCCACAGAGGAAAAGACAGGAAGCAGAGATGGGGGTAGCAGAGATGAAGATGCTGAGGATCTCTCTGGGAGTGACCAGGATGGACAGGATCAGGGGAACAGCACATGTTAGAGGTTTTAAAGTCAGAGAGGTCAGACTGAGATGGTTTGGACATGTGCAGAGGAGAGAGAGAGAGTACATCAGAAGAAGGATGCTGGATTTGGAACCACCAGGAAAGAGGACTAGAGGAAGACCAAAGAGGAGGTTTATGGATACAGTGAAGGAAGACATAAAGATAGTTGGTGTGACCAAAGAGGATGCAGGAGATAGGGTTAGATGGAAGAAACTGACTTACTGTGGCGACCCCTGAAGGGAAATTCAGATTCAGATTTTCTGAGCAACTGCAGACCTGATAGACTCACTTAAAGATATCCAAGAAATAAATAGCTCTGGCATATCCTGCATATCCTGCAGGATAAAGGAGACATATCCTGCATTTAGCAGGATGTCTCCTTTAAATTTTTCAGTTACTACTCTATCTAGTGAAGACCAATGTTTAGGTTCATAAAAAATAAAAGGTGTTTAGAAAAAGAAAAAAATACTCATTAAAAGTAAAAAGTGTTTAAAAATCAGTTTCAGCCTGGATTAATAACTGTCATAAAGCAGCTTCTGTAAAAAGTAAAGATGACAAAACAACTTGAAAAGTGAGCAGTAAGAAAGTAGGAAACTTAGAATCGTTCAAATCTGTATGAACTAAGGGGAAAAAGTTCTTTTTCTGCCTGCAGTGTTGTGTATGTTGCTGCTGGTTTATGAGAAGCAGATGTGTCCCTCTGCTGGGCGACAGGGATTAGAGCTAAATAAAATTTAAAGCCTAGTAAAATCCAAACTCATTCTGCATGCTTGCAGTTTTCTCAGAGGTTTTCATGCGATGTGTTTTCTTGTGAAACAGTTGGTCCTTTTCAATTGTTTCTCTAGTTGTTTAGATTGGATGTACTGTATTTGCAGTGTGCACATCATTCATGTTCATTTTGGAAGATTCTATTCTGGTGTCTGATATCCTTAATAGAGAATTAGGGTTTTTTTACATTGACATCAGAAAGGCATGAAAATAAAAACATGTGTTTGTTCTTTTGTACGAATGGTAGAGTTAACACAAGTAAAAATCTCATGTATGTACAAAGTGGGTCTCAAACATTGTTTGTGCCTCAATGTATTGTCCTGGTTTATTAATAAACTTATTGTCAGGAGAGTAGACTCTTCCCTCTGTGTACCCCCTCCCTCTTGTCCATGTTTGTGTGTGCGTGCGTGCGTGTATGTGTGTGGGCGTGCATGTGGGCGTGTGTGTATGTATGTGTGTGTGTGTGTGCGTGTATGTGTGCGCGTGTGGAGTTGGGCGGAGCCAGCTGGGAGCTGCAACAAGTCACACCTGAAACTCCTCTACTCATCTGCTGCAGCATAAATGGATCAGTTTTTCACACACACTTCGCCAGATTGTTTGTTTACCATGCTTGACCTGCTATCCAGTTTTTGGACCCAACTCCTACGTCAGAACCTGCCGAATTAATCTGTTTTTGTCTTCTTTATTTGAACTTTTCATCAATCTTATAAATCTGCTTTTGATTTCTTCATTTGCGCCTGTCTGTTGTGGTAAGGGTATATTTTTGGCCTGAGCTCCACATGCTGACACTTATGCATCGTGTCATTTCTTTGCACTATAAACTTTTGGTTACCAAGGTGTTTGGTTTCAACTCCTGTAACTTTAGGAGAATACGTCCAGAAGGCAAGTGAAGTTTTTTTAACACTTTTTATGTTGCAAAATTATGAAGATCAGACAACCGACAGTTTTACTGACTGAAAAGCAAAGCAAAGAAAGCACATTCACCAAGAAAACAGAAGAAGACTGTTGTGTGCTTCATATGGTTACAGTAAACACGTCATTGAATGTCATTCTGAGAATCGATTGCATGTAAAATTCTTTTCTATTTCAATCAAACACTTTAAGATCTACAGGAAGTCTTTGTTTGAGATACCTCCACTGGCTTTTACACCGTCTGAAGCAGTAATGTCTACATAAAAAAATCGGAGTGCATCATGGAGAAGATGTTCTTTCAAATTTATCCACATTGTGAATCAGCATGTTTTTACTCATTTCGAAACCGTGCAAAGAATGTTGTAATAGTAATAATAATTACCAGAGAGGAGACCCACAGGAAGACCAACGAGGAGGTTTGTAAGATCTAGTGAAAGAGAACATGGCGAGGACCCAAGAGACAAAGACAAATGATGGAAACTGACTTGTGTTTGTGCCCCTTAGGGGAGAGAAGAAGACGAGAAACTTTCATACACCAGCCATCTCAAAGCCATCCGACACATCATGCTGGGAATTACCTGGACAGCCTCCAGTAGCTAACATGGATTTCTGGAGCACTGATAGTTTATTTTTTGTCACAACTTTAAGTTCGGACTTTTTCTTTTTTCATTTCAATGACAGATCAGAGTGTTCATCATAATGTTGTTCTGTGTAGCAGAAAAAATAATTTTACAATTCATCATTTCATGCTTTACTGTTATTAGTCTGCTTACTGATTGCGAAGTGCTAATATGTTTGTTAAAAGTTTATCTGACCTGATATCAGCATGCAATAATGTAAGCAGATCTTTCATGGTTCCTTCGCCTACCACCAGAGGGAGCCCGGGACCTTCCTTCATCTCCCTGATTCAGGACACCTGATGGTGATTGACCTACTGCCTATTCAAAGGCAGTCTGCCTTGCCTTCATTGTCGGGTCATCACCCCTTCCAGACAGGTCTCCCTGGCTGCCCGACCAAGATAAATTTCTCAACTTCCACCATGACATATTTCTGTTAAATGACATGTTTTTCTTTTACTAAATAAATAATGTTTATCGTTCTGCATTTGGGTTCTTCTCCTTCTGCACCCACGTCGTGACAAGACACAGGTTTGTTGTACAAAACTCTATCAGCCGAAAGTATACGTTTTTCTTTATACAGTGATGAACTTCTACTTCTACACCCTTCTCACTTGTGTGATACCTTTTTTTAAATTCCACAACATGCGATGACCGCCTCCTACCTCTGCTGTCTTTTGCTTGTTGGAGACACCACCACTGCTATGGATTTTAAAGAGCTCTGCTTTAGGCTGTCCCTTCTGGGAGACCAGGAAATTATGCTTCTTCGCCATTTATTCATGAGTAACGTTAGGCGGAACATAGTGTTTGCATCACTTTATTTGCAGGATTGATTTTTGAAGTTCTTGATTTATGGTTGGAACAAGATGGAAATCAAGTTGTCTTACATCTGAGATTTGTCACATATGTCATATAAATTGCAAATACGTTACAGAGGTTTTTTTAATGAGTCTTGAGTTTACTTGATGTAAATAAGGTGCACAACTTGAACAAGAAGACTGGCTCTGCTTCAAATCTTTGTAGGTCTTTGTGAATAAGGCCCATGATGTAATAATAATGGATTCTATTTATACAGTGCTTTTCAGGACTCTCAAAGACGTTTCACATATGCATCATTCATTCACTCCATACCAGGTGATGGTAAGCTACTGTTGTAGCCACAGCTGTCCTGAGGCAAACTGACAGAAGCGAGGCTGCCATTTTGCGCCATTGGTCCATCTGACCATCACCAGCCAACCGCACACACACGATTCAGACTAGGCAACGTGGGTGAAGTGTCTTGCCCAGGGACACAACGACAATTTTAATATCAATTAATTGAATTCCAGTACTTCTAAGTGTTCTGAACACCACCACTCCTGTAACCGTAAAAACAAAGGGACCTATTAGACCTATTAGAACACGTCATGAAGAGATGCAGGGTTGAAAGCGTACAGAAAATTGAGTGTGGGTAGATCAAGGGAAAGAAGTGGAAACCAAAATCCCAACGTTAGTGGGATTGGATGTGTTCAACCCTTAAATCTACAGTCACAGCTCATGTGTTCTGTTTGTTACATTGAAGAAGGTAAGATATCCCCCAGCGTCGCGGCCTTCGCAACCCATTTCCTCATCTAACTGCAATGAGTTTGCAAGATACAGAGCATGAAACAACTTATAAACTCTCTGACACAGATAAAAACTCTGGAACTCTCCGGAGATGCCAGAGCTGACCAACTTCATTCCCATCACCAAGAAAATGGTTCAACAAATTGTTTCCAGGCTGAGTTCATCCACAAACAGCCTTGATGTGGTTCTGTGCCAAGCAATTTCTTACTTCCACTTTCTCATTTAGTTGACATTCCACAGCAGTCCACGATTAAAAAAAAATAACTTTCACCAGGCATCCAGAAGAGGAGCAGTTTCAACAACGTACTACCAAAATACTACCTGCTTGAATCAAACCTGCCCTTTTAGGTAACATCCCGGAGAAAGCCGTGTATGTTTGTTTTGCTCTCTACGTTAATTCATTCTTTAGATCAACTGTTTTTGATTTGATAAATGTGGAGTATTTCAATTCCATTTCCAGTGAGAGTTGATTTCCATCATGGCTGCCTTTTTTCACAAATTTTTATGGACAGAATTTCTGGGCCCAGCCGAGGCAGAGAGGGGATATGGTTTAGTGACTTCCGCATTGGATTTCCGCTATTGCAGATGACGTGGTCGGGCTGTGACCTCTAACGCTCACTGGACCAATTTACAGCCTAGTGTGAAACAGCCGGGATGGGAGTCTGCACCTCCAAATCCAAGATTATGGTCCTCACCTGGAAAAGGGTAGAGTACCCATTGCGGATGAGGGACAGGGTCCTACCCCAAGGGGAGGAGTTAATGTATCTTGGGGTCTTGTTCACTGTGGGGGAAGGATGGACCCAGAGATCAATAGACGGATTGGTGCGGCATCTGCAATAATCAGCACGCTACATCAGTCCATTATGTTACAGAAATACCTGAACCTTAAAGCAAAGCTCTCAATTTACTAGTCGATTTACGACCTGGAGGAGCCGTTGCTCTTTCGGGTTGGGTGAAGCCGGATGGTGTGGTTTGGGTATCTGGTTAGGATGCCACCTGAATGCCTGGCTGGTGAAGTTTTTCAGGCACATCCCACTGAAGGGCACCCAGAGAAAGGCCCCAAATCTGCTGGAGAGACTCTGTCTCACAGCTGGCCAGGGAACGCTTCAGGATCCTCCTGGGTGAGCTGGAGGATAAGCAGGAGAAGATTAAAATGTTTTTTTATATATTATTGACACAAAAACAAACAAAAGAAAACCAGATACAAAGACCAATCAAGAAGATACGGTTTTACAATTTGCCAGTGTTTGTTTTCTCCAGAAACTCAAGTAAGGTTGTAAATCTTCTTGAATTTTACAGCTTTGCCTGTTAAAATAAGAGTGGGAAAGCAGAAGGCATTTCCACCGTCCAAACTTTTACAGCAGGTTTGTCCACACTTTAAAACAAAGCCAACAAAACAATTGTTTCCTGATCTCCATGAGAAAATTTTTTTTTTTATTGACAAAAAAGTGGACACGGGAAATGCGAAGTTTTGCTCGCACAGGAACTTCAACAGCAACTATGTTGAAAAAGTTGGACAATTTTTTTAAGATACCGTATTTTCACGATCATAAGGCGCACCATATTAAGGGGTGCAGTCCAAATTTCGCGTGCTCTGCATTTAACACACAAAAAAGGCGCACCTGATGATAGGGAGGTGGTTTTATATACATATCCTCTACACCCTCCGCCTTACAACAACAACAATAACACACACACACGAAAGTGTGCATATTTAAAAATAGATCAGGAGTAAAACTGAGTTTGGTTGGTTTTATTTAAATATTAGTTACAGTCGTCATAAAGTCATTTATTAAATCCATCCAAGTCCTCATCCTCTGTTTCAGAATCTAACAGCTGCTCTAAATCCAACCTCGCAGGTTCACTTTCCTCGCTGTCAGCGTCACTTTCTGTACCGTGCAGCTCCTCAGAAATGATGCCTGCTTTTGCGAAAGCTCGGATAACAGTGCCAGCAGACACGTTAGGCCAAGCATCTACAATCCACTGGCAAACTGTGGCGTAACTCGCCTGGCACAATCTTCCACCCTTCGTGAAGCTGTGGTCTCCAATGGTCATCCATCACTGCTGGAGTCTTTCCTCCAACTCTGACCACCTCGCCTTGTTTCCGCGGGAACTCCACTGAGTCTTCTCCACCTGTCGCAGCTCATTTTCCAGCTTCCTCCACTCATGAACCATCGACTCGTTCATTTTAAATTTTCTTGCGGCGGCTCGATTCCCATGTTCCTCCGCGTAGCTGATCGCCATCAGTTTAAACTGAGCTTCATAAACATGTCTCTTTTCCATCTTCAGTGTTGTTAAAACAGCAATGTTCTGCATAAAGCACACACCTGTTCTTTTATACACAATCCACACACACACACTTCCCCCTTAATGTTCTTGTGTTCTTAAATACGTCCGCCTCATGGTTCTCTAATACGTCCGCAAATCCCAAATCACGTAGGGCGCACTGCACGATAGGGTGCACCACTCATTTTGAACAAAATTTGAGACGTGTGCCATATGACCGTGAAAATACGGTACATGTTGGCTGGTATGGCCATTATATATGTATGAATAACGTTTTTTTCTGCTCTTACAGAAGTTTTCTTGGAAAATCTACCATGTTTTAAACATGGATTCCCATAAAACTGGTGCTGTAATATTCATTACAGATTACACAAAGAACCATTGAATATTAAACGGATTTCTCCACAAAATCTGATCTCATTTTAATGAAACATTTTACAATCTTTCCATCTTCAGAATAACTAACCACATTTCCTCGGTTAATGATGGAAGCGGATCCACCCTTCTTAGGTTGTGGGCAAAAGATGGCTTTATGACAAAATGAATTTTATATGTCTGAGAAATTAAAAAGTTCATGAATGAAAGGAAAAAATGTCTTTTTCCTACTGACTGTTTACTGTTTAAACAAAACACAAAAATAAACTCAAAGAAAAGATTTGTTTGATCCATCTGGAAAATTTTAGTCAAACCAGAAAGTAAAGACTTAAAATGACTCATTAAATGTAGCTGTGAGTAAAAAATGCCCCAGTGAGTCAGCACCGCAAGGATCAGTGAACAGAAGTTAGAGTTCAAACGTTTACATCCATCTCTTTCTTTATTCAAAATTCTGGTCCTTGACTTTCCAGAAGACTGCCGGTTTTCATGGATTTCTTCCCCCATTCTGTCGCGGAACCACACCCACAGAACCATCTACACCGGGCATGGGCACACTACGGCCCGCGGGCCGTTAAACATTTTAATCCGGCCCGACAAACTTGAAAAGATTAAATAAATAAACCTTGTTAGTTTTATTTCCCCTGTAATTCTGATGTTTCCTCACTAGATGGCACACTCTAGTAACAACAACAACGCTCCCATTCAAATGTGTGTGTCTCTGTGATGCTAGATTTTAAACAAGCACGCTAAATGTTAGATAAAGAGTGTTAAATTTCAAATCTAGCGGCGATCGGTCTGAAATCTAGTACAATAGCGCTTAAAAACATCATTCCAACGGTCTAATCTAGAGGTCACCAAAGCATGCCATCCATCCATCTGATCCTGTTCCGGCCCCCTGGTCAAATGTTAGAACTCAATGTGGCCCGCGAACCAATCAGTTTGCCCACCCCTGGTCCACACACACACACACACTCATTCCTCGGGACAATTTCACAGCGGCCAATCACCTAACATGTATGTTTTTAAAGGGTGTGAGGAAACTGGAGTACCCGGCAAAAACCCACACATCCATACACCACACAGAAAGACCAGTGGTCCTAACCCCGTCTCCACTCGAGATTCAGACCCTGACCTTCTTGCTGTGAAGCTACTGTGCTAACCACCGCGCCACCATGCAGGATGTTTTAAATTATCTCAGTGACCTTATTTAATCCCACTTAAATATGAAATAGGCTTCATCCCTTTATTTGATCCAGATTTATCCTTTAAAGCTCACATAGCACAGACTTGTAAAACTGCATTCTTTCACCTTCGCAACATTTCTAGAATCCGAAATATCTTATGTAAAAGTGATGCTGAAAAACTCATCCATGCATTTGTTACATCGAGATTGGATTATTGTAACGCTTTGCTCGTAGCATGCCCTAAGTCTTCCCTAAAAAGTCTTCATCTGGTTCAAAATGCAGCAGCAAGACTATTAGCAGGAACTCATAGAAGAGATCATATTACTCCCGTGCTAGCATCTCTCCATTGGCTTCCAGTTGAGTTTAGGATCAAGTTTAAAATCATCTTACTAACCTACAAGGCCCTAAACGGCATGGCTCCATCTTACATTAGTGAACTTATAGTACCTTATCAAGCAAGCAGAACACTCCGCTCACAAAATGCAGGGCTGTTGGTGGTTCCTAGGATTTCAAAAAGTACAGTTGGAGGTAGAGCCTTTAGCTACCAAGCTCCAGTTTTATGGAATAAGCTCCCAGCTCAAGTGAGAGAGGCAGACATTGTTCCTACATTTAAAGGGAGGCTTGAAGCATTCCTGTTTGAACAAGCTTATCAATAGGCCAGATAGAAACAGTTTCATTTAGCTGATATAATTATTAGTTGGCTGCTAGATAGTAAAAGCTGGGGAAAGTATGGTACATTGGGGTTCTGTCCTCTAATTCTATCTACTATTCTCTGCCAGACTGTCTTGGCTCTTTCCCCGTACCCCCTACTCTAACCCTCTACCCTAAACCCCTGGCTTTCTATCTCATTCATTGTTCTAAATTGTCTGTTTATTTAGAATTACACTGCTAGTTGTACAATACAATTCATATGTTGTCCACCTCTCTCCCTCCTCTCTGGGAGAGAGCCCCATCCAGGACTCTGCGTTCCTGTCCTGGGCATGGCCACACCGAGGAGACCTCCGCGCTTCTTCATCCCCGTTCCATCAGGATGAAATCCATCTACTCATCCCCGCCGTGGGCATCGCTGGGCTGAGGAGTCTCCCGTGTCTCCATCAGGATGAAGAACATCTACTCATCCCCGTACTGGACATCTCCGGGCTGAGGAGTCCCCCGTGTTTCCATCAGCATGAAGAACTTCTACTCATCCCCGTTCTGGACATCTCCGGGCTGAGGAGTCCCCGTGTTTCCATCAGGATGAAGAACATCTACTCATCCCCGTACTTGACATCTCCGGGCTGAGGAGTCCCCCGTGTTTCCATCAGGATGAAGAACATCTACTCATCCCCGTACTTGACATCTCCGGGCTGAAGAGTCCTAGTGTTTCCATCAGGATGAAGAACATTTATTGACTTCTTTAGATATTTAGCTGTAGATTAGATTAAGCTAATATTTAAACAATAATCTTTGACACATTGTTTGCTCTTCCCGGGGGAGGGATCTCTCTTTCACGTGGATCCCCATGAGGTTTCTTATTTTTTCCCCACTGATGGGTTTTTTAGGAGTTTTTCCTCACCGAGAAGGAGAGTCTAAGTGCATTAATGTGCTAGTCTTGTTTAGTTAGCATTTGTTGGTTATTTTTCTTGTTGTGTATCTGTGTTAATACATTCCTCTTTTTCTTGTGAAGCCCATTGAGACGGACATTCTGTGATTTTGGGCTATACAAATAAAATTGAATTGAATTGAATCCCGCCAGAGAAAACATGGTATGCGATAAGCGTTGTGATCCTGTGGGCATGCCTTCCTCCAGCGTTCCTGCCACACCTTCAGTTCATCCCACTCTCACACATGCTCCGTATCTACTCCTCTTAAACTTAGCTATTTATTCCCTGGATGGACCTTCAGCCAACGCCAGATTATTGTTCACCGTGTGGTAACAACCTGTGGTAACAATCTTAAACATTTTTGTGTCTTTAAAATCCTGCCTCGAACTGATAGCCGACTATCTTTTCCAGAAATCCAGTCTTGTTTCTCTGCCCACCTGCCTGCCTGCCTGCTTGTCTGTCTGTTTGTCTGCTGAACATGGAAGTACATTCTCTCCACTTGCCAGTTATGTCCGCATCACATTATCAATAGAAACACTGGTCAGTTACTCTGTGTCCGCTCTCGGATTCCATTTACCCACCTATGTCATAACCAGAGGTGTCAAGTAGCGAAGTAGAACTACTTCGTTACCTTACTCAAGTAGAAAATCTCGTTATCTTTACTTTAACGAAGTAATTATTTTTTTGTCTACTTTTTACTTTTACTCACTACTTTTTTATGCAATTATCTGTACTTTTACTTCGTTAATTTTATAAAAAGTAGTCGCTACTTTCGCCATTTTGTCACGTTAAAAAGACGCGACTATTTGTCGGAGTTTTTTTTTTATGAACCCTGAATGCATCAAACAAAGGAAAAGATGAATGATTGGCTGAAAGGTCCAGTCAATCATTACTTTGGGTCGAGTAGCCCCGCCCACAAACTTTTAAAGCACAGGAACGTCAATTTGCGTGTTTGAGACATGTTGCGGGCTCGGAAATCAAAGCGTTTCTGATGCTGCAACACTGAATTATGATTGAATTATCAGTTTTTAAAAAAAAAACAACAGCAAAGAAATGTTTTTTTTTATTATTATTTTCAGTCTGCGGTTATTGTAAACGTCTTTGCTGAAAATGTTGTAGATGGTATTTTTATAAAAATAACTTTGATCTGTGACGCACTATTTTATCTTTAGAAACAAAGCTAATTGAACTGATTAATCCATAAATAGTAGTGGATGAAGTATTTGTGCTTAAAAGCATCCAAAATGTTATTGATTAGTTTATAAAGACTGACTGAGGAGATTAAAACGACTATTCAGTATTGCCTCAAAGAACTTTGAAAACTAGCTGCTTTCAAGGCTTGAGAAAGCCTTTTGGTCATTTTTTTTTTCATTTATTTATTTATTTATTTATTTTTACATTGAGTGTGTTTGTGTTTCTGCTGAAGTTGGTTAAATTAGGTGATGCAGAGTGAAGCTTGATAGCTGAAGGGATGTTACATAATGTCCTGCTTATGATAATACATTTGATTGTGTTCATTAATCGATTTCGAATAAAGAAATAAATGTTTCTGATTCATAAAGTTTAACACCATAACACTTTCATTTATTATCATATTTTCTGCTCCTTAAAGCATGTGATAATGGTTAAAAATATGTTCATACGCTTTTGTTAACAATATTCCTTTTTTTCTGAAAATTACTTTTACTTTTTTTACTTGAAGTAGTTTTAAAATAGGTTACTTTTTACTTTTACTTAAGTAGAAAACTTGAGTTGATACTTCTACTTTTACTAAAGTAGTTTTTTATCTCCGTATCTATACTTCTACTTGAGTAGAAAATGTTGGTACTTTTGACACCTCTGGTCATAACAATAAGAATTATAACCCCAAAAAATGTTCAAAAACCCCCTCTTTAAGTTTCACTCAAACAAAGACAACATGAAGATAACTGTGAGTGGATTCCATTTTATTTTCTAAAAATAAAACAGTTGGTATCTTTCTTCTCTCAGACGTCCGCAGCTTCTCTCTGCTCACGGATCTCACCACCATGAGTCACGTAACCACACTTTTAAATCACTTTGGAAGAACTTTGTAACTGTTTATAATTGTACATCACACATGTTCGTGGTCGGCTTTTCCAGTTTGGGATTTGGGATGAATATTGTTGTGCTTTGATCGTACCAGTGAGGGAGGCAGTCACTCGTAGGGTATCAGCGTTTCCAATCAAATTCATCCCACATGCCTCCATTATTAATAAAAAGAAGATACGAATCTGCAGAGCATCTACAAAGATTTAATGTCAGAGCTCTTGGGTGGTTCACTCTGTGTTCTAATCACAGAGTGGGTCATCTTCATGTACAGTCTGTGTTTAAGAGTATGTTTTATGGTGTTTATAAATATAGGTTTAATCAACTGTCGTTAAAGTTTCGGTTTTTGAAGTCAGACCAGAAATGTAGATGGCTATTTTCAGACTCAGAAAAGTAAGAACAAACAGTCTGAATCCCGTAAATCTCATTGTTGTGTGCTGTAGGTTTCTGTTGGAGGCACATGGGCCAGCGAGGAATGTTTCTTTTCTAGTGATAGATCAGCAGTGGTGGATGAAGTACTCACCTTTTGTACTTCAGTAAAAGTACAGATAATTTGGCAAAAAAATTACTTAAGTAAAAGTACCGATAAAAAAATTTACTTAAGTAAAAGTACAAAATTAATTGGTGTCAATTTGACTTTTTAAGTAAAAGGTAAAAGTATTCGATCATAATTCACATGTTATTCTTTGTGCTGTAGGGTGTCACCATGGTAACCAGGATAAATACTCTGTGTAATGAAGGCTCAACTTTTTATTTAAAAATGAACACAACCAACAACAATCTTCTGACTCTTTTCCAATTTGTTCTATATTTGATGTTAGTTTTTTTTGGCACTGAATGACTGCGAAAAATGTTTACTCTCAATTCTGATTGGTCCTCGATTCATTACTTCTTCTCCCTCTTGGTGATCGTAAGTGATCAACAGGTTGATTTTGGTGATGCGGCTTCAAGTTGTGTTGAAAAAAACAACTTGAAGCCGCATTCTTGACCAAAAATGTAACGGAAAATGCAAAACACACTTTTAAAAAGTAGCGGACTAAAAGTACAGATATTTGCTCTAAAAATGTAGTGAAGTAAAAGTAAAAAGTACTGGTCTCAAATTTTACTTAAGTAAAGTACAGATACGCATTTTTTTAACTTAAGTACAGTAAAGAAGTAAATTTACTTTGTGACGTTCCACCAGTGACAGATCAGTGTGTGTCACTCACAGAGTTACCGCGGTTTGTCCCAGCTGTGATTTTTGAAGCTCACATTGATACGGACAGTCGAGGTGGTTTATGATAAGTTCCAACGTCATAGTGCTGAGGTAAAAAGATGCTCAGACAAAAATCTAATCAAGTCTTCATGAATCTCCTCAGCAGCTAAGAAAAGAATTTTATTTAGCAGGGTCTCCCGGTTCTTCATCGAATGGAGCCAAAGCAAGTTTTTTAGGTGAAGGGTTTCCCAACTGTTTTAGACCGCAACATTAATTTTCAAGCTGATGACAAACCACGACTCAAACACTCCCTCATCTCATTCATTCTGCCGCTCTGTCTGGCTCTCTGTTTGCTCTCTCTTTGCTCTCTCCCTCTCTTTTCTAACGACTTTTCTGCACGTTATAAGGCCGTTTTACACACAGGGCACAGCCTGAGTTAAACAAAGAGAATTTTTTTAACCAAAGTATTTAATTTCCAAACCTATGAGTTACTTACTCACGCCACTGCAGCTTCACTTTGGGAACCACTGCCCAAGGTAACTGGGGTGAAATTTCTTAGGACACCTTTACTCATGAGGTTGTCCAAGCACACTCTACTCCACCTTTGTTAGCTAACTGGAGACTCAAGGGATGACCAAGGACATGCTTAAGAGACTCCTAGCTGGCCTGGAAATATCGGCAATTAATTGGGTTCTTTTGCTTGAACAAGTGCATGCGGACTTCTTTCTACATGCAAAGTAGAAAAAATGGACACACGTATTTTATTCCTAATTTATTGGGAAAAGAAATGTATTCCTTTCTACCAAAAGCGTAAATAGGGAGGCTGTTTGAGCCCCTATTGCTTTGCTAGCGGTGTATTGTTAAAACATGTCTGGGGCGTCTTTTACTAAGAATTGCCTACACCATGCAGACTTGAGATTTCACAAAGCCTAATAATATAATAATAATAACTAATAATAATGTGTACTTCATTGATTCCTCAATGGGAAATGTGTGTGCTGCATTACGCCGCAGCAGGCTGCCATGAGAGCGCCACTGGTCGGGAGGTTTAGGTATCTTCTCCAAAGACCCTAGACATGAACTCAGGGGGAATCGAACTGCAAACTTCTGGTTACTTTCCGGTCCAAGGGTGAACACTCTACCGCTGAGCTTTACGCAACGTAAGCTTCGTAAATCACATCTGTAACCAACCTCCCCAAACACGCCTTTATACCTCTCCAACAAACAGTGGTGAGGTGTGGCCTTTGAACAGCCTCAGTGATGTCACCCACAAATACAAGCGAGCAGAAGGATAAATATAATGAATGTAAAACATAGTTTAGAAAGAGGTGCACAATCGTGCACAGCTTCAGAGTTACTCAAATTATCGTGCTTTGTATATCACAGGTGTTTCTTCACTGCTTCAAATGCTTCATTTCACTGTCCTCAGTTTGCTTCAGCTTCCGTCTACAAATCTCGTCTTCATCCCACGTCTTGGGATCTGCACACAGCAGCTTCTGAGTTGGGCCAACGTTATGCAACAGTCCACACACTCCACCACTTTCAGAAATAATTTGATTTAATTAGAAGTCGGCGTATGCACACTTGGTAACTGAGGTCTCAGACCTACTAAGGATTATAAAGTACACCACAGTGCTTGCTCCGGGTGTTTTTCAACATGAGAAGTGTGCGTTCACAAAACAGGAGATCCCATGAGCACCGGCTGTACTGTGACAAACAACTAAATTATTTCACTACCTCATGGTCTGGAACCCAGTTTCCATTTCTGTTTTTGAAAACGTAAAAGGACCTGTTGTAAAATTAGTACTTGATCGTCTACGTTTTGGGGATTTTTGTTTGTTTTTTTGTAGTTTCCTCACCATCTCACTTATAATTTGTGAAGATTTGATTTTTAATCAGCTTGAGTTGTAACCTCAAAGAAATCCACAGCACAGACCAGTTATCGCCAGTATGGTGAATAAAAAATGATTTGGATAATACATAATACATTCCTCTTTTTCTTGTGAAGCCCATTGAGAAAGAAATTCTGTGATTTTGGGCGATACAAATAAAATTGAATTGAATTGAATTTGGAGGTAAAAGAACGATGATGATTCAACACTCGGGCTGGGTCCATCAATCTATCAATTTAATTGTGTCAGTTATAATTGACGGATCGATTATTTTCATCACAAGAAAAATATTAAAACAAGACTATCAGAAGCAGAAACGTGCCACCTGTCTTTACACAAGCAGATATGCATCAGGTTTAGAAAGCTTGTGAAACTTTTCTGCTTTTTTCCTCTGACAGTTCCAAGTTACAGTCTTTGGTTTTTAAAATCCACGTGTATAGAAGAGGACTTACGTTCATTTCATGTAGGCAATGTTAAAAACATAAACACTCCGTATATGCATGAGTGATAAATTCTTAGAAACTGAATATAATGTTTATTAAAACTTAGGAACTTATCATTTGAATTCCAAAACTCCAATAAACAGGATATTTGTCAGGAGAGTAGTCACTTCCTTCTGTGTCCTATTTCCCCCAGCCCTGTTGTCCCTGTTTGTGTGCGTGTGTGTGTGCCTGCGTGCATGCATGTGTGTGTGTGGAGTTGGGCGAGAGCTGCGACAAGTCACACCTGAAACTCACCTATTCATCTGCTGCTGCATAAACTGATCCGTTTTTCACACACTCTTCACCAGATCATTCTGTCATGTTGTGGAGCTGAGGCCAAAAATATACCCTTGACACAACAGACAGGCTCAGATGAAGAAATCACAAGCAGATTTATTAGAATGATGGAAGGTTCAGATGAAGAAGACAAAAACAGATTTATCAGGCTAAGTGCGCCATATAGTCCGATACGCCTTATCGTGTGTGAGGTGACCGCCTTCAGAGTGTGGAAATTACAGTGATCCATTCAATACAGATATTTAGTTGCATTTTCATTGACTTTATTCACACAAATATGTTTTCCCAATTTCTGAAGGAAGCTTTGGGATGAACCCGGCCAAAGAATCACAATTACATTTGGTGCAACTCATTTTCATTGGTTCATGGATACAGTGAAGGAAGACATGAAGATAGTTGGTTTGACTGAAGAGGATGCAGCAGATAGGGTTAGATGGAAGAAACTGACTTGCTGTGGTGACCCTTGAAGGGAGATGCCGAAAGAAGAAGAAGAAGAATTTTCAATCATTTAAACTGTTTCGTTTTTCTGGAATGGTTTGTCAACAATGGCAATGGAAATTTTAGAATGCAGGTGAGGGTTTGTTTATAAAAGGCCAATTCTCAGAGACGACAAACACACCACGTTGATTATTAAAATGTTCTTCCATGTAGTTAAACGTATTGTACTTTTGAGGGTTCATTATTGCAGAGAAGTTTATTTGGCTCAGAAATTTTGAATTTACCCCCAAAAAACTGTATTTACACTTATTCAGTTCCGCTTTTGTTTTCAACACTCACTCCCTTCATATTCCTGCCTCGTGTGTTCGAGAGGTGAGGAAGAGCAGCACCTGAGTGGGGGAAGAGCGTGCACGCTGACTTCAGAATGTGGTAGTGGCAGAGGACAAAAGCCATGGCCACAGACAAGCTGGCTTTTAAAAAGTATCCAAACATTAAAAAGATAAATTAAACATGTATAAATGAAAGACAAAAATTAATTTAGAAAAAAATAAATAAAGTTGATTTTGCATAAAACTTTTCATACAAATGTTTTTTTCAATGCAACATTTTCAGGAATATTTCAGCTACATCTGTACCTCTTAGAACTTGCAAAAATCTGGAACAGATTGTTGCTAACTTTATTTAAATAAACATGAAACATCTGGATTTTTTGGCACATGCACTGTTCATGCAACCTTCAACCAATTCCAGTCATGTACATCTCTGAGCCTCAGGCAAGCAGGTTGGATAGCGATGGACTCTTCTCACCCTGGACACGGAATATTTTAAACCCCTAGCAGGAGGTTAAAGTCCATTAAAACCAAACCTTCTGTTGTTAGGGGAGGTGTTGGCTCAGTGGTAGAATGTCCATCCTTGAGCTGGGAGAAGCCGGTTCAATTCCCACTGAGCCCTTTAGGTGACCTTGGTACAGACACCTAACACCTAGTTGCTCCCACCGTTGGTGCAATCGTGGCTGCCTGCTGTGCAGCAAAAGTAATTTCCCCGTTGAGGGATAAATATAGTAAAATATCTGTACTTTCTGGTGTATCTGTTCAACCTGGTTTTCTGGTTGATACATTACTCATTTTAGAAACTGCTCATAACACCAGTCGTTAAAAAAATCATGTCTGTAATGTCATTCTGTTTCCTTGTTCTTGGACACTTCTACATAAATCTGTTTTTGTGAGGCTACTCGATAATATTCAGTGACTATTTTACAGTTCTGCCATCCAGGTGGAGCTCAGTGTCGAGCCGCTCCTCCTCCAGGTCGAGAGAAGCTGGATGTGGTGGTTTGGGCATCTGGTCAGGATGCCCCCCGAGCGCCTCGCTGTTGAGGTGTTTTGGGCACGTCCCACCTGGAGGAGACCAAGAGGCAGAGAAAGGCCCTGGACCCGTTGGAGAAACTATGTCTCACAGCTGGCTGGGGAACAACTCTGGATCTTTCCGGGTTAGCCGGAGGATGCAGCTGAGGTGAGAGAAACCTGGGCTTCCCATCTGAGGCTGTTGCACTTGCAACCCGGCCCCGGACAGGTGGAAGACGACGAAACTGAATTATTTTATTACGCCACCGCCCACAAACTGTGGAGGAGGCTGGACTCGGACGGTCCGTGTGTTTGTGCTTCAGAAACACTTTTCTGAACTTTTCCAAACCACTGAAGGGACTTGAACTGAGCTACCCAGACTCACTCTGTACCAATTTGTAACAAAGTGGACATTTGTTATTGATAATGGGATACTGTTAGAAAGACGAAATATGTTTAGTAATGACAGGATTTTATTTAAACATGGATTTTAAACTGACTTTGTCTTCCAGGTTCTTGGAGAACAGAAGAGCATTCCAGTTTCTTGCTGAGGTATTTGTAATTGTTATGAAGGTGAGGATGGAAGGATTCTTTTTACTTGCATCCTGTCCGGGGTATTCTGGCATACGCTAGAGGCTTAAGTACATTTTAAAGGTTCCAGGAGAGGCCTGTACGTGTAGGGGTTAAGGGAATAATTACTTTAGTAAAATATAAATAAAGGATTTTCCGTAGCTTTTAGTTTTAGAAAATGTTCTTTAATGAATTTTGAGAACATTGTTTTCCATGTGTTTCATTTAACTGTCTTTATTTGTACACGGGGGAAGCATCCATGTTGGAGAAGTGGTTCACTTCAATCAGTGCCAAAAGAATGAATAAAGCTGTGAAGGACATTCAACAGATGGCTGCTGGTAGAAACTGAGCTACAGCATAATGGGACACCCCTGTGTCTAATAAAAGAGGGGTTTGTTCACATAGTTTTGACTAGTTCATCTCTGCTCCAGCCGCTCATAAAGGCCATCCTTTACACAACTATAGATGAACTTGGTTTGCTTTTTTTTTAACCTGTCCTGTCCGGCGTTGTGACAAGCAGAAAGATGATCTGCATGTCAAGTATTGCTGAACAGTTTTGTTCTACCAAGCTTTTTGTTTGCATTTTAAATGCTTTACAACCAAAATGCCCATGCTTTTTGTGATTGTTTTTGCTGGACCTGACAGGGATTACTGAGGAGAGGGGCGGGGAGGGGAGTGAAGGGGGTGAAAAAGAATAGGAATAGGGTACAGAAGAAGAAGAGAGGGGGATAAAGTGAAGAGAAAATCTGAAGTTACAGTATTCAGCATCACAACCAACCTGCTGGATTATCTAAGGAGAAAAAAAAAAGTACAAACAAGAGTTTAAATCAGAGATAAAGCTGACACACACAACAAAACCTTCTATAGCAAATGATGTACAACACAAACACATGTTACTA
This sequence comes from Neostethus bicornis, assembly GCA_902685375.1. Lineage (NCBI taxonomy): Eukaryota > Metazoa > Chordata > Actinopteri > Atheriniformes > Phallostethidae > Neostethus > Neostethus bicornis. The sequence goes on from LR738549.1 coordinate 3,043,165, forward strand.
GAACTATAATAATATTGGTTGAACATAGCAGACGGTAAACAGTGTGTGAGAGTGAGTGCATGCATGCAGTCAATGTGAACAATGTGCTCATTGAACTTTCAAGGGCATGCGACCCAAAGCGAAGGTCACAGAGGTTGAAATGAAAAATTCTTGTGAAAGCATTATCTCCCAATTTTAATCAAACTGCCCACAGTTACTCACTACCGACTATAAATGTACTTAAGGGATCACCTCCAAGTTTTCACACCTTTCTGCTGCTAAAAGCAAATGAACTACAGACCTTAGAAATCTACTACAAAACCCAAACCAACTCAACCTACTGATTTGTTTTTGGAAATTCATACAAGTTCACATGAGATATTTCGATGACATGGTGGCAAAAAGTGTAAAAACTTGCAAATATGAAGGTTTCAGAGCTGAACGGGGTGCAGTTGTTAGTCCCGCAATGAAATTTGGGTTTGAGTTTCGAGTATGACAAGACTTCAATGACTGGTATTCTGTGTTGAGTTTGCATGTTCTCCACGTGTACACATCGGTAATCAGCATGTAAGGTGCATGTAAGGTTGATTGGCTGCAGTAAAATTCCCCCTTGCAGTGTGTGGGAATTGTTGTCTGTCTAAATGTGTGGCTCTGGAACAGACTGGCAACCTGTTTGCCCTGCCTCTCGCCTGTAATCAGTCAGAATCCGGCTGATACCCTCTGTAACCTTGACAGGAATAATTTAGATCAAAAGATGAACAAACATGACTGTTTCAACCTTTTATCAAACATTCGTTATTACTGTTTTGTAATTAATACTTAGGATCAACAGTTCAGAGCAATGAAGAGTGTGGAAAAGAGGTGAAGAAGCATGTGCAGGCAGGCTGGAACGGGTGGAGGAAAGTATCAGGTGTGATATGTGATAGAAGAGTTTCAGATAAAATGAAAGAAAAAGTGTACAAAACTGTGGTGAGAGCGGCCATGCTGATTGGTCTAGAGACAGTGTGGTGAGAGCGGCCATGCTGATTGGTCTAGAGACAGTGTGGTGAGAGCGGCCATGCTGATTGGTCTAGAGACAGTGTGGTGAGAGCGGCCATGCTGATTGGTCTAGAGACAGTGTGGTGAGAGCCGCCATGCTGATTGGTCTAGAGACAGTGGCACTGAGGAAAATACAGGAAACAGAGATGTTTGTAGCAGAGATGAAGATGCTGAGGATCTCTCTGGGAGTGACCAGGATGGACAGGATCAGAGGAACAGCACATGTTAGAGGTTTTAAAGTCAGAGAGGTCAGACTGAGATGGTTTGGACATGTGCAGAGGAGAGAGAGAGAGAGTACATCAGAAGAAGGATGCTGGATTTGGAACCTCCAGGAAAGAGGACTAGAGGAAGACCAAAGAGGAGGTTCATGGATTCAGTGAAGGAAGACATGAAGATACAGTAGTTGGTGTGACCGAAGAGGATGCAGGAGATAGGGTTAGATGGAAGAAACTGACTTGATGTGACAACCCCTGAAGAAGAAAAAAATTCTTAGTCTGTGAATTATTTTGGTAAGAAAAGGTTTTTTTTTTTATATTATTTGAAAGGTCGTTGTTGTTGTGTTTTTATGAACTGAGGTCATGCTCAGGCAGTGGATGCAGTCAGGTGAGACTGGCCACACAGATTAAGCCTCTGAAGTAAAAAAAAAAAAAAGGCGGGGAGAGGGTTTGTTCATCGTGCTGTGGAAGCAGACATGTGATTAGTATTGCTGTCTGATACTTAGCGTGCCCTGCAGTCAGACGCTCATACTTCACAGGAATTACACCCTACAGGCTCTTCGGCCATCACTGAAGGTCAGTCTCTGTTGGTTATACTTTATTATATTTTGATCCAACAAGTTAAACTTGCACAAAAATTGATATTAGACAGGAGTTGATTTATCAGGAGTTGATATTTGATGAACGCAATTAAATCAAAACATACAATTAAACCAACGTTTTCAACCGATCTAACATTTTATTGTGAAATAGGATATATTCTGTTAAAAATTAATCTTCTAGGAATCTACTTTGCTTCTTTAATACTTCGTTAGTACAAACACAGAGCAGCGTTCATCCACCCGCTAAGCAAACAGAAACAGTACATTCGAGCATCAGATTAAAACGATGGGAAAAAAACGAGTCATGTTTGATTTGCTGGCTGAGTGAAATGTCCAGAGTGAACTGTGACGCTTCCTGATGCACATGTTTGTACCTCGTCCGGCCATGCAGGACCAGTAATCTCATTAGGCTGTCCAGTGATTTGAGTTTGCTTTTCCAGCCTCCTGTCTTTACATGGTCAGTGAAAAACAAGATGATTAAGTGATGATCCCAAACATTCCTTTGCTTCGTTTGTCCTCACATGCAGGTCAGCGTGTTGCTTTTCCATGAGTGAGGGGCCCTTTTAACTTCAGGAGAGTTATGTCATCTTCTGAAAGCAAGGCATTATGAAACTGAACCACCTTGAAAATCTGCTTGGACACACTGAAAAGTTTTTTTTTCAAGAGAAATCTGAGGAATTGGGTTGAAACTGATTCAGTGAATGTTTGACTTTGGCAAAAAACTCCATGAGATTTGAACATTATTGGACTGAAAGATTGATCTACAAGCATATTTCTGGATAAATGAGAGTTGGCTAGAATACATCCCACATCTGCAAGTCCCAGTGATTCAGTTCTGTGCAAAACCAGAGAAGTTACAGTCTCTTGAATTTCCACCAAAAGCCGTTTGTCCAGAACATCGACCACATGAAGAGACATCACGGTCAATGTACGAGTGACTTATGACACGTGAACAACATCTGTCTCATTTAACACATCATTCACTAACCTTTGACCTGGTATACGTCACTTCGCCCTGAAACACAAGTTCCTTATTGTAAAGGAAGGCAAGTTTATTTGTAGAACAATTCATACAAACGTAATTAAAAGTGCTTCACAAGAAAAAAATGTATTAAAATCACAAAACATAAAATCAAAAAGTTTAAAAAATAAATAATTAAAACTGATAAAAAGAGTAATTAATAAAAAGCACAGTTAAACAGAAGTGTTTTCAGCCTAGATTTAAACATGGTCACAGTAGAGGCCTGTCTCACGGCCTCAGGAAGTTTGTTCCAGACTTTTGCGGCATAAAATTGAAATGCAGCTTCTCCATGTTTAGTCCTGACTCTAGACACCAGCAGGAGGCCGGTCCTAGAGGTCCTCAGAGTTCTAGATGGTTCATGTTTAGTCCTGACTCTAGACACCAGCAGGAGGCCGGACCCAGAGGTCCTCAGAGTTCTAGATGGTTCATGTTTAGTCCTGACTCTAGACACCAGCAGGAGGCCGGACCCAGAGGTCCTCAGAGTTCTAGATGGTTCATGTTTAGTCCTGACTCTAGACACCAGCAGGAGGCCGGACCCAGAGGTCCTCAGAGTTCTAGATGGTTCATGTTTAGTCCTGACTCTAGACACCAGCAGGAGGCCGGTCCCAGAGGTCCTCAGAGTTCTAGATGGTTCATGTTTAGTCCTGACTCTAGACACCAGCAGGAGGCCGGTCCCAGAGGTCCTCAGAGTTCTAGATGGTTCATTTTTAGTCCTGACTCTAGACGCCAGCAGGAGGCCGGTCCCAGAGGTCCTCAGAGTTCTAGATGGTCCATGTTTAGTCCTGACTCTAGGCACCAGCAGGAGGCCGGTCCCAGAGGTCCTCAGAGTTCTAGATGGTCCATGTTTAGTCCTGACTCTAGACACCAGCAGGAGGCTGGTCCCAGAAGTCCTCAGAGTTCTAGATGGTCCATGTTTAGTCCTGACTCTAGACACCAGCAGGAGGCTGGTCCCAGAAGTCCTCAGAGTTCTAGATGGTTCATGTTTAGTCCTGACTCTAGACACCAGCAGGAGGCCGGTCCCAGAGGTCCTCAGAGTTCTAGATGGTCCATGTTTAGTCCTGACTCTAGACACCAGCAGGAGGCCGGTTCCAGAGGTCCTCAGAATTCTAGATGGTTCATGTTTAGTCCTGACTCTAGACACCAGCAGGAGGCCGGTCCCAGAGGTCCTCAGAGTTCTAGATGGTTCATGTTTAGTCCTGACTCTAGACACCAGCAGGAGGCCGGTCCCAGAGGTCCTCAGAGTTCTAGATGGTTCATGTTTAGTCCTGACTCTAGACACCAGCAGGAGGCCGGTCCCCGAGGTCCTCAGAGTTCTAGATGGTCCATGTTTAGTCCTGACTCTAGACACCAGCAGGAGGCCGGTCCCAGAGGTCCTCAGAGTTCTAGATGGTTCATGTTTAGTCCTGACTCTAGGCACCAGCAGGAGGCCGGTCCCAGAGGTCCTCAGAGTTCTAGATGGTTCATGTTTAGTCCTGACTCTAGGCACCAGCAGGAGGCCGGTCCTAGAGGTCCTCAGAGTTCTAGATGGTTCATAAGGTACTAACATATCACAGATGTACTTTGGTTCTAGACCATGGAGAGACTTAAACACAATCAGAGCAGCTTTAAAGTCTATTCTCTGAGCCACAGAAAGCCAGTGCAGAGACTTGAGCACAGGACTAATGCATGAATAAGAACCTCTAAATCTGTTTTAGAAACCAAACCTCTGATTTTTGCTGTTTCTAAGGAGAAAAAAGGCTGCTGATGTAATTGATTTGATGTGACTGTTGAAGTTAAAGTATGAGTTGTAAAAGTTAATGCTGAAATAAAGCCTCAATGAAAGGGTTTGGATGTGTTTGATTGGTTAAAGAAGTTCTAAAAATACATTAAATTTATCTTAAAACTGAATTTTAAAATTTAAGTAAAGATTAAGAGAATCTTAATTTAATCCACAAAGTAACCAATCAGAGTGAGTCTGACTGCAGGTCTATGTGGGGGTAGGCTCCTCGATAACCACGCTGCATTCTCCAAAATCAAGTCCCTCGCTCAAGATTAATTGTTCCTTTCTAAAATAGTCATTTTCATCAAAATGAAAAGTCCTGTTAAATTTGTTTATGAACAAAATTTTAGATGAAGTAGTTTTGTTTTCATTCTGACAGTTTTGTGTGAAAATGTTTCCAATGCAGGAAAATCAAACCCAGCAGAAAATTCATCTGCATTTTTACGATGGAAAAATAAAAAGTCATTTCAAATTTATAAATCACAGCTTTCTACTATGTTTAAGGTTATTTTAACAGAAATTTAAGTTTGTAAAAGTACAGTTACAGCATTTACTGTGTAACTGAGTAATTGGCTTCGTCGGGCCATGCTCTCCAACTCTTACTGGATTGATTTACTGTGTGAAGCGGCTTGAATGGAAATCAGTGCCTTCAAATCCAAGACCATGGTCCTTGCCCAGGAAAGAGTAGGGGGCCCACCCAGGATCCTGTCCCAAGTAGATGAAACATCTCAGGGTCTTGCTCATAAATAGGGAAAGGATGGAGCAGGACATCGACGGGTGGATCAGTGTGACATCTGCAGTAACCAGGATGCATCATCGATCCGTCAAGGTGAGGAAAGAACTAAGCTGAAAAGCAAAGTTCTCAATTTACCAGTTGATCTACATTCCTACCCTCACCATGGTAACCGGGATCTACGTTCCTGCCTCACCATGGTAACCAGGATCTACGTTCCTACCCGCACCATGGTAACCAGGATCTACGTTCCTACCCTCACCATGGTAACCAGGATCTACGTTCCTACCCTCACCATGGTAACCAGGATCTACATTCCTACCCTCACCATGGTAACCAGGATCTACGTTCCTACCCTCACCATGGTAACCAGGATCTACGTTCCTACCCGCACCATGGTAACCAGGATCTACGTTCCTACCCTCACCATGGTAACCAGGATCTACGTTCCTACCCTCACCATGGTAACCAGGATCTACGTTCCTACCCTCACTGTGGTAACCAGGATCTACGTTCCTGCCCTCACCATGGTAACAAAGATCTACATCTCCACGTTCACCATGGTAACAAAGATCTACGTCTCAACGCTCACCATGTACCTGTAGGTGGTGACTGAACTAACAAGATCATGGATACAAGCATCTGAAATTAGCGTCCTCTGCAGAATGTCTGGGCTCTCTCTTAGAGACAGAGGGAAGAGCTTTGCCATCCAGAAGGAGCTGTTGCTCCTCAAGGTTGAAAGAAGCCAGATGAGGTGATTTGGAGTTGTCTCACCAGGTGGAGACCAGAGTCAGGCCCGGATTTGCTGAAGAGACTATGTCTCACAGCTGGAGAGTGAACACCTCGGCATCCTTCCCAGTGTGCTGGAGGACACAGCTGGGGTGGGAGAAGCCTGGGATTTCCGTCTGAGGCTGTTGTCACTCCAGATAAGCGGAAGATAACAGAACGGAACTGAACATTAAATTTGTTTAGAGTTTTTACTGTAGAATATTTTATTCATTCTGATGTGGTCGCAGGATGATGATGATGATGTACAAGTAAACCTCTGCACTGCAAAGTGTAAACACACTGCATCCTGGAACCAAACATCTGACTCACACTGTGCATCATTCCTGCACATCCAGACATTCTTCTCTAAATCATTCCTAAATAAAATATGGACTAGTCTTTACTTATGAGTGTTACACAGTCACAGATAAACAGGGCAAAAAAAATTATTTATGACAAAAAAAAGAAAAAAAAGAAAAACTGAGCTGCATCAAAATTAGTTCCACATTTTTTTTTTTTTTCGTTTTTATTTTTTTTTGTTTTTGTGTTACTTCTGTAGTCCATTCTGTAGACCTAGGGGGACCTTGGGCCTTGGGGGAAACCGAATCAGATTCTCCCGGTCATAACATGGTATTTCTACCACTACGCCAATGCGCCCTGGGACCAAAGCTGGTTCTATATTTCTAACTGAAGTTTTTTGGGAGTTTAAACGATCCTTTGTTTTCCCAGAGCATCGAGGAAACATGAACTTCGCCATGCCCATAGCAGCAGCTGGCACAGCTGGCAAGAAGCTGGATCTTTCCAAGCTGACGGATGAGGAAGCCAAACATGTCTGGCAGGTCGTTCAGAGAGATTTTGATCTCAGAAAGAAGGAGGAAGACCGACTCGGGTAAGTTTCAAAAAGCACCATTAAGTGAGTGATTATCCTTTGATAACTGATTTTTAAATTCTCAGATTTTATTCATTTAACCTCGCCAAATAAATTTATTCCAAGATCCCGTTAGAATAAAACTGGTTTCCACAAACTGTTGGCAGATTTCTCCTGATTGTGTAAACCCTTTGGCTTGGATTGGAGGTGATCTTAGTGAAGAATGATGCAGTTAAATCTGACCGAAGGAAACAACACTTCTTTAGTTGTTCTGGTCCTCGTCAGCTTCAGGGAAATGCCTGGATTAGAATTTTTCCAAAGTAAAACTTTATATTTTTACTGTGACTAAACCAGGTGTTTTGTCTGTGACAAAAAACACCAAGAGAATTTATGACATTTTATAGCAAACTTTTTTGCAATAAAGCTGAAAAGATGTCAAATTTTCATAAAGGAACTTATTATATAGATTAAACTAACGTCATGCAACCAATTAGTTTTGAAAGCGGGTGAGAAAAAAATCCATCAGTGGATTGACAGGTGGATCGGTGAGCCGACGTGAACAGCAAAGTTCTGAATTAACCAGTTCCGACCCTCATTTGTGCCCCAAAAACCCAGATCAGAAATCCAAGCGTCTCAGATTTATTTTTTCCACAGGGTGATCAGGATCTTTGGTTGCACGATAGGACCCATTTAGCCTTTCTTCTTCTCCTTTGGGCATTTTCCTTCAGGGGGTGCCACAGCAAGTCAGTTTCCTCCATCTAACCCTATCTCCTGCATCCTCTTCGGTCACACCAACTATCTTCATGTCTTCCTTCACTGTATCCATGAACCTCCTCTTTGGTCTTCCTCTAGTCCTCTTTCCTGGTGGTTCCAAACCCAGCATCCTTCTTCTGATGTACTCTCTCTCTCTCCTCTGCACATGTCCAAACCATCTCAGTCTGACCTCTCTGACTTTAAAACCTCTAACATGTGCTGTTCCTCTGATCCTGTCCATCCTGGTCACTCCCAGAGAGATCCTCAGCATCTTCATCTCTGCTACAAACATCTCTGTTTTCTGTCTTTTCCTCAGTGGCACTGTTTCTAGACCAATCAGCATGGCCGCTCTCACCACGGTTTTGTACACTTTTCCTTTCATTTTAGCTGAAACTCTTCTGTCACATATCACACCTGATACTTTTCTCCACCCGTTCTAGCCTGCCTGAACACGCTTCTTCACCTCTTTTTCACACTCTCCATTGCTCTAGACTGTTGATCCTAGATACTTAAAATCTTCCACCTTCTTTATCTCTTCTCCCTGTAACCTCACTTTTTCATTTGGATCCCTCTCATTCACACACATGTACTCTGTTTTACTCTGACTAATAAGTAACAAGACTAAAAGTCCTTTTGTAACTAAAAGGATCGTTTTAGCCCATCCCTCCTCTAAAACAAACAAGCAATTAATGTAGAACCTAAGCTGATGATATTGATTGGGAGCTAGGAACATGGCGGGGGGTAAACAGTGTGCATGAGTGTGCGAAAGTGCAATGGATTTCATCCTTATAGAAATGGGCAGCATCCTGGATACAGGCGAGAGGATCCACAGATAAGATGAGTGCCACAGCACAGGAAAGCCAGGGAAACGGGTGATGTGGACATATCAAGCACCAAAGCCTCCTCAGTCTGGTGACAACTAGGACAGGTACACAGATAGCGTAACATCAAAGTCCTCGCTTTGAAAAGGTCAGCCATGTTCTTAAATCACCCAATTTGGATGGAAGCTGGTGTACGCATTGATTTGAGAGGTATTAAAGGAGACCTCGAGTCGGGATACATCATGGTTCAACCAGAGGTGGGTCCAGGACCTGCTGGTGAGACCGTGTCACAGCTGGAATGTCTTAGAATCCCTCAGGATGACTGGACAATGTGGTGAGGGTGAAGAAAACCTCAGCTTGTTTGTCAGGCTGCTGGCTCCACAGTAATGTTGTCAGTATTGAGTAAATGTAGTCAGTTTCTTCTTGTTTTGGAGATGCTGCATGGACAATAATTTGTGTCCTTGACTTTTTTGCCTGCCTGTGATAAAAAGACGGGCACACTCACCCCGTCTGCTTCCAAAAAAAAAAAAAAGTTGAGACTTTATTGTGTTTTTTTCAAACACCTCCTTCAACTTTTTTTTCTTTTTAAAAGATCTTTTGTTTGTTTCTCAGTTTGTTGTTTCCATCCTGTTCAAACTTTAACGGCTCCACATCTTTATGGTTTTCTTATAAATCCATCCAGTAAAACCACATCTGCTGGATTCAAAAACACCACTTTGGTCATCGTCCTGACCTTATTTTGCTTCGTCAAAACTCACCAAAAGAACCTCAAATGCATTCCTTAATTGTTCTTAGATGAGAAAAGTTGATTCCCACTGGATGAAATTTTAATTTTTTAGATATTTTTTAACCAACAATAAAAGCTTGAATCCCCACCAAACCACGTGCTCAAAATAATAAACGCTGTTGAAAATGAGGTGAAAAATGTTTCATGGTTTTGGTTGATTTTTTTTCTGAGTGTGTCATAAAAAAATGGACGAAATGAACAATTGTCGGTTAGTTATGACGGGAAACGTTTCAATCTGCATGTTTAGGTCTAGATCATTCTGACAGATCAGATTAGAAAACAGTTTAATGTCTTTTTTCTGACTGAAAACAATGGAACACATTGTCTCGTGTGGAAATTTATCAGTGAAGGTTTTTCCGTCTCTAAAACTGGTCTTCTGTCAAAATACTTTTACGGTAACTGAGTCTTGTTCTTGTTCACGAGTGGGGGGCGGATGGAGCGGGAGATCGATAGGCGGATCGGTGCGGCATCAGCAATAACTAGGACACTGCATCGGTCCATCGTGGTAAAGAGAGAGCTGAGCCGAAAAGCAAAGCTCTCGATTTACAAGTCGATCTACGTTCCTACCCTCACCATGGTAACCAGGATCTACGTTCCTACCCTCACCATGGTAACCAGGATCTATGTTCCTACCCTCACCATGGTAACCAGGATCTACGTTCCTACCCTCACCATGATAACCAGGATCTACGTTCCTACCCTCACCATGGTAACCAGGATCTACGTTCCTACCCTCACCATGGTAACCAGGATCTACATTCCTACCCTCACCATGATAACCAGGATCTACGTTCCTACCCTCACCATGGTAACCAGGATCTACGTTCCTACCCTCACCATGGTAACCAGGATCTACGTTCCTACCCTCACCATGGTAACCAGGATCTACGTTCCTACCCTCACCATGGTAACCAGGATCTACATTCCTACCCTCACCATGGTAACCAGGATCTACGTTCCTACCCTCACCATGGTAACCAGGATCTACATTTCTACCCTCACCATGGTAACCAGGATCTACGTTCCTATCCTCACCATGGTAACCAGCTGTGGGTGGTGACCGAAAGAATGAGATCGCGGGTACAAGCGGCCGAAATTAGCTTCCTCCGCAGGGTGGCTGGGCTCTCACTCAGAGATCGTGTGAGAAGCTCTGCCATGCATGTTTTTGGAGGGTGGGAGGAGACCAGAGTACCCGTAGGAAACCCACCCAGACACGGGGAGAACATGCAAACTCCACACAGAAAGGACAGTGTTCCAAGCCTTGTCCCCACCCGGGACTCAAACCCACGACCTTCTTGCTGTGAGGCCACTGTGCTACCCACTGCGCCACCGTGTCGCCCCGTCTGTTACAACATTTAAAAAAAACGAACAAACTGCATTTGTCTTGCAAACAGAAAAAGTCAGTGTATACTTTGACTAGCATGTAGAGAACCCTCCACAACTTCATCTGAGAGGCCAGGTTTGGTTCAAGCAACCGAACCTGGCCTCTCAGATGAAGTCTTTGGAGAGATTCTAAATGCCACATTTGGAAGACATTTGGGGCTTAAAACATCAGATTGTTTTTTTTTTTTATCTCCATGGAAACAGTCTTCCCTCCCTCCACGGTGGGCGGGTACTTTTTATTGAATCAATCGTCCCTTTTTGGTGGAAATCAGACGTGCCGTATGTAATACATCTGAGCATTCAGTGTAGTCGAGAAAAGAGTGTAAAAACAAACTGTTACTGAATAAACTTTCTAAACATTGTCTTTAAATTCTTAATCTGGGAAATTGTTACCAACACAAACTGTAATTATTGTTTTATTATTTTTTTTTACATACTCTATTCCTCCCTGACCGGAAAAATGTCTGTGCTGCACTTCTACACCGCAGCAGGCTGCCACGACAGTGCCAATGGTGGGAGAAATGGGGGGTTAGATGTCTTCTCCAAGGATCCTAGACAGAAACTCAGTGGGAATCAAACCCGCGAACTTCCGGTCCGTGGGCGAACGCAACATGGTTGATCTTCTTTGTTCAGCTACAGAACTACAAACATGGAGGAAGGACGATTGTGTTCTTGTCACACAGTCATCTCTTTGCTCTGATTGGGCAGAACGATTTCCCATCCCCGCAATTGTAAGATAAAGGCTCTATTTCCCCTGACCTAGTTGCTGAAGTGTCATGGAAATAACCGGAGACACGATGACATCGACCAAAACAATCCCTGGAAGCCACCATCCAGTTGCGATCAACATAATGGACACAAACTTCTTCCATTCTGTCGTCTTCTCCGTCTGGTGCTGAGTCGCGGGGACAACAGCCTCAGACGGGAAGCCCAGGCTTCTCTCACCCCAGCTGCATCCTCCAGCTCCCCACTCAGTCCCCAACCAGCTGTGAGACATAGTCTATGGGGTGGTTCGGGCATCTGGTCAGGAAGCCCCCTGAGCGCCTCGCTGGTGAGGTGTTTCGGGCACGTCCCACCGGGAGGAGACCAAGAGGCAGACCCCGGATCACAAACTTCTATTCCTCCCAATTACAAAACGGACATCTTCACAGTAACTTACAGTAACTACACGGTTTTAGAATGAATGGTTGTCGGGCTCTATGTGTGGCCCTATAAGAGACTGGCAACCTTTTTGGGGCACCCCACCTCTTACGTGTGACAAGCCTTGACAGGCTCCAGGTTCCCCCACAGCCATGACTGTAATAAACAGTTCAGAAGGTGGATCTGACCATGAATCATTGCTGTTACACTAAGGAGGCCTAGAAATCTTCAGACTGCAGTTAATCCTGTTTAGGTGACCGGTGACCCACCCAGGTGGTCCTGTTTGCACCTCAAGGTTTAGACGTTGCCTGCACACACATACGATACACACACATTCAGATGAAACACATGTGATGCAAGCAGATTTAAAAAGAAAACATCAGTTTTCTGTGAAACTGAAGAAGATGGTTTTTTCCTCCAACTTTTTCATTTAATTTTATTGCTATTTTATTTGAATTTTTTGGCTTTAAAAACTCAGAACGAGCCGTGAAACTTGGAATTCAGCTTCAGATGAGCGATTACTCAGCTATGCTGGGAAATGTGATTTTTTTTTTTTCCCCCTTTGGGTCACAGTCCATGCAGGACATGGGCAGTGTGGATGGTTCTCTGTGTGTGTGGCCCTGCACGGACCCCCACATGGGCAGTGGAGCTTTACATAAACCCCAAAAAAGCATGAAGATTCATCTCCTCCTCAACGGTGGTTGTAAAACATGGGGCTTTTTTTTAACAATTTGCTGCCATTTTCTGTTTTATAAATGATTTTAATAACAAACTTTATCTTCATGCTTCGCTCATTATTTCTGTTTATTTTTTTCCTCCATTAACTTCTGCAGCTTTATTTTCTTCAGTTCGTTCCAACTTTCTTTCTTCCTTTTTCTGGATCATAAAAACACTAAATTGAGTGATAACTTTTTCTGTTTTGTAGCATTTTCACCAGAAAGTTCTCAGACAGTCTGCTATGTTTGTTCTTTTTGGCGAAGGATTAATTAAAATCTGTTCATTAAAAGGTGTTTCAGAATCACCAAACATTATTTTCCCATGAAACAGATGTTTTTATTTATTACCTCCCATTCTGTGCGTCGTCCTCACCATGACGGTATTTTTTGGCCGAGATCTGGTGAAATTATTAATGTTCTGCTGATTGACGAGCTTGTAAACAGAAGCTTTGTTTTGACACGTCCAAGAAACCAGATGTCCAGTAGAACAAACTTTCACCACAAAATGAACATTACATCAGATAAACTTCCATTTTTGTCGTGTTTACAGGGTGCTTAAGACGAAGATCGAGAAGGAGGACATAAAGAGGGAGTTGCTGGGGAACCAAAGCAGTTTGACGGAGTCCCACTGCATTCGCTGCCTTCAGGCCTTCAAGTTTCTGGTCAATATCAAGCATCAGTGTTTGGACTGCCAGCTTTACGTCTGCAAGTCCTGTAGTAGATACAGCAAGAAGGAGGAGGGCTGGGTGTGTGATCCCTGCCATATGGCAAGGTAAGAATCACAGCTGCTAGAAGCCTGAAGAATGTCAGCAGGGCAGCGAGTGTGTCTGTAAAACATCTATTTTCCACCTCTTATTAGACGAGGGCATGAAAGTGAAGGTTTTTAGGCCGTGGAAGTGTGTAGATGTGGATTTAAGCTGGTCTCTGTGGAAATGTCATGCAGACTTCCACAAGATCATGTTTCAATGGTGTATTTCATGTAGGTCAAACTGTCCACTGGGAAAAACCATGTGTTGCTTGCGAGACGTACACACAGAATGTGGTAACGTCATTACACACACAGGCCGTGTAACAGGATTTATAAGTTTGCAACCCAAAGGTTTTAAAAATCAAACATGAATCAAAACCTCTTTATTTTCCAGGATGAATGTTTTTTGCACAAAGATTCGATCATTTTAACTGAGGTTTAACTGGACGTATTGAAAGCACACGTAGGGAGGACCTAGAATTTGAAGGATTAAAGTCTGACGAAACCTCCACAACCATTATTATAGCTGTTAAAAAGTTAAAGCTGACAAATAGAAGTGAAACATTTTAGATCGTCTTTTTGGTACATTAATCCAAACATACATCCTGCCCCAAGTGGAGGAGTTTAAGTATCTTGGGGTCTTGTTCACGAGTGGGGGAAGAATCGAGCGGGAGATGGACAGGCGGATCCGTGCGGCATCAGCAATAACTAGGACATTGCATCGGTCCGTTGTGGTAAAGACAGAGCTGAGCCGAAAAGCAAAGCTCTCGATTTACAAGTCGATCTACGTTCCTACCCTCACCTATGATCACCAGCTGTAGGTGGTGACCGAAAGAATGAGATCGCGGGTGCAAGCGGCCGAAATGAGCTTCCTCCACAGGGTGGCTGGGCTCTCACTCAGAGATCGGGTGAGTAGCTCTGCCATCCGGGAGGAGCTTGGTGTTGAGCCGCTCCTCCTCCAGGTGGAGAGGAGCCAGATGGGGTGGTTTGGGCATCTGGTCAGGATGCCCCCGAGCACCTCACAGGCGAGGTGTTTCGGGCACTTCCCACCGGGAGGAGACCAAGAGACAGACCCCGGACCCGCTGGAGAGACTACGTCTCACAGCTGGCCGGGGAACGACTTGGGATCCTTCCAGGTGAGCTAGAGGATGCAGCTGGGGAGAGAGAAGCCTGGGCTGCCCGTTTGAGGCTGTTGCCCCCGCGACCCGACCCCAGAACAAGCGGAAGATGACGGAACGGAACGAACATCCAAACAACCGGACTCACACTGAACTTTACAAGTCAGTCTCATATTTTTTAAAAAAATCTGTCAAAACATCAACTCAAATTTGTCTTTAAAGACAAAAAATATAGTAATTTTACGAGTTAAAAGATGTTTTTTATTGTCTGTAATCATTGTAACGTCATGTCTTATGGTCCTAATTTCTCATAAGTAAGTGATTTTGTTGCTTTCTCCTGATACTGAGAAACCTCACCTTGCTGGTCCCTTTGAATGCAAATGAGATACTTCACACCCCTTCCACACTCCTGTGTTTCTAACCTGAGCGACCATAAACATAAACACACTAGACAATTTAAACATTTCTTCATTGAGATGTTGTCTTGTGTGTATTTTAAAGTTAGTGGTGTCGATATGAGACATGAAAGATGTTTTATTCTAATAATCTTGTTTTAATCTAAGTCAGTTTTATGGTTTCTATGATTTATAAAGTCTTAGTGAAAAACCCGGCAATAAACGTGGAGCTAAGATTAGCTAGAGTAGATTTCACTTGTGGAAAGAACAATAAAATTGTACGTAATTATACGTGAAATTGTTCAGTCTTACACGTGAAAAGTAATCCCCGAGTCCTGCTTTCAATAGTCCTCTGATTACAACCAGAATACACCAAACAGTACTCAGGCATTGTCTGTGTGCCACACATAAGTCAGCCATTGTCTCTCCTTATATGGTGATTTCCTCTGAAAACATGTGACGTAACAAAGAAAAACGCAACAGATGAACCTGAACCAAAACGAGGGGTCTGGACAGAAACAGAAAAGTAACAAAGATTATAAAAAGATATCTTTGCTGTTGTTTTATTGATTAAATTCAGATTTTCTGAGTAACTACAAACCTCATAGACTCAGTAAAAAGAATCCAAGGGATTAAAAGCTGCACTTAGCAGAATATGTCTTATTGGCGAGGAAGCCAAAGAAGATTTTTCACAGAGACTTGCTCTACCAAAAAATAAAAGTCAGAATTCTTACTGAGTAATGGCTGCCGACTTTTCAATCAGTCTGTGAATGCCGAGCCTTTATGGAGCCAGCACTGACTCCTTAGGTCTCATGCTTGCTTAATCCAGTTCATATTAACAGTGATTGGCTTAGCTATATATCTCTTTTTTTTTCCTGTCTTTTCTTTTTTTCTCTTTTTTAATATTGTTTTTTTGTTTTTGTTTTTTTTAGTTAGTCCTTCCAGTTTTCAGCCCATAGTCCTAGGGAGAGTTTTGGCCCAGTGGAATATGAATCCGGTTCTCCCGGTTGAAAGATGGTAATTCTATCACCAGGCCAACGCCCCCTAGAGCCATCCAATACATTTCTTGATACATGTCTGTCTACATACGATTTGATTTGACATACGTATGCCCATAAGATTTGATAGAATTTAGTCATTTTTTAAAGGCGATTTAATTCGATACATTAAAAATTAGACATTCAGCTTGTTACTGAAAACTCACAGCTATTTACAGTATTTTCACAACCATAAGGCGCACCGTACTTAAAGGTGCAGTGCCATTACTGTATTTAAATCATACTGTACATGAGGGGCACCTCATTTTAGAGTGTGGGTTTTATAAACGATCCACACCCACACTTCCACCTTTGATGTCCTCTTGGTGTTCTCTACTGTGTCCCCCGTATAACAACAACAACTCATGCACAAAGATAGTAATATGCGTTTTGAAAAATAGAGCGGGAGCTGAACTGAGTTTGTGCTTTATTTTTGTATTGATTACAGAGTTTTATCATCAATCAATCATCAATAGATTTGGCAAGTCATTGTTTGCTGATGATGGAGCAATCTGGAGGAGTGGAAAAAACATTTCGTTTTTATTCACGGAAACACAAAAGGCACTCAATAAAGTTATTGAGTGGGGAACTAAATGGGGATTTAAGTTGTCAAGTGAGAAGAGCAAAGTTATGATATTTGGATTGAAAAAGAAGATACCCTCTGTTTCTCTTAGTATTTATAATTCACCCATTGAGAGGGTAAAGGTTTTTAAATTTTTGGGGCTTTGGTTTGATGAGAGATTGATTTGGAAAATACATGTTGATAATATCATCAAAAAGTGTGAGAAAGTGACCAATATCATGAGAAGTCTCTGTGGTAGTGACTGGGGAGCGGAGAGGTATACTCTTCAATTAATATACAGAGCAATGATTAGATCCATTTTTGACTATGGTTGTGTGGTGTTTGGAGCTGCATCTTCTTCAGTGTTGAAAAAACTAGATATTGTACAATCAAAGGCCCTGAGGATCTGCTGTGGTGCCTTTCGGACAACGTCGATTCCTGCCTTACTGGTTGAAATGGGCGAGTTTCCTCTGAAACTTAGACGGAACAAACTGGGGGTCCATTTTTGGGCTAGAGTGGCGGGGTCGCATGGCCATTTGGCGTCTAAGTGTCTCCTGGACGACTGTTGGGAGTTTGCGAAAAGGCCAGAAAAAGCATGTTTTTTCACCCATAGTGTGAAGGTGGCACAGACTATGGGGTTGCGGAAAGACTCGGTGGTGGGCCTGGTGTGGCCCCCTATGCCCTCCTGGAGCCTACCTGAGCCAGAAGTCAGCACAGATCTGCTTAGTTTAAGTAAAAGGGCAGCTTGTGAGTGTATTGACAACTACTTAGGCGAGCAGAGTGAGGCCGTTCATATCTTCACTGATGGGTCGAAAGAGGGTAGAAGAGCAGGTTTTGGAATGTATGTTGCTAATCCGCTAGTTATGAATAGTGTCCGTCTGTCAGATGATGTATCTGTGTTTTCAGCAGAGTTGGTGGCAATTTTATGGGCTTTGTATTGGCTCCGTGATCTCCCTCCATCACGTTGTATTGTATGTTCAGACTCTTTATCAGCTTTATCAGCTCTCCGGTATAGGACACCTGGAGCTCGGCCAGATTTGGTTTTTGATATTCTGTGCTGCCTTAAACGACTGGAAGATATAGGTTTGGAGGTTCTGTTTGTCTGGGTCCCTGGACATGCTGGAGTTGTGGGAAATGAAAGGGCCGATGCTCTAGCCAAGGCATCCCTTGGTAGAGACACAATAGATGTGTCCTTGGCGTTGGGGATGCAGGAGT
This sequence comes from Neostethus bicornis, assembly GCA_902685375.1. Classification (NCBI taxonomy): domain Eukaryota; kingdom Metazoa; phylum Chordata; class Actinopteri; order Atheriniformes; family Phallostethidae; genus Neostethus; species Neostethus bicornis. The sequence continues at coordinate 3,060,823 of LR738549.1, forward strand.
GTTTTGGCATCTGTAAGGAGAAAATTACTGAGGAGTGGCAAACACAATGGGAGAATGAGCGGCGGGGCAGACACTATTTTGCAAGTCAGCCTTCAGTTACTGGCGCTAGGTGCCCTGCAACCTATTGTCGTAGAACTGAAGTTGTTCTAACTAGGCTTAGACTTGGGCACTGCGCCCTGGCGGAGGGTTTGAAATTGGTCGGCAAACACCCTAGTGGGCTTTGTGAGTGTGGAAACGCTGAATCGGTTGCTCATGTGATGTTGACATGCAGCAAATACAGTCGCGAAAGAAGACATCTTTTTGTTCAATTGGCAGACACAGGGTTAGGCGTTTTTTCGCTCAGGTCGATGTTGTTTTCGTTGGAAGGGCAAGTTGGAGAAGCCGTGCTTTTTTATCTGCGCCGCACTGGCCTTTTTTCAAGAATCTAACACAGTTGGATTCTTGAAAATCTAACTGTGGATTTTCTGGAGGCTGGGTGTGGATTGGTCTACCGGTGGAGGGCAGCATTGCGCACTCGAGCGTATAGCCTGCCGGAAACGACTTGAAGAAGAAGAATAGGTGCGGCCAAGGTAAACCACACAGAATTAATGGAGAAAAACTGAGTTTTCGTTCTAATCCGCTGAGCTCCCGTAGTCTACGTCTGGATGGGAAAATGGCATCTCGTTTCATAAATGAAAGCACGGACGTCCTTGGATATGTTCCATTTTTTTTTGTGTGTATATGTGTCTCAGTTTCAGTGAGTTGGGGTGTAAGCCGCCCAGGGGAAATCGACCCAGGTTCTCCCGATCAAAAGACGACAATTCTGCCGCTAGGCCAACATCCCTTTGGACAAAGAAAATATTCCATTGTTATTTCTTCTGCTTGCGTTACTACTTTTAGTCAAATGGTGTCCGTCGAAACTCTTCTACCACTCGTTTTTTACTTCTTGATCCACTGCTTGAGTCGTTCCTCCAACTCAGACCACCTTGCCTTTCATCCGCTGAAAGTCAGCTACGTCTTCTTGGACCTGTCGCAGCTCGTTTTCCAGCTTCCTCCACTTGCGAACCATCGATTCATTATTCTTAAATTCCGTCTGCTTTGAGAGTGGAGAATAGAACTTGACATTTTGTTTCTTGCATGCAGGCCAGTGATGCAGATGGATTTATGTTCATTCTGAAGGACAGAGTGCATGTCTGCTCTTCACTCCCCTGTTGGCTGAGCATGGAAATGAATATTAGGAGAACGTAAATTGATATGGTTTCAATCTTAATTATATTTTTATGTCTCTAAGTTTCTATTTTTTTTGGCACAGCCCTAAATTATGTTCAATAAAAGCCACAAATCTTACCGAATATTACTTTTCTTGCTTACTTCAAACATTCATGTTTTGTTTTTTTAAAGGAGAGCCATTAGTATTGTGTTAAAAACAGTCCTGGTCAGCGTCTGTTCACACAGTTTGGGGTGTTTTTCAGCAGAATTTTTAACACCTGTTTGTGTCAGAGTTTTATTGGCTCTGCGGTCACATTAATTCCCTTCCAGTCCAGATCCACATGTAAGCCATTATACGTGTGTTTGTTGAAATGAAGCTTCAAACAGAGGATGTCCTTAAAGAGAGTTCCACTTGTGTCTGGAAAATATCAAACTATGAGTTTCATGCTTGAACTTTTGCTCCAGTTTAATTTCTGCAGGAAGGTTTTCTGATGTGTTTGTATTTTCATCTTGTTTTTCTCTTTGTGTTTTTACAGGGTCCTAAAGATTGGTACTTTGGAATGGTACCACGTAAATGTCCGTGCACGTTTTAAGCGTTTTGGAAGTGCCAAAGTGATGCGATCCCTCTTCAAGAGGTTGAGTGATGAACACAGCTGCTCTCACAGTGAAATAGGAGGTGAGTTTTCTGTTCGATGCAGAAATTTATGTCTGGAATTCTTCTGTTTTTGTTCCTTCTAATAAAATCTTTATGTTGAGAGGAAACAACAGCCTCTCTAAAAACACCGATCACTGTGACAGCAAACTGTTGATGTAAGTGTGCCATGACTCCAACGATGCCGTTACCGAGCAGATAATGTCCTCAAAATGAAGACGAAAGGTCAGAAATGCAATAGATCATCTCTGCTTGGGACAAAATTTAAATCTGTTCCACTCATTGCTTTTGAAACCCTGAACAGAGATTGATGGTCAAAAGTTCATCGTGTGAGAGTGAAGAGAGTCCAGGTCATAGAAATCTGTTTGTGCTTACCCAGAAAAATCCCTATTAAATGAAAAACTATTCGGAGATTCAACAGCTGCGTACAATACGCAGTCTGTTTGGTGTAAAACCGTTTATTCACGCAAACTCTAACCTAATAGTTAAAATATTTGTTCAAACTGTTTAAAAGTTAAAATGTTGATCTAAATTATCAGTTTTTTGTTTAGTAAAGCAGCATTAAAAGCAAACATTTGGGACGTAGTGGCATTTCGTCATGTAAACAGTCACCCACACGGCAGCATCTATCAGCGTGTAACATTCCGTTCTGTCGTCTTTCGCTTATCCGGGGCCGGGTCGCGGGAGCAACAGTCTCAGACGAAAAACCCAGGCTTCTCTCATCCCGGCTGTATCCTCAACCCCACCTGGGAAGATCTTGAGGTGTTCCCTGTCCAGCTGTGAGACGTAGTTTCTCCAGTGGGTCCAAGCTCTGCCTCTGGATTTTCTCCCAGTGGGGTGTGCCCAAAATACTTACCAGCAAGGCGCTCAGCGGGCATCCTGACCATTTGCCCGAACCTCCCATCTGGCTTCTCTCGATCCGGAGGAACAACGGCTTTACCTCAAGCTCCTCCAGGATGGCAGAGCTCTATCTCTGAGTGAGAGCCCAGCCACCCTGCAGAGGAAGCTCATTTCTGAGGGGTGGATCCCAGAGATCTCGTTCTTTCCTAGTTACGATGGTGAGGGTAAAAAAAACGTAGATCCTGGTTACTACGGTGGGGGTAGGAATGTAGATCTTGGTTACTATGGTGAGGGTAGGAACGTAGATCCTGGTTACCATGGTGAGGCTAGGAACGTACAGTGGTGGTCAAAATTTTACATACACTTGTAAAGAACATAATGTCATGGCTGTCTTGAGTTTCCAGTTATTTCAACAACTCTGATTTTTCTCTGATATAGTGATTGGAACAGATCCTTCTTTGTCACAAAAAACATTCATGAAGTTTGATTCTTTTATGACTATTATGGGTAAACTGAAAATGTGACGAAATCAGCTGGGTCAAAAATATACATACAGCAACATGAATGAGCAATTTTGGAGACTTAGAAAGTTGTGTCAATGACATGAGCTTCATAGCATGACCTCTTAACTTCTTGTGAGTGATTATGAGTGACTACAGCTGGTGACTTCTCTGAGGCCATTTAAAAAGGGCTCATTGGATAAAAACACCCACAAACGCTACAATGGGAAAGTCAAAGGAGCTCAGCAAAGATTTGAAAAAGAGAATCATTGACTTGAACAAGTCAGGAAAGTCACTTGGAGCCATTTCAAAGCAGCTGCAGGTTCCAAGAGCAACAGTGCAAACAATTGTTTGTAAGTATAAAGAGCATGGCACTGTTTTGTCACTCCCACGATCAGGAAGAAAACGCAAGCTGTCACCTGCTGCTGAGAGAAAACTGGTCAGGAGGGTGAAGAGTCAACCCAGGAGCACCAAAAAGCAGATCTGCCATGAATTAGAAGCTGCTGGAACACAGGTGTCAGTGTCCACAGTCAAGCGTGTTTTGCATCGCCATGGACTGAGAGGTTGCCGTGCAAGAAGGAAGCCCTTGCTCCAAAAGCGGCACCTTAAGGCTCGACTAAAGTTTGCTGCTGATCACATGGACAAAGTTCTGTGGTCAGATGAAACAAAAATTGAGCTGTTTGTCCACAATGCCCAGCAATATGTTTGGAGGACAAAAGGTGAGGCCTTTAACCCCAAGAACACCATGCCTACCATCAAACCCGGTGGTGGTAGTATTATGCTGTGGGCCTGTTTTGCTGCCAATGGAACTGGTGCTTTACAGAGAGTCAATGGGACAATGAAGAAGGAGGATTACCTTCAAATTCTTCAAGAAAACCTAAAGTCATCAGCCCGAAGGTTGGGTCTTGGGCGCAGTTGGGTGTTCCAACAGGACAATGACCCCAAACACACATCAAAAGTGGTAATGGAATGGCTAAATCAGGCTAGAATTAAGGTTTTAGAATGGCCTTCCCAAAGTCCTGACTTAAATCCCATTGAGAACATGTGGATAATGCTGAAGAAACAAGTCCATGTCAGAAAGCCAACAAATTTAACTGAACTGCACCAATTCTGTCAAGAGGAGTGGTCAAAGATTCAACCAGAAACTTGCCAGAAGCTTGTGGATGGCTACCAAAAGCGCCTAATTGAAGTAAAAATGGCCAAAGGACATGCAACCAAATATTAGCATTGCTGTATGTATATTTTTGACCCAGCTGATTTTGTCACATTTTCAGTTTACCCATAATAAAGTCATAAAAGAATCAAACTTCATGAATGTTTTTTGTGACAAAGAAGGATCTGTTCCAATCACTATATCAGAGAAAAATCAGAGTTGTTGAAATAACTGGAAACTCAAGACAGCCATGACATTATGTTCTTTACAAGTGTATGTAAACTTTTGACCACCACTGTAGATCCTGGTTACCATGGTGAGGGTAGGAACGTAGATCCTGGTTACCATGGATAGGGTAGGAACGTAGATCTTGATTATGTTTGCTTTACCACGGTGAGGGTAGGAACGTAGATCCTGGTTACCATGGTGAGGGTAGGAACGTAGATCCTGGTTACCATGGTGAGGGTAGGAACGTAGATCCTGGTTACCATGGTGAGGGTAGGAACGTAGATCCTGGTTACCATGGTGAGAGTAGGAGCGTAGATCCTGGTTACCATGGTGAGTGTAGGAATGTAGATCTTGGTTACTATGGTGAGGGTAGGAACGTGTGCCTTTCTGGCTCCTCTCATAAATGTGGTTACCTACTCTCTCTCTCTCTGTCGGGTGTAAAAAGACCCTCTTGGGAAAACACACTAGAAAATATTTGATAACACTGTTTGAGTAGATGATGTCACCCTTGTCTCCCATCTGTTAGTGAGAACCTCGATCTTTCAACATCAGATCACTGCAATGAAGTTTCTGCTTGTGTTTAACATCACACGCAGTCTTACCAAATCTGCATGAGAAATTTAATATCTTCCATATTTCCTGTTTTCAGCTCTGGCTCTCCTCAGCTGGGCTAAAAACAGTTCTGTCCTCAAGTCACCACTTTGTCTTCAATGTCATTAGTGACCACACTGCTGTGTGCTAATAAGTTCAAGCGTTGCTTTTTGGGAACAGTTAGTGATTAAAGTCAGATGGAGTATCGAGTTTCTCATAAAGCGCTGGCAAACCAAGTACCCTTAAAACCCACTTCACTTTCTGCCTGAAGCTTTTACGATACACTGCAGCTCACCATGTGAGATCAAAACACCAGGAGATCAGTGAAAATGATGAATTATGGAAAGACAGCCAGTACTCCTGGTGCTGCTTACGCTGACTCACCCAGGAGGATTATGGGAGGAACAGGAGGCCTTGTGATCATTCAATCACATGCCTCTCATTCTGTGTTCCGTTCAGGACGGCTCCACGGACCGGGAGCAGGAAGAGAAAAAAAAACTAAGTCTGAGGAATGCAGGCTTCACACAGATGGAAGTTAAAGCTGTGACGTGCAGCCTGAACTATGTAAACTAACAGATGCATCATGTCTGAGATGATCTGCAACTATCACATGCCGACATCCATGTGACCACATGCACGACTTCACACACACACAGACACACACACTTATAGTTTTACTGTCTGGACGCCTCCTTATGGTCCGTTTGGCTCCCAAAGCTCGAACGGAGTGAAGGAGAGAGTGAGTTTTATATGTTTTCCTTTTAGTCAGTCAGACGGTCTTTGACCCTGATGCAGGCGCTCCAGTCAGAGGGTGACCTTTAACCCCCATTCTAGGGTTTGATCTCACCACTTAAAAATTTGAATTCTAACTTTGAAGTTTTTTAATGTTAATTATTGTTTTACACACAACTTTATTGAACGTCAATGAATATCAGTCAGTCATTAATCTTCTAAATTGCTTATCCCAACCAGTGCTATGAGGTGCCAGAGAGAAGGGGTTACACCCCAACTAGGTTACCAGTGTGTTACAGAGTCTCACATGGCGACAAGCAGTGTCTCAGAGGCCAGTCAACCAAACATGGATGTTTCTGGCTGGTGGGAGGAAACCGGTGTACCCTGAGAAAACCCACGCATGCACGAAGGAACACATGCAAACTCCACAAGACCTGCGTTATAGCCTTGGCACATCGGGGCTCGAACCAACAATGCCACCGTGCAACCCAGATACAGTGGGGTGACAAAGTTTTTGCCTCTCTTCAAGATTTCTCCTTCTTTTTTTATGTTTTCAACCCCTAAATATTTTCTATAATATGAAATATTTCAATAGAAGTCATGAACACACAAAACAATAAAACCCAGTTTTCAAAAGATTCTTTTCCTTATTATTTAGGAGAGAAAAAAAAATTAATTGATTTTTGTTAGAAACTGATTGGCCCATCTGTTCAAATTCTCTGGCCACACTGTAGCCTGATGATGCCGCACTTTTTTCCAGGCAAAAATTGACTTCAACAGAACCTACCTGACAAAGTAAAGCAGACCAAAAGTTTCTAAAAGCTTTACATCAGGCCAAAGTTTAAGGCCAGAAAGTAATAAAGCTCTATTAAAGTGGAAAAGTTTCTAAATGACTCCAGAGAACCAGAACAAGAGCCGTTCTACACAAATGAAGGAAGCACGGGACAGTATTAAACCTTCCCAGAGGTGACCAGTCAAGCAAAATTATCCCAAGAGTGCTCCATAGATTCATCCAAGAGGTCAGAAAGACCCCAAAACAACATCCAAAGAATTACAGGCCTCACTTTAATCATCAAAGTCAGAGTTCCTGCCTTGAGCCTCAGAGAGACACTGGGCAAAAGTGACCTACAACGAAGACTTCTATTGCTGAGAGAAAAGAACCTTAAGGAACATCATCTTGACGATCCCCAAGACTTTTCAAATAACACTCTGTGATCTGATGAGACATGGTTTGACCTCATTAGAAGGGTATATCCCATTGCATCTGGCATAAAAGTAACAGTACATTTTAGAAACAGAACATACCAATAGTAAACCACAGAGGCGGTAGTGTGATGGTCTGGGGCTGTAAGACTAGCGGGCTTAAATGGAATCATTAAAAAATCCTGAAGGAGAGTGCTTGTGATTTCAGCCTGAAAGGAACTTGAGTTCTGCCACAAGACAATGAGTCAAAACTTCCCATCTAATCCACCTTTGGATGGCTTAAGAAAAACTAAATGAAGGCTTAGGAGTAGGAGGGTAAAGCCCTGACTTAAATAAACCCTATGAAGTCGGTGTGGCATGGTGGTACATGCAGGAAAACCCTCCAATGTCGCTGAATTACAATAACGCTGGCAAAGATGATCAGACCAAAATTCCTCCTGAGCGCTGTGAGGGACTCAAGTCCAAATATTGCAAAGGCTTGATTGCAGTTGTTGCTACTAAAAGTTGGCCCAACCAAAACCAGCTTTAGAGGCCAATCATTTGAAACCTGCATTTGATTGGTGCATGTTATCTCTGACTCATATTTAAATGTGTTTGATGATAGAAAACATTTCAGTTATGTTTTTATGGAAAACATAAAAAAATATGAAATCTTGAGAAGTAAAAACTTCCTCACACCACTATAAAAATAATAGTTGTTATATCTACTGTTTTCTGTGTCCAGAGCCACCGGAATTCGACACCCAGAGCATGCCAGATGTTCACAGTAAGTCCATCTAAAATAAGAAGATTATAACTGTATTCATTTTTGGTTCAAAGTCTGAATATGTTTATGTTTTCGCCCAAAAAATATGTAGGAGATTTTAAGCACTCGAGCTGTCCGTGCATCTGTGCTTCCATCACCCTTTTTTAAACACAGCATCTACCAAACCACTTTTAATGAAACTGCCCACAGTTACTTTAGTACCAACTATAGATAAACTGATCAGGTTGTCAGTGTCGTGCAACCACAGGTCAAGATCACAAAGATTGACATAAACATTTTAAAACCTTACACATAGAGCTGCTTCATACTAGTCACATTCCTTGTTAATACATTTGTAATACGGGACAGATGGAGGCATTTCTTTTGACGCCTTGGAGTCGACTCATTCTTGTTCACCACAAAGTTTTTAACTGAAAACTTTCTCAGTCCCCCGAAGCAGCAGTGCCATCCAATCAGCATGAATGTGACAAGAAAATAACCTTCAAAAGACTCAATTTAAAAGTGTAACGTAATTATTTACAGATTAAATTAGATCTAGTCTCACTCAGCCTGCTCACAAGGACCCTGTTGTACTCTGACTCGGTACATCCCGCACGCTCAACGGTCTAACGTTCATGATACTTTCACAAGAAAAAAAAATATTCCACAGAAGCCTCGTTAAGAAGAATTATCACTGCATGTTTTATTAGGTATGAGTAAGCCTGCATCAAAACACTGATGAAGAGAAAAACTCAATCAAATCACAAGTTTCCTCGTCACAAATTTTTTTTTTTTTTTTTTTTGATTATTTTGAATTACTCTATTCATCCCTCACCGGGGAAATTTGTTTGCTGCACTCCTTACACCGCAGCAGGCTGCCCTTCAACGGCGCCAATGGTGGGAGAAGTGGGGGCTAGGTGTCTTCTCCAAGGACCCTAGACGTGCTCTCCGTGGGACGCGAACCCGCGACCTTCGGGTCCGCGGGCGAACGCGCTAACCACGCGGCCACCGTCTCCACCAATTTTATTGTTTCCTTTAAAAAATTAATTGTTCGGGCAGAAAGATTCTTCTCATGTATAGAATAAGAATAATGTACGGACAGCTGTTTTTAAGAAATCATCCAGCTAGCTCCCAACGGCTCGCTGCTTATGGAGTCATTCTGCTGTTGACATGCATGTTGACATGAGTGACCAGCTGCTGGCTCGATGAGGGAAGTCCAGGATTCCTTCAACCTGGCCATATTTTCCAGCTCACCCGAGAGGATCTCAAGGCATTCTCTGTCCAACTCGGAACATAGATTGTTCAGTAGATGCTGGATCTGCCTCTGGGACTCCTCCCAGTGGGACAGAACACCTCACCAGCGAGCAAGGCATTATAATCAGATGCCGAAACAACCCAATCTGGCTTCTCTCAACCCGGAGGAGCAATGTCTCTGCTCCGAGCTCCTCCCTCTATCTCTAAAGGAGACTCTGGGCGCCCTGCACAAGAAGCTCATTTCGGCCTCTTGGATCCATAATCTCGTTCTTTCGGTCACCACCCACACTGGTAACCAGGATGAGGGTGGGAACACAGATCCTGGTTACTATGCTGAGGGTAGGAACGTGGATCCTGGTTTCTATGTTGAGGGTAGGAACGTGGATCCTGGTTACCACGGTGAGGGTACAAACGTAGATCCTGGTTACCATGGTGAGTGTAGGAACGTAGATCCTGGTTGCCATGGTAAGGGTAGGAATGTAGATCCTGGTTACCTTGGTGAGGGTAGGAACGTGGAAACTGGTTACCATGGTAAGGGTAGGAATGTAGATCCTGGTTACCTTGGTGAGGGTAGGAACATAGATCATGGTTACCATGGTGAGGATAGGAACGTAGATCCTGGTTACCATGGTGAGGGTAGGAACAAACAGTAGATCATGGTTACCATGGTGAGGGTAGGAACGTAGACCCTGGTTACCATGGTGAGGGTAGGAACAAACAGTAGATCATGGTTACCATGGTGAGGGTAGGAACGTAGACCCTGGTTACCATGGTGAGGGTAGGAACGTAGATTGACTAGAAAATCCAGAGCTTTCTTCATCATGACGGATTCATGGAGTGTCCTAATTACTACGGACATTACACCAATCTGGTCAGTCGATCGCCCGCTCCATCCTTCCCCACTGTGAACAGGTCTCTGAGATACTCAAATTCCTCCACTAGGGTAGGATCCTGTCTCTAATCTAACCGTTGTGGGCACTTCAGCCTTTTCCGGGCACTGACACCCATTCCAGCCGTTTCACACTTGGCAGAAAATTGGTCCAGTTAAAGTTAGAGTTGAAAGGATCATTTTGTATTGAATACATTTTATTTCACAGTCTGATGACGCATCAGTGCAAAAAATAAATAATTAGTACATTTTTGTAAAACGTTCTGATGAAGAGACTTTGAAAACCTAATCAGTTTTTCTGGAGTTTAGAGGAATTATGGGCAGTTTCATGCATTTGTTCAGCTTTATAATGCATTCAGTCCCAGAAATGATGATTTACGAACCCATTGAACCATCTGAATCTTGTCTCTGCAGATGGATATGAAAACAGCTTGGATGCATCAGACTACAAAGAGGTATGAACTCTGAAGTTTTTAATCTCACACGTTATCCCTCTAAGATTAGTTTTACCTGAATACCTTGACAAGTTCATACAGATCTACTCATCATCGAGGTCATCTCTGATTTTCCTCCTGCATTAATTTGCCATGCCTGTGAAAAATGTCAAACTAACTTGAAAATAAGCAGAAATAATGAGATCAATACAGGGTCCTCTGCTGAGTCTAATTCAGCGGGATTCTTTTTAACCATTACAAGCTTTTAAAACAGCCTCTTTAAGTCTTTATTAAAACTAAATGAACAATAAAATGTCTCCATGTTTCATAATCTGACCCCAAAATAGTTTTTACAAATTAAAATAAATCTGGGAGAAAAATTCCATGAGAACAACTTAAACCATTGTCATGGAAACATTACACTATTAAGTGTTTGGGTCCAACGTGGATTCTTTTGGAAAGTTTAGAGTGTTTTTGTGGAGTGTCGGGAAAAAGGCTTATAATCCATGGATTAGAGACACTGTGATTTCTGGGGACCAGATGTCACACAGCTGGGTTGTCAATGGAACAATAAAGTTAGTCCAATCAGATTTAAGTGAATAAAATCCTATTTAAGATAAAGAAAATCTGGAACAAAATAGTTCAAATTTCTAATAAAGGTTGAAAAAAAAGAGCAAAATACAATTCTGGACAAAGTTTGAAGTGTGTCGCTCAACCTTATCAGCCACAGATAAGAACGATAGGGATTAAAAAATGGTAGTTCTTTCAATCCCACATCCATCTGTTCTAACTTTCCCACGTTTTCCCAGACATTTCCAGATCACAACGGTGCGCGGTTAGGGTTCATTCCTTGTGAATGTTTCTCCAGAAGATCACCTGACTCATCATGACTTGCAGGACAGAAGGGAACTCTGTGAAACCAAGAGTTTTTATTCTGCTCTGTAATTAGAGAGATGCAGGGATTTTTCCCGGGTCATTCAGGGTTTGTTTGAATGGTCAAACAGATGTGGGCAGAACCAGATGGAATTTAGATGTCTTATTTCTTGTTGAGTAGTTATTCTTCGCCGATAAAGAACATGCATATTTCCAGCTTAATACTCAGGTATTTGGTTTTGGCCAGTTGTTCTCTGCAGCACTTTATAAAACAAGAAGCAGATTTTATACAAACAGACAACCAAATACCTGCAGGTTTTGTTGTTTTTTATGCCTTGTCTGCACAAAATAGAAACCAGTGTTTCACCTTGTCAAGTTATGAAGTAATAGTTTGGGTCTAATGAGGTGTGGTGGTTCAGAGGTGTGAAAGCAAAGCTGAAAAAAAAAAAAAACCCCTAAGATTTTTGGAACTTATCCAGGTATGTTGGTTTCTTCTGTGATCTTGTTCACTAAGAATTGCGTAAGTCTTAGGCTGAGCAAGCATTCTTGCTCCCAGCTCTTTCTTTTTTAGAGGTAGATGGGATAGAGGACGTCAGAGAGGACATGTGGTGTTTTAGAAATAATTTGTTGCGTGTTCTCACCACTAGAGAGCAGTGGAAGGAATGAGAGAAAAAAATCTGAGATTAAACAAAGTAGAAAAACATTACAGTCATATGAATAACATAGGAGTATGTGGAAGTCAGTGAGATAGTCATGGGCTACCAGGTCGTGCGGGTCGAGAGCGGCCGGGGGTCGGGACACAGAGCCTATGGTATGTATTGGCTCAAAAGGGTTAACCAGCCATGGCAAACGCTCAGTAAAAAGGGAGTCAAATTCAACATAATTAGCTCTTTTTAAAAAAGAATTCCAGCTCTTTTGGACAACCTCGAGTCTTTGTCAAGGTCTCCAAGGCAATCAGCCAAATCATGAGGGAACGAGGTTGAATTTTAATCCTCTCCAGTTCAAGCTGCGACATATTCTGTTCCGTTCCGTCATCTTTTGCTTATTCAGAGATGGGTCACGAGGGCCACAGCCTCAGACAGAAAGCCCAGGCTTCTCTCACCCAGCTGCATCCTCCAGCTCACCCGGACGGATCCCGAGTTGTTCCCTGTCCAGCTGTGAGACATAGTCTCTCCAGCGGGTCCGGTGTCTGCCTCTTGGTCTCCTCCTGGTGGGACAGGCCCGAAACATTTCACCAGCAAGGTGCTCGGGTGCATCCTGACCAGATGCCCAAACCACCCCATCTGGCTTCTCTCGACCTGGAGGAGGAGCGGCTCCACACCGAGCTCCTTCTGGTTGGCTGAGCTCCTCACCCGATTTCTGAGTGAGAGCCTAGCCACCCTGTGGAGGAAACTCATTTCGGCCGCTTGTATCCACGATCTCATTCTTCCGGTCTTTACCCACAACTGGTGATCAAAGGTGGGGGTAGGAACGTAGATCGACTCGTCAATCGAGAGCTCTGCTTTTCGGCTCAGCTCTTTTTTCACCACCACGGACCGAAGCAGAGTCCTAGGTATTGCTTACACCGCACTGATCCACCTGTCGATCTCCCACTTTATCCTTCCCCCACTCGTGAACAAGACCCCAAGATACTTAAACTCCTCCACTTGGGGCAGGACCCTGTCCCTGACCTGCAGGGGGCATTCCACCCTTTTCCGGGCGAGGACCATGGCCTCGGATTTGGAGGCGCTGATTCCCATCCTGGCCGCTTCACACTCGGCAGCAAGTCAAACCTGAATGGCCTCTGAAATGACCTCCAGTCTGTAGATTACTTCCGAGATAGTCTGAGTGATAAGTGCCCATATCAACCCAGCAAACAAGCTTGCCGAGAACTGCTAAACCCTTCCAAACTTTTCGGTCCATTTGGAGACTTCCCATGGCAATCAGTAGAAACACAATAATCAATACAGTAATCTAAATATGTGTGAATCCTCCTCGTTCTTGACCACAGCACTGATTGGGGAATGAACCGTCCGTACTCGGAGGCTCCCTCATAGCCATTCTCCAATCAGAAACTTTACTGTCACTGGCATTAAGAGACCAGCTTATCAGATCTATTGAGTGAAAAATGTTTTGATGTTTGGAAACTGTACAGAGTAGAAGGTTCAAAGCAGAATGTTCATATTTTCAGATATTTTAGGTATTTCCAGCGAGTTATGACCTCTAACAACCAGCACTTTTGCATGCAGATGTGGTTTGCAGCTACCCGTTTTTTTTATTTATTAATAGTTATTAAGGTCTGGTTTATGTTTCTATCTCTATTTTGTCATCCAAAAATTGTCCATTTTTTGGCACTTTTTTGAGTCAATACAGCATCATCTGGACTCTACATCAAAAGGCTGCCGCGTAGATTAAGTTTGAGACACCTGGTCCCGGATAGTTGTTCCTTCATCTTCAAAGGACTTGGAGCACTTTCTGGCAATAGCTCTAGAACACCATTCCTTTTTCATCACTACCACCCGCTCTTCATCTGTCAACAATCTGTTTCATTGATTGAGTGTTTTAGATCAGGAGAGACAGGGTTAGCTTGTTAGAGATTAGACTGTTTTATTTTACTCTGTGGAAAAAGTCTAATCTTTCACCATTGGGGTTCAATCGCTCCACGGAGGTGGGTACGTTTTATTGTTTAACCAATCCTTCCTTTCTGGTGAAATCGGTCGTCTTATCCGTCTATCCCTTATGGGATTGCGGGGAGTGCCGGAAACCAGCCCGGCTGATTCAAGGCAAGGGGCTGGGTGCACCCCGAACAGGTCGCCAGTCTGTCGCAGAGCCACACACATACAACTATCCACACACACACTCATTCCTAGGGGCAATTTGGCACTGGCCAATCAACCTAGCATGCATGTCTTTGGAAGGTGGGAGGAAACCGGAGTACCTGGACGAAACCAAAGTAGACACGGGGAGAACATGCAAACTCCACACAGAAATGACAGTGTTCCAAGCCTCGTCCCCACCCAAGACTCGAACCCACAAACTTCTTGCTGTGAGGCCACTGTGCTACCCACTGTGTCACCGTGCCGTCCAGGATCGGACGTGGCATTGGTAATTCACCTGAAGAATCAGTGTAGTCCAGAAAACAGAGTGTAAACAAACTTTTTCAACCATGTCTTTCCCCTGAATAAACTTTCTAAACACTGTCTTTAAATTATCAATCTGGGAAATAGTATGGTGGATCTCCTTTTCTCAGATACAGAACGGCAAACATGGCGAAAGGATGCTTGTATTCATGCAATGCCCTATCTCTGTTCTCTGATTGGGTAGGATGTTTTCCTGTCACTGCAATTGCAAGCGAATGCCTGAAATCCCTGACCTGGTTACAAGAGGGGAATCGGATTGAGCAGTAGGTGGCACCAGCCTTGCTACAATTAAATACATGTTTTTTCCAGTCAAGAGAGACACAGACAAACAATAAGGCAATGAGCTACACTTAGATGTAACCATTTGCCTTTGCAACCATTTTCAGAATTGACTATGTGGTGATGTCATGAAACAAAAGAGACCACTTCAAACAAAGAAAATGAAGGAAAACTATGAATTTTTCTCACACCGCTTTAGCTTTAACCACCACTAAATTGTTTATTGTTGTCAGAATGGTCCAGAGACAGTGAGGCCAAGTGAGTATCTGGTTAGGAATCCATGCAAACAGGAAGTAAGACAGAGAACCATATTCTGAACCCCTCATAACTTACATTAAAACAAAAACGTCTGTGAGAATTTATGTTTGAAACAAAGCTAAAGGCATTCTGTTTGGTGTGGTTTTCATTTTCCAATTTTGCTGTTTTGTTTTTCTGTTTGCCACAAATTGTTAATTGGTCAGACGTGTGGGACAACATTTAATATGTTGTTTTTCTTTCTGGTTTAAATGAGATTAAAGAGATTAGAAAGTGTTCATTAGGTAAAACTGAATCATTTTGTTAAGCTACAAAAATAATGAACTCCATTTTTAATAGATTTCAAGTTTAACCAAAAAATGAAACTTCAAGCAATTGTTTGTTTCGAGCTTAGAAAATGAATTAATCAAATTTTTACAAAATTAAGCAAGATTTTGTTCCAATGTGTGTTTTGAAATTGCAAAATTTAATATAAAAACCAATGAAAATTCTGTTCCTTTGTCTTCCGCTTATCTGGGGCCGGGTTGGGGAGACAACACCCTAAACCGGAAGCCCAGGCTTCTGTCACCCCAGCTGCATTCTCCAGCTGACCCCGGAGGATCCTGAGATGTTCCCTGTCCAGCTGTGAGACATAGTCTCTCCAGCGGGTCCGGGTCAGCCTCATGTTCTCCTCCCGGTGGGACGTGCCTAAAACACCTCACCAGCGAAGTGCTTGGGAGGCATTCTAACCAGATGCCAAAAAAACCCTATCTGGCTTTTCTTAACCTAGAAGAGCAACGGCTCTACTCCAAGGTCCTCCCGGATGGTAGAGCTCCTCCCTCTATCTCTGAGTGAAGAGTCCAGCCACTCTACTGAAGAAGCTCATTTTGGCTGCTTGTATCTGCAATCCTGTTCCTTCGGTCACCACCCAAGGCTGGTGACCATAGGTGAGGGTGGAAACGTGGGAACGTAGATTGACTGGTAAATGGAGAGTGTTGGTTTTCAGCTTAGCTCTCTCTAAACCATGACTGACCAATATAGCGTCATGATACGGGCTGTCCAGTCTCTGTAGGACTGGACAGATGCCCTTTGTCACAGAATCTGTTCATGACCATTAAGGACAGAATTTCTAGGTGCAGCCTAGGCTTCGGAGGGATACGGTTTGATGACCTCGTGAAACTACGGACCAATGAAAACGTGATGAAATTTCTCAGGCTAAAAAAATTAATAAAAGCCTAATATTTTATTTTGAATGAAGCCGGTATGTCCTGACTACTATGTAAATGAAATAAAACTTCAAGGATCCATATTTAACAATAGTATTTGATTTAGTTTTGTCTTTTCTTTGAAGATCAGATTATTTTTTTAAACAAGTTTCTCTCTTCCTGTTTTTGAAGGTGTGATTTTTACAGCTGTTCTTTTTTTACTTGTTTTCTCTCTGTTTCTCAAAGATGAAAAAAACCAAAAGGCGGTTGACTGTTGATCCCTTTGATTTCAACATTGGTTGTGAAAACAACAAGAACCCAAGAGGAGAAGACGATCAGGTGAACAAACATTTTCAATCCAAACTGATGTTTCATGTCTTCTAAACACACTTTGATGTGTGTGCTAACGCACGTCTAAATTATATGGAATTTGTTTTTACTCTTCTTAACATAAAACTTTCGTCATATCACCGCCTGTCATTCGAATGACTGGTACTCATCTGTCTTGTAGGCCTTCATTCAAATAACATTTTTTTTTTTATCACTTTTTTTCCATTTGTATTTTTATTACCTGGTTAAATAATTGAAAACACACAGGTAATCAAACAGAGCAGAACTGGTCCAAGTATTTTCTGTAGAAATCTTCTTCCTCTCACCTGGGGTCGGGTTGCAGGGGCAGCAGTGATCTGAGTGTCTTCTCTCACCCGGTCACATCTTCCATCACATCTGGAAGGATCCCAGAGTGTCCCTGGCAAAGTGTGAGACACAGTCCCTCCAACAAGTCCTGGGTCAGCATCTGGTTTTCCCAGTTAGGTATCTGCAGGCATCCTGACCACCCCTTCTGGATCCTCTCAACATGGGTCTGGAACGGCTCTACTCCGAGCTGGCCAAACTTCTCACTTGATCTCCGAGCCCGGTCACTGATCACCCTCATTTGGTCACCATTGCCGAGAGTTGAACATTAATCACCTGCTTGATGGAGTGCTTTACTTTTTGGCCCAACTTTCTTTTCGATATGACAGACCACAACGATCCATCCATCCATAAACATCTTCCTCTGACCACAGGACTCTGTTTCTGACCCTCAGTGCGCACTTCACCCCTTTCTGGTTGAGAACAGGTTGAGATTTGGAGAGATTCCCATCTTTTTGGCTTTACATTATGCTTTGGAGATTACAGCTTAATGACCCCAATAAGACAACACCATCTGCATGTGGCCCCATAAGACCCAATCCTGGGATAAAATTGCAGTGTCATCAGTTCTGTTTAGTATTTTCATTGACAGAATTTTTAGGTGCAGCTAAGCTAGTGGGCAAGAGAGTGGCCAGGGGTTCCAGTTCTGTCCAAATAGCTGTCTGATTTATTTCTGCATCGGAGTCTAATGTCTGTTGAAGTAGAAGTTGTTTCTGACTTTAGTCGGGATTCCAAAAGGTGATTTGTGTCTTTAATAAGCTAGGGTGTGATAAGATTTTTACACAGAGACACTTCTAATGAGACCTGTTTTAACACGGAGAATAGCAGCTGTAGGAGTAAGAGTCTGATGATGTTCAGAAAGTCCAAATCTGTTTCTAGTCTCTGTTTTATTGAGTCTTGGATTCTGTGATTGATTACTTGGTTCAGAAAGCAGCTGTTGCATTTATACAGGCTTAGAAATTCCTCCTAATTAAATTATTTGTTGTTCTGAATGTGAACATTTTTAAGCTGAGACTGTGATGCTGTAAATCAGAGTGATCCATCAGGGAATAATAAATGACAGATTGATTAATTATTAATCATCTCAGACCATGGTGAACAGCTAAAGCATCAAACACACATCAGAATGGAGGCGGAACATCTTCAACAAGGTCCCGTCTTGGGTAACCAGTAGATTTGATACCTTTGTCATTAATGTGCTTGACTGGATAAACATGTTTTAATAATGGTAATAGTTCTAGAAGCGGGGATCTGGCCGCTTCCAAGGAAGTCTTAGCCCCTGTCCTCTGGGGTTTGGGGGAAGTCTTGGACCCGTGTTCAGGCAGGCTGGAACGGGTGGAGAAAAGTATTAGGTGTGATAGAAGAGTTTCATCTAAAATGAAAGGAAAAGTGTAGAAAACCATGGTGAGAGCGGCCGTGCTGATTGGTCTAGAGACAGTGTCACTGAGGAAAAGACAGAAAACAGAGATGGAGGTAGCAGAGTTGAAGATACTGAGGATCTCTCTTGGAGTGACCAGGATGGACAGGATCAGAGGAACAGCACATGTTAGAGGTTTTAAAGTCAGAGAGGTCAGACTGAGATGGTTTGGACATGTGCATAGGTGAGAGAGTACATCAGAAGAAGGATGCTGGGTTTGGAACCACCAGGAAAGAGGACTAGAGGAAGACCAAAGAGGAGGTTCATGGATACAGTGAAGGAAGACATGACTGAAGAGGATGCAGCAGACAGGGTTAGATGGAAGAAACTGGCTTGATGTTGCGCCCCCTGAAGGGAAATGCCGAAAGAAGAAGAATAGTTCTGGGTCTGAGTTTTGTCGCAGATGTGATTTGAGGCAACGGAACCAACTGGCCAAATGAAACAACAAACATAAGAGGTATAAAAATACATCAAACTGAGAAAAATAAATAAAACATGAATATTTATTCATTCATCTTCTGAACTGCTCACTCCCTAACGGGGTCGCGGGGATTTCCGGAGCCTATCCCGGTTGATTCAAGGCATGAGGCAACAGGTCGCCGTTCTGTTGTGAGGCCACAAACATGCAACCATACACACACACACTCATTCTTAGGGACAATTTACGTAGCGTCCAGTAAACTTAACAGGCATTGTTTTGGAGATTAGGAGGAAACTGGAGTAAAGCCACAAATACACAGAGAGAACATGCAAACTCCACACAGATGGCCAGTGATCCAAGTTTCGTCGTTACCCGGGATTTGATCCCTGACCTTCTTGCTGTGAGGCCACCGTGCTAACCCCCATTTCCTGGTGCAGCCAAAACAGGAATGAAATAAGTGTATAAAAGTATATTTAAAAAGTAAAAATCAACGTCCTAAAACACTTTGATTTGTTTGATTTGTTTGCATGCAAAATGCAAAAAATAAATGAGGAGCCAGAGCATTACCCTCTCTTTTTTTTTACCATCTCCTGGAATCTATGCTGAATAACTCTGTTTTTCATCCGTAGCCCCCAGCTCCTCCAAAATCCCTGGAAAACCTGGAGAGTCATGACATCATGGATTTGGATGTGCGCGCGAAGGAGTCAATGCTTCCAGAGGCCGATATGGACGACGTTTATCACCCAGTTGACGATGAACAGCACGGTAATAACACACAATACAAACGTCCTCTGATGCTCTAGATCTATGTGACATGTTAGTTGCAGCAAAGTAATAAAATTAAATTCCATTAAAAGATACTGGGTGACTGGTAATAATGTCCAGACTGGTTCAGACAATCAAAGAGCAAAGTTTTAATATCTTACAAAGAAGAGAAGATTTAATACGTCTTCAGACATCTAGAGACTGTGAAGATTGTAGTTACAGCAACTGCTCTCTAGAGAAAGTGTTTTAAAAATCAAGCAAGTGCTCGCACACTGCAGAACCCTATGACCATATTCAGGAACAAGACATGGCAAGCCATTGCTATGGTTTTCTGATTGACAGAATTTACACAGCCAATGACCAAGAGTCAGACGGCTTGGCAACAGTTGGGGTCTCCTTGTGCTTCCAGAAAGCAATCCCCTGGTTGGCGAGGCATATTAACGTAGACTTGACCAACGACTGTCCAGCTACGTCTTTACAGATCAGATTAAACATGGTGCTGTACATATTGACAGTAAATGGCGACTAAATTGGCTGCATTTAGCTGGAGTCGAAAATTACAGGTGGCGTTACACGCAGTGGGTGATTGTCAGAGCCTTAGGACACATCTTCTAACCAACATGCTTATCATGCTGGACCAAACAGGTTTAAAAATAGATGGCGAGAAGTTAAAACAATTTTACTGTTCTGGGTATTATTTAAAAAAGTCTTTAAGCTTAAGTTTTTTTTTGCACTGAGTCAGCATGAGAGGCGACGAGGTGTCCGATTAGTTGCATTATGATATGTTCTGTTTTCCTTTTGTTCACCTGCTTCCAATAAACTATGGTCCACCTCCATGGATTATAGGAGGGTTAACGCACTGTGGAATGGAATAAAACTCTGGTCCAAACACGATGTGGTTGTGCTTGTTTGTTGACCGTGAAGCTCCTCCCTATTGATCACTCACTGGAACAGTGAGAAATCATTCAGAAGTATCGGTGTGAAACCAAACAAAGAGGCTACAGTTTTCTGACCCGTTCTCAAGATCATGTAAGCGTAAAAACAACTGGTAGATAAATTTATTTTGACTTGTTTCTCTAGAATAAAAATCTGTCAGCAAGAATGATTGTTTTTAGAATGTTTCTCAACAGTGTTTTTATTTTTCCATTAAATAAGATTCTAGTTTTATGTTCAGAACTCTGCAGAAACAAACCCTGAGACTAGAGTGACCGTGTGTTAATCAAGAAGACCTGGATCGGTCCCACAGTGGGGCAATTACGATATGCAACAGCAGAGGTACAGAAAGAAGAGCTAAAATAGATCATTTTAAAAAACATTATAAAAAGAGCTGTACAGTTTTTAAGTGGATGATAATCAAAGGATATAAATAGGTGTTGTTCAGAGGGTTAAAGATATTGCACGTGATTAGAATTGCTCATTAGTCTCACAGCAGAAGGAAGGAAAGACCTCCTCAATCTCTCCTTCACACAACAAGGGTGGGGCAGCCTGCCACTGAAGCTGCTCTCCAGTGCAGACAGTGTCCTGCAGGGGGTGGGACTCATTGTCCAACACGGATGTCAGTCTCTGTACAACCCACTACCTGCAGGTTTAGAAATGATTCTGGAAGTAGCCCAAGACAGAGCTGGACTTCCTGATGATTTTGTCCAGCTTCTTCCTCTCCCTCTCCATGATTCCGGCAGACCACACCGTACAGGATGACTGATGCCACCACAGAGTCATAGAGTGAAAGTGCCCCTTTCACTCCAACAGACCGCAAGCTTATTGTTACTTTTTGGAGATTCTATGCAATAGAATTAAATCATTTTCACTTATCAACTCTTCATGTACAGATTTACCCCAAAATCCCCAGATTATCTGCTACTAGTGTCAGGATTCCTAACCTGCCGCCAGAGGGAGCCCTGGATGATGATTCCTGATTCCACACATCTGTGCACCCTGCCATCTATTTAAGGGGAATCATCCCAGACTTGCCCGTTGGGTCTTATCATCGCTTCCAGCCAGGTCACCCTGGTTCCCTGACCATGTTTGAACTTTGTTATTATTTGGACTTTTGAAACCTTGAGTTCATCCTGTGCTTCTTGCTTTACAGACTTTCTTGTTTGATCTTTCTTGTTCGATATCCTGCAATTGGGTCCTCCTCCTTCCACAGCCCATAAAAACCTGACAACTAGATTCGGTTGTTGCAGATAGACTTAAAAAATAACTTTAATAACTCAACATGTTTTATTCTGAATCCTGTCATTTTTCTCTCTAGATGATTTCAGTTATACTGAGAACCGGACCATGCTGTCTCGCTCCATGTCTCGTCAAAGTTACTCCTCGTGTGGCAGCGGTAGCATTGGAGGCCAACGAGCAGGCAGCAGTTATTTACCAGGACTGGATGATTCAGAAGCAGAGGACGACCACTGCCAGCAGTATCGTTCTCACCCAGGACCCAGCAGTGTGACATCTCAGGACAGCCTCAACTCATCCACCGTCCCACCGCAGGTCTTTAGCACGCTCACAGTTCATTTTATATTTCCATGTAACATGATGGCGGCAGTGATTAGGGTATTAGTACAAACCTAACCACAATACTGATGGACTGAGTGTCTTTTAGATAGAATTTAGTACTATAGTAACTGCAGCGAAGCCCTGTAAAGCCCTGAAGTTTCAACCCAAGTATTCTACCCGTGAGCCGGTCCTCCTCTGTAGATAATAAAAGTATCACAAGCAGAATAAACCCAGGAATTTTTGTGTGGAGATTCTCCCAAAACATTAAGACCATAAAACAGCAAGTCATGCTGACTTTCAGGCAGAAGATAAGGAAATAAAACTAAGCGATAAGCACAAACTATTTGGTCAACAATAAACACAGATGGGTTTGTTTTTATTATTTTCACAAAGAAACATCAATTCTTCAACAGTCCGTCATTTTTAATCAGACTTTTCTGGCCTTTGAAAATATCTGAAGCATCTGTGATAGATTTGGCTTGTATTGCTGTGAGATAACAAAGTTCCACACGGAATCCTCCCCTTTCTACCTCTCATCTCACTTTCGACCGTCTCTCTCTTTAAACTCTACAAACTGGTTTTCAAACTCCAGCCAAATTCTTCTCTCACAACAACTGCTTCATAAAACAGAACTTTAAGCAGAAAACTGAACTGTTAAATCTGTATTAGCTAAACCGAGGGGTGGGCAAACTTTTTGGTTCGTGGGCCACATTGAGTCCTAACATTTGACCAGAAAGCCAGAACAGGAGCATATGGATGGTATGCTTTGGTGACAGCTAGATTAGACCGATAGAATGGCGCTAGATTTAAAACAAGCGCGCTACATGTTACTTCAAGAGCAGTAAATTTCAAATCCAGCGGCACTAGGTTTTAAATCTAAGCGCTTGATGTAACATTTTGCTTGTTTTAACATCTAACATACTTGTTTACGTGCGTGTATTGGGCTCGATGGCTTTCCATATCATACAGTCCGTCATCTGGTGGGGAAATATCAGATTGCAGGGAAATAAAATACTAACAAGGTTTATTTATTTATTTAAACTTTTAAATTCAGCTGGCCAGATTACAAGGTATAACGGGCCGCAATTTGCCCGCGGGGCGCAGTTTGCCCGTGCCTGGGCTAAACAATGCTTCAGAGCTTATCACTTTTAGCTCCGCCCCATATAAAGCAGACCTCGATGCACCCTTTGTGGAATTACTCGGCCCATCGGCAACATCGCTAGTGTATACTAAAGTCCTACTAGAAAAAAAAAATCAATTTATGTCTCTGGAATCATAATCCAACGTTTCTCACCTGGTAACACTGAGCGACATAACATGACAAACCAAAAAAAACTAAATTTAATCCATGAGAAAGGACTAGAATCAAAGCCACAGTTCTGTGGTTGGATCACTAAACAAACAAACATCGTGATGGGACACCAGGCCTTGTTGGCCGGCAGCGTACGGTGCCGAGGGAAGGGATTTAAGAGATGATGTAAAGATCGGAAGGAAGGAAGAGGAGGGTTTTTTGGCCTTTATTTTAGATGTGCTGAGGATCACCTGGGGAGTTCGCATGCTGGTTGTCCTACCAGTTGACTCAATACGAGTAAAACCAGCACAATGATATAATTGATACTTCTGACCACATGCCGGTCAAATCTGAGTGTCCTAAAGACACAGCAGATGTGGTCCATGGACCTCCGTATTAATTGAAGCTGATTATGTTGAGAAACTTTGATGTGGTTCTAAAGAAGCCTGAAACCTAATTGAGGCTTTTTTTTTCACATGTCATGAGATTAATTAATTCAGGCTGTTTCTGAATCAAATCAATCCAATCTCGCCTGAAATTGTGACGTGTTTAGTGTTTAACATCAATGGAAAATCCCTCGGCTAGTAAATGTCACTTCAGTAATGCCTCCACGGATGATTGATAGAAACTTTAATGTTTCAGATGTTTTAGAGCGTTTAGTTTTTGGAAATAGTTTAGAAAAAAACTCTACATCCTGATTTCATTTATAATGGAAGGATCTGCCAGGAGATGCAAATGATCTTTGTCTCTGTTTGTGCCGCTGAAGGCAGCTGCTTCTGCTCAATCCCACCGAAACCATGTTCCTGTTCCCAAGCTTTAATAAGATGGGTACCCCAAACTGTTATGAGCTGTTTAAAACAACCAATATACCATCAATCTCTGGTTTGTGGAAATTCATTTTCACTTCTTGATTTAGATCAATAAAATCTTTATGAATCTCCCACAGGAGAAATTCTGGTGTCCAGCAGCAACAGAAATCACACAAACTGTACATAGAAAATAAATAAAAACAACATGCATACATAATAAAATAGGACGCTGTTCCTTCCAGAAACATCTGCCTGAGGGCTGAAGGGATGAACGACCTCCTAAAGCGCTCAGTCCTGCAGCGCAGTGAGAGAAACCTCTTACTTCAGGTCGTCTTCTGGGTCATGAAAACATTGTGTAGAGGGTGACGGGGGTTATTCAGGATACCCTGCATTAAAACCCTCATCCTCCCCACCAAAACAGCTCCCACAGAGTCCACATTTCTCTCCACCACAGATGCACACTTCCTTATCAGTCTGTCCAGCCTATTGCTGTCCCTTGCGGTCAAGCCCCCCCTCTCCAGCAGACGACCGCAAGGAAAACTGCAGTTGTCACGACAGACTGATAAAAGATGTTCAACATGTCACCTCAAACTTAAAAAGTTTTAAGCCTTCTTAAGAAAAACAGCCTGAAAAACAGTTTTTAAAAAAAAAAGTTAAACAGAACATGTAGATGACTGTCATTAATAATTAAATACAAATTAAATGTTAAAAAAGAAAAGGAAATAAAATCATCAAAAAATACCTGCAAAAGTCTAACATAATCCAACCTATTGGTTCAACATCTGATTTTTTTAAAAGGAAGTTTGTGATAAGAAACATAAGAGTGTAGCCACTGAAGCAGCCCTCTGACTCCTCACCAGCCATTCGAGTTCATTCTGGAGCCAAACTTTAGGATTAATGTGGCCGATCATTAGTCACACCGAGCTGAGCCTGCCCCCATGTGGTTCCAACATGCTGGTAACATAGGCCATGCTCTCTCAAAGCTCCTTTTATGTACCAAAAGTACAAACATCTGTCTTAAATGTCATTTTGTGCTTGCACTGTTATTTGCCCTTTATGTAGCTAAGGTTGGTTGGTAATCCAGTCAGAAAGAGACAGAAACTCCGGCGCTGCAGTAATTTGTTGTTTGGATGGCCATTAAACTCAGAACAGACTCTTTGTTTCTTTAGCTGGTTGCACATCAGCTGAAACAGTCAACTCTACCGCATTGTCTCGGTTGGTGCTGTTCCAGTTCTACCATTAGACTCTGAATTGGCATAATAAAAACAACACTGAAACAGATGAAGTTACACTCATAATGATTCCAGAGGATAGAAACAAGACCGTGGTCGGTCTGAACTGGGATGAATTAGGATTTACTATTTTCTCTCTCCACAAAACAGACTTAAATTGTTAATTCTATGAACACAACACTGTGTAAAAAAAATATCTTGGTTCCACGAGGCGTTGGCCTAGTGGTAGAGATACCATCTTTCAACCGTGAGAATCTGGTTTGATTCCCGCTGGGCCCAAGACGTCCCTGGGACCACAGAAAAGACACGAAAACAAAGAAAGAACAGAAAATAAAAACCGTGAAAAGACAAAAAAAATGGAAGTGGTAAAAATAAAGTTTTAATTTTTAACCCAAAATGAGGTTTGATGCGACTTAATGCCGGACTATATGGAAAGCCATCGGGGCTACGACAGGCGTCGATTTGAAATTTGCGTACTAGATTTTAAATTTAGCGCATGTGTGTATAGTGACCCTAATGGCTTTCTATAGAGCCTTTCAAACTGCCAACAGGGCACCAATGGAAGATCAACAAGATGCCAATGGGAGGATAATAAGCAGCGAATGGTGGTCAAATGGTAGACCAATAAGATGCCAAAGGGAAGCAAATGTGCACCCAATGGCAGCAGATAGTGAGCCGTAATGTGGCCAATAGGAAGCTAATAGGTGGCCAGTAGTAGGCCAGTGGGAGGGTTATCATGTAACCAATAATAATCCATAAGATGGCCAACAGAAAACCAATGGGGAGACCATCAAGAACCTAGGAAGGCAAACTGGAAGCTGACCTGGGGCCAATAGTAACATCCATATCATAACTGAAGACCTGCACCTCCTCTTTCAAAATAATCCCTAAAATTGTTCTTAAGGTGTCGTTTTTTTCTGACAAAACTAAAAAGTTTTAAAGGCATTTTATCTTCATTAGGAATAATTTTTTAGAACATTTTTTGCACATTTGTTTTAGCTGTTTTTCTTTATTTTGTGTGCTTTTTTTCTATGGAAATCTAAATGAGTGTGTATTTCAAATTTAAAGTAAAAATGAGAGAAGATCCTTTTACTTACATGTTTCATCAGTTGTTTCCCAGTAATTATGTTGCTCTGTGCGTGAGCAAACTGGAACCCTCTCATTAAAACACGCTGGCCAAGATGAAATTACAGAGACAAAATCTTCACCAGATTTACACAATTTTATTTTTAACCCACTCTTTTTTTGTCACATTTAATTGAGTTTAACATTTTACCAATTTATAAATTTGGTATTTCACTGGATGCAGTTTCTTCCACTGAAATCATTTTATTCACACATAAATCTAAACTTTCTGGATTTTAATTTCACATTTCACACACTGCAGATGTGGAACAGAGAAACATTTTCAATCAGCAGACTGAAACACAACTTTGAAAAGACATCTGCTTGATCTGAGGGGAGTAAAACTCATGACATCAGAGGCTATTTATGTGTCAGGCAGAAACTGGACCCTAGAGAGAACTCTGGGGAAACTCAGTCTCATGCTCATGTGAAGCAAGTCAACACAGTTTTTAGTGATTAGTTTACAGCCTGCTTTTCTTACAGCTGCCGGAAAGTCAAAACATGTCCTAGTGTGTCCAGATTTGATCTCTGTTTGTAAGTCAGATAACAAGATCCATTCACAGCAATCAAAAGCAGAAGGTTAACTTTCATTCGGTGAACGTTGTTTCCACTAGGCTTTCTTCTGCTGGAGAGGTGGAGGAAAAGCTGGAGAGGTGGAGGTTTGCACTAGAAGGAAGAGGAATGAAGATTAGTCAGAGTAAAACAGAGTACGTGTGTGAATGAGAGGGATCCAAATGGAAAAGTGAGGTTACAGGGAGAAGAGATAAAGAAGGTGGAAGATTTTAAGTATCTAGGATCAACAGTCCAGAGCAATGGAGAGCGTGGAAAAGAGGTGAAGAAGTGTGTGCAGGCAGGATGGAATGGGTGGAGAAAAGTATCAGGTGTGATGTGTTACAGAAGAGTTTCAGCTAAAATGAAAGGAAAGTGTACAAAACCGTGGTGAGAGCGGCCATGCTGATTGGTTTAGAGACAGAGGTACTGAAGAAAAGACAGGAAACAGAGATGGAGGTAGCAGAGATGAAGATGCTGAGGATCTCTCTGGGAGTGACCAGGATGGACAGGATCAGACATGAGTACAGAGGAACAGGACATGTTAGATGCCATCTTTACACCCAAATTTGGGCAAACCCACTCTTGATAAACAAGGGCATGTGTGCATCTGCTTTTGTTTACAAGACCAAAGCCTTTGTTACCAATGAGTCAAAAAGTTTACCCACCCCTGGTTCACACAATGCTGGAAATATAGAAAAATAATATCATCAAAGGTTTATTTATTGGACTCTATTAATTTATTAAAATCTCAACATGCCACACATGATCCCTCAACCATAGTTTGCCCAGGCTTGTCTATACCATACCCCATTTCTCACTGTCTACCGTGTCAGATCTCCTCTTTGCACGTGGCTGATGGTTGGATGTGTTTTGGAAAGCCCCAGGTCCAGAAATAGAAGCACAAGACATTAATCATTTGATCAAGCTTGCTGAAAAAGACACTTAGATGAGTAAGCACAGACTGTGGATGGGCCCCAGGGCACACGTGTGGGCCTGAGGGGCTTACAGTCTGTTTACTTGTTCCATATACAGAAGAGCAACTAATTCTAAGAAAGGAACCAGCAGAGGAACATAACAAATGCCATCAGAGATTTTTAAGATCAACTTTTAGAAAGATTTCAACCCAAGATGTTCAAAAATACAGAAAACTTTTTATTAATAAACACTGGTCCTTTCAAAAGTTACTGAAACTTGTTTGGAATCAGAATTGTGTAACTAAATCGATTAGATGGATTCTGTACATGTGGGTTTGGTGCATATCTCATTCAAAGTCAAACTTTAACCAAGAAGCTGTAACATTCAGACATAAAAAATGATTGGCACGTTTAGAATCAGAAGTAAGTGGGTGGTGGTCACCACAGCAACTCACAGCAATATGTCTGAGAAATATGAACCAGTGGTGCCAGTCATTACTCACACACATTGCCTGTGAGCTGCAACAAGCAAAAGACAGCATAAAGAAAACCCAGAGTCCCTGGCACAATTACCCCGTGGTAGAGATAGCATCTTTCGACTGGGAGAACGGGGTTCAATTCCCTCTGGGCTTAAAACTTTCTTGGGACTATTGGAGAAAAGACTTAAAAACAATAATTAAAAAAAGAAAGAAAACCAGATACAAAATCTTCTAATTCTTTGATGACACGCAGTGATCTGGCAATGACAAAAAAGAAGTGTTTTAATCCTATAAAGATGAAAAAATAATAGTTACTGTATGTTCCAGATTATTAAGCAAATGAAATGTAAGTGTCCCCAAGATCTTCACGTTTGTTTATCTGGATTGTTTTGTATCTCAGAGTCACAATATGGGTGCAGAAGGAGGATCCAAGTGCAGGACGCCAAACATTATTTATTTAGTAAAGGAGTCCAGTAAAACTGTAAAGGAAAAACATGGTTTAACAGGAATGTGTCATGGTGAAAGTTCAGAATTGTCTCTTGGAAGGGGTGATGGCCCAATCATGAATGAAAGGCAGACTACCTTTAAATAGGCAGCAAGTCAATCACCATCAGGTGTCCTGAATCAGGGAGATGAAAGAAGGTCCTGGCTACCTCTGGTGGTAGGCGAGGGAACCATGACAGTCTGGGTTTGTGGATTCCTGAGATCAGATTTTTTTGAGAATCAGTTTTGACGCAATTAAAGGAAAATCTCCTGAAGGTTTTTTTTCCACGTTATTAAGCAGATCAAAATTTCCATTAATCTGGGAAAGAAAAACAATTTCTGCTGCTGGGATGCAGGGTGGGATGAAAACATTCCATTTTTCACGGTTTAAATAGATGTGTGTCTGATTCAGAGCTCACACTGTGCCATGCAGATAAAGATATGATGAGGACGGATTCTAACAGACAAACATGCAGCTGATAAAATGACATTATAAAGCAGCAAACAGGAAGTGAGGGGGATCCCCCAGAGAAATAGAAAAATATCATCTGCACATACATATGTAGCCGTGCACCAGGAATCTATGTAAGCCGCTAGAGATGGCCCAAGCATCTGTATCTCCATAAATCGCTTGACTTCCATAGAGATTGTTGTACGGTCATACCAGCTTGTCAATGCCTGATCCCGTCACACCTCAGAAGCTAAGCATGCTGGGCCTGGGCTGTACTTGGATGGGAGACCACCAGAACCACGGGTGCCACGGTGGGACGGCGATTGAGATTAAATTGTCGTTGTGTCCCTGGGCAAGACACTTCACCCATGTTACCTAGTCTGAATGGTGTGTATAATTGGTTGGTGATGGTCAGGGGGCCGATGGTGCAAAAATGGCAGCCTCGCTTCTGTCAGTCTACCCCAGGACAGCTGTGGCTACAACTGTAGCTTACCATTACCTGATACGGAGGGAATGAATAATGAATATATGAAGCGTCTTTGAGAGTCCTGAAAAGTGCTGTATACAGTAAATACAATGCATTATTATTATTACGCTTAAATTTGGGCGTAAGCGCGTCAGAAATGAGATCCAAACTCCATCGGTCTCCTCTCTATATGGAGGAACATCAGGTCTGCTCCCAGATGCTAGACCCCCGTACACGTTGAACGTCTGATCCTTTATAGCTAATTACAAAGAAATAACTCTTCTAATGTTTTCCTCATTTTCAGAGTTTTTTTAGTCAGTCTTGAATAAAACTTGGGAATGATTTGTTTCTCTGCATGTCATAGAAATGTTTTTTTTTTTTTATTGTGTACAGCTGTGATTGTCACCCAACCTGTTTTTGTTGCTTCTCTACAGATCACAGAGCTGAACTTAAGAATGTCGGCCATCGAGAGTCTGCTTAGTCGCTTGGAGCAGAAAGTCGTCCCGACATCTGAGGAGGTAAATCATCAACAAGCTCTGAGCGACATGTGGAGGAAGTAAAATAGCACCATGACAACATTGATCCAAACAGAACGTCACATATCATTTTCTGTATTTGGTTAAACGGCTTCGATTGAAACATGTTTTTAACAAGCTGATGTTTTTCTTTTACCTCATGGTGTCACACATGGTTTTGGTTTTGGTACTTTTCTGCAATCAAATGAAAACATCACAAAAAAATCTCCAAGTGGAGCCGTTTCTATGGTGAACCTGGTCTTTCATAAAGAGTACAAAGTGAACTCAGAGGAAAAAAATAATATTAAACAAATAAAACCTGCTGCGAAGGACAAAGACTTATTTTATTAAAACAAACAACACAATGAAACACTGATGCTCATTCGTCAACAAATTTTTACCAAAACAGCTAAAATTACAAGTAAAGGTTCAGTTCAGGACTTAAGAAAACTTCGTCACTGGTTGTGTCATTAGTTACTAAAATATTTATCCAGTTTTCTTTGCATTCATTTTCTGCACAGTTTGATCAGGTTCGACAGTTTAAGCTGCAGCCAATTACAAAATGTTTGGTGACTTAGAAGAACAGTATACATTATTTATCCCTCACTGGGGAAATTTGTGTGCTGCATTACACTGCGGTAGGCTGCCAATTATGACGGTGCCAACGGTGGGAGAAACGGGGGTTTAGGTGTTTTCCCCAAGGACATTAGACATACGCTCAGTGGGATTTGATCCTGCGAACTTCCGGAGAACTTCCAAAAGTGAACGTTCTACCACTAGTTGTAATTTGAATTTAATTTACCGGTACTCCAAAATAAAATGCTGCAGCTTTGATCTTTAATATAATAGAAGTCTCCTGATGTTCTGTGTTAATTTGAAGGCTCAGTGGTAGAGTATCTGTCTTTGGACAGGGAAAAGCCGGTTTGAATCCCATTGAGCCCCCTACGTGTCCCTGGAGCAAACACCTAACCCTTAGTTTCTCCCACCAGTGGTGCCATCTGGTTGTCTTCATGTTGACCAGATGGGACTCAGTAATACAGGGATTGTTTATCACTCCAACTGCTGAAACAACTGCAGGTTTGTTTGTTTTTTTCTGCAATCAAAAAAAACAAGAGTCGAGAAACTAAACGTCCCTGGAAATGTTTGCACTGGCTTGTGCTGGTTCTTAAATGTCAAGTGTGTCTGACATAGTGACATCTTTTCAAAATGCAACCGCTTCAATTACATCCACATTTGCAGTGCAAAACAGCAAAGTAATTTACCCATTGAGGTTTGAATATAGTATGGTAAAATGATATTAATAAAAAATATAATAAAAATGTAGAAGAGTGCAGTCTATTGGCCAAAAGCCTGTAAATGTTTGGCTGGTGGGGTTAATTTTCTTTATTAGCCTGATCAAAGCTCATCAAAGTGGTGTTTACAACCAGAAAACTGGTGTACAGGTGCACATGCATTATCAAAATAAATTTTGTGCTGCAAATCAAACATCTTCAAGCACTTATTAAATAAATAAACTTCTTCTTTCGACATTTCCCTTCAGGGGTCGCCACATCAAGTCAGTTTCTTCCATCTAACCCTATCTGCTGCATCCTCTTCAGTCACACCAACTATCTTCATGTCTTCCTTCACTGTATCCATGAACCTCCTCTTTGGTCTTCCTCTAGTCCTCTTTCCTGGTGGTTCCAAACCCAGCATCCTTCTTCTGATGTACTCTCTCTCTCTCCTCTGCACATGTCCAAACCATCTCAGTCTGACCTCTCTGACTTTAAAACCTCTAACATGTGCTGTTCCTCTGATCCTGTCCATCCTGGTCACTCCCAGAGAGATCCTCAGCATCTTCATCTCTGCTACCTCTATCTCTACTTCCTGTCTTTTCTTCAGTGACACTGTCTCTAGACCAATCAGCATGGCCGCTCTCACCACAGTTTTGTACACTTTCCCTTTCATTCCAGCTGAAAATCTTCTATCACACATCACACCTGATACTTTTTTCCACCCGTTCCAGCCTGCCTGAACACGCTTCTTCACCTCTTTTCCACACTCTCCATTGCTCTGAACTGAGGATCCTAGATACTTAAAATCTTCCACCTTCTTTATCTCTTCTCCCTGTAACCTCACTTTTCCAGTAAATAAATAAACTATGAAATGTAAAAAAAAAGCAATCAATAACAAACAATAGTCCCAGATAAACGAGGTATGTAGTTGCATGGAAAGTGTGTGTTTGTGTGTGTGGATGTGCGTTACGTATTGGACTGGTGTTCTGAGTTATGCAAGAGTCATTAAACTATTCCTCATCTGATTGGTTCAGGCTCTCAACACTTTAAGTCCACCAGATGGAAGGGGGGAGGATCTGGAGTGTCATGGGTGGGTGCGATCATCTTTTTGGCCGTCCAGTGGACATACAGTAAATCTCCTCCAGGTGTGGGAGTGGGCAGCCAATGATCCACCGGGCAGTCTTGATGGGTTTTTTTCCCTTGGTGTGATTTTTTAAACCACACCTCACTGGCATCCACTCCGAGCATCTACAGTCATTTGCACATAAAGGGGGGGAAATTTGATGATTTATTTTGTCTTACGGTTCTGTTCTAGAATTAAAAGCACAGTAAAAGCATGATAAACGGCTTTTTTTACGACAGTACCCGGACAAAATGTCACAGATTTATGTTATGACTTTAGAGTTAGGGTCTAATAGTTAAAAATGGCTGTGAAACACGACCTGTGGCATTACGGCCGTGTGGCGTTTTGTTCTGAATTCTCAACAACTTCATTAAAAAAAATCAGTGTTTTGTCAAATTTGCGTATTTTGTTTAAATTCAAAATTGTAAAATTCAAAATTTCAAATTTTGTTTAAAATTTAAAAATGAAAACTTGACATTTATTTACACTTTTATACTGTTTTTCTTTTTTTAACCACATCTATTTTAGAAAAAAGAAACCCGCATCATGCTGCTTATTTGCTTTTAGCAACTTTTTGTTGGGACTGATTTTACATGCAAACAGCCTTTTTTTTTATTTATCTTTTTACTACTGGTTTCTTTTTTTCTTTTTTTTTTTAAGTTGTCCTTCCAGTTTTCGTCTCATAGTCGCAGGGGGAGTTTTGGCCCAGTGGGATTCAAACCCAATTCTCCAGGTTGAAAAACGGTATTCCATCACTAGGCCAACGCCCCCTGGGATCACAAAAAGGTTTTAAATGTTATTTAAAAGATGATTACATGAAGAAGTGGCTGGTGTCGAGGAAACAAAATTATGATGAATTAAACTACTGATCCAAAAAATACTAGCTGTGTTTAAATATTTATTATCAGATAATAAATGACACTCGATGGGAAAATCTTTCAGGGTACTTAGTTCTTAGAAATAAAAATGTAAATCTGAACTAAGATCAAACACAGATGGGGTACTCATATGTTTACAGTGTGGAACCAACTTTGTGAAAAGACAACGCACATAAAAACTGAGCTTTAAGTCGCCATGACAGAGTCAAGACCAAGAAATATTTTGTCTGTGTATGTGACACAAAAAATAAAAAAAAATGCTGTGAGATATACTGTACAACTGTGGTGGCGCAGTGGTTAGCACAGCGAGAGGTGGTTTGAATCCCGGGTGGGGACAAGGTTTGAAACCCTAGCCTTTCAGTGTGGAGTTTGCATGTTCTCCTTGTGTATGCATGGGTTTTCTCCTAGTTCTCCAGTTTCTTCATACCCTCCATAAAACATGCATTTTAGCTTGATTGGCCACTATAGAATTTCCCCTCGATTTGAATGTGTGCGTGTGTGTTTGTATGGTTGTGTATCGCCCCGAGACAGATTGGTGACTTGTTCAAGTAGTACCCTGCCTCTCGCCTTAAATCAGCTGGATACGCTTCGGCACCCTCCACAACCCAGTTAGGGCTCAGAAGAGGAATGAATATACCACTGTGTATCTCTCGTTTAGCAGGTTGATGAGGATCACGTGCACCCTGTTCTAAA
This sequence comes from Neostethus bicornis, assembly GCA_902685375.1. Lineage (NCBI taxonomy): Eukaryota > Metazoa > Chordata > Actinopteri > Atheriniformes > Phallostethidae > Neostethus > Neostethus bicornis. The sequence continues at coordinate 3,095,016 of LR738549.1, forward strand.
GGATGTCATCTATTCCTGCTTCTCCTGTCTTAGCGTTACAAACAACTGGGAGTGGTTCACCAATCCCAGATGTTTTATCATCTGTATCTGACTAAAACATGGCTGATCTTTGTGGGACCATCAGACCTCTCATGTTTTAATCAGACTAATGATGGATGATCCCTTCAACAGTTCCAATCCAACTTGTTCTGGAAATCCTATCCGTGTTGTGTCAGGTTGAACAGCTGTACTCAACGTAACTTCAGACCACATGACAACTTGTGACAAATTCATAGAATTTTATCTGAAGCTTGAAAAAACAACACAAAAACTGAATTTGGTGTCACTGAGCAAAATTTTGCTGATTCAAAAAAAAAAAGTTTGGGGGTGATGTGTAAAAAATTAGAACATCAGAATAAAGCAAACCCCCAATCACGCCTAGTTCCGTCATCTTCCACTCATCTGGGGCCAGGTTGCAGGGGCAACAGCCTCAGACAGGAAGCCTAGGCTTCTCTCACCCCGGCTGCATCCTCCAGCTCACCCAGAAGGATCCCGAGTCGTTCCCAGCCAGCTGTGAGACATAGCCTCTCCAGCAGGTCTGGGGTCTGCCTGGTGGGACGTGCCCGAAACACCTCACCATGAAGGCGCTCGCGGGGCATCCTGACCAGATGCCTGAACCACCCCATCTGGCTCCTCGTGACCTGAGGAACAGCTTTACATCGAGCTCCCGGATGACAGAGCTCCTCACCCAATCTCTGAGTGAGAGCCCGGCGACCCTGCGGCGGAAGCTCATTTCGGCCGCTTGTATCTGCGATCTCATTCTTTTGGTCACCGTCCACAACTGGTTACCATGGTGAGAGTAGGAATGTAGATCCTGGTTGCCATGGTGAGGGTAGGAACGTAGATCCTGGTTACCATGGTGAGGGTAGGAGCGTAGATCCTGGTTACCATGGTGAGGGTAGGAATGTAGATCCTGGTTACCATGGTGAGGGTATGAACGTAGATCCTGGTTACCATGGTGAGGGTAGGAACGTAGATCCTGGTTACCATGGTGAGAGTAGGAACGTAGATCCTGGTTGCCATGGTGAGGGTAGGAACGTAGATCCTGGTTACCATGGTGAGGGTAGGAGCGTAGATCCTGGTTACCATGGTGAGGGTAGGAATGTAGATCCTGGTTACCATGGTGAGGGTATGAACATAGATCCTGGTTACCATGGTGAGGGTAGGAATGTAGATCCTGGTTACCATGGTGAGGGTATGAACATAGATCCTGGTTACCATGGTGAGGGTAGGAACGTAGATCCTGGTTACCATGGTGAGAGTAGGAACGTAGATCCTGGTTGCCATGGTGAGGGTAGGAACGTAGATCCTGGTTACCATGGTGAGGGTAGGAGCGTAGATCCTGGTTACCATGGTGAGGGTAGGAATGTAGATCCTGGTTACCATGGTGAGGGTATGAACATAGATCCTGGTTACCATGGTGAGGGTAGGAATGTAGATCCTGGTTACCATGGTGAGGGTAGGAACGTAGATCCTGGTTACCATGGTGAGGGTAGGAACATAGATCCTGGTTACCATGGTGAGGGTAGGAGCGTAGATCCTGGTTACCATGGTGAGGGTAGGAACGTAGATCGACTTGTAAATCGAGAGCTTTGCTTTTCGGCTCAGCTCTCTCTTTACCATGACGGACCGATGCAGCGTCCTAGTCATTGCTGACGCTGCATCGGTCCACCTGTCGATCTCCTGCTCCATACTTCCCCACTGGTGAACAAGACCCCGAGATACTTAAACTCCTCCACTTGGGGCAAGACCCTGACCCTGGCCCAAGTGATTGGTCAAATCACACCCCTAGAACTTCAGATATGGATCATGCAAAGGAAAGGAATCGATGCATATGTAATCATATTTAATCGATCCGGTCCCATGTCATTTCTCTTGCACAATAGTGATGGGGTTGCCATTGTGCAGTCATGATGGAGTCACCCAAAAGCAAAAGAAAGCAGAGTGGGAGACGGTCACTACGGAAACTTTGTGGGAGTTGCACTGTGATCATTTGGTAACAATTTAAAAAATGGTCCTACTTTGTAAAATAGTGACAAAAAAATAAACACACTAGGAATCCATGTCATCCATGGAGGCGGTTCTACTAATTCCTAGCTCTTTTTCCGTTTTTTTTTTTTTTTATTATTATTATTTTTTTAACGTACCCTATTCATCCCTCACCAGGAAATTTGTGTGCTACATTACACCGTAGCAGGCTGCTGCCTATGACTGCGCCAATGGTGGGAGAAACAGGGGGTTAGGTATCTTCTCCAAGGACCCTAGACATGAACTCATTGAGATGCAAACCCACAAACTTCCAGTTAACTTCCGGTATGCGGGCGAGCGCTCTAACCACTGAGCCACCGTCTTAATGTGACAATTTAAAAAAAAACAAAAACTGTATTCATCCCTCAAATGGGGAAATTTCTGGGCTGCATTGCACCACAGCAGGCAGCCATGACGGCACCAATGGTGGGAGAAACGGGGATTAAGTTCTTTCCCCAAGTACATCCAGGCATGGGCCAAGGGGAAATCTAACCATCATCTCCTGATCTAAGAGTGGACATTTTACCACTGAGCCAACACCTCCTCCTTTACTGTGGCCTTTTAACATTGTTTTAAAAGCCATTTTAAATTATTTTAAAAATAAAATTTAGTTCTAAAAAATAAAAAGAGATTTATAATCTTTATAAAATTTAAAAATACATTAAAAAAGTGATTGAACGACAGCATTTTTAGATTAAGAAAAAAAAACATGTTTTTTTTCCCCTTTTGTGCAAACATGGAAAAAAACTACAGTACCATGTTGGCTCACTAACGTGCTTCAGTGCCTTTGATTTACGACAGACCGTGCATTTTGACAAACTGTATATATTTATTTTGTGTGTTCAGGTTCTGAGCATGTCTAACCGGTGAAACCTTCTGTCATCAGCAGGTTCTGACCGCACACAGTACGTCTCCTCCTCAGTGGGAGGAAGTGGACCTGGAAGAGCAGCAGCTAAGGCAGCGGCTGCATAGGATGACTCACAACATCAGTGACCACAGTTCTTCTGATGAGGACGAGCCCCTCAGGCCTTTCTCTGTCTCAGACTTTTCTGTTTCTGGATGCCCCAAAGTGGAACGCAGAACCTCCAGAATCCCCACCAGACCTCCATCTGCAGCCAGCTCCGGCTATTCCAGATTTGAGGATGAGATGCTTCAGCAAACTGATTTTCAGAAGGTAGAGATATTGTTTCATTTCATCTGTGAGAAAGTAACATGAGGCATGGTCTTCAGGATAATGATGTCATGCCCCCCACCACAACACACTCCTACTGTAAAGGACTCTGGTCATAAATCAGGTCACTCAGTCATGCCGTTTAGTTCTTATATTCTGCTCTCCCACATGTTTAGACACTTTTCCAGTCTGTTCCGTCGTCTTCCGCTTATCCAGGGGTGGGTTGTGGGGGCAACAGCCTCAGACGGGAAGCCCAGGCTTCTCTCACCCCAGCCGCATCCTCCAACTCACCCAGGAGGACCCTGAAATGTTCCCTGTCCAGCTGTGATGAATGGTTTCTCTAGCGGGTCTGGGATCTGCGTCTGAGTCTTCTCATCAGCGAGGTGCTCGGGAGGCATACCAACCAGATGCCCTAACCACCCTATCTGGTTTCTCTCGACCTAGAAAAGGAGGAGCGGCTCTACTTTGAGCTCTTCACGGATGGCAGAACTTGTCATCCAATCTCTGAGTGAGAGTCCAGCCACCCTGTGGAGGAAGCTCATTTTGGCCGCTTGTCACCGCGAATAATACATTTAGAGACTGAAAGAAAAATGAACTAATGTGGAAAAAACATCATTCCTTCTTATATTAACCTGCATCCCATATCGGAAATTATTCCCAATGTCTGTCTTTTTTTAATGATTTATTTACACCAACTAAAAGTCCAACGAATTTAACTAATTTTATTCTGAAATTTAACTTTTTTTTCTGGATTTTAATAACTTTAATCTAGATTCTGCTCATTTTCTTCTACATTTTGATCATTTTATTTAGGGTTTTGTTTCTTAGTTTTTATCGGAAACAGAATTACTGTAAACTCAGTGGTAGATTCAGTTTTATTAACGACTCAAATCAACAGCTACAAGATCAGAAGTGGTTTTCAGGATCGGTGGAAGATGATAAGTCACAGATTGTGGGGATTGAATGGGGACTCGTTCTGTCCTGGTGACGATATGCTCTGATTTATTTTTTATGTAGCTGTAGAGAAGATGATGGTTAGGTCCGGCGGGAACCTGAAACTGTTGGCAGCACATGCAACATGTGGTGTCCCTGTTTGTGTTTGTAAAAAGGTGAGAAGCCACAAAAGAACTGCCTAAAATACCTCGGCATTGTCCAACTATTTTATGCACTTCAGGTCATCGAAAAGTCTTTCTGTAAACAAACAAGAGACTCTGTGTAGGACAGTGATCTCCAGCTCTCACTGGATCGATTTACTGCCGAGTGTAAAGCGACCGGGATGGGAAGCAGCATGTCGAAGTTCGAGACCATGATCGTCGCCAGAAAACGGTGGAAAAAAAAGCTCTCGATTTACAAAACGATCTACGTTCTTACCCTCACCATGGTAACTGGGATCTAGTTCCTAGCCTCACCATGGTAACCAGGATCTACGTTCCCACCCTCACCATGGTAACTGGGATCTAGCTCCTAGCCTCACCATGGTAACCAGGATCTACGTTCCCACCCTCACCATGGTAACTGGGATCTAGTTCCTACCCTCACCATGGTAACCAGGATCTACATTCCTACCCTCACCATGGTAACCACGATCTACGTTCCCACCCTCACCATGGTAACTGGGATCTAGCTCCTAGCCTCACCATGGTAACCAGGATCTACGTTCCCACCCTCACCATGGTAACCAGGATCTACGTTCCTACCCTCACCATGGTAACCAGGATCTACGTTCATACCCTCACCCTGGTAACCGGGAACTACGTTCCCACCCTCACCATGGTAACCAGGATCTACGTTCCTACCCTCACCATGGTAACCGGGATCTACGTTCCTACCCTCACCATGGTAACCAGGATGTACGTTCCTACCCTCACCATGGTAACCAGGATCTACGTTCCTCCCCTCACCATGGTAACCGGGATCTACGTTCCTACCCTAACCATGGTAACCAGGATGTACGTTCCTACCCTCACCATGGTAACCAGGAACTACGTTCCCACCCTCACCATGGTAACCAGGATCTACGTTCCTACCCTCACCATGGTAACCGGGATCTACGTTCCTACCCTCACCATGGTAACCAGGATCTACGTTCCTAACCTCACCATGGTAACCAAGATCTACGTTCCTACCTTCACCATGGTAACCAGGATCTACGTTCATACCCTCACCCTGGTAACCGGGAACTACGTTCCCACCCTCACCATGGTAACCAGGATGTACGTTCCTACCCTCACCATGGTAACCAGGATCTACGTTCCTCCCCTCACCATGGTAACCGGGATCTACGTTCCTACCCTAACCATGGTAACCAGGATGTACGTTCCTACCCTCACCATGGTAACCAGGAACTACGTTCCCACCCTCACCATGGTAACCAGGATCTACGTTCCTACCCTCACCATGGTAACCGGGATCTACGTTCCTACCCTCACCATGGTAACCAGGATCTACGTTCCTAACCTCACCATGGTAACCAAGATCTACGTTCCTACCTTCACCATGGTAACCAGGATCTACGTTCCTCCCCTCACCATGGTAACCAGGATCTACGTTCCTACCCCCACTGTGTTAACCAGGATCTACGTTCCTACCCTCACCATGGTAACCAGGATCTACGTTCCCACCCTCACCATGGTAACCAGGATCTACGTTCCTACCTTCACCATGGTAACCAGGATCTACGTTTCCACCCTCAGCATGGTCACCAGCTGTGGGTGGTAACCGAAGGAATGAGATTGTGGATATCAGCAGCCAAAATGAGCTCTTCCGTAGGGTGGCGAGGCTCTCCACTCAGAGATAGAGGGAGGAGCTTGGAGCAGAGCCATTGCTCCTCTGAGTCGAGAGAAGCCCGATGGGTGGTTTGGGCATCTGGTTAGGATGCCTCCCGAACGCCTTGATGGTGAGGTGTTTCGGGCAGGAGACCGAGAGGCAGACCCCGGACCCGCTGTAGAGACTATGTCTCAGAGCTGGCCAGGGAACGATTCGGGATCTTTTCGGGTGAGCTGGAGGATGTTACTGGGGTGACATCTGAGGTTTCCCGTCTGAGGTTGTTGTCCCTGCAACCCGACCCCAGATAAGCGAAAGACGACGGAACAGAACGGAACTCTGTATTCTGTATTCTGATGCTTCTGCGTCCAATGAGGAGGAGGCATTAAGCGCTCGGGCTCTCTGTGTATCCGTAGTTCTTTTGTGAACGTGATGTTTCCCAAACCATAGAACAGGATTGTAGTGAAACTGCCTGCAGTTACTCAGCACCGACTATACGTGAAATGATAATGTTTGTGAATACAGCAGGCGTAGATATATCGTTCAAAGAATTAACATCAACTTTAATTATTGTCTATGCTTATTATTTAGAAATTGTGACAAAAAAGTATTTAAACAAAAAATATATAAATGACTAAAATAAAAAAAATATTCCAACATCAAACAGAAAAAATGTACCGACTTATTTTGTCAATCTGGTGGAGCCGTAAGGGACGATCTACTGGCTGAGAATAAATCAAGAATCATCCAGTGGCTTTAAACGAAGAATGAAAGTTTGCTGGAATATTTTCAGAAGATTTTTAGGTCCGTAGGGTGAAACAATCTGGGTCCATAATCTTGCTTTGGTTCAGTTGTCCAACATCTGGAATCCAAATGTCTCAAACAACGAGATGCCACGTTAAAGAGCTATGAAAACTGGGTGGTGGGAACGTTTCCCATCGGATAAAATCCCATCAACATCATCCTTTATCTTAATGTTTGACTCAATCATGAGTTTTTTTTTCTTCCTCTCTTCTTTGCTGTGACAGACGTTTTACTCACAAACATTCTTTAACTTCTTTAACTTTTTATTGAGTCTAAAAATAGAAATGTTTTTTTTATACAGTTGAATTTGTTTGTCACTTTGAACGGAACAGTCCCAGCTTGTGGTCCAGGCCTCTGGTATGTGCTGTAAAACTGTTTTCTTCTGGCTTTGTCTTTTCCTTCTTTGAACTTCTCAATACGTTTGTGCTGGATTTTTTTGACCTTTAATCTTCAGGTCAGTGACCATTTGCCCTCAGTGTCTCCACGATGGAACGCTCAAACATGCAGAATCACTCACACACATTAGTCTGGATGAGTATCTGTACATACGTTCGTTCGTTCGGCTCATCAATTTTATGGTCACGGTTCGGTTAATTTTGAGTTCATTATTGGAACAAAATGCAAAACCATTTGATCGATCTTATTTGTATGTTTATCAAACCAAAAAATTAATGAAAGATTTTGTCATTAATTAATCAAATTAATCAAATTTCAATGTCATATTTGCTGAAGTTCTCCAGATAAAGAATTTGAATTCTAGGATATTAAAAATTTTACTTTATGACTAATCAATAAGTTAGAAGAGAAGATTTTAAATCCAATTTATAATTGGTGAACTGTGCCTCATGAGGTCAGGTGGAGGGTTAGAGTTCGTTAGGGTTTGTTCATATCTTCAACGATAGAAATCGTCCTGCAATTAGCAGCAACCCACTTTGCAATAGTTTTTGTCAATTTCTCTGTTGTGGATTTGCTCATTCGCTTGCCAAATTCAGCTAGCTTGGTTTGTTGGAGCGAGCTCTCGGTAGCCACACTCACAACAGAGGGCCTTGCCTGAACACATTTTATGTTTAGATGGTATGTCAGGCTGGAGTTGATCCGGTGGTCGGAGAACTCCTTTTTGAAAAAAACTACAAATTACTGCGTTTTTATTTATTGTCCTGTCTTTATTATTTTTGTATAAAAACTTGCTGTTCATTGGCTCGCATCAGGGGCGAACCCAGGATTTTCTAAAAGGGGGGGGTGTGGAGGCACACCACCCCCCAGAAAATGTTCTGCCTTTTGGTACATATTTTGCCCAAAGTTTATAATAATTAAAGAAGTAAGAAGACTTTTTTTTTTTGTGGCCCAAATCTTGGTGGCCCCCCGAAGGTACTAAATGCCGGAAAGAGAAGTCTTTGTTGTGTGATGTTGAAAGTTGGTGTTTTTTCCACATTAAGTGACTCACTGTGTAAACAATAATATGAAGAAATGAAGCCTCTCCGTTCGTGTGTACCTCATACGGACGTTAGACATTTTTACATATAAATTATGAGGCTGATTAAAAGAACAGGCATGATGAAAGAAGACAGGAAGTACAGCTTTTTTTATGCAACAAATGATAGAAGAATCATCCAGATGTTTAAAAGCTGCATGAATGTCCTTATCTGGCGTGTGACTCTGTTTGCAGATGTGCTATTCATCAGACAGCCTGGAGAGGAAGGAGCACCCCTCCAACGAGACAAACTTCAAAGGATCCACAGCTTTACTGGTTGAGCTGGAGGACAAAGTAGCACAAGCAGCTGCTAGAGTTCAGAATGCAGAAAGTGAGGTAAGATTAGTTTGAAGAATGCTGTTTGTGATTTTATGGGCTAATAAACCTTATCTCTTATCTCATAGCATGTGTAAACAAACACGCTACTTTTTATTGGCTCAGACATGGGATGTTTGCTGAAAAGAAAAAAAGAGCTCAGTTTCACTTTTCACACTGTGAATTACACCCTCCTCTCGCTCCTCACCTAGTCCAGTCCGTTGTGCTCAAGAAGACAGGAGGAGCAGCATCTGAGTGGAGGGACTGAGCATGAGCAGAGCGTGCTCCTGCTTACACAAGAATATGGGTGTGGTCGGAGAACAAAATCTGTGTTTGAAATATCGGATGGAAAAGCTTTCAAATTACTAAAAAATGTCCACTTGTAGTGCCTGTGCCACTAGGTCAGGGATTACATGCATTAGCTCACATTCAGAGCCTTCTGAAAACAGCCAACCAATCCGTGAACAGAGATTTATTTTTTTAATAATCCCTTATTGGTAAATTCCTTTGCTGCATTGCACCTGCGCAGGATGTCAATGACGGTGCCAGAAATGAGGGGGTTTAGGTCTATTTTCCAGGGATACCTAGGCATGAGCTCAGCAGGATTCAACCAGCAACTCTTTGGTACAAAGATGGTCATTTTACCACTGAGCAAGGACATCACATGCATGAGCGTCCATTTGAGTCAGTTAGTTAGCTGAACATGGTGGTTAATCAAACCATATGGACTATGTGTCATGAAGCAGTGTACAGGTGGAAAGAGGAGGACCCAAATGCAGACAGAAAACATGGTTTATTTGAATTTGGCAGTTCATTAACTACTGTGGAAAGAAAAACAAAGTTACAGTGGCATGGTAAAAGATTATTGTCAGAATGTTATTGGTCAGGCAACCAGGGAGACCTGGCTGGAAGGGATGGTATGACAGGGTGACTGCCCTTAAATAGATAGCAGGGTCTACAGATGTGTGGCATCACCTACTGATCAGGTGTCCCTAATCAGGGTGATGCGGAACATCCAGGGCTCCCTCTGGCAGCAAGTGAGGGGAGCCTGACTCTATAGTAGCAACAATTTGTGAAAATGAGAATTTAGAGTGAGAACAAAGACAATGTTTAGACCGCAGATGTCAAACTCCAGTTCGGTGTCCTGAAGATTTCCGATCTTCTTCCATCAACACACCTGATCCAGGTTGGTTCATTGTCCCAAATTTTACTGACTGTTGATTTCACTTTGATGCGTCACCTGTGTTAAACCAGAACACAATAAAAACTGTGACGACACCAGTGTTCTGACAGATCTTAAGACCCTGACAAATTTGACGTAATCGTTCTGCACATGTGCACTACCAAAGGTATGAAGGTCTGTCTGAACACCGGCCCTCCAGGACCAGAGTTTCACACCCTTAGAGATATTAACGTGGTAACCCTACTGGTAAAGTTTTTTCTTTAGTTAGCTTTGTTAGCATCTTGGGCGTTTGATTCTGACCGAAAATCAGACATTGGTTTTAAAAAATTGCGCAATTTAGGAGGAGACGGTGGTTAGAGCGTTCGCGCGGAAGTTCGCGGGTTTGCGTCCCACAGAGAGCACGTCTAGGGTCCTTGGAGAAGACGCCTAGCCCCCCTTCTCCCACCACTGGTGCCATCGAAGGGCAGCCTGCTGCGGTGTAAGGAGTGCAGCACAGAAATCTCCCGGGTGAGGGATGACTGGAGTAATTCATTTAAATTAAATTAAAGGATTAACAACTAAACGAAATATAACTGTTTTACATTTCAGAGACTTTTTATTGAAAGCTTTAAATGAACTATTTTTCTTTTGTATTTTATTTTCACCAAATCTTCTTGTAGATGTTGTACATTTGATTAGAAAATAAAAAGAAGAAAACAATCAGTAAAATCACTCAAAGAACTCAGATTTTCAAAGTGTTTTTTTTTTTGGTGCTCAAGAGCTTTAATCAGTGACGGACACATGTGGACATGAGCTGTCTGTCAAGCCTGAAACTCACCAGACTGCTCATGGTTTTTTTTTTTTGTACTGCTGTCCACAAAAGCAATGCAGAGAAAGAAACTGAAGACTAGACCGCACCCTACTGGCTGGATGAAGCTCCTTGAATAAGTCAGATAAAGTCAGATATCTTACTTCTTTGACCCAAAAAGGAAGGTCTAAGAACAGAAACGTCCTCAGTCTGTTTAGTTTAGAAGTTAACTTTTTATTTATCTTTGAATTATTTATTTTTTGTTTAATTAATTACATCAACCTGTTGAGATGACTATGTTGTGATATCAGGCTGTGGAAATAAACTGGATTGGATTTGTTACAGAACCAACAGAGCGTTAAATCCTGGCTGAAAACAATAGTTTTTGTCTTTTATTTGTTTTTAATGTCTATAAAATTCCATCAATTCTCTCCAGAACTAAAAGAATTCCAATAATCAGGCAGTCAGAAAGAAGGGAAAAGCAAGGTTTTCTGATCCAACATTCTGTTCTAAATCTCTTCCTGTTTTAAATTGTCTCATATATTAAATCAATTTAAACTGAACCGATACTTCAGCAAAATTGAAAACAGATTTGTTCTAAACTTTGTTGAAGAAGCCAGTTTTCTTTGAGCTATTGTAAATAAGCTGTAAAAACTTTGGAGTGATTTGTGTTTAAATATTTATTTTGTTTTAACTCAGGTGTTCTACTTGGAAAACCGGATAGCTGCCCTGAACGCTGCTGGAACGCCTGATAAAAAGAGACGGGTAATGACTATTAAAATACTACTCGAATAAAAATAAGTTTCATTTATTGCACTTTTAAAAGATTTCTAAAATGTTGCACAATCACCATTTTTATGAAACACAAGCCAAAATGTAAGAATTAAACCAACAAAAGCACAAAGAATCAATAGAATTTAAACGGACCGAAATTTCATAAAAGTGAGTTTTACATGTGCTTGTAAATAAAACCTGAAGATTTTATCTCCAGACCATCCAATGAGGTTTGGTTATTTGCAGTTTAAATCCACCAAACATACCTTTGATTCATCGAGATGAGGATTCTGAGACCCTGTCCACACGTAGCCGGGTGTTTTTGAAAACGCATATCTGCTGTCCTCCGTTTTAGGAAAACGCTCGCGTCCACACGTAACATTTCTCCCAGTCCTTGACTATGGGGACATAATATACAGACATGCATCTGCACAGTCTCTACAGTCACTTGACACAGTTTATCACGGTGCTCTCAGGTTTATTACAAACCTCCGATCACTTACTCATCACTGTCTGCTTTATTCTCGTCTCTTTCTTCATGACGTTTCATTCATTGGCACATGTTCATTTATAAATCGTTATTTGGACTCCTTCCTTCTTATTTACAGACCCATTTTACGCTTAAACAGAATGCCAGCAACAGGCTACGATCTCAGGATCACTATCTTTTGTCAGTGCCCAGAGTTCGAACTAAGATGGGGAAGAAAGCCTTTCAGTTTTGTGCCCCAAATGACTGGAACCATCTGTAAAAGGAGCTGTGCTCTCTAAACTCTTTTAAATCTCAACTGATAGACTTGGAGAATAGTCGATGTGGTTGTAAATGTTTTGATTGAATGTTTTATTGTGATATTTTTAATGTAAATGTATTTTAATTTGAAATGTTTGTTTGGTCCTGAAGGCAGGTGCCTCTTGGCCAGGTCACTCTTGTAAAAGAGATTGTTAATCTCAATGAGCCTAAAACTGGTTAAATAAAGGTCAAATAAAAAAATAAAAACCGTTTTCAAAATATCCACGTCCACACGGAGGCGCATAAATACGCTTCTGAGTGTAATTATGAGCATGCCAGACCAGTAGTCGGTAGTATTGATGTAAACGTAGGTTCTGAGCTGTCCAATCAGAGCACCTCTTTTGTCATTTCCGCAGCATGGATCCATGCGGCCCACTGTCTGCTTTTGTAAACAAGGCTGCATACAAATGACTTTTGTGCCTTCTTGTTGCAGGTAGTGACGCATAAAAACGCAAATCTCCGTTTTCGCACGTCCAAACGCAAAAACGGAGTTCTCCAAAATCTCCACTTTGGCCGGGGTTTTCAAAAACACCAGTTTCGAGTAAAAAAAATATATGCATTTTCAAAAATACCCAGCTACGTGTTGTCAGGGCCTAAGTAGAGATCATAGATGGTTTGAAAGAAGTTTAAAAGAAGCCATCTTTGTGAAGAAAGAAACCCTCTCTCTGAACAGGAATGGAGGCTTAAGATACAACCTACCAGGAGTTTACAGTAGCATTCTCACTTCCTGGTTCAAAGAGGAAGCTTCTTAACAAGAATCTATTCTCTCTTTGGGGGAGCAGTTTCAGTTCACCAGGCTATTATTATGTTAACAAAAGGGGAGTGTCGAACTGTCTTAAGTTTTAGTGAGGACAATAGAAGGTAAGTAGACCCCATTAGAGATCAGCTAGACCCACTCATTTGTAAAAAAGGTACCTACCAGTCCAATCACAGTTGGATACAGGCTTGTTTGGGTTAGTTAGACATTAGTTAGTCGGGTTAGAAGTCACTTCATAGGAAGTAGCCTAAAGAGCACTATTGAAAAATTAGCGTTTATGCAGTCACTATTGTTGTCATGGTGACAATCTGACTGCAGTCAAGTGAGCCACGGTTTACTTTGCCGCAGTTCGGCCATGTTGCAAGCAGAAATCGTAGCGTGCCCTTTTTTTAAAACTTATTAACGGTAACCAACTTTAATGCTCAATGAATAAATAATGGGCCATTTCTTTTAAACCAGATCAACATGTCCTTCTATCATCCTGCAAAAATTACATTATTATACTGTATAGTTTTGAATAATTTATATCTGAATATGACTACTGTCATATGGCTTTCATAGCTAACTTTGATGCGCACTTGACCGCAGTACATTCTGACTCTGGTATCTTTGTTTTGAGCTGAGTAGTGGCTATGTCATTTCAACTGAAAACATCACTTCAAATCGAAGCCAATAGAACGATAGACATTGAAAATCTTCAGTAATGTTCCTGGTTAGAATAGTCTAAGTTCTGATCAGACGCCCAAACCACCTCATCTAGCTCCTCTCGACCTGAAGGAGGAGCGGCTCGACAACGAGCTCCTCCTGGATGGCAGAGCTCCTAACCTGATCTCTGAGTGAGAGCCAGCCCACCCTGGTTTTATATAACACACATAAATCCACTTTCTAATTTTTTTCTATTTTCTGAGATTTCTGTGGAAAGTTTTTGCAACATTTTTGAGTAAAAGCTCTTACTTCACGGTTTCTCGTCTCTTGATGATTGTTTTTTTTTTGTCTTTTGTCTTTTGTCCAAATTTAGCAATCATCGATCCCAATCCAAGCCAGAAGACTCTCCCACAACTTTCCTACCAGTAAGTACGGACACTGCTGGGTTTTGATAAACATCCTGACCTCGTTACGGATGAAGAACATGATAGTCTTCTGTGTAAACCAAAAACTCTGCTCTGGTCTTAGTTTTCCTCCAGGAGAACCAGAAGCAGAAAAAACATTTAAGATTACTTTTCACATCTGATCGTTATTTAAAACTTTTATTTTAAGCATAGGAATAAATTTTGTTACATGTTTACCACAGACTTTAGAAGTGTCAGGTTTTGAGCAAAAGGACCCATTTGCACATAAAATTAAGTTTAAATAGTTAACTGAGGTAACGGTTGTGGTGGTTGGTTGGCAGAACGGCAAAAAAACAACTGAGATGCTGACAATAAGTCAGGGGGTGTTAGGCAGCGACAAGGCGTGGGGTTCCAGAAAAAGGCTAGTCAAGGGTAACTCACTTTAAAAACCAGTCAACAAAATATTTGACTTGAGAATTGTTTGCAAAGTCTAGTGTGTTTATGTCTATGGTTGCACAAGTTTAGAACACCAGGATGGAGGGGGTGTATTTTATTTGCATTTGAGGCAGCAGTACAAGGCAAGGGAAGTTTATGTGTATAGCACAATTCATACAAAACGTAATTCAAAGTGCTTCACAAGAAGAAAAAAATACATTAGAATCATAAAACAAACTGTTCTAGATGGTTCATGTTTAGTCCTGACTCTAGACACCAGCATGAGGCCGGTCCCGGAGGTCCTCAGTGTTCTAGATGGTTCATGTTTAGTCCTGACTCTAGACACCAGCAGGAGGCCGGTCCCAGAGGTCCTCAGAGTTCTAGATGCTTCATGTTTAGTCCTGACTCTAGACACCAGCAGGAGGCCGGTCCCAGAGGTCCTCAGAGTTCTAGATGGTTCATAAGGTACTAACATATCACAGATGTACTTTGGTGCTAGACCATGGAGAGACTTAAACACAATCAGAGCAGCTTTAACGTCTATTCTCTGAGCCACAGAAAGCCAGTGCAGAGACTTGAGCACAGGACTGTGATCATATTTTCTAATTCTTGTTTGGACTCGAGCAGCAGCATTTTGCGTGGTTTTAAAGCACTTGGTGCAAAGTTTACAGATTGTAACAAGAAATTAAAACCATAAGGCGTGATGTTACAATAACTACATACAAAACAAAAATGCTTCACATATAAAATAATAATATTCATCCTTAAGTGGATGTATGGGTGGACAGATGTACACATTAATGGATGGATGGAGGATTATGACTGGATAGATCATGAACGTACCAATATAGATGTTTTTTACTGAGCGGACTGAAAGCAGATTTGCAGGCAGTGGTGATGTGTGTTTCCAGGCCAGACCAACAGGTTTGTAAGGAACTCCCTCTACAGGGGCTCTCTGACACAGAGGAACCCGGTGGCGAAGCCCCAACCTCGGGCTACATGTGCGGTATGACCTCGCTCTGCGTTACAGGAACCGCAAACAGTTCCCTTCCAACATTACACAAGCACTGGCTAACATTCATTCTGAGGGAAAAGAAAACAATGACACATTGTTTTAGGTTTTATATGTTGGCAAAAATCTTTATGGGGTTTTTTTTTTTTGCACAGAGTTACTGGAGAAAATTGCTTCCAGACTCAGGATTCCTTCTGTGAGCCCCTAGGGTTACACTTTCAGTACAGCTGATGTCCGTCTAGTTGGGGGTATTTAGTGGTGCAACAGAACATTTTAAGAACATTACGTTAGAATAACATTATTTTATTAGAATGGGTATTTAAATAGATTTGTAGGTTGGCACTTTTAGAGAGTTTTTTAATGGCTCCATTTCTATGTTTTAAAAAAAAGATTAAAAAAAAACCCCAAAACCTAGTTCATAAAACACCAGTTGCTAAAGTTGGAAGGGAACTCGTCTTTCATCGATCAAACAGCCTTTGGCCTTTTTTTCTGAAAATTCTCTGATGATTTATTCCGCTTCAAAACCTGATTGTTTTGTACTTGATTTTATATCTTCTACTTTCCCAATCAGTCATTCTCTCTTTTCTGAATAAAAACTGGGAACGAAGCTTATTTTAAAGAAATAAAAGGTGCTTTTGAACCATATGACTCAGTTATGGGATACAGTAGTCAAAGCTAGACTAAAAGCAGAGCTCCTCACCTGATCTCTGAGTGAGAGCCCAGCCCCCCTGGTTTTATATAATACACATAAATCCACTTTCTAATTTTTTTCTATTTTCTGATATTTCTGTGGAAAGTTTTTGCAACATTTTTGAGTAAAAGCTCTTACTTCACGGTTTCTCATCTTCTGATGATTGTTCTTTTTTTCTTTGCTCTCCAAATTTAGCAATCATCGATCCCAATCCAAGCCAATTATAATTTTTTGAGCCCAATCAGACCTTCATGATGCATGAGATTTTAATCTTTCCTGATCTTTTTAAGCCACGCTTTTGAGATTAATGATCCGTTTTGGTGAATGATTGCTTATCAAACATTATTTATTGTCTTTCTTTTTCTTCTTTCAGAAACCAGTAATGACACAGGGTTCATGAGGAGGAGGCTGAGTATCATGTAAGCAGCAGCTTTTAGCGGCTCCTTCATGGATTTTTCACGCAAAGAAAACTTTAAATTCTTCTGTAAATGATCAGAGGTTTAGATTCTCTTAGATTTTTTTCTATTTATCTGGTGTAGGTTCATTCCGCAGTCATAGAATGTGTTCTTAATCTAATAAACATGTCCTTTTATAATATTCACATGTAAACATGTGCGTTTGAATAACCATTCAAACGCACATGTTTAATTTTATGATGAATTTAAAACTTAATTTAACACTTGAATGTTAACACTAGCTTTTGATTAAAAAATTAATTCAGTTTTTCTCAAAATAAGTTTTTTTTTTTTTTTACAATCTTTAACTTTTCATGTTCTAAACTTAAAATGTAGTAACTTTTAAATTGTTTGTAAAAATGTTTAAATAAAAATGAGTTAAAATAATTAAATGTTTTATTGTGGAAAAAAAGTTTAAAAATCTGATCAACTATTAACACACGATCAAACGACGAGAATAAAGATTTTATGATTTTCTCTGTTCACTCCTGTTTTAATGCAACTTTTTAATATTTTTCTGTGGAATTAATTAATGATTGTATGTCACCTTATTCATTAAAAACTGTTTCCGGGCCATTTTTGTGTTAAATATGCTTCAAAATAAACTTTTCGTTAGTTTCCACGTGTTTAAACGTTGTCGTTTCATTATTGTTTCTATTTTATTCGCATCTGTTTAAAGAATTTAAAAGCTTCAGTATTTGATCGCTGTTCAAAGGCCAGGTTGTTCCTGGCCATGGATTTTGTTCTCTGTCACACCCACATTCTAACATAATAACTATGAGAAAAAAAGGATTTTGGGTTTAGTTTAGTCTTTGTTTGGTCAGGCGAGTCAAACTCAGTTCCTGAGGGGCCGCTGTCCCTCCCTACAGTTTTGCTGTGTTCTTGCATCTACACACCTGATCCAGGTTACTGATCAAGGTGACAGATTTTTATTAATTTGTAATTAATAATGTTGATTTCACTTTATGTGGATCAGCTGCATTGAACCAGGAACTCATGGAAAACCTTCAGGACACCGGCACTCGAGGACCGGAGTTTGAATTGAAAATACTTTATTCATCCTCGAAGGGGAATTTGGAACACCTCGATGCTCTTCTACCCTATCCACCGACCTCCCAGTCCGTTCACACTGTGTCCAACCTGGCAACCCAAAAGCTGGAGTCCAGAATGGGGTCACAAAGCCAGGCCGCAGTGAAGAACACCAAAGTGGTCTCTCTGTATTTCACTGGGTTCGAGTCACCGCCTCCAGTTCCTCAATCTTGACACTGCTGGTTAAGTTACATCTCCCCCTTTGGTCATTTTAATTTATCCCACTCCATATAGAAGTTCTCATTCTGTGTTATTTCAGGTCGGTTTTGTTTTCAGTTAAGTATAATTTCTTTGATCCACACTTTTGAGTATAGCTCAATTATATTTTATTTTGTTCAGCCCAAAATCACATTTTTTTTGTCTCAACGGGTTTCACTTTGAAGATTTAAAAAGAACAAAAACAAGAATAAAGAAGAATGCTTTATAAACACAAAAACACAGCAAGAAAACTAACAAATGCTAGCTAGACAATTTTAGCACATTCCTGCCGTTAGGCTCTCCTTCGCGGTGAGGAAAAACTACTAAAAACCCATCAGTGGGGGGGAAAAGAAACCTCATGAGGGTCCACACAAAAGAGAGATCCCTCCCCCAGGACGAGCATCCAATGTGTCTTAGACTATCATTTAAATATGATCTTATTCTACTCTACAGTCTGATATTTGAAGAAGTCAGTAAATGTTCTTCATCCTGATGGAAACGGGATGGTTAAGCAAGGACAGCGGCCTCCACAGCCTGTTGATGTTCAGGACGGAGTTGAGTAGATAGGCTTCATCCTTTTGGAGACGGGATGATAGTCCTGTTTATGTGACCTCTTTTACAGAATCAAATGGTTTATTGTTGTAGTTTTGACATACTTTAGGGTAGATAAAAGAACCCGTTGACTATTTTGACTCATTGTGACCTTACTTCACTGCTCGGCCCGTCACTCTTCAGAAAGCCTTGAAATTCTCCATGGTTTATTTGTATAATTGCAACATCAAGTGGACAAAAAAAGTACAACAAGCAGTGTGAGTCTCACAGTCCTGTGGAGCATTCTGTGTAACACTGGAAAAATATCTCTATTGTCTCATTTCTTCAGTGTTTCTACACAAATTTGATTAATTAATACAGCAAACATATCATTAAATGGACAGCCAGGACTGTGGTGTAAGAGAAAATCCCTATAAAACTATATAAAAAAAATAGTGTTTCTTAAGACAATTCAGTCTGAATAAATAAAAAAAAAACAAGCATATTACTAACCTGAAAAGTAACAAGTGATCCATTGTTTAAAAAAAGGCTTAAAAGTGTCTTCTGGACAGTGTCTTTGACAATGGAGATGTTTTAAACATCCATGATGCACTAAAATCAATGTGTTTGTATTTCGAAGATCTAAGAAATCTGAAACAGATTAGTCAAATATCACGACGAGAGATCAAAACCCAATGGAAGATAAATCCTCCCATCACCATTTTTCACACTCTACAATATGACTGTAATCCAAACTCTAGAAAACTCTGGCTTGGAAAAATCAAACTTTCTACAGACCCTGTGGACAATTTAAACATACCTCCTTCAATAAAACACTAACAACAAATAAAAAATGTTGTTATTATAATTATACATGCAGGGAACTCGATGTATGGCTAAAAAATTTCTGAACCACTGTGAATTGTTTCCAGCTACAGTCAGTCTCCTTTCCCTCGGACCATGAGAAAGGGGCGTTAACATCTCCCGACTATCAGGACGGGCTGAGAGTTGGGCCACGACCGAGTGGGCACGTTCCCCTGTCTGCACATCGCTACAGGCCTTCACAGATGCCCTGGGTTTTTCAACGTATCCTGGGAGAGAGGCTGCCAGGGCTCTGTTTCGTGTAAAACAGGGAAAGCGTAGAGCAGCAGACTACGCCATCGAGTTCAGGTCTCTGGCAGTCCACATTGAGTGGAACACCGCTGCAGTATTTGATGCCTTCCCACGTGGACTCTGACCAGATACAGGACCTACTGTTACCCCTGGATCTGACGTGTATGGGGGTGATTATGAGGACTGTCTTTGTGGTGTGTAGGGTTTTTTGCTCACTCAGGGGACCCTGTGGGAGGGAAGGTGGTGTGTTTTTGGGAACAGAGACAGCTGATTGCCTGGGGACTCCAGCTGAGAGCAATCGGGCAATCAAAAACTCCTGCTAGTGATTGTGGCAGAGACACGAGGCGGCTTGGGAGAGGATTGTGAGGGATTGTACTGGTGATTTAGGGTTCGGGTGGACGAGAAGCTGTGGGACAGGGGAGTTAATCACTCGTCTTCTTGCCTGGGGGAGAAACCTCAAGGATTTGATCGTCCCGCACTAAACCGTTCAATTTTTGCTCCCTTAGGTGCTCCGACCACTCTCTCTGAGCCAGAGGAACCATTGGACGCAATCGATTCACTCTGGCTGAGCGGGAGTGTCGATGCGGTCAGATGAATGCCTTTATTGTGGTCAGAGAGGTCATATAAACAAGAACTGCCCACAGAATCCAAACACCCCCGCTTGTCTCTGAAGTGGGCACATTGGCAAGCAAGGAACTGATGTCCACTGTATCTGGTTCTCTTCTTTCCTACTATTTGGTCTAGGAGAGACCCCTATTTGTTAAGACCCTAGTCGACTCTGGCTATGAGCAGAACCTCTTAGATCTTAAGCTGGCCAGACAGGCGGGCATTACTTTTACTTACTCTTAGTCAACCCCTCAAATCACATCCCTTTATGGTCTTCTGGTCTCCACTGTTAAAATATCGTTCTGAAAACATTTGTCTGTTAGTGTCGGGTAACTATGATGAACAGACTAGTTTTTTCTTCTCGATTCCCCCCAGAACCCAGTGGTGTTAGGTCACCCCTGTGTAGTTCCCCACGACCCAGTCGTTGATTGGTCCTCGGGCCGGTTGACTGGCTGGAGGGATCATTGCCACGCTGCCTGTCTGCACTCGGCTCACACCCCCCTTTCTGACCTCTCAGGCCCAATTGGTGTGCAGCCCTCATCTGATTTATCCAAGGTTACGCCAGCATGTCACATTCGTAAGAATAGGGCACATTCTCTGCCTGCTCATTGTCCTTATGACTGTGCCATAGCCTTTACTCTTGGAGCCAAGCTGCCTGCTTCCCATTTGTATAGTTTGTCCAAACCGGAACGTGAAGCTATGGAGCGATTCATTTCCGACTCTGTTGACGCTGGTCTGATTGGGCCGTATTCGTCACCAGTCGGCGCAGAGTTTTTCTTTGTTGGTAAAAAGGATGACTCCCTTCATCACTACGTGGACTTTTGGGGATTTAACGCCACTACTGTTTCAGGAGGCCAGAATTTTCTTCACACTAGACTTGAGAAATTTTTATCACTTGGTGTATTTGTTCTGGGGATGAATGAAAGACTGCGTTTATCACACCTTTGGGTCACTTCGAATATCTTGTCATGCTTTTTGGACTTGCCAATGCTCCAGTGAGAAGATCTCCACGCCTGTGAGATGATCAAGGCCATTCTTAGAGTGGCCCACCCCAATTAACCGTTAACAACTACAGCGATTCCTAGGGTTTGTCAATTTTTCCTTCATACGTTCCTTTGTGGGATTAGTTCCATGGTGACTCCCCTCCGCTACTGTTAATCAACACAGTCCCAACTTAGTGAGTGGCTGAGGATGCAGTGTTTTTGCCATAGTTTCAATTTGGCAATAGGTGTCTGGGTTGTTTTATGTTTAAAGTGCTACACTCAATTTTTGCTTATTTATAAACGCAAATAATTAGATATAATACATTTTAAACGTTCCACTTCAGTATACATTTTTCCTACTACACTCTGAGCCTCCAATCTGTGTGATCAGAGCTGTTAGAAGGGAGGCCTGCCAGTAATGAAATGACAGTTAGCCAAGATGCTTACAATAAAAAAAACAAACTAGAAGTTGAAACAGCAGACAAGTTTTCAACTGAATGAGAACATTTACTTCTATTAATTACAGAACATGGAATGCAAGACCCCCGTGTCATGAGGGCCGTTTCTCTCTGAAAAAACTGCAAGCTGTTTTTCATACAGCCGGAAAAACGACGGGAGCTGGACGAAGCGCAAGCACAGCTGAATTTGCCACCTCATCAACTGATCACGAAGTCAACCACTCGGTGGGGTTCTCGTCTCCAAATGATAGAACGAGTTCTGGAGCAGGAAAGGGCTCTGGCGAAATTCTTCTCTTCCAACAAAAAGCAAGGCATCTTGTGCTCACCTGCAAAATATAGAGGTTTTGGAGGCTATCCAGAGAGCACTGAAACCCCTGGGTTATGTAAGATCAGTACTCAGCCTTCATAACAACAGTCTCCTAAAATGTGATGAAGATGACAGTGAGCTAAGACTGTCCATCATAAGAACTGAACTCAGAGCCATCCACCAGCACTTGCTAGGCATTGCTACATTTTAAGATTCTAGCTCCTGAGAAAAATACATTAGCATTGACAAACTGGCTGCACTGAAAGAAAAAGTTATCTGTGAGGCATAACTGTGACTTGCAAGGTGGCAAAAGATCTGAGTGTGCTGACAACACTGTACTTCATTCCGCACATAAGTAACATTGCAGTGACTTTGACCCCCTGAATGGTAAAAAAGCCATGTATGAGCTGTCAAGTTTCCTATAGTCATTATGCATTAATAGTGAGGCAAATCCTCTGAAATGGTGGCAAGAACATGGTAGAAGAACATGGCAAGTACATTTGAGATATTAATAGAAATAGTGAGAACAGATTTTGAAGAAAACTTCATCAAAATGGCCGTTTGAGTGAAATAAATCCAACCCAAACAAATGTTCAAAGAAGAGTGTGAGCAAGAGAAGTACAAAGTATAACGCACAAAACAGCTTCACATTTTATATTTGACACTGAACACACCAAAAGACTAGACTTTAAATAAGGTCAGTCATTATTATCAACAGGATGTTTGGTTTTATGGAGAGTTCCCACCCAAATCAGTTTGACTTCTAAAACTATGCATCGCCATCAAAGCCTTAAATGGAATTCGTACGGTTAAGCACTGTGGTGAGACTAGACTTTCGGCAAATGGAATCATGCATTGACTCCACCATAAAACAAATTACGATAGGATTTTAGCTGCAGAAGACGTGCAATCAAACAATGCGTTTACCACATTCCATATAAGGCACTGTAGTCATGCCATGCATGTCAAGGTTAACTTTTTCTACTGCTGGGTCTCTAAACTAATCTGAATAATGTTTGAAGTGACCTACCTACCAACAAATCAGCAATGTCCCCATAGGACCTGAGAAGAGCCAACAAAACAAAACCCACTTGCCGGCGTAATTTATAGAACGAGTCTTACTCTGAAATCTAACAGTACGCTTATGTCTTATCTCAAAATACTTGAAAAATAAAGTTTTTCATCTTCTGAAACAGTTATCCCTAATGAGGTAGCGGGGATGCTGGAGCTTATCCCGACTGATTTCAGGCGAGAGGCAGGCTATCAGATAATCTGCAAATAGATCTGATAGGAACAGAATTTTGTATGGCATTTTGGGCACTTTCATGTGCAAATGAGAACAGCCATGTCACCAGAAACTGCCTGCTACCCAGAAAATGCGACCATGGTTGAATGGAGGACCATTCTTTTTGCACCTGCACCCAATCCTATGCCAAAAGGATAAAACACCAGTAGAGTGACTCAGAGGGCCTAAACTTGTCTACCAACATGCTGCATTGATTTCAAGAGCTCCGCTGGTGCCTAACCCACCACCTGCTGAGCCGCACATTACCAAACACTGCTAGACAGAACTAAACCTGTCTAGTATGCTGGTGCTGGGTGACCGTAGTGGTGAAAGTCCAGGCTATGACTGATGAACTCTGTATTACTCCTAAAAAGATTCAAGATAAAAACTTATATGTGAAATTTTAAAACTTTGATTTTTACTATCA
The DNA here is from genome assembly GCA_902685375.1 of Neostethus bicornis. NCBI lineage: Eukaryota > Metazoa > Chordata > Actinopteri > Atheriniformes > Phallostethidae > Neostethus > Neostethus bicornis. The sequence goes on from LR738549.1 coordinate 3,118,534, forward strand.
TTTAAAATTCATCATTTTAAAATGTTTATTATTTTTAAACCCTTGTTTATTCAAAATGAGGCGTTTCGACCATTTCGGTTTTTTAAATTATCATATCAAGACATTTGACGACTGCAAAAAAGTTCACACTAAAAAAGCCAAAACATCAAGTTGGTCAAAACTATCACAACGTCTTTACTGACCCATTCAAAAAGTCAAAAGATACCGTTGATGAGGATGAGTTTGGGTTAGATTTCTGTCGCCCAGTATGTTAAAAATCCACCAAAGTCGATTGGAAAGATAAAAGCAACTTTCAATCTTTCCACAATTTAACCAACACACACATATTCCTTCAGGAGAGACACCATGCTCATGTGGTTGTTGGAGAGCAAATGAAGCATCAAATTAAAATACAAATGCAGGTATTCTAAAAGCAAGGCACGCTGTGCCTGGACTGCAGACTATGAAATGCAAAGACCAGGAAAAGATGCACTCCTCCCTGATAGAGTGAGGTTCTCTACACTAGATCTGGCCAGTGACTATTGCCAAGTGAACATGGTGAAAAAAGATAGCATTTTGTACCCCTTGTGGTGTTTTCACAAAGATGTAACACGAAATTCCGCTGCTGGATGAGACCCCTATACTCCAGCCATATAGAGGAATTGAACTGGTCAAAGAATGAAATCAGTCACACGGTCTTGTGTAATTTATTATGAGAAGCACTTCCTAATCTTTTCCAGGTGATAAAACACAGAGACAAAATAACTTTGGAAGGTGTTGGTTCAGTGGTAGAATGTCTAAACCACCCACAAACATTAGTGAGATGACTTTAAGACACCGAAATACCAATCCGACTTGTTGCATGGTTTCAATAAGTACTGCAGTCTCTCTCCAGTAGAAGATGAAGAGGGAGTGCAATAGCCAGCCCAATACAGATCAAAACAAAAGAATTTAAATTGACTGAAAGCTGGAAAACATTGGGCACTTTATTCCCATTACAATGATAGAGGCTGTGCCAGAGGTAGAGCCAAGTCAGGATCTAGCGTCACGGGATAAACAGACAGACAATAACTTGCAACATGCCTTTTACGGGACACTTATTTATATTTAGGGATTTGAATCATTCTTTGTGACGCTGTAGAGATAAACTGCAAAAACTCATGACTGGTGTCTTGCCCTTTATAATTGTGCAGAATATTTACTTTATAGTTATATTTATTACGTTTTTCTGTCTTTTATTTTGAAGGCCTAATTAGAAACAGCTGCGACAAGAAGTCGGCCGTTTTGTTTCTGCATTTCAGTTAGCACATGAGCACAAGTTTATCCACTGCCATCCGTCTATTTTTCTAATACTTTTTGACATCACAGTCTTTTTACTCTTATCTGAAGACATCTTTTCCATTGTTATTAAAATGGAGCTTAGACGCTACATCCTGACTCTGCGCATGTTTTCAGAAGGAGTTAGGCTTACTGCTGAATTGTGTTAGATACACACAAGTGAGAGCAGGAAAGCTGGGTAGATGCAGCACTGTCAAAGGCCAGCTTACCAAGGCTATGGATGGCATCTGGAACTGTGCCTGGAGCATCCCCATCCAACAATGGCAGTATATTCAGCCTACCAGGGCCTGAAGCACATGCCTAGGATGATGATGCTGGGCAATAGCGTTCACATCTAGAGACAAACCGAGCTCCTGTATAGTTCAACATGACTATAGACATGTTCCGTAAACAGACCACAAAGATTCTATTAAATTCACGTAAAACACTGTAAAGAAGATAATAAAGCTTTAAAAGACTCCATCTGATAAACAGATAGTGGATAGACTGCTGAACACAGACTGGTTTGAATAGAAGGTGTACAATTTTGTACACCTTCATGAAGCAATGAGAATTACCGCCTCTTAGGAGCGACTGCTTTACAGACTTTCGTCTCTTTTTAGTTTTCATCCAACTTTTTCACGAAGTTATTCTAGAATTTGAGGAACTTGTTCCTTCTGAAGTTTTATCTTTAGTAAGGTCATGCTTAAGTTTTCTTCACATTTTATTTCTTTCATTAAGTTTTCTTCTAGTGTTTCTTAGTATATTATAGATCAGGATACTTATTGTTTTGGTTTAATTTTTCTTTGACTTTGCTTCGTTATATTGGACTATGCTCGAGACAAGCAGGCAGAAAAAAATCCTGTAATGATTCGGGATCTATCCTATCGAGATGTGCAGATCAACATAAAATTACAACAGCAAGCTTCTGATGAAACACTGTGACCCCACCTGCACGACTTTCCCAGTTCATTTTCAACTTGATCAAAAACACAATTAGAATTTATAAAACATCAACACAAATAAATGTTTTGTGTTCAAACAGTTCAAAGAAAAAACATTCCGCCACAAATTAATTTCACATTTTATTTTCAGCCCTGCGAAAACAGCCACCTAAAAGGAATAAATATTTGATTTTGGATCAACTTTATTGAGTTGTTAAAATAAAATGTATCAATGAGACGACCTGCTCTCTATTACACACCAACAAATAAGACTTTGAAATAATTACAGTCAGCAAAATGTTCAGCTTTCTCCAGTTACTTTGAAAGCATGCTACAAACATGTCTTCCTCTGCTAACCCAGACAGCCTTTGTTGTGCTGCTTTCAGTCACCAGAAGGCTGCCAACATGGCACTCACAGGCCCTGTTCCTCATCTTTGGAGACTCGAATCAGGTAAAAATCCCTCTTCCGTACACTTAGTATGTCACCTGTCCCACCAGAGACAATACAATTCTGTATATGATTTATGTCAACACGATGGAGGCATATTCTGTATCCCCCATTTACTTCCTTTGGAAGAGCAGACCACAACTTAGTTCATCTGCAGACTACATTTAATTTTGTAAACAGACAGCCTGTGGTCCCACGCACTGTGGAGAGCAAGACAGCTATCAGGTACTGCTTCAACACTAGAGTAGGGCCTGAGCTCTGTGACCCACATGGGGAGGACATCAATGCCAACACTGACTGTGTAACGGATTACATCAACTTCTGCATTGAGAACACTGTTCCTTTCAAGGCAGGATGGTATTTCTCACAAACAGTGAAGTTTGACATCAAGGTGCTCCGAGGAGGAGAGCTTTCAGGTCAGGGTATAAGGAACAGCTGAGAGCTGTTGAAAGGGCAAAAGAGGGGAACATCACAGATGGAAGGTCCACTTCTGGAAAAACGGCTGTACGAGAAGCCTGCCTGAAAACCATCTCTGGCTACTATAACCCATGTCACAGAATCTTTCACTAGGTGAAAGACCTTAACATTCTGTACATTTCAATAGGTTTGGCGAAGCACCAGCTACAGGTGGACACATGTGCAACATTCCGACAGATTTGTCTCCTGGAAGGATAAGCCCACCACCAACAACAAGAACCCAACTTTGGCCTGAGACACACTGATTGAATCAGGCTGTTTATAACTCATCTACAGCTCCTTCCACTGAATCAGCTTGGAACAATATGTGAAAATATGTGGTGGAAAAAAGGAAGTGCCAAATGATGGTCAAAGTGTAACCAGTTTGAGACTGCTTCAAGGCTGGTAAAGAAATCTACCAACAATCCTCTCAGGATACGCTTAGGATATGAATAGAGCGTTTATAAATGGATAAACCGTGTCATTGCCATTTTAACAAAGCATCTAAGCTCACACACAGGAGAGAAACCATGCCCATGTGATTGGTTGAGAGCAGCTTTCTGCCATTTACAGAGCCAACAAAAAAAGTAGGAGCTGCAGAGAGTTTTTATACTTTCCTCCTCCTTCGTGAACTTACCAATTGGCCCAACACACCCAACAACTAATGCTCCACCCCTATCCACATTCCCCCAATCACAGTCTGGCAAACGTCACAATAATTTTTTCCTTTAAAGATGAGCGAAGACACCCAAAAATATTTGCAAAGATGTCTATAATAGAAGCTTTTAAGAATAAAAAATGTACTTGTCAAAGTTTAAATTAAAACAAGCTTCCTCTGCTGAGGAACAACTAAAATGTATAGCTTTAAAAAAACCTCAAAACTTAAGAATGCAGTTTAATTCGTTCAATAAAAGGAAGAAAATTGCTTAGATTTTTTTTCCCACGACTCAAAGATATTAGTGGAAATAAACCTACATTTAAACAACCAGAGTTTCAAGATAAACGGCATGCCTTGAACATGACAGCTTTGGTAATTGATCTACTGTATTAATAAAGCAAGGAGTTTTTATTGTTTGGATCAGTTCAATAAGCATTTTTCATCATGAACGAACAAGTTTTTATGTCATTTTTTTTCAGCTCTCGTTGATGATAAAAGCTCCCATTAAAGGTCCCTGAGGGCAAAATTGGTTAAACTGGAGAGAAGTTATTGTGAACAAACTTTTATGGTTTGGTGATAAAAGCACTAAATGAAAACAAAATGGCTCCTTGAGTTTGGAGAAGCAGTGGATGAATGCACTTTGAAAAAAAACACAAATAAAGATCAATGATTAACACGACTCAAGTATTGAGTAAGAAAATACTGGACGTGTTTGTTGTCACATATAAATATAGGACAACATTTTCACACAACGTAGAGCCACTGATGAAAATCACAAGAGAAGGACAACAGCTCTTCCTTTGTTACACCCGTTAGTCTGACTCAACCAAGGCATGAAAACTCCAATTTATATTCCACATAAACTCTGTTTGCTGCTGAAAACACAATCTTTGGGGAAAAATTATGCTTGTTTCTTAAGAAGAAACAAACCATATCGAACAAAAGTTTTCCTCACAAAACAATATGAAAAATTGATAATAATTGATCAACGTCTGTCCTTCTGTTTCATCACCAGAGAGGATACAAGCTGATTCGACCATGAGACTGAGTCCAAGGAGCTGCTCGAAAAAATGGCTACATGCCTGCATAATAATTCGTACTTCATATTGGATAACGTCCAACCAATTTGCGAACAGAGCTGGAAAATGAGGAAAAAACGACAGTATCAACCACGTTAAGTACATCCTATCCTGACTCCCTCCCAGATCTGCTGATAACTTTATGTTCCACCTCACAAACTTCACTGATAGTAGGTGAGATTAAATCACGTCTTGACAACCTGACAAATCACTCTGTTTCCGAGTATCTGCAACTGTTGGCATCCTACAAATTACACAGCATGTAAACATATCCATAGACCATCCATAGATACACATATCCATAGACATATGACAGATCCACATATCCATAGACCAAAGGAAACACCTTCAACCTGGTCATCACTGATACAGATATTCTATGACTTAGCCCTGTCCGACCACTTTGCAATTTCTCAACCATGAACGATTGATGTATAAAACATATTTCAGAGCCTCACAAACAAAACAAACTAGATAAATCTTGTACTTAAATAAGTCTTGAATGAAAAATATTCCCTTTTAAAAATGCTTTGTCATTGATACAAATTGGTTATAGAATTATCAAAAAACACGCAAATGTTTTAATGATGAAAACGTTTTATTAAAAAAAGTGAACTCAATGACTCGTTTTTTGAGGTAATCGATGCCATTTGATGAAAACAAAAGTGAACTACAGGAACAATGTCCAGAGTCTGCACAAAAAAAAAAAAAGCAAAGTGTTCCAGACAGTGTTCAGAATTTTTGAGCTGTTTGTTCACTTGAAACAGAAAGAGAGGCTCAGCCTGTTTTAAACAAGATGGAGACAATCAGGGATGATTGAATCATTGAAAAAGAGTTGGTGTTTTAAAATTAGGTGGACAAAAGCATCCAGTGTTCATTCACTTGGTCCTAAAACTGTCTGATAAGCATCACACCTCCTCCAAGTCCCAAAATTGTCCAGATTACTTTGATCAAGAAGGGAAGGTGCAGTTCAGCACCCCACCGGTGAGTACAGGGGAATGACTTGGATCTAAATGACATATACCAACATTCAGTTCTTAAAAAGAAATTTTCCAAACGTTCACAACCTCATTGAGTTAGACTCTCCCAAAAACACTGAGAAATGATCAGGTTCAAGTTCACTTGAGAAAGAAATGTTCTCACAAAGACTTCATACAATTTTGTAAAAAAAGAACCAAAACAAATTCTACTGAATTTGAAATATTTCTATGTCTAACAATCAAAGAAACTCTTGATTTCAGAAAACAAAACCCAGCTGTTGTCAACTTTATTTCAACATACAAAAGTTGAAAGGAAGAAAATTGTTGAGGCAAATTTTTCCACAAAAGTCAGGCATAGAAAAAACTGTTGAGGGTGAAAACAAACCCACAGCTGAACCTGGTCGGTTCCATATCTTGTTTATGTTCATCTTATTTTAAGTCACAGGCATGTAAAAGAATTAATACAATGTTTTAGAATCAGCCGAAATCCAATGCATCCATAAGTTAATGAGGACCAGTGACTAAACAGCCGTCACAACCAAGTAACGAACAAACTGCAAAGGAAGCTAGATTTAACCAACAACATACATATCCAAGACCTTCCAGGTTTGGTCTTTCGTATTTAATAATACAAGATTGAAATACCAACATGGAACTAATACCACTTCCAAGAATAGATCCAATTTCACTTTTTTTAGGGTCAAATAAACTGAGGATTGTGTCTCTTTCATATCCTGCACAGAGAAGACAATTTAAAATGGCACTGGGGACACCAAACACTTCTGATCTGGAAACCCATCCCTCTCTGCTCTCTCCTTCTCTTAGTACCACTCTCTAAAAACCCCCATCACCATACTCGGAAGACAGTCCTGACTCCCACTCCAACTCCTGGCTGGAGCAAAGGCAAGCAGCACCTACCAAAGCCCAACACACCCACTAACTAATGCTTCACCTCTAACCACATTCCCTCCCATCACAATCCTTCAAAGCTCCTCCTCATCCAACCAAATTCCCCCAGCTGCCTCTTTTAAACCAATCAGGGACTGTGTGGACAGTGTGGAGAGGTGGAGACTGGTGCATATGAGGGGGAGAGGGCGGTTATGTTGGGGATATTGAGGGATTCTGGTTTAAGAGGGGTGGATCTGGAGAGTGTGGTGGGAAATGGACTGATGGGTCTAGAAGAACAGGATTGATGAGGAGGGTGCATGTATATGTGTTTGCAAGTTTTAAGAGAGGATCTCTAAAGACTTTTCTATTCTAGTTTCCATGATTAATTTGGCTGAAAACATTGCATGGTTGCATAACATGCCATTTGAGACTTGATAGAGCGTGCGATTGTGGGTTTAAACCGGCAAAACAGCAACGATTTAATGAGGCTAATGCCAAAGACTTCCATTAACCTGTCTCTTGTTTCGGTCTTCAACCTTCCGCCCACCTGTAGTCATCACATTAACTAAAGTGTCTGCTCATCTTTAAACCGTCACGCTGCTCTTGGCATCGTCTTTGTTTGCAGATCTGATTGGGTTTTTCTATCTCAGCTGCAAATGAACATGAAAAAAGATTTCACACAAACTATGGTTTCAACAAGTCGATTTGTTTATCAGCTCCGCAAAAAAAATATACCAAATAATAGGGGCGGGTGTTTAGCTTAGTGTTTGTCCTTGAACCGGGAGAGGTCGGTTCGAATCCAACTGAGCCTCCTGTGTCCTGGAAAAGACAACTAACCCCCTAATTTCTCTCACAATTGCAGTCATTTTAGTTACCTGCTGCGGTGCAATGCAGCAAAGTAATTTCCCCATTGAGAGACTAATGAGGGCCATTTATTAAAGTGTACGAATAAAGAGAAAAAGCTGCTTCAGAAAATGAAACTAAACTTTTGTAACTGTAGCCATTCTTGAACTTTGAAACCCCTACTCTCCACTTGGTTCCTGTTGGTTCCTAATTATCCCTCATTGTTTCCACCTAAGGATCCTCTCTGTCTGGTTTAAACATGTTGAGTCTGTGTTCTCTTTCACTGTGGTTTGTTCACACCAGTCTTTCTTTATAAAAATCCAGAATCTTAAACTCTGTCCTGACGTTTTTCATACTTGATGTAATTTGGGATTTTTGTAATTCCATAGTTTGAATATTTTTTGTTGGCCTTTGGATGTTTGTGTGAAACTTTTAGTCTTAATTCCATCAAATGATTTTGTGTAATAACTTTTTCAAAGAGTTAAATTAAAAGACCAATTCAAAAATTAAACATGGGTTACTTTGAAATCACGGATGTTCAAAGGAATTGTTTGGACTTGTAATGCCTTGACTGCTTATGGCTGCCAGACTTCTCTTAAGAAACTGGAAAAGGCCCTATAAGCCTGAGGTTGGGTTCATTTTATGATGAAGACTGCATATTTTAAAGCTTTGTTACCTAAAATAACCGAAACCAGGGAAAATTTTGGACAAATATGATGTAATTTTACATCATTTATTAATAAAAAAAAGTGATAAATGTTCGTCACAAAAAGCTCTTGCTGGTTCATTTTGTGGGACATGGTTTAGTCGTTTACTGATTAATCTGGTTGATTTTTATTTATTCGAATCATATCTTGCAGCTGATCCAGAAACAGCTCCCATAAGGCACCGCCCCAGCACTTCTGGATCTCCCGCTGAGAGAAGGGTCAAACCAATAAAAGCCATGAAGTCCTCTCTCTCTAATAGTTCTCCACAGTTTCTCTGTAGCTGTAGCTGTTCTGTCTCTTTCTAAGTTGGTGCATCGTAGAACTTCCTCAATGATGGCTTCACTGATGAACATATCCCATCATTGTTGGGTGAAACTTGATCCAGGTGAAGGTCCTGCTGATCTTCTGATAATAATAACAGACCATTTTTGACTGTTAGAGAGGGGATTCTCATCCCAATTAGACCGTTTTTAAATCAATCTGTTGTACTGGATTTGCATGTAAGAGTACCCTGTTTATATATTTTTCATCTAGGAGAGTTGAGTTTAAAGACACAGCCTTATCTCCAGTTTGGACCAATGGCACACATCTTCAGATACATAATAAGACTCAGAATGATGTCCAGTTCCCTCATACGGCAGTTCATTCAGTGTATTCAAAACCATCTGAGTTGCATTAGAAATTATGAGGACATTTTTTTTGTCAGTCCTGGAAGAACCCTGTCCTAACATTTTGCATGGGTTTTTGTGATTCTTCGAACATTCATGGGAACTGAGAGGAGGGTCATCAAGGATCTTCTCCATGGTAGGAACAGAGGAGGGGCTTGTAGGATCCTCCCTAGTCATGTGGGGCAGGCATAAGGTTGAGATCAGACACTTAGAGGCAGGCGAAGCAGGAGGTAAAGTGGTGAAGTACTCCCATTGCTGAGTCCATATGTGCGATCACTCAGTCATATTGGAGGGAAATGTGTTCAAGATGACAGGGGGATCATGACAGATAGATTTCAAAGTTTCTGCATACTGGCCATGATCAAAGCTTTCTTACTGTTTTGGTTTTATTGTGAAGTCCATTTTCAGTCTGGTGTAGATGTGGCTGAAGATACATTTGGGTTTCGGTCTCTCCTCACATCTTGGGTGGTTTGCTAATTCTACAAAGTTTTTTTTTAATTTACAGTTTGATTTCCATCTCAATCCTATATTTGTCCAAAGTCTTTCCTCCACTGAGACGGTTTTATCTTTTGTAAATCTCTGTCTTCAGGTTTTACCTCCGGTCACAGTGACTTGCAGGAATCAAACCCGTATTTTTATCATGTCCTTTGTCTTGTTTAAGGAACTGTTCATGTCTTATCACTTAAATAGTTGAACCACTGTTCACGTTTTATCCGTTCCATGATTGAGAGACTGTTTATAAAGATTTCTGGTTGGCGTTTTTCTTGTTTCCTCTCAGTTTTGTTGGAAACAAAGTAGCTCTAATGTTTGCCCAGATTTTTCTTATGAATACATTTTCAAAATGCCAATGCCACCAACATAATTATGTAATTTATTCAATTATTTATAAGCAGACATTTATACGTTTATGTGTTCATGCTTGGAGAGCTTATGGCCATGGTGACTCGTGGGATTGTTGTGGGTCTATTGGGACTGTACACATAGAGGTTTTCTCAGCTCAAGCCAAGTTTCTTAAAAAAAGATGTACCAAGTTTTTTCTTCAATCTTACAAGATCAGCCATCGTTTTATTTTCATGGGAGGAGATTTTTTTCATTTGCCAGTTCCCAGACTAATTTTACAAGTTTGGCTGGCTGTTATAGCCTTCTGTATCAGCGTAAAAGTAGAGTCAAACCGAGTTTTTTTAGTAATCGTTCTTCTATGTGTCTGCTGGAAGAAGATTGAGAGGGAGATGTCGAATTTGAGCGTGGGGTGTCAGTGGGTAAGGATAGAGGTCCTCCTCGATCAGCATGACAAGGATGTATCCCGGCTCCTCGGTCTTGGCAGTTTTTCGGACTGAATGACAGCTTATGAAAACTAAGTCTTGCATTACAAGCATATGCTACTGGCAGGATCAACCACGTTGCCTCCACTCCTGTCTGAGACGTAGGGGGTGAGGGGTTTGAGAGACTTAGCATCGAGCTTTTCCATGAAGTTTGAAGAGTATACGTTGGGAAAAACTTCCCGTGAGCTCTTCACCTCAGACGCTGAAAGTCAGCTCTTCAATTCAAATATCAGCACACCTGCCTACAACCCAGTTGTTGCCCAGATGAATGAAAACCTGGAGCTCTTGTCAGAGCTGAGTAACTGACATTTGTTGTCCATGAATTGTTCATGTTGGACACACCAATGTTGTAAAACTGTAGGGATGAGATCCTACATGTTTTGTAGCTGTCGGCTTTTGAGCTCTACTTCTCATGATGTCTGTTTCTCTTGTACGCTCTTGTTACTGTTTTCACAAAGAAATATGATTAATGTTAAGAGAATAGTTGCAAATGGCATTAAAATGTTTGCATTTTGCTTTCTTATTTGGTGAAAACAAACACTTTCTGTGTCAAAGATGATGTGTTTAATTGCCTTTTATAAAGAGAAACATTCAGTTTTAATTGAATTGGGATAGTTGTTGGATGTGATTCCAGAGTGATCAGTTTTAATAAGAAAAAAAACTACTTGTATCAATGATGTCTGTGTATCAATGATGTCCTTTGGCGTGTGTGGGTATATTTTTATGTTGAGGCTTTCTAACTTTCGTTGCATATCAGATGGATAAAGTACAAACTTTGATCATATTATATGAAGAAAAAAAACAGCCTGGTGTCGGCATGTTGCCAATTCTTCTGAGATTTTGTTTCAGCGTTTCTTGCACTCCAACTCATGACCAAATCAGCTTGTATCCACTCTGGTGATGAAACAGGATGAAGGCACATGTTGCTTATTCGATGTTTGCGGATAGTGTTCTGTATTGAGACGAACTCTTGATCTTTTTGTTTTATCTTCTTGTTCCAGCGGAATGTTTCTTAAAAAGCTTGTACCTTTTTGTTTTACTCTCGGAATGTTCTCTGTTTAAAAGTCAGACTAACAGCCATGACACCAGAAGTCTTCACTGTTGATTAAATGGCGGTTTGCTCCTATTTGCTTTTGCTTGTTACGAGCGTCCATACGTTACACAATAATGTTGTCCTGTTTCAGTGAACACATCGCACTGTTTCTATACTTAATAAAAATTCATCCAATACTTAAGACGTGTTAATTTTTTTATCTTTAATGATACTTTGGGAGTGGTTCAAACCCTGGGAGTTAACACAAGGAGCCCTTTGGTTTGGATTAAACTGCATTCTTCAGTTTTGAGGTTTTGATCAAGCAAAAGATGTAGTTGTTCTTCTGCAGAAAAAGTTCATTTTTAAAAGCTCATTTTCAAAGTTTCAATGATGGAATTTTTTTTTAATATTGTCATACAATTCCAGATGTGAGCGACAAGCTCATCTTGTTCTTTAAATTGATTGGGACTGTCATCAGAATGAGTTTTACTGCCATGGTGATCACCATTGTCTTCGGGTTCTTTGTTCCACCTAGCTCTCACTTGTTCTGGCAGTTTTCTGACAACAGTCAAAGCTCCCTGTACCGAGGTACTGTGTTAGTACGTCCCCCTCCATCTTAATGGAGTTAAGTCTTAACACCAGATGTACGGTTTTCGTTCATAAACGACCCATCAAAGCCTATGAGACAGCGGTGGTTGCTGAAGACCAACACTTAAACAATACGACTTGAAGACCTGATCGCCTTCTTGGTAAACTTCAATGAGGACTGTGTTGGGGCCACGTGAAAGACAACTCCTCTATCCATGGTGGAATCAGAAAGTCACCTTTAACCATGGTATTGAAAAGAAGCCCTCGCTGCCATGTTTTTTTTTTTACTGGCCACTCTAGCTCTCCGACATGATGTTTTTTCTGTACTAGTTTGTGTTTGTCGCTTTCAAAACCATTAAGACTTTTTTTTCCCAAAGCACAAAGAACAACTCTACCTGGTTCATTTAGTCCTTCAGCTTGAGGTGTAAAATGTCAGTTTTTTAGAGTTGGGGGAACATGGACAGTCTGTAGAGAGCAGTTGATTATGTGGTGGAAATGGGTGGAAATGGATAGAGTGAACAGGATGAGATGTCATTGTATTTTTCATTTAAATAAGTTGTTATATGTTTGAGTTTCAGACCAAAACATCCATCTTCATTTTGGATTAAGTTTTTAACTTTGGAATCTGTTTCTCTTTGATAGTTTTTAAAATTTTCAATGAGTTTTTTTTTGTAGTTTTTCAGCACCTTTTTGTGAGGTTTTGCCAATTTTTTTCTTTTTTTGAGTGCCTTTCTTCATTCTTAAACAAAAAGGCAAGAAGTAAAAGTGTAGCTCTTAAATGCTTGTTACTGTTTTGACATCCCATGTTGGTCATGTGAGTTTCCGTCCAAGTCAGGCAGAATTTAACGTGAATTAATGGTTATTTGTGTTTTGTTTTTACGGTGATCAGGTTTTGATCTCTTGTTGCAATTTGTTTTTAGGTCATTTGAAGTGATTTTATAAGCAGTCATAACTCCAAATCCTCCTGCTGTACGCTTTGAGATCAAGAGACAAGATTAGCCTAGAAAATAAACTCAAAGTTTTACTAACTACTAAGTTATCTTGAGCAGGCAGGAAAACATACCTCTCATTTAGCCATTTTTAGTGATTTGTGGTGCATATAATTTACATTTTGGACACACCCATGTTGTGAAACTGGATGAGATCCTACATGTTTGGTCAGCTTCCACTGATGGCTTTAGGGCTCTACTTCTCATGTCTGTTCTGGTCCTCCAAATGTTCATGGGTAACTTGTCATTTTTCCATGTATTCATGAGGGATAGGAATTCAGAGGAGGGGCTTCAAGGATCCTCTCTGGTCATGGGGACAAGGCATAAGGTTTAAATGAGGCCAGTGTTCAGACTCTTAGAGGCAGTGAAGCAGTAGGGTGGGTAGTGAAGTGCTTGCATCACTGAGTCCATATGCTCTAGATCATTCAGTTGTTGGAAAAACAAGTGTCAGGTTTTCACTTATTCTTCATTTGTTGATGACAAGCCTTTGATTTTTTTTTTTGTCCCATCTGTTTAATGTCGAGAAGATTTACTAAGGATGTGAACCGAATGCGTTTAGAGCCACGAAAGAATTTAATTGTATAAAACCATCATGCTTTTAGTTTTCTGCTTCTTAGCTGAAGGAAAACTCACTGCGTTAGAAAGCAACTTCTTTCTCAATCCAACAGTCGGTCAAAGTTTTTGCTCCAAGGAGACATTTTCATCCTGTTTGTTCCAGTTGTTGTCTTATAAAAAGGAACTGTAAGAGCTCTGGTCACAGCGCCCAGAAGTAATCTTATCCTGGTTTTGCCTGAGTTAAGCGACTTTTAATATTTTGATTCCACCACTCATTTATGGTGACCCCTCCAGATTCGTCCAACATGATGGTTTTCTTTTTCTTCTTGTTGTCAATTTCTTAAGAAACCATCAAGACATATGATTTAATTCCAGGAATTCTAGTATAACTCCAGGAGGGAGTTTTTCCTAGTAATGTCAACTTCTGGTTGTTCTCTTGAGTTTTGAATGGCCACAGAGACTGACTCAGCCACTCCAGCAGGATAAGAGTCAAGTTTTACCCAGATATATGTCCACCCAACCTGCAGCACAGGCTTCAGAGCTGTCAATTTTTTTTGTTGTCTTTGAAAACAAAACCTCTTTCATTATTACGTACCATGCTCCACAAACCATATTTGCCCCCTGGCGACTTTTCAATGGGAGCTTTTATCTCCACCTGAGAGCAGAAAAAAATGACAAAAATCTTTTTGTTGATAATGAATTTTGTTTATTGAACTGATTTATTGATCCATTGCAACTTTAACATCTCTTTCTACTTTGTGGGGAAATTCCACAGCAATTTTCTTCCGTTTTATTCAATCCATCCCTGGACATTCCAGAACACGATGATCACAAAGTGTTATCAGTTGGAAGAGAGTGTCTTTTAAATAGCCACCAAAAAGCTATTTAAAGCTGATATTTAAAATGTAAGAAGATGATTTTTTTCTGACATTATCAGTGTTTTTTCAAGCTCTCATAAGAAAGACTTGTTCTTGATTCAATCATTTAGGGATCTGTGGTCATCTTTAAGCTATAAACTTGCTTTTATTTGTCCTACATGTAAAAGCAAGCAGGACAACTTGCTTTTACAAAAGGGGTAAAAATGTACACCTAGTCTCTGGAATCTCTTGGAGAACTACCTCTATTTCCTGTCTCTCTTGTAACATGAATGTTAAAGATAGTTTCAAACAGAAAAATGTTTGTAATCTGCTGTCTTGTTGGTGATAGTTCAATGTGGGTTCAATGCTTTCAACAGATGTTTGAAAGATACTTCTTAAAAGTTAAGAAATGGTCGTTCATGGTTTTCCAATGAGAATTTTTTTAGTAGTCAGGCACCTCTTCAATATTTCGGGTGTCTTTGCTCATCTAAAGAAGTAAGAAGGAATACTCAAGCATCATTCATTTAGTCCTTTGCTCCATATTGTCTCTTCAGTGAATAAACCTAAAAAATCTTTGTCGGTCACTAGTCAGGTTGCACCATCTACAAACTTCCCTTTTTTTAATTTCCCCAGTTTGGATTGGGCAAGGGAGACTTATTCATCTTTAAATTTCCAAGTCAGACGCACACGTCTCAATGGTTATTTGTGGAAAAACAAATATCAGGTTTTTCACTTATTCTTCTTTTTACCTTTGATTTTTTTTATTTGTCATGTCTGTTTTCATGTCTTGCAGATTTACCAACTGTTCGTTCCTGTATGAGTTCAGAGCCACAAAAAAATCTATAATCATCTTGATTTTACCAGCCAGGTTCCACAAAGACCTGCCTCGACTGTCTAGTTCTTTTTCGTCAGTTTGGATTTGGGGTGGGTGTTGAGGTTTTGGCCAGTCCATTTTTCTACATTCTTGAATCAGTCCAAGTCAGACCGAATGACGACAGACGTGATTCAATGGTTATTTGTTAAAAATCAATGTCTTGTTTTAACTTTTTTTTTTCACGCCTTTGATTTTTCGGGGTGTGTCAAAATTTCTGATTAGTTGTATTTGAATGTGTGTCCATTTTTATATTTCTTTCCCGCTTTCAGGACGTTTTCAGTCAGACTCTGAAAGGTAGTGTGATCACTCCGGCCAAAGCGACCAGCAGGAATCTCACTGCGATGTTCTGTCGAGTAGAAGCAGTTCCTAAACTCAAGGGTGTGATTTATGAGAGTCTTAAGAATCTAATCTGTGATGTTTATGGTGTCTTTCCAGGCACTCCAGCTCACCAACATGATGGTTTTCTTTTTCATTTTTAATCACAGTGATCTGGTATTTGGCTTTCTTCAACTCCTGGTTGGTCTTTGAGGTTTCTTGGTCCTGGATGGTCACAGAAAATGTCTCAGCCATTCCAGCAGCTTAAGATACGTGGACCAGAACACCCTTGCAAATTCCGGCTTGGGAAGAGAAAAAACGTCTTTTGTTTCTCCTTTGCCTGGGTTGAGGGTTGATGTTTTTTCAGTCAAATGGTTAAACTACTGTACACATTTTACCAGTTCCATAGTTGAGCAACTGTTTAAAATGTTTCCTGATCAATGATTTTCTGGTGTCTTTGCAGCCACTCCATCCTGAGACATTGAAAATGTCGTCATACCGCTAATACCACCACCATATTTATGTAGTTTGTTAAATTATATGTAAGCAGACATTTAAAAGTTCATGCGTTCAATCTTGTAATGTCTTAGGTCATGGTGACTCGTGGGATTGTTGTACTTCAATTGTGAAGTACTGTAGACATAGAACGTTTCTTAGTTGCGTTTGCACATGTTGTTTTTCTAACATTAAAGCTGTCTTTGCAGTTCCTCCACGAACCTAGCCCAACTGGATCCAGTCAGTCTCCTTCCATCAGAGCTTGGTTTGAAGTTCTTTGCTGCAGGTCCAATGGCGTGTTACTGTTATTCATTTCTTCCTCTTTGAAATGGGGTAGGGTGGTAGTTTAAAGTGCACACCCATCCTGTACACCGGCATTAACTCATTCAAAGAAGGGTACTGATGAGGCTTAATAGGGGCAAGTGTAGAAATGCTCATATCTGTTTTATCCCCCTGTAGATGTACCAAAGTTAGATGACTGTTTTTTAAGGTTTTTACTCTTTTCAGGGACACATGGAACTGCACATGTAGCTGATAGTGTAACACCACAAGCATTCGCAGAAAATCACAGATGAAAGCCCACCTCACAATACCAGTGCTGAGTTGTTGTGATAAATATGACAGAATATTTCTCCTCTGTATTTTAAAGTGTTAGGGGTGATGAGGGCGTTGAAAACATTCCCAGAAGGCTGGGACAACCATCTTTTTTTTGCGTTGGAGGTGGACTCTTCCCCAAAACAGTTTTGGGTCACATGAAGAACCTTTTTCACCCACATGAAAATTTGCAGGTTAGTCTTCTGTCTTTGGTTTCGGCTTATGTTACATTAAGCCACAACTATGATATTCACGTAGTTCCATTCATCTGCACTGCTGAATTATTATATTTATTAGGTCAACAACTTTTCATTAAGGCAGGATTTTAAATCAATGTAGGTTTCTAAAGCGCTCGATGGCCGTGCGACCCAATCACTTTAGTCTTCACGATAACGTGCCTCTTCTTGGCCTTTTTAATGTAGCGTTGATGTTACATATGGAGTTCAAGTACAAGAAATTGAATGCCCTCTGGATCCATGTGTTTTGGAAATTGCGTAGAATACGATAAACCGCCTGGCACCATCAGAATCATTTGGCAGAGATATTTATATAACAAATGTGAAAACAGAATGTGTCTTTAACAAAATAAATAGATTAACAACAAATTAAAATAACTTTGGACAAAGAAACCACACTGGTGTGGCTGTTTACACTTTATCGAAGGTTTGCTAGTGGCATACGGATAGGGTCATTATGTTTTTAAATTCACTGTAAGTTTTAATGTGAGTTGTGCGGAATGTGACTGTCCGATTGCAAGCGCTTACAGATGGGAAACAAATGGAGTGTTGTGTTTCATAAATATACATACAAGCACAACAGAAACTGTGTCCAAATCTTAGTATGGGGGTATCCTTGAATATGTCAAGACAAATCGCACATGAGCTCTTTCCTCAGCTCTTCTAACAGGTCCACCATTTGCTATGTTTATGAACATGTTTCTTCACCACAAAGAAACAGGACGGGATATCTGATTATGGATTTTTTTCTTATGATGATGTTTATTGGTTAAATAACAATACTTATAATGTATACACTTTTACCTCTAAAACATAGTATTTGGCAAAGTCACTTCAGGGTCAATATATCTGTGAAACAGTTTCTATAGATAAGCAATACAAGTAAAACTAAGGATTGCAGTCTTTAAATCAGCTTAAATTAAACCGTTGTACATTAATGGGAGGGCAAGTCTTCTAATGGCGAACCTCTCCGCTTCCCCAGAGCTTGGAAACTTGCCTGATGCTCAAAGGGGTTGCCTACTTCCTACCTTCCTCTCCCAAAGAGCCTGGCCACCATTGCTATGATCTTTCTTATGTATCCCGTGCTCCCTTGTCCAACGAGGCACTAGCGACACATCTTGGCAGCTGTGAACTAGGCCTGCAGAGATGATGATGTTCATAGTCTCTGCTGCCATACGATACGGATCACAGCTCCGGAGACATCTGTACCTTGTTACCACCAGTTGCATTGTTATGACTTAGTTTAGGGGAACCAGCTAATGCCCACTGGTCCACAAAAGCACTGTATTCCCAGAGCAGGTGCCTCACCGACTCAGGCGTGCCACAACCAGCTGGGGGGCAGATTGAGCTTGCCAATATGCCATGGGAGTGTATAAAGGATTTTACCATAAGGATCTCAGGATCCACCTTTCACAACAGGTCCTCAAATCTGTTTAAAGGAACAAAGGAGAAGTCTGCACTTTCACATGTTGTTTTTCTAACGTTACAGCTGTCTTCACGGTTGCTCCATAAACCTTTGGTCATTGCAGACCTAGCCCAACTGGAACCAGACAGTCTCCTTCCATCAGGGCTTGGTTAAGAGTTCTTTGCTGCAGGTCCAATGGTGTGTTACTGTTATTCATTTCTTCGTCTTTGAAACAGGTTTGAGGGAACACATGGGGTGGTGGTTTAATGCACACTTGTCCTGTGCACCGGAATAAACTCATCCAATGCAGAGTACTGATGTGGCTTAATAGGAACAGGTGTATCTGTTTTATCCGTCCTGTAGATGTACCAAAGTTAGATGACTGTTTTTTTAAGATAGGCTTCTATTCTGGGACAAATGGAACTGCACATGTAGTTGATCGCGTACCACCACAAGCATTCGCAGAAAATAATACATGAAAGCCTACCTCACAATAATACCAGTGCTGAGATCCTTCTGCTAATTGGTAGAGACTTGTTGTCAGTGTACAAAGTGTGTATACAAATAAAGGGACTCAACAATCAGTCTTTCTCCCAATAGGGTCTGTCTGGGTGATAGTTGGACGTGTCAATGGCATTCATACACCACCCCTGGTGAATAGTATGAAGACGTGTATCTGACAACCTACGACCGACTATATTTTGAATGGCCAAATTCTTGCAGTCTTTTAATCCTTCAAATATTTGGAGTAAAAAGAATTTTTTTTTAATGAAGCTGAGCCTCATGATCAAGTTCCATCTTCTCGGAAATGGCAGTCTTCGGCTCAGTAAGAGCATGCCCGACTCATGAAGAAACAAAAGCAGCAGAGGAATTTTCACATGAACCTCAATGAAATGAAGACGTAGGTTCGTCTTATTGAAGATCAGAGTCTGTGGGTCTGTACAGTATCAGATTATAGTCTGGTATTTTGTACACGATCTTATCCATTCTGGGAGTAAAGGTCTTCCAGGTGTGTTTGGCATGTGGGCAGGTCCAGAGTAGATGGCGAACTGTCTCCGGGTCTTCACAGAAGGGGAGCGGGCACCAGTGAAACCCCTAATCTGTATGAGAGAGTGTTTGTGAGCCATTAGTTAGAAAGCATCCTTTATTTTATTGGGATTAAGATTGCAGTTTATTTTCCAAAGTCCCTTTGGTTTCCTTCTTTTGATAAAGTGTCTGTATTTACCAGTCATTCTGGGTCAAAAAGGGCTAATTCCACTGCTTTCCGGGTTATTCCAGTCATTGGGATGTCTGTTATGGTGGGGAACAATTGTTTTATGAATGCCTGATATATTGGGGGATGGGGTGGCTCGGCAGTTGGGAAGACAAGAAGAATTTCTTCCCCCAAACTCTAAGAACTTGTCATCTAACCCAAAACCTCGCAAAGTGGGCCCATGTTGTTCTGGTATCTGTGTTGAGGATGGATCTGAGGATTGGGGTGATAAACATGGCTGTTAATTTAGACTTTATGTCCCATCTGACTTTTTTGTTGCACCCTCCCCAGATAAAGCAGAAGATGGTTTTTTATGCTCACCACACTTGCGGCAGAGCTTGGGTTGTCACTGGTAGTGAATATAGCCTCTGTTGTCTCCCAGCACAATCATACTAGGTTGGTGCTTCAGACCTTGGTAGCCTGAAGGGTCTTTTCATTGTTGGATAAGAACCCTCCAACCAGACACCATCCTTTCACCCTCCTCACTAGATTTCCATTGTCCATTTACGGTTGGAGGGAAGTTCGAAGCTTCTGCCTCCACCTGATTAATTTCTTTTCGTTTCCTGATCAACCGTATTCGTTTTGCTGCCTTCACTTTGTTTGTAAATGACTTTGGTCTGTGCACATAGCTTGCACCTTTTACCATTGGGACACTCAACAAAAGTGTGTCCATTTTCTCTACATTTGCGCTCGCTTCTACCAAGTGCCCATGCTCACCACACTACAAGCATATGCTACTGGCAGGATCAACCACGTTGCCTCCACTCCTGTCTGGTACAGCGGAGTGGGGGAGGCTGGATGGGCGGGAGAAGGATTGAGAGACTTAGCATCGAGCTTTTCCATGAAGTTTGAAGGGTATACGTTGGGAAAAACTTCCCTTGAGCTCTTCACCTCAGATGCTGAAAGTCAGCTCTTCAATTCAAATATCAGCACACCTGCCTACAACCCAGTTGTTGCCCAGATGAATGAAAACCTGGAGCTCTTGTCAGAGCTGAGTAACTGACATTTGTTGTACATGAATTGTTCAAGTTGGACACACCAATGTTGTAAAACTGTAGGAATGAGATCCTACATGTTTTGTCAGCTTCCACTGTCGGCTTTTGAGCTCTACTTCTCATGTCTGTTTCTCTTGTACGCTCTTGTTACTGTTTTCACAAAGAAATATGATAATTTTTAAGAGAATAGTTGCAAATGGCATTAAAAATTATGCATTTTGCTTTCTTATTTGGTGAAAACAAACACTTTCTGTGTCAAAGATGATGTGTTTAATTGCCTTTTATAAAGAGAAACATTCAGTTTTAATAGAATTGGGATAGTTGTTGGATGTGATTCCGGAGTGATCAGTTTTAATAAGAAAAAACTACTTGTATCAATGATGTCTGTGTATCAATGATGTCCTTTGGCGTGTGTGGGTATATTTTTATGTTGAGGCTTTCTAACTTTGGTTGCATATCAGATGGATAAAGTACAAACTTTGATCATATTATACGAAGAAAAAAAACCAGCCTGGTGCCGGCATGTTGCCAATTCTTCTGAGATTTTGTTTCAGCGTTTCTTGCACTCCAACTCATGACCAAATCAGCTTGTATCCACTCTGGTGATGAAACAGGATGAAGGCACATGCTGCTTATTTGATGTTTGCGAATAGTGTTCTGTATTGAGACGAACTCTTGATCTTTTTGTTTTATCTTCTTGTTCCAGCGGAATGTTTCTTAAAAAGCTTGTACCTTTTTGTTTAACTCTCGGAATGTTCTCTGTTTAAAAGTCAGACTAACAGCCATGACACCAGAAGTCTTCACTGTTGATTAAATGGCGGTTTGCTCCTATTTGCTTTTGCTTGTTACGAGCGTCCATACGTTGCACAATAATGTTGTCCTGTTTCAGTGAACACATCGCACTGTTTCTATACTTAATAAAAATTCATCCAATACTTAAGACGTGTTAATTTTTTTATCTTTAATGATACTTTGGGAGTGGTTCAAACCCTGGGAGTTAACACAAGGAGCCCTTTTGTTTGGATTAAACTGCATTCTTCAGTTTTGAGGTTTTGATCAAACAAAAGATGTAGTTGTTCTTCTGCAGAAAAAGTTAATTTTTAAAAGCTCATTTTCAAAGTTTCAATGATGGAATTTTTTCTAAATATTGTCATACAATTCCAGATGTGAGCGACAAACTCATCTTGTTCTTTAAATTGATTGGGACTGTCATCAGAATGAGTTTTACTGCCATGGTGATCACCATTGTCATCGGGTTCTTTGTTCCACCTAGCTCTCACTTGTTCTGGCAGTTTTCTGACAACAGTCAAAGCTCCCTGTACCGGGGTACTCTGTTAGTACGTCCCCCACCATCTTAATGGAGTTAAGTCTTAACACCAGATGTACGGTTTTCGTTCATAAACGACCCATCAAAGTCTATGAGACAGCGGTGGTTGCTGAAGACCAACACTTAAACAATACGACTTGAAGACCTGATCGCCTTCTTGGTAAACTTCAATGAGGACTGTGTTGGGGCCACGTGAAAGACAACTCCTCTATCCATGGTGGAATCAGAAAGTCACCTTTAACCATGGTATTGAAAATAAGCCCTCACTGCCAAGTTTTTTTACTGGCCACTCTAGTTTTTTCTGTACTAGTTTGTGTTTGTCGCTTTCAAAACCATTAAGACTTTTTTTCCCAAAGCACAACTCTACCTGGTTCATTTAGTCCTTCAGCTTGAGGTGTAAAATGTCAGTTTTTTAGAGTTGGGGGAACATGGACAGTCTGTAGAGAGCAGTTGATTATGTGGTGGAAATGGATAGAGTGAACAGGATGAGATGTCATTGTATTGTTCATTTAAATAAGTTGTTATATGTTTGAGTTTCAGACCAAAACATCCATCTTCATTTTGGATTAAGTTTTTAACTTTGGAATCTGTTTCTCTTTGATAGTTTTTAAAATTTTCAATGACTTTTTTTTGTAGTTTTTCAGCACCTTTTTGTGAGGTTTTGCCAATTTTTTTCTTTTTTTGAGTGCCTTTCTTCATTCTTAAACAAAAAGGCAAGAAGTAAAAGTGTAGCTCTTAAATGCTTGTTACTGTTTTGACATCCCATGTTGGTCATGTGAGTTTCCGTCCAAGTCAGGCAGAATTTAACGTGAATTAATGGTTATTTGTGTTTTGTTTTTACGGTGATCAGGTTTTGATCTCTTGTTGCAATTTGTTTTTAGGTCATTTGAAGTGATTTTATAAGCAGTCATAACTCCAAATCCTCCTGCTGTACGCTTTGAGATCAAGAGACAAGATTAGCCTAGAAAATAAACTCAAAGTTTTACTAACTACTAAGTTATCTTGAGCAGGCAGGAAAACATACCTCTCATTTAGCCATTTTTAGTGATTTGTGGTGCATATAATTTACATTTTGGACACACCCATGTTGTGAAACTGGATGAGATCCTACATGTTTGGTCAGCTTCCACTGATGGCTTTAGGGCTCTACTTCTCATGTCTGTTCTGGTCCTCCAAATGTTCATGGGTAACTTGTCATTTTTCCATGTATTCATGAGGGATAGGAATTCAGAGGAGGGGCTTCAAGGATCCTCTCTGGTCATGGGGACAAGGCATAAGGTTTAAATGAGGCCAGTGTTCAGACTCTTAGAGGCAGTGAAGCAGTAGGGTGGGTAGTGAAGTGCTTGCATCACTGAGTCCATATGCTCTAGATCATTCAGTTGTTGGAAAAACAAGTGTCAGGTTTTCACTTATTCTTCATTTGTTGATGACAAGCCTTTGATTTTTTTTTTTGTCCCATCTGTTTAATGTCGAGAAGATTTACTAAGGATGTGAACCGAATGCGTTTAGAGCCACGAAAGAATTTAATTGTATAAAACCATCATGCTTTTAGTTTTCTGCTTCTTAGCTGAAGGAAAACTCACTGCGTTAGAAAGCAACTTCTTTCTCAATCCAACAGTCGGTCAAAGTTTTTGCTCCAAGGAGACATTTTCATCCTGTTTGTTCCAGTTGTTGTCTTATAAAAAGGAACTGTAAGAGCTCTGGTCACAGCGCCCAGAAGTAATCTTATCCTGGTTTTGCCTGAGTTAAGCGACTTTTAATATTTTGATTCCACCACTCATTTATGGTGACCCCTCCAGATTCGTCCAACATGATGGTTTTCTTTTTCTTCTTGTTGTCAATTTCTTAAGAAACCATCAAGACATATGATTTAATTCCAGGAATTCTAGTATAACTCCGGGAGGGAGTTTAAAGTTTTTCCTTGTAATGTCAACTTCTGGTTGTTCTCTTGAGTTTTGAATGGCCACAGAGACTGACTCAGCCACTCCAGCAGGATAAGAGTCAAGTTTTACCCAGATATATGTCCACCCAACCTGCAGCACAGGCTTCAGAGCTGTCAATTTTTTTTGTTGTCTTTGAAAACAAAACCTCTTTCATTATTACGTACCATGCTCCACAAACCATATTGGGCGACTTTTCAATGGGAGCTTTTATCTCCACCTGAGAGCAGAAAAAAATGACAAAAATCTTTTTGTTGATAATGAATTTTGTTTATTGAACTGATTTATTGATCCATTGCAACTTTAACATCTCTTTCTACTTTGTGGGGAAATTCCACAGCAATTTTCTTCCGTTTTATTCAATCCATCCCTGGACATTCCAGAACACGATGATCACAAAGTGTTATCAGTTGGAAGAGAGTGTCTTTTAAATAGCCACCAAAAAGCTATTTAAAGCTGATATTTAAAATGTAAGAAGATGATTTTTTTCTGACATTATCAGTGTTTTTTCAAGCTCTCATAAGAAAGACTTGTTCTTGATTCAATCATTTAGGGATCTGTGGTCATCTTTAAGCTATAAACTTGCTTTTATTTGTCCTACATGTAAAAGCAAGCAGGACAACTTGCTTTTACAAAAGGGGTAAAAATGTACACCTAGTCTCTGGAATCTCTTGGAGAACTACCTCTATTTCCTGTCTCTCTTGTAACATGAATGTTAAAGATAGTTTCAAACAGAAAAATGTTTGTAATCTGCTGTCTTGTTGGTGATAGTTCAATGTGGGTTCAATGCTTTCAACAGATGTTTGAAAGATACTTCTTAAAAGTTAAGAAATGGTCGTTCATGGTTTTCCAATGAGAATTTTTTTAGTAGTCAGGCACCTCTTCAATATTTCGGGTGTCTTTGCTCATCTAAAGAAGTAAGAAGGAATACTCAAGCATCATTCATTTAGTCCTTTGCTCCATATTGTCTCTTCAGTGAATAAACCTAAAAAATCTTTGTCGGTCACTAGTCAGGTTGCACCATCTACAAACTTCCCTTTTTTTAATTTCCCCAGTTTGGATTGGGCAAGGGAGACTTATTCATCTTTAAATTTCCAAGTCAGACGCACACGTCTCAATGGTTATTTGTGGAAAAACAAATATCAGGTTTTTCACTTATTCTTCTTTTTACCTTTGATTTTTTTTATTTGTCATGTCTGTTTTCATGTCTTGCAGATTTACCAACTGTTCGTTCCTGTATGAGTTCAGAGCCACAAAAAAATCTATAATCATCTTGATTTTACCAGCCAGGTTCCACAAAGACCTGCCTCGACTGTCTAGTTCTTTTTCGTCAGTTTGGATTTGGGGTGGGTGTTGAGGTTTTGGCCAGTCCATTTTTCTACATTCTTGAATCAGTCCAAGTCAGACCGAATGACGACAGACGTGATTCAATGGTTATTTGTTAAAAATCAATGTCTTGTTTTAACTTTTTTTTTTCACGCCTTTGATTTTTCGGGGTGTGTCAAAATTTCTGATTAGTTGTATTTGAATGTGTGTCCATTTTTATATTTCTTTCCCGCTTTCAGGACGTTTTCAGTCAGACTCTGAAAGGTAGTGTGATCACTCCGGCCAAAGCGACCAGCAGGAATCTCACTGCGATGTTCTGTCGAGTAGAAGCAGTTCCTAAACTCAAGGGTGTGATTTATGAGAGTCTTAAGAATCTAATCTGTGATGTTTATGGTGTCTTTCCAGGCACTCCAGCTCACCAACATGATGGTTTTCTTTTTCATTTTTAATCACAGTGATCTGGTATTTGGCTTTCTTCAACTCCTGGTTGGTCTTTGAGGTTTCTTGGTCCTGGATGGTCACAGAAAATGTCTCAGCCATTCCAGCAGCTTAAGATACGTGGACCAGAACACCCTTGCAAATTCCGGCTTGGGAAGAGAAAAAACGTCTTTTGTTTCTCCTTTGCCTGGGTTGAGGGTTGATGTTTTTTCAGTCAAATGGTTAAACTACTGTACACATTTTACCAGTTCCATAGTTGAGCAACTGTTTAAAATGTTTCCTGATCAATGATTTTCTGGTGTCTTTGCAGCCACTCCATCCTGAGACATTGAAAATGTCGTCATACCGCTAATACCACCACCATATTTATGTAGTTTGTTAAATTATATGTAAGCAGACATTTAAAAGTTCATGCGTTCAATCTTGTAATGTCTTAGGTCATGGTGACTCGTGGGATTGTTGTACTTCAATTGTGAAGTACTGTAGACATAGAACGTTTCTTAGTTGCGTTTGCACATGTTGTTTTTCTAACATTAAAGCTGTCTTTGCAGTTCCTCCACGAACCTAGCCCAACTGGATCCAGTCAGTCTCCTTCCATCAGAGCTTGGTTTGAAGTTCTTTGCTGCAGGTCCAATGGCGTGTTACTGTTATTCATTTCTTCCTCTTTGAAATGGGGTAGGGTGGTAGTTTAAAGTGCACACCCATCCTGTACACCGGCATTAACTCATTCAAAGAAGGGTACTGATGAGGCTTAATAGGGGCAAGTGTAGAAATGCTCATATCTGTTTTATCCCCCTGTAGATGTACCAAAGTTAGATGACTGTTTTTTAAGGTTTTTACTCTTTTCAGGGACACATGGAACTGCACATGTAGCTGATAGTGTAACACCACAAGCATTCGCAGAAAATCACAGATGAAAGCCCACCTCACAATACCAGTGCTGAGTTGTTGTGATAAATATGACAGAATATTTCTCCTCTGTATTTTAAAGTGTTAGGGGTGATGAGGGCGTTGAAAACATTCCCAGAAGGCTGGGACAACCATCTTTTTTTTGCGTTGGAGGTGGACTCTTCCCCAAAACAGTTTTGGGTCACATGAAGAACCTTTTTCACCCACATGAAAATTTGCAGGTTAGTCTTCTGTCTTTGGTTTCGGCTTATGTTACATTAAGCCACAACTATGATATTCACGTAGTTCCATTCATCTGCACTGCTGAATTATTATATTTATTAGGTCAACAACTTTTCATTAAGGCAGGATTTTAAATCAATGTAGGTTTCTAAAGCGCTCGATGGCCGTGCGACCCAATCACTTTAGTCTTCACGATAACGTGCCTCTTCTTGGCCTTTTTAATGTAGCGTTGATGTTACATATGGAGTTCAAGTACAAGAAATTGAATGCCCTCTGGATCCATGTGTTTTGGAAATTGCGTAGAATACGATAAACCGCCTGGCACCATCAGAATCATTTGGCAGAGATATTTATATAACAAATGTGAAAACAGAATGTGTCTTTAACAAAATAAATAGATTAACAACAAATTAAAATAACTTTGGACAAAGAAACCACACTGGTGTGGCTGTTTACACTTTATCGAAGGTTTGCTAGTGGCATACGGATAGGGTCATTATGTTTTTAAATTCACTGTAAGTTTTAATGTGAGTTGTGCGGAATGTGACTGTCCGATTGCAAGCGCTTACAGATGGGAAACAAATGGAGTGTTGTGTTTCATAAATATACATACAAGCACAACAGAAACTGTGTCCAAATCTTAGTATGGGGGTATCCTTGAATATGTCAAGACAAATCGCACATGAGCTCTTTCCTCAGCTCTTCTAACAGGTCCACCATTTGCTATGTTTATGAACATGTTTCTTCACCACAAAGAAACAGGACGGGATATCTGATTATGGATTTTTTTCTTATGATGATGTTTATTGGTTAAATAACAATACTTATAATGTATACACTTTTACCTCTAAAACATAGTATTTGGCAAAGTCACTTCAGGGTCAATATATCTGTGAAACAGTTTCTATAGATAAGCAATACAAGTAAAACTAAGGATTGCAGTCTTTAAATCAGCTTAAATTAAACCGTTGTACATTAATGGGAGGGCAAGTCTTCTAATGGCGAACCTCTCCGCTTCCCCAGAGCTTGGAAACTTGCCTGATGCTCAAAGGGGTTGCCTACTTCCTACCTTCCTCTCCCAAAGAGCCTGGCCACCATTGCTATGATCTTTCTTATGTATCCCGTGCTCCCTTGTCCAACGAGGCACTAGCGACACATCTTGGCAGCTGTGAACTAGGCCTGCAGAGATGATGATGTTCATAGTCTCTGCTGCCATACGATACGGATCACAGCTCCGGAGACATCTGTACCTTGTTACCACCAGTTGCATTGTTATGACTTAGTTTAGGGGAACCAGCTAATGCCCACTGGTCCACAAAAGCACTGTATTCCCAGAGCAGGTGCCTCACCGACTCAGGCGTGCCACAACCAGCTGGGGGGCAGATTGAGCTTGCCAATATGCCATGGGAGTGTATAAAGGATTTTACCATAAGGATCTCAGGATCCACCTTTCACAACAGGTCCTCAAATCTGTTTAAAGGAACAAAGGAGAAGTCTGCACTTTCACATGTTGTTTTTCTAACGTTACAGCTGTCTTCACGGTTGCTCCATAAACCTTTGGTCATTGCAGACCTAGCCCAACTGGAACCAGACAGTCTCCTTCCATCAGGGCTTGGTTAAGAGTTCTTTGCTGCAGGTCCAATGGTGTGTTACTGTTATTCATTTCTTCGTCTTTGAAACAGGTTTGAGGGAACACATGGGGTGGTGGTTTAATGCACACTTGTCCTGTGCACCGGAATAAACTCATCCAATGCAGAGTACTGATGTGGCTTAATAGGAACAGGTGTATCTGTTTTATCCGTCCTGTAGATGTACCAAAGTTAGATGACTGTTTTTTTAAGATAGGCTTCTATTCTGGGACAAATGGAACTGCACATGTAGTTGATCGCGTACCACCACAAGCATTCGCAGAAAATAATACATGAAAGCCTACCTCACAATAATACCAGTGCTGAGATCCTTCTGCTAATTGGTAGAGACTTGTTGTCAGTGTACAAAGTGTGTATACAAATAAAGGGACTCAACAATCAGTCTTTCTCCCAATAGGGTCTGTCTGGGTGATAGTTGGACGTGTCAATGGCATTCATACACCACCCCTGGTGAATAGTATGAAGACGTGTATCTGACAACCTACGACCGACTATATTTTGAATGGCCAAATTCTTGCAGTCTTTTAATCCTTCAAATATTTGGAGTAAAAAGAATTTTTTTTTAATGAAGCTGAGCCTCATGATCAAGTTCCATCTTCTCGGAAATGGCAGTCTTCGGCTCAGTAAGAGCATGCCCGACTCATGAAGAAACAAAAGCAGCAGAGGAATTTTCACATGAACCTCAATGAAATGAAGACGTAGGTTCGTCTTATTGAAGATCAGAGTCTGTGGGTCTGTACAGTATCAGATTATAGTCTGGTATTTTGTACACGATCTTATCCATTCTGGGAGTAAAGGTCTTCCAGGTGTGTTTGGCATGTGGGCAGGTCCAGAGTAGATGGCGAACTGTCTCCGGGTCTTCACAGAAGGGGAGCGGGCACCAGTGAAACCCCTAATCTGTATGAGAGAGTGTTTGTGAGCCATTAGTTAGAAAGCATCCTTTATTTTATTGGGATTAAGATTGCAGTTTATTTTCCAAAGTCCCTTTGGTTTCCTTCTTTTGATAAAGTGTCTGTATTTACCAGTCATTCTGGGTCAAAAAGGGCTAATTCCACTGCTTTCCGGGTTATTCCAGTCATTGGGATGTCTGTTATGGTGGGGAACAATTGTTTTATGAATGCCTGATATATTGGGGGATGGGGTGGCTCGGCAGTTGGGAAGACAAGAAGAATTTCTTCCCCCAAACTCTAAGAACTTGTCATCTAACCCAAAACCTCGCAAAGTGGGCCCATGTTGTTCTGGTATCTGTGTTGAGGATGGATCTGAGGATTGGGGTGATAAACATGGCTGTTAATTTAGACTTTATGTCCCATCTGACTTTTTTGTTGCACCCTCCCCAGATAAAGCAGAAGATGGTTTTTTATGCTCACCACACTTGCGGCAGAGCTTGGGTTGTCACTGGTAGTGAATATAGCCTCTGTTGTCTCCCAGCACAATCATACTAGGTTGGTGCTTCAGACCTTGGTAGCCTGAAGGGTCTTTTCATTGTTGGATAAGAACCCTCCAACCAGACACCATCCTTTCACCCTCCTCACTAGATTTCCATTGTCCATTTACGGTTGGAGGGAAGTTCGAAGCTTCTGCCTCCACCTGATTAATTTCTTTTCGTTTCCTGATCAACCGTATTCGTTTTGCTGCCTTCACTTTGTTTGTAAATGACTTTGGTCTGTGCACATAGCTTGCACCTTTTACCATTGGGACACTCAACAAAAGTGTGTCCATTTTCTCTACATTTGCGCTCGCTTCTACCAAGTGCCCATGCTCACCACACTACAAGCATATGCTACTGGCAGGATCAACCACGTTGCCTCCACTCCTGTCTGGTACAGCGGAGTGGGGGAGGCTGGATGGGCGGGAGAAGGATTGAGAGACTTAGCATCGAGCTTTTCCATGAAGTTTGAAGGGTATACGTTGGGAAAAACTTCCCTTGAGCTCTTCACCTCAGATGCTGAAAGTCAGCTCTTCAATTCAAATATCAGCACACCTGCCTACAACCCAGTTGTTGCCCAGATGAATGAAAACCTGGAGCTCTTGTCAGAGCTGAGTAACTGACATTTGTTGTACATGAATTGTTCAAGTTGGACACACCAATGTTGTAAAACTGTAGGAATGAGATCCTACATGTTTTGTCAGCTTCCACTGTCGGCTTTTGAGCTCTACTTCTCATGTCTGTTTCTCTTGTACGCTCTTGTTACTGTTTTCACAAAGAAATATGATAATTTTTAAGAGAATAGTTGCAAATGGCATTAAAAATTATGCATTTTGCTTTCTTATTTGGTGAAAACAAACACTTTCTGTGTCAAAGATGATGTGTTTAATTGCCTTTTATAAAGAGAAACATTCAGTTTTAATAGAATTGGGATAGTTGTTGGATGTGATTCCGGAGTGATCAGTTTTAATAAGAAAAAACTACTTGTATCAATGATGTCTGTGTATCAATGATGTCCTTTGGCGTGTGTGGGTATATTTTTATGTTGAGGCTTTCTAACTTTGGTTGCATATCAGATGGATAAAGTACAAACTTTGATCATATTATACGAAGAAAAAAAACCAGCCTGGTGCCGGCATGTTGCCAATTCTTCTGAGATTTTGTTTCAGCGTTTCTTGCACTCCAACTCATGACCAAATCAGCTTGTATCCACTCTGGTGATGAAACAGGATGAAGGCACATGCTGCTTATTTGATGTTTGCGAATAGTGTTCTGTATTGAGACGAACTCTTGATCTTTTTGTTTTATCTTCTTGTTCCAGCGGAATGTTTCTTAAAAAGCTTGTACCTTTTTGTTTAACTCTCGGAATGTTCTCTGTTTAAAAGTCAGACTAACAGCCATGACACCAGAAGTCTTCACTGTTGATTAAATGGCGGTTTGCTCCTATTTGCTTTTGCTTGTTACGAGCGTCCATACGTTGCACAATAATGTTGTCCTGTTTCAGTGAACACATCGCACTGTTTCTATACTTAATAAAAATTCATCCAATACTTAAGACGTGTTAATTTTTTTATCTTTAATGATACTTTGGGAGTGGTTCAAACCCTGGGAGTTAACACAAGGAGCCCTTTTGTTTGGATTAAACTGCATTCTTCAGTTTTGAGGTTTTGATCAAACAAAAGATGTAGTTGTTCTTCTGCAGAAAAAGTTAATTTTTAAAAGCTCATTTTCAAAGTTTCAATGATGGAATTTTTTCTAAATATTGTCATACAATTCCAGATGTGAGCGACAAACTCATCTTGTTCTTTAAATTGATTGGGACTGTCATCAGAATGAGTTTTACTGCCATGGTGATCACCATTGTCATCGGGTTCTTTGTTCCACCTAGCTCTCACTTGTTCTGGCAGTTTTCTGACAACAGTCAAAGCTCCCTGTACCGGGGTACTCTGTTAGTACGTCCCCCACCATCTTAATGGAGTTAAGTCTTAACACCAGATGTACGGTTTTCGTTCATAAACGACCCATCAAAGTCTATGAGACAGCGGTGGTTGCTGAAGACCAACACTTAAACAATACGACTTGAAGACCTGATCGCCTTCTTGGTAAACTTCAATGAGGACTGTGTTGGGGCCACGTGAAAGACAACTCCTCTATCCATGGTGGAATCAGAAAGTCACCTTTAACCATGGTATTGAAAATAAGCCCTCACTGCCAAGTTTTTTTACTGGCCACTCTAGTTTTTTCTGTACTAGTTTGTGTTTGTCGCTTTCAAAACCATTAAGACTTTTTTTCCCAAAGCACAACTCTACCTGGTTCATTTAGTCCTTCAGCTTGAGGTGTAAAATGTCAGTTTTTTAGAGTTGGGGGAACATGGACAGTCTGTAGAGAGCAGTTGATTATGTGGTGGAAATGGATAGAGTGAACAGGATGAGATGTCATTGTATTGTTCATTTAAATAAGTTGTTATATGTTTGAGTTTCAGACCAAAACATCCATCTTCATTTTGGATTAAGTTTTTAACTTTGGAATCTGTTTCTCTTTGATAGTTTTTAAAATTTTCAATGACTTTTTTTTGTAGTTTTTCAGCACCTTTTTGTGAGGTTTTGCCAATTTTTTTCTTTTTTTGAGTGCCTTTCTTCATTCTTAAACAAAAAGGCAAGAAGTAAAAGTGTAGCTCTTAAATGCTTGTTACTGTTTTGACATCCCATGTTGGTCATGTGAGTTTCCGTCCAAGTCAGGCAGAATTTAACGTGAATTAATGGTTATTTGTGTTTTGTTTTTACGGTGATCAGGTTTTGATCTCTTGTTGCAATTTGTTTTTAGGTCATTTGAAGTGATTTTATAAGCAGTCATAACTCCAAATCCTCCTGCTGTACGCTTTGAGATCAAGAGACAAGATTAGCCTAGAAAATAAACTCAAAGTTTTACTAACTACTAAGTTATCTTGAGCAGGCAGGAAAACATACCTCTCATTTAGCCATTTTTAGTGATTTGTGGTGCATATAATTTACATTTTGGACACACCCATGTTGTGAAACTGGATGAGATCCTACATGTTTGGTCAGCTTCCACTGATGGCTTTAGGGCTCTACTTCTCATGTCTGTTCTGGTCCTCCAAATGTTCATGGGTAACTTGTCATTTTTCCATGTATTCATGAGGGATAGGAATTCAGAGGAGGGGCTTCAAGGATCCTCTCTGGTCATGGGGACAAGGCATAAGGTTTAAATGAGGCCAGTGTTCAGACTCTTAGAGGCAGTGAAGCAGTAGGGTGGGTAGTGAAGTGCTTGCATCACTGAGTCCATATGCTCTAGATCATTCAGTTGTTGGAAAAACAAGTGTCAGGTTTTCACTTATTCTTCATTTGTTGATGACAAGCCTTTGATTTTTTTTTTTGTCCCATCTGTTTAATGTCGAGAAGATTTACTAAGGATGTGAACCGAATGCGTTTAGAGCCACGAAAGAATTTAATTGTATAAAACCATCATGCTTTTAGTTTTCTGCTTCTTAGCTGAAGGAAAACTCACTGCGTTAGAAAGCAACTTCTTTCTCAATCCAACAGTCGGTCAAAGTTTTTGCTCCAAGGAGACATTTTCATCCTGTTTGTTCCAGTTGTTGTCTTATAAAAAGGAACTGTAAGAGCTCTGGTCACAGCGCCCAGAAGTAATCTTATCCTGGTTTTGCCTGAGTTAAGCGACTTTTAATATTTTGATTCCACCACTCATTTATGGTGACCCCTCCAGATTCGTCCAACATGATGGTTTTCTTTTTCTTCTTGTTGTCAATTTCTTAAGAAACCATCAAGACATATGATTTAATTCCAGGAATTCTAGTATAACTCCAGGAGGGAGTTTTTCCTAGTAATGTCAACTTCTGGTTGTTCTCTTGAGTTTTGAATGGCCACAGAGACTGACTCAGCCACTCCAGCAGGATAAGAGTCAAGTTTTACCCAGATATATGTCCACCCAACCTGCAGCACAGGCTTCAGAGCTGTCAATTTTTTTTGTTGTCTTTGAAAACAAAACCTCTTTCATTATTACGTACCATGCTCCACAAACCATATTTGCCCCCTGGCGACTTTTCAATGGGAGCTTTTATCTCCACCTGAGAGCAGAAAAAAATGACAAAAATCTTTTTGTTGATAATGAATTTTGTTTATTGAACTGATTTATTGATCCATTGCAACTTTAACATCTCTTTCTACTTTGTGGGGAAATTCCACAGCAATTTTCTTCCGTTTTATTCAATCCATCCCTGGACATTCCAGAACACGATGATCACAAAGTGTTATCAGTTGGAAGAGAGTGTCTTTTAAATAGCCACCAAAAAGCTATTTAAAGCTGATATTTAAAATGTAAGAAGATGATTTTTTTCTGACATTATCAGTGTTTTTTCAAGCTCTCATAAGAAAGACTTGTTCTTGATTCAATCATTTAGGGATCTGTGGTCATCTTTAAGCTATAAACTTGCTTTTATTTGTCCTACATGTAAAAGCAAGCAGGACAACTTGCTTTTACAAAAGGGGTAAAAATGTACACCTAGTCTCTGGAATCTCTTGGAGAACTACCTCTATTTCCTGTCTCTCTTGTAACATGAATGTTAAAGATAGTTTCAAACAGAAAAATGTTTGTAATCTGCTGTCTTGTTGGTGATAGTTCAATGTGGGTTCAATGCTTTCAACAGATGTTTGAAAGATACTTCTTAAAAGTTAAGAAATGGTCGTTCATGGTTTTCCAATGAGAATTTTTTTAGTAGTCAGGCACCTCTTCAATATTTCGGGTGTCTTTGCTCATCTAAAGAAGTAAGAAGGAATACTCAAGCATCATTCATTTAGTCCTTTGCTCCATATTGTCTCTTCAGTGAATAAACCTAAAAAATCTTTGTCGGTCACTAGTCAGGTTGCACCATCTACAAACTTCCCTTTTTTTAATTTCCCCAGTTTGGATTGGGCAAGGGAGACTTATTCATCTTTAAATTTCCAAGTCAGACGCACACGTCTCAATGGTTATTTGTGGAAAAACAAATATCAGGTTTTTCACTTATTCTTCTTTTTACCTTTGATTTTTTTTATTTGTCATGTCTGTTTTCATGTCTTGCAGATTTACCAACTGTTCGTTCCTGTATGAGTTCAGAGCCACAAAAAAATCTATAATCATCTTGATTTTACCAGCCAGGTTCCACAAAGACCTGCCTCGACTGTCTAGTTCTTTTTCGTCAGTTTGGATTTGGGGTGGGTGTTGAGGTTTTGGCCAGTCCATTTTTCTACATTCTTGAATCAGTCCAAGTCAGACCGAATGACGACAGACGTGATTCAATGGTTATTTGTTAAAAATCAATGTCTTGTTTTAACTTTTTTTTTTCACGCCTTTGATTTTTCGGGGTGTGTCAAAATTTCTGATTAGTTGTATTTGAATGTGTGTCCATTTTTATATTTCTTTCCCGCTTTCAGGACGTTTTCAGTCAGACTCTGAAAGGTAGTGTGATCACTCCGGCCAAAGCGACCAGCAGGAATCTCACTGCGATGTTCTGTCGAGTAGAAGCAGTTCCTAAACTCCAGGGTGTGATTAATGAGAGTCTTAAGAATCTAATCTGTGATGTTTATGGTGTCTTTCCAGGCACTCCAGCTCACCAACATGATGGTTTTCTTTTTCTATATTCTCGTCTGTTTCTTATACAATCATCAAGACATTTTTAATCACAGTGATCTGGTATTTGGCTTTCTTCAACTCCTGGTTGGTCTTTGAGGTTTCTTGGTCCTGGACGGTCACAGAAAATGTCTCAGCCATTCCAGCTGCTTAAGATACCTGGACCAGAACACCCTTGCAAATTCCGGCTTGTGATGAGAAAAAACATGTTTTGTTTTCTCCTTTGCCTGGGTTGAGGGACTGGTCACGTTAAATGGTTGAACCACTGTACACGTTTTACCAGTTCCGTAGTTGAGTGACTGTTAAAATGTTTCCTGATCGATGATTTTCTGGTGTCTTTGCGGCCACTCCAGCTTCACAAACATAGTTTTTCTTGTTTTTTGTCAGTTTCTTTTGAAACTATCAAACAAAGCAGCTTTAATGTTTGCCCAATTTTTTCTTAGACGTATCGGATCGATACTGAGACATTGAATATATCGTCGTAACGCTAATACCACCAACATATTTATGTAGTTTGTTAAATTATATGTAAGCAGACATTTAAAAGTTCATGCGTTCAATCTTGTAATGCTTTAGGTCATGGTGACTTGTGGGATTGTTGTACTTCAGTTGAGAAGTACTGTAGACATAGAGCGTTTCTCAGCTGCGTTTGCACATGTTGTTTTTCTAACATTAGAGCTGTGTTTGTGGTTCCTCCACAAACCTAGTCCAATTGGAAACAGTCAGTCTCCTTCCATCAGGGCTTGGTTTGCAGTTCTTTGCTGCAGGTCCAATGTCGTGTTGCTGTTATTCATTTCTTCCTCTTTGAAATGGGGTAGGGTGGTAGTTTAAAGTGCACACCCATCCTGTACACCGGCATTAACTCATTCAAAGAAGGGTACTGATGAGGCTTAATAGGGGCAAGTGTAGAAATGCTCATATCTGTTTTATCCCCCTGTAGATGTACCAAAGTTAGATGACTGTTTTTTAAGGTTTTTACTCTTTTCAGGGACACATGGAACTGCACATGTAGCTGATAGTGTAACACCACAAGCATTCGCAGAAAATCACAGATGAAAGCCCACCTCACAATACCAGTGCTGAGTTGTTGTGATAAATATGACATAATATTTCTCCTCTGTATTTTAAAGGGCTAGGGGTGATGAGGGCGCTGAAAACATTCCCAGAAGGCTGGGACAACCTTCTTCTATGCATTAGAGGTGGGCTCTTCCCCAAAACAGCTTTGGGTTTTGGGTCACATGAAGAACCTTTTTCACCCACATGAAAATTTGTAGGTTAGTCTTCTGTCTTTGGTTTCGGCTTATGTTACATTAAGCCAAAGCTATGATATTTACGTAGTTCCATTCATCTGCACTGCTGAATTATTATATTTATTAGGTCAACAACTTTTCATTAAGGCA
Source organism: Neostethus bicornis (assembly GCA_902685375.1). Classification (NCBI taxonomy): domain Eukaryota; kingdom Metazoa; phylum Chordata; class Actinopteri; order Atheriniformes; family Phallostethidae; genus Neostethus; species Neostethus bicornis. The sequence continues at coordinate 3,155,294 of LR738549.1, forward strand.
GGATTTTAAATCAATGTAGGTTTCTAAAGCGCTCGATGGCCGTGCGACCCAATCACTTTAGTCTTCACGATAACGTGCCTCTTCTTGGCCTTTTTAATGTAGCGTTGTTGTTACATATGGAGTTCAAGTACAAGAAATTGAATGCCCTCTGGATCCATGCGTTTTAAAAATTGTGTAGAATACGATAAACCGCCTGGCACCATCAGAATCATTTGGCAGAGATATTTATATAACAAATGTGAAAACAGAATGTGTCTTTAACAAAATAAATAGATTAACAACAAATTAAAATAACTTTGGACAAAGAAACCACACTGGTGTGGCTGTTTACACTTTATCGAAGGTTTGCTAGTGGCATACGGCTAGGGTCATTATGTTTTTAAATTCACAGTAAGTTTTAATGTGAGTTGTGGGGAATGTGACTGTCCAATTGCAAGCGCTTACAGATGGGAAACAAATGGAGTGTTGTGTTTCATAAATATACATACAAGCACAACAGAAACTGTGTCCAAATCTTAGTATGGGGGTATCCTTGAATATATCAAGACAAATGGCACATGAGCTCTTTCCTCGGGTCTTCTAACAGGTCCACCATTTAATATGTTGATGAACATGTTTCTCCACCACGAAGAAACAGGACGGGATATCTGATTATGGATTTTTTTCTTATGATGATGTTTAATGGTTAAATAACAATACTTATAATGAAACAATAAAACAATAATATACACTTTTACCTCTAAAACATAGTATTTGGCAAAGTCACTTCAGGGTCAATATATCTGTGAAACAGTTTCTATAGATAAGCAATACAAGTAAAACTAAGGATTGCAGTCTTTAAATCAGCTTAAATTAAACCGTTGTACATGAATGGGAGGGCAAGTCTTCTAATGGCGAACCTCGCCGCTTCCCCAGAGCTTGGAAACTTGCCTGATGCTCAAAGGGGTTGCCTACTTCCTACCTTCCTCTCCCAAAGAGCCTGGCCACCATTGCTATGATCTTTCTTATGTATCCCGTGCTCCCTTGTCCAACGAGGCACTAGTGACACATCTTGGCAGCTGTGAAGTAGGCCTGCAGAGATGATGATGTTCATAGTCTCTGCTGCCATACGATACGGATCACAGCTCCGGAGACATCTGTACCTTGTTACCACCAGTTGCATTGTTATGACTTAGTTTAGGGGAACCAGCTAATGCCCACTGGTCCACAAAAGCACTGTATTCCCAGAGCAGGTGCCTCACCGACTCAGGCGTGCCACAACCAGCTGGGGGGCAGATTGAGCTTGCCAATATGCCATGGGAGTGTATAAAGGATTTTACCATAAGGATCTCAGGATCCACCTTTCACAACAGGTCCTCAAATCTGTTTAAAGGAACAAAGGAGAAGTCTGCAGTTTCACATGTTGTTTTTCTAACATTACAGCTGTCTTCACGGTTGCTCCATAAACCTTTGGTCATTGCAGACCTAGCCCAACTGGAACCAGACAGTCTCCTTCTATCAGGGCTTGGTTAAAAGTTCTTTGCTGCAGGTCCAATGGTGTGTTACTGTTATTCATTTCTTCGTCTTTGAAACAGGTTTGAGGGAACACATGGGGTGGTGGTTTAATGCACACTTGTCCTGTGCACTGGAATAAACTCATCCAATGCAGAGTACTGATGTGGCTTAACAGGAACAGGTGTATCTGTTTTATCCGTCCTGTAGATGTACCAAAGTTAGATGACTGTTTTTTAAGATAGGCTTCTATTCTGGGACAAATGGAACTGCACATTTAGTTGATCGCGTACCACCACAAGCATTCGCAGAAAATAATACATGAAAGCCGACCTCACAATACCAGTGCTGAGATCCTTCTGCTAATTGGTAGAGACTTGTTGCCAGTGGACAGTGTTTATACAAAGGGACTCAACAATCAGTCTTTCTCCCAATAGGGTCTGTCTGGGTGATAGTTGGACGTGTCAATGGCATTCATACACCACCCCTGGTGAATAGTATGAAGACGTGTATCTGACAACCTACGACCGACTATATTTTGAATGGCCAAATTCTTGCAGTCTTTTAATCCTTCAAATATTTTGAGTAAAAAGATTTTTTTTTTTTAATGAAGCTGAGCCTCATGATCAAGTTCCATCTTCTCGGAAATGGCAGTCTTCGGGTCAGTAAGAGCATGCCCGACTCATGAAGAAACAAATATACCAAAAGCAGCAGAGGAATTTTCACATGAACGTCAATGAAATGAAGACGAAGGTTCGTCTTATTGAAGATCAGAGTCTGTGGGTCTGTACAGTATCAGATAGTCTGGTATTTTGTACAAGATCTTATCCATTCTGGGAGTAAAGGTCTTCCAGGTGTGTTTGGCATGTGGGCAGGTCCAGAGTAGATGGCGAACTGTCTCCGGGTCTTCACAGAAGGGGAGCGGGCACCAGTGAAACCCCTAATCTGTATGAGAGAGTGTTTGTGAGCCATTAGTTAGAAAGCATCCTTTATTTTATTGGGATTAAGGTTGCAGTTTATTTTCCAAAGTCCCTTTGGTTTCCTTCTTTTGATAGAGTGTCTGTATTTACCAGTCATTCTGGGTCAAAAAGGGCTAATTCCACTGCTTTCCGGGTTATTTCAGTCATTGGGATGTCTGTTATGGTGGGGACCAATTGTTTTATGACTGCCTGATATATTGGGGGATGGGGTGGCTCGGCAGTTGGGAAGACAAGAAGAATTTCTTCCCCCAAACTCTAAGAACTTGTCATCTAACCCAAAACCTCGCAAAGTGGGCCCATGTTGTTCTGGTATCTGTGTTGAGGATGGCTCTGAGGATTGGGGTGATAAACATGGCTGTTAATTTAGACATTATATCCCATCTGACTTTTTTGTTGCACCCTCCCCAGATAAAGCAGAAGATGGTTTTTTATGCTCACCACACTTGCGACAGAGCTTGGGTTGTCACTGGTAGTGAATATAGCCTCTGTTGTCTCCCAGCACAATCATACTAGGTTGGTGCTTCAGACCTTGGTAGCCTGAAGGGTCTTTTCATTGTTGGACAGGAACCCTCCAACCAGACACCATCCTTTCACCCTCCTCACTACATTTCCATTGTCCATTTACTGTTGGAGGGAAGTTCGAAGCTTCTGCCTCCACCTGATTAATTTCTTTTCGTTTCCTGATCAACCATATTCGTTTTGTTGCCTTCACTTTGTTTGCAAATGACTTTGGTCTGTGCACATAGCTTGCACCTTTTGCCATTGGGACACTCAACAAAAGTGTGTCCATTTTCTCTACATTTGCGCTCGCTTCTACCAAGTGTCCATGCTCACCACTCTTGCAGCAGAGCTTGGGCTTTCCATGGTAGTAAATATAGCCTCTGTTGTCTTCCAGCACAATCATACTAGCTGGGTGCCTCAGACCCTGGCTGCAAAGACAACACCCTTTCACCCTCCTCACCTGATTTCTGTTGTTCATTTACCTTTGGAGGGGAGTTTGAAGCTACCACCTCCACCTGATCAGTTACCTCATTTCTTCTCATTTATCAACTGAATTCATTTTTGCTGCTTTCAGTTTGTTTGCAAAGTACTTTTGGCAGTCTATGAAAAGATGATTGGTCTCTCACCAGAGGTTGAACCTTCTCCTTTTGAGACACTCAACTAAAGCGTGCCCATTTTCTCTACATTTGCCACAGAAAACGTTTGTGCACGTGTGGTGCTTCAGACCCTGGTAGCCTGAAGGGTTCTTTCATTGTTGGACGGGGACCCTCCAAGCACAGTTCCAGATGTCATCCAATACTTTGATAGTCTGGCCTTTAACAGTGCAATGTCTTAATGTCTTCTGCATGGACCGTTTCATTAAACATCCTGACAATAACCGTTTCAGGCTATTATCAGTGAGTTTCTCCACCACAAAAGAGCACCAGCTGGGCTGTTAGGACCTGCTTTGCTGGCAAGTTCTGGAAGTTTTGGGAGCCGGCCATTGCCCACTGGTCCACGACAGTACTGTAATCCCTGAGAAGGTGCCTCATTGACTCAGGCGCGCCACAACCATTATGCCGTGGGAATGCTTAACGGCTGACCATGAGGATCTCGTGAGGCACCATTCACAACAGCTCCTGGAGTCTGTTTGGAAGAACGAATTGGTTCACATTGTGCTAAACTGTTGCGTGATGGACTCACCCAGTTCTTGCTCCTGGACAACAGAGAATATAAAATTATTTGTTAAACCATGCAATCTTTTCTCGTCCAGTCTAAAATCTTTTATAAACTTTTCTATGAAAGGATGTGATGGGGTCAGATTAAAAGACACTGAAACTCTAAGATCAGTTTTAAAAAGATTTTTCTTTCTTTAAAGGAGCCCATCCAGAACCTTATAAACGCTGCTGACTTTGGGTTTCTGGGTGATTACGTTATCTGGTTAAAACTAAGAGCCATGTAACCTTCCTAAAATCAAGAGGAGATCAGGAACTCATTTATCTTTAGTTTTTTTTCATTACTTTTCTCCTCAGTTTCTTTCATTTTGAAAACAGTGAAAAATGGCTTTTCCAGTTCTAAAATCACCCTCCGTGGCAGCCTAATGAGTGATACATTCCCTTGTATAAATGACCATTTTAATAAACATTTCAATATTTTTGTTCAAAAACAAGCAGCTAACAAATCTTTATCTCTTTACAAAATAATTTTGGCCTAAAAAGAGGCCAAGAAACAAAAAGAAAAGTTTAGCTTAAAGATCAACATAATGAAGGAAACGATGGAAATGAAGGAAAGATTTGTACTGACCACAGATAGAAGAGGGAGGGGTAACTTAAACTAACAAAAAAAATATCACACAGAAAGTTTAAATCACTGTTTCAAAATGTATGAAGTTCTGGAAGAAACATGTTCAACAAATCTTCTAGATGCATGCAGTTTTCTTCAAAGTGATGAAGGAGTTCAAACTTGTTAATTTCCTGCTGCTGCAGGACACACTGACAAACTACTGACTCATAGAAACAACCATCAAAAAGACAAGAAAATCAAATAATCTAAGTGAGAAAATAACTAAATACAAACATCAAATGGAGAAATAAATAGTTTGAATCAAGAAATTGTGGAAAATAATATGTAAAAAAATAATTTAAAAATATATCAATTAAAGATGTCACTGTAAAACTCCATTAAAAATGAATGAAATCCATTCATCATTAAATGACATAATAAAAGAAAACCATAAAACAACATTAACACAGTTTAATTTTAAAATGCCAACCATACTTTGTTTTTAAAAAGTGAACACTATAATTTAACCCTCAGAAATGAAGGGAGATTGTAAACAGCTGGTTTCCAAGCTGATCCTTACCTGGTCAACGAGCCGAGGGAGGAGACACAAGGTGATATAAGGAAGCAAGCAGCACCAGTCTGATTTGGAAGAAGCAGGAGGAATGCATGCATGTAGTGATGATAATAATACTGTTCCTGTTTAGTGTCATTTTAATCACTGATGTCTGTTAATTCTTACATTCATTATGTTCTAAGATAAAGGTTTTCTGACCTTTTCATTGGACAAATGTTTTAAAAGTTTCCTTTCCTCAAATGTGCATAAATTATATGTTGTAAATGGATTCTTTAAAAGATAAAACAACTTAACTGTTCATATGAAGGCAAAAAATGTGGGAAAAAAAAAATAAAAAATATGTATCTAAATCCCTCAGTTTGGGCAGTCTAAAAGGTTGAACTGTATGATTTAAAGACTGGTATGAAGCCCCCAAAGCAACTCTGAAGTAATTCTTTACCAAAACATCTCAAAAGTCAAATTAATCAAAACAAAGAGTTAAACTTGCATCACACAAATTTCTTTGATTTACATGCTGATGAAGCTCAAACTGGTTTCATTTGTACTGCTTTTTCCCACTGTGACTACCTTCAGAGGATCTTTCTTTCCAGCTTTTTTTTTTTGCATATTGTTCCAAAGTAAGTTGTAGGACATGCACCAAACCTACTGTCCCTGTACTGGTGAACAATACTATGGTCCTCCAGGAGAAAGCGGTTCCGTTTCCAAAGATCCCCACCATGAGTCACACCTGAAGACAGTGACAGGGTTCATGATCGCACTAGGTGATCAGAGAAGAAAATGAGTTAATTTAAAGCAGTTGATGAGCTATCCTGTGTAAAAAGATAATCTATACAAGAGGCTCTGGTACTGTCACCACTGAACCAGGTGAAGCCCTCCTCTGGCCAGTTTAAAAGCCAGTTTAAAATCACTCTAAAATCATCCCTTACTCTTCTATCTTTTCTTGTAAAGCCTGTCTCGGATGTAAGACCCACAGCTCCTCTGGACATCTTGCGGTGGGACAGGGACATTAGGGTCATGTGGCTGTTGCTCTGGCTCCTCAATGATATTCCCGCTATCCAGACACAAATTGTGGAGGACAGCACAAGCCTGGGCAATTTAAACGCAGAAGCAGGGCTTCATCTCCAGCGCCTTGAAGAGGGGGATCTGCCGCTGTCTCAATGATGGACCGGGCCTGGTTATGCCTCTGATTAAAGCGCTCCTTCATTCATCCTTGCAGAGGTTGGCAGTAGGGAGTGAAGATGGAGATAGGTCTTTGTATATCAAGGGTAACCACATCTTCCAAAGGGAAAAAAAAGGTGGGGGTGTAATGTCAGGCTTGAACTTAGACAGGACCCAGATGGAGAAAGTAATAAATTTATTTTTCTTTAATGTGGCTAATGAAAAGAATTCAAAACAATATGACGCAAGACAAAGGCTTTTATAACATGAGGAAGGGGAAAACTCAGGAGGGAACAATCAGGGAGGATGAGACAATCACACCTGTGGGAAACACACCAGGACAGGAAGTAACATGGCCTGAAACGAGAGAAGAGTTAGTGTTTCAAATAAAACAGGAAGTAACACAAGACTACACAAGTGAGACGTGGACCATTAAGTGCAAAAATAAAACAAAAGATTGATGAGACATGACATACAAAGCTTGAACATTTATTGTATTTTTTTTTGTATTTATTGTTTCATTTCATTCAAAACAAAAGAAAAAACCCATCTTAATAATAGGTCTTCAGTAAAAAGAAATTATGAATTAAAGGGTACAGAAAGAAGCAAACACTTATAATATCTGCCCCTTAGCAACAGAAATTATATACTGTACAATCAGGGTGATGCACGACAAAAAAAAAAAAAACATCAAAGAACATCAACAAGAGAGAGTTTTCTGCTACATATATTTATCAATTAATAGTTGTTTCACAGTTTTCTTAATTGCATGAATGGACTTAAATGATTTAATTTTATTGTCCAGGTTGTTCCACAGATTAACACCTTGAATTGAAACACATCTTTGTTTTGGTTTGGTTTGAAACTGTGATTTAACAAAAAGATCAGTTCCTCTTAAATTATGCAGACTTTCTCTTTTTTTTAATTGTTTTTGTAATCTATACGGTAATACCTCTTGATGAGCTTTATACATAGTTTTGAGAAGGTTATATTCTAACAGTTCATTGAATTTGAATGTTTTTAATTGGATAAATATTGGATTTGTGTGCGCTCTGTAACCACTCCCACTGATAATACGAAGAGCTCTCTTCTGTAAACGGAAAAGTGGTTCAATGTGTGTTTTGCAAGCATTTCCCCAGACTTCAACACAATAGATTAAATATGGAACAATCAAAGAGTTCTACAATAAACCCATAGCGTCTTTGTTCAGAGAGTCTTTCACCTTGTGTAGAACAGCAATGGTTTGTGATACTTTATTTCTTACTTTTTCTATATGAGGTTTTCATGTTCATCCTGTTTCCTGTTCATCAATCAGAACACCTAAAAAAAAATTTTTTTTTGTGTTCTTTCGATTTCTAATCCTTGTGTGAACAGTCTTGGATTTATATCTTTGTTATAAAACCATAAACTTAGTTTTATTTATATTTATAAATAATTTATTGGCATTGAACCATTTTAATTTTTTTAAACTCATTTTCTACAGTTTTTAGAACCTCGTTTATATTGTTCCCAGAATAAAATAAAGTGGTGTCGTCTGCAAACAGGATGCATTTTAGTATGTTGGAAACGGACATAGTATCGTTAATATAGAGAAGAAAGAGTATTGGGCCAAGGACCGAACCTTGGGGAACTCCACACGTTATTTCACTATATTTAGATTTTGTGCTGTTGATTTAAACAAATTGATAACGGTCTGTTAAATAACTTGTGACCCATTGATGTGCCACACCTTTTATGCCATATTTGAATAGTTTATGCAATAGAATTTTATGATTTAAAGTATCAAAGGCTTTTTGAAAATCTACAAAGACACTGACTAGAAAATGTTTTTTGTCCATGGCGTTGGTAATTTCTTTGGCCAGTTCCATTAACGCTGTAGCAGTTGAATGATTTGAGTGAAATCCATACTGGCTGTGACTTAAAATGCTATACTTATAAATAAACTTATTTAATCTATTCACAAAAAGTTTTTCCAAAATTTTAGAGAACTGTGAAAGCAGTGATACAGGTCTAAAATTAGATAAGTCATTTTATTTCCTTTTTAAAAAAGTGGAATAACTTTTGCTACTTTCATATGTTCAGGAAAGATTACATAAATAAGTGAATGGTTCAATAATATCTATAATTTTCTTTATCAGTATCATGTTTACATCTGCATAGTCATTTGATTTTTTATTTGCACATTCCTTAACAATTTTCATGATTTCTCTTGCTTGTACATTATAAAGAAAAATAGTATTTACATTTTCAACTATGGTTCGACCATCAGCGTGCTCCGTTGGGATAGCTTGTGCCAGCGCAGGGCCAATGTTCACAAAGTAATTATTAAATTCATTTACAATATCTTCTTTTCCAAAAATGTCAACGTTGTTCTTTGTGATGTAAACAAGATTGGTTCTAAGAATGTGGGTGTCATGTACAGAGCCACCTTATCCAACAAAAATGTCAAGGAATCTCCCACTGGAGTCACAAATGGCTTGGAGCTGAATTGAAAAGAATCAGTGTTGTTGTGTTTTAGTGGTTTGATTTGAGTATGGTAACCATCAATAGCTTCAACTGCAGAGATAAAGGCATAATGGCCAAACTCGTCCACGTTGTCACGTCTGGAGTAGTAGATCACTTTTGATTGGGCCTTTAAGATCTCCCTGCGATCTTGTGGACCTTTTGTGGATGGTGGATTTCGGAATGTCAAATACCTCAGCTGTCACCCGATGGGAGGTACCTTGGGCCAACCAGTACACAAAAATAAGGACTTCAAGGTTATAGTCCCAGCCATGGTCCCTCTCCTGCTGCTGGGTAGTCAGCAAGGTATTAAATGAGTGCCTGGTTAGCTTGAAGCTGGGCTTCATGTCCTGCTCTGGATACATGTATAATCATACGTTAAGAACTCCGGTTCTGCTTATTCGATGGCCTGAAACAAAAGTAAAGACAACAAATAAAAAAAAAAATTAAGCATGAAAATTAGTATCAAGAATTAAATTGGGGAGAGAAAAGTGAATTATATACCAGTATTTACTAAAAAGTTCTTTCAGGTGATTTTGGCCTCCCCAGTTGATCTTGAATGGTCTTTGACCCTTTTGTATGTGCTGAGGAGATTATTCTGTTTATGCCGTATTTTATCAGCACTAAATTGATTATTTGCCAGCTGAAAGTCCTTCTCTATGGCCTTGTAAAAACCTGTTTTGTTCCTTTGGTATGCATTGATCCAGCATGTAAAAGGCCTTCAGTGTGAAATCTCTACAGAAATACCTGTCACTCTTTCTGAGCTTCTCACTGGAAAGGCTGAGGGTTCTGGCTGATAACTGCAGGCTACATGTGTGTCAGGCTTGGAATAAGGCAGGACCCAAATGCAGAAAGCAACTTAAAAACTTTTATGTTCTTACAAGTAATTCTGGACAAATAGTCAAAACAATCTGGCACAAGAAAAGGGAAGACGCAGATTTTTATTACAATGATGAGGAAAACACAGGAGGAAACAATCAGGGAGGATGTATAATGGGAGGGGATTTTGCTCCTTTTCCCTTTAGGATTTTGGGGACTGGCCTTTTTTTGCCTGCCCGTTTGTTTTTGTGCCATCGACTGTTTCAGAATATTCAGGAAGGGGGCCTTGTTTGATGAGCCAGGGGGGGAAATTCTACACTCCTCCACAGATGAACTGTCTGAGAGGGTTTGTAGCTTTCCCCTCTTCTCCACAGGCATGGAAGAGTCCAGCCTCCACCTGATGCACATCCCCATCCACACTGTTGCCAGATGTGGTTGGCGGCTGCACGGCACCACCCTTTCACCCTCCTCACCTGGTTTCTGTGGTTCATTTACCTTTAGAGGGGCGTTTGAAGCTTCCACCTGATCAGTTACCTCACTTCTTATCAACCGAATTCATTTTTGCTGCCTTCAATTTGTTTGCAAAGTACTTTCGGCAGTCTGTGAAAAGATGATTGGTCTCTCACCAGAGGTTGAACCTTTTCCTATTGAGGCACTAAACAAAAGTGTGCCCATTTTCTCTACATTTGTCACAGAAAACTTTTGTGCACGGTTGGCTCAGTGTCCTGGTTGTTCGCTGCAGGCTGCATTGTGACTGGGGTACTACCAGCTATGCCATTAAGGTCAATGCTGGTTGCCAATACTCATCTTTTCTGTTGAATAAACATGCAGTAATTTCTAAACTCCTGTAACATTTACTTTATGGTTTACCTGATTGATTATTGTCTCTCAAAATGTAAAAAAATATGGGGGGGTTTTACAAAGCTTGAACATAAACAAGATTGATTCTAAAAATGAGGGACGCTTTGTGGATAGTGGATTTTGGGATGTCGAATACCTCAGCTGTCACCCAATACGAGATATCATTAGCCAATGTCCCCCTTTTTGAGCATATATGTTCCTTGCTCTCCTCAAAGCATCATTTAGACGGTTGATGGTAATCCAGTCTAGCGAGGGGGTTTTGAAGGTCAGAGTCTGTGGGTCTGTCCAAGATCTTATCCATTCAGGGAGTAAAGGTCTTCCAGATGTGTTTGCAATGTGGGCAGATCCAGAGTAGTTGGCGAACTGTCTCTGGGTCTTCACAGAAGGGTAGGGGGCACTACTGGTGAAACCCCTAATCTGCAGGAGGGAACCCACCAAGAGGCGTTTGTGAGCCATCAACCAGAGACCATCCTTTATTTTGATGGGAAGAAGGTTGCAATTTATATATTTTCCCAAGTTCTTTCGGTTTCTTCCTTTGTCAGGGTGTCTATTTTTACCAGTCTTTCTGGGTCGTCAGGGCTAATTCCACTGCTTTCCCGATTATTCCAGTTATGTGGATGTCGGTTATGGTGGGGACCAGTTGTTTTATGACTGCCTGATATATTGGGGGTTGGAAGAGTCTCAGCAGCTGGGACGGACAAGGAGAATTTCTTCTCCACAGGAATGGGAGCGTCTGAAGACAACTCTGACGCTGGCCTCTTTATCTGTTGGGTGTCAGGGATATGCGTGCTCCAGATACAGACATAGCTCCACCTGGCGACTGCACATCCCCATCCACACTTTTGGGGGCTGAACAGACAATACCCTTTCACCCTCCTCACCTGATTTCTGTTGTTCATTTACCTTCGGAGGGGAGTTTGAAGCTTCCACCTGATGAGTTACCTCACTTCTTATCAACCGAATTCATTTTTGCTGCCTTCAATTTGTTTGCAAAGTACTTTCAGCAGTCTATGAAAAGATTGATTGGTCTCTCACCAGAAGTTGAACCTTCTCCTATTGAGACACTAAACAAAAGTGTGCCAATTTTCTCTACATTTGCCACAGAAAACAGTGCTGTGCACGCTTGGGCACAGACTCTGGTAGCCTGAAGGATCCTTTCATTGTTGGGTGAGGACCCTCCAAGCACAGTTCTAGATGTCATCCATATCCAATACCTTGATAGGCCGGCCTTTCACAGTGCAGTATCTACCCAGCCATGTCTTAATGTCTTCTGTATTGACCGTTTCATTAAACATCCTGACAATAACCGTTTCAGTCTATCATCAGTCAGTTTCTCCACCACAAAAGCAGAAAACTGGGTTTCTACATTAACATATTGTTGTCCGAAAGTCTTTACAAAGCCAAAGCAGATCCAAAACTGACATCAACACCTTGTACAAATTTTCAGGAGAAATTAAGTCTGCTCATTTCTATTATTTTCCAATTTATTGCGTACACTGGTCCAGGGAGCGTTGGCATAGCAGCGTTGCCAGGTGGGAGGTGCTGGATTATCGTACCAATGACGTAAAATTATCGTATTTTACAAAAAATTATCGTACACCCAGTAAAACCACGCCCATTGACAAAATAACACCCTTTACATGCACTCGTAAGGCAGTGGGAGTGAAGGAAACACACAGGAGGCAAAATCCTTGGATTCTTTTTCTAAAATTAAAAAACAAAAAACAAAACAGGGACAAAAGATTTTAAGAAACCCAGAAAGAAATCAGTAGGGGCGGGACTTAGGAGACGGTATATATAAATTTATATATATACATATCTACATATATATGTGTACATACATATAAGGTTTTTTTAATGTTAACCCAAACATCTACATTATACAAAATCTAAGCAATGTGTAGTTTTAATCTCCTCAGTCAGTCTTTATAAACTAATCAATAACATTTTGGATGCTTTTAAGCACAAATACTTCATCCACTACTATTTATGGATTAATCAGTTCAATTAGCTTTGTTTCTAAAGATAAAATAGTGCATCACAGATCAAAGTTATTTTTTTTATAAAAATACCATCTACAACATTTTCAGCAAAGATGTTTACAATAATAAAAAGATTATTTTTTCTTTGCTGTTGTTTTTTAAAACTGTTAATTCAATCGAAAGTTCAATGTTTCAGCATCAGAAACACTTTGATTTCCGAGCCCACAACAAGCCTCATACACGCAAATTGACGTCCCTGATCTTTATAACTTTGTGGGCGGGGCTACTCACCCCAATGTAAGCAATCGTTAGCCAGAATGATTGACTGGACCTATCAGCCAATCATTCATCTGTTTCTTTGTTTGATGCATTCAGGGTTCATTAAAAAATAAAAAACTCCGACAAACAGGCGCGTTAAATGAAAACAACTAATCCAATTACACAGACAAGAAACGTTCAAATTATCGTATTTTGAGCATTTTTTACAATTATTGATCGTACATCGTACGGAGGACAAAAAAATCGTACAAATACGATAATTATCGTACACCTGGCAACGCTGTGGCCTAGTGGCAGAGTTGTTGTCTTTCGACCGGGAGAACCTAGTTTGATTCCCCCTAGGGCTGCTCACTGTCGTGGTGTGGAAGGATGGTGGAAAGAGGAGGACCCAAATGCAGGACTTTGAACATGATTTATTAACTTAAATCAGAAAAGTCTGTAAACCAAGAAGAACATGATTAACTGAAGGTTACAAAAGTCCCAACTAAAAATCAAAATAACAAAAAAACATGGTCAGGCAACCAGGGTGACCTGACGAGGAAGGCAGGTGAGACTGCCTTTAAATAGGCAGCCAGAAGATTAGATGCAGGTGAGTCCACAGGTGCAGATGGTCCCATCAGCCAGAATTGGGGGAAAGGTGAGATGGTCCCTGGCTCCCTCTGGTGGTGGTTGAGGGAACCAACAGCTCACAATGAAACACACAAAGAAAAGGAAAGTGTACATTGTGGTCCCTACGCACCACAGCTTGCAAAAAAGTGGAAGGAAAAGGTATAAAACCACAATAAAAATGGTAAAAACACCACTTATCGTTTAAATGTTTTCTGTGAAGTAAAAGCACAACAAAAAAACAATCAAAGAAACACGAGAATGAAAAAAAATCTTCTCCAAAGGGTGTCAAGGTTTTGACAATGTTGGAAAGAGGAGGACCCAAATGCAGGACTTCAAACATGGTTTATTAACATAATTCAGGAAAGTCTGTAAAGCAAGAAGAACATGATTAACTTAAGGTTTCAAAAGTCCAACTAAAATCAAAATACAAAACATGGTCAGGCAACCAGGGTGACCTGGCTGGAAGAGATAGTAAGATCTGACAGTTTCACTGTCCTCTACAAAATACATTGGTGTATGTGAGTTTGTATCTGGACAAGGAGTTGGTGGACGGTTGGTTGAGCTTGACACACTTCCACTCTGACAAAGTTCTCTAATCAGTTGGATTCGGAACGCCAACTGCGTCAAAGGTGTATCATGATGCTCTGCATTGTATAAAATAAATGCATTGACAACTGCGATGTCCAAAAAAAGTCCGGTATCACTTCCGTGTTTTGTGAAGAACCGTGTACTAACCGATGAGGGTATCAGAGAGATTGACACCCCCCATGTAGCGTTTATATTCCTTGATGGCTACCGGTATAGGAACATGCACCTCTGACCAACACCCCTGTGTTTTCACTCGTCGTTTGACTGTGTCTCCTCTAAACACAGTGTGAATGGTCGAACACATGACAACCTCTCGAGCGTCCTTCCACTTCACAAACAATAATTCAGCATCCCAGATCCACCTGATGCCCCCCCGAGAGTCCTTCCTGCCGATGTCATTCAAAGTGGTTCTAGGAAATCCAACACGATTGTTTCTGATCGTGCCGCGAGCCCCAATCTGCAGGGCAAACAGATATTTGGAAAGGCGAGGGCTTGTATAAAAATTGTCTACAAAGAGGTGATATCCAGTTCCTATGTTTTGAATATCCATGAGAGACATTACAGAGTCATGACTCAATCCTTTCCCAGTGTTTGAAGTCTTGCCTTTGTAAACAAAAAAGTTCCATGTATATCCTGTGGCAGAGTCGGCAAGCACAAAAAGTTTATATCCCCCTTTCGTTGGTTTATTTTTTATGTATTGTTTTAGGGCTGTTCTCCTTTTAGTTGCCACCATGCGCTCATCAATGGAACGGTTCAACCCAGGATGAAACTTGTTCTTATAGACAGTCACTATCTGGTTATACTTTGTAGATAGGCTTTATCTTGCCTAGACGATCATAACTTGGGGAGCCCTTTAGTGCCGGATTTCGTGCATCATCCTCTAATGAGCAAAGGTGCAATGCTCGGCACATACGTAAAAATTTGTTCCTCGACATGACGGATGGTGGGAAGGAAAAGTTGAAAACGTCTTGCTGTTTCCAGTAAAAACTTGCTGCGGGATCTCCACTGTCCCCATATAGAGTATCATGCCAAACAAAGAATACAGGTCGAAAACTGTCAAAATTGTCCAGTTTTTATCTTTGCGGGCCCCAAATGCGTTGGTATCGTCCAAAAGTGTCGCAAGCAAGACATCTGTAAAGAACAACTTGAAAAAATCAAGAGGAGATGCAAGCCGCCTATTCCGGGTTTGTGGTCCAGGTTCCCGGGCTGGTTTGAAGAGGAGTGGTTGGGGTGCAGTATCCTCTTCATCTACGGTGTGCCATCTCTCGACACTTTGATGAGGAGAGGATACGGTTTCTCTGCCCCTTGTTTTATCCCTAGGTCTCCCCATCCCTCTTCTGACTGGCGTGGAAGCAGCCGGGGGATGGGTGGAAGATTCAGCCGGAGGTGGGGGTGGAAGATGGCCCTGCTGCAGAAAGAGACTTTCTCTGCCTTTTTCTAGTTTGGGTGAAGGTCACTTCAGCGGGGGGCTGCCAGTCACTGTCCTCCTCTGCATAGTACCTATGAGCAACATTGCCAGGTGTGTAAAAGAAAAAAAAGAAATTATGATGAGGTACTAAAATAATGTACGGTCATACCATGGTCATTACATAAAAATATATATTTATGATTATTACAAATAGAGATAATAATAATACATTTATTATTACTTTCATGATATCAAATGTCACAGTAGAGTTCAGAATTATCAAAAAACTATAGATCAGAAATAAAACAACAACAACAAAAATGTAAAAATAATAAAATAACAATAAAATAAAACTAGAAACAGAT
This sequence comes from Neostethus bicornis, assembly GCA_902685375.1. Classification (NCBI taxonomy): domain Eukaryota; kingdom Metazoa; phylum Chordata; class Actinopteri; order Atheriniformes; family Phallostethidae; genus Neostethus; species Neostethus bicornis. The sequence continues at coordinate 3,171,172 of LR738549.1, forward strand.
CAAACTTATCAGTTACCAAAATGACAACTGAAAAATCATATATTTCATTCAAATCAATGTTTTGCACGATGAACTCACCCATTCAGTACTGGGTCCATTCCATGATACACGAGCTCTTCATCGTCTGAATTATATTTACTGTCTTCTTCAGATGATTCCAAGATTACAGCAACGGCTTTTTCTCTCGAATAATGTGTTTTTCCATTTGCCTTCGGCATGTTTTTTGGCAAAATTATGCACCCAATTCTCAAAGCTAACAGCTCTTGTAAATCGCAGCTCCATCTCTTTGTCTCCACCTCGTGCGTAAAATCGCTGTGCGTAATAGTCCGGGGCAGCGTTGCCAGGTGGGAGATATAGGATTATCGTAGGAAAGACAGAAAATTATCGTATTTTACAAAAAATTATCGTACGTCAGCTAAAGCCACGCCCATTGATGACGTATACCCATACGTCATCAATGGGCGTGGCCAACCTTCTACATGCACTACATGAAAGCAGTGGTAGTGAAAATGAGTTTTAAAAAACCGGAAAAGCGAACAGAAGAGAAAGGCTGGCAGTGTGAAATATCACCACCTACTGGATGGAGTTTTGAATTGCAAATTAGCGCAACTAAATTATGAAAATATATATATATATATATATATTCAAAAAACAAACAATTGGCTATTTTTTTTATTATCAATGACACAATTTTTTTTTCTTGAAAAACAATGACAACTATTAAACAAACAAAAGCAACAGTCAGGTCAAATTTAAAGAAGCTTCAATCAAGTTTTTACCTAAAGTACAAATATAACCATGCCAACAAAAAAAAACAGATCAATCAAAACAAACAAAAAGTGGCTTCAGTCAAGTTTTTACTTAAAGTGCAAATATAACTACGCAACAAAATAAAGAAAACTCTGACTCCAAATCTGATTGAATTCAGTTTTGTATTTCTTCAAAGAGCAAACATAACTGGTCAGTAAAAAACTTATACAACTTTTACAATTACTTGGTAAATATTTATATATCAACAATATACCAAAGAGTACTTGGTTTATCCACGTTCACCCCAAAATCTACTGTATACAAAAACTAAAATGTGTGCAGTGGAAGTCGCCTCGGTCAGTCTCCATGAAGAAATGAGCAGGGTCATTGCTAGGAATTTGGATGTTACTTCTTGATGATTTAGGGAGCCATGGCCCAGCTGAAGAGTCATGACAAGTCTCTGTAGTTTTCTGAATAAAATTAAGGTAAAGAGGACATTATTAACATAAAACACACATCACAGGGTAGATGACTAGAACTTTGTTCATAAAGAGCATGAAATAGTTTAGGGGGGTAATTAATTAAAGCCAAGATAACTTAATGAATTATAAATACCTCAAACTTCAATCTCCAGGTCTGAGTCACTGTCGGATTCTGCTGTGTCCAGCGTGGAGGTTGCAGTCCTTTTTCTGTATAGAGTGGATGTTGTCATGGACCGCAGCATTGTGATGTTGGTTTGAATTTGGCACATCCACCAGCCATCTTCACACACTCTGAAGTGTGGATTAGCCCATTAAGAGTGCTCGTGAAAAGCCGGTTTTGTGGTTTTGTTTTTATACAGTTTACTTTTGAGAACACTCATTCACAGGATGCATTTGAATGAGGAACCACGAGTGCATCAAGGGCAAACTCTCCCAGTTCCTTGAACATCCTTCTTGCCCCAAAGTCCTCCAAAGTGGAGAGATAGTGCCAGAACTCATCCGCAGTCATTGTTTTTGTGTCCTCATTTAAGCTTATATGAGGTAATGTCCTCCACTGGTCATCAATAGTTTGAAGATGGTCAACATCAGTACAGTCAATCAGGCGTGGCAATTCAGTCACAAGTGGAAGTAGTGAGGGATACTCGGATCGTGCTTTTACATCAGTCGCTGTAGCAGGAGAAAGGCATGAAATGTGGACTAGGAGTGTATTATTGAAGTCAAACCGTTTCTTTATTTCTCCACAGGCAACTCTGAGAAATTTTTGGCAATGTACGTATGTAAAAATCTTTCAGAGTGGTTGGCGTGAATTTTGATTGCTGGACATTTTGCATCACTTTTATGCCCAGGTACATTGTAGTGTAAGGTAGTAATTTTGATTCATCATCAAAATTTACATCACTGAGGGTTGTTTGTAAAATATAGTCATGCTGCATGAAGGTCAGAAGAAGTTCCTTGTATGTCTCACACATCTTGCTCCTCAGTGACGTTATTACCACGCCATCACTTTGATAATACTGATTGAGTTCTGTGAATTTGGGCAGAACCCACTCCAGGAAGAAATAATAAGAGTCTGAGAGAATGATTGTTCAAGGTGTGATATATATTCTCAGCTGCATTCAGTCTGGCTTTGAGCCACTGGTAAGTAAAAAAGATCCGGAGGGCTTCCCACTGCGAGGAAATCCTTTTAACAACCTCTGTAAGAGACAACCACAGACATGTTTGGGGAGCGAGGGATTGACACGTCTCTTCACTTAATGTTAGAGAGCCTTGAGGAGTGATGTCCTGTAGGCCTTCCTCAGCCCCCACGTTCCGCATCCCCCTCCAGCACTCCGCCACTGGCACCGACCTCTGGTCACCGTTGTCCCGCTCTGTGCACCGGTCCCACTCCTGGTACAATTCCTCGGGATCCTCTCCCAAGCTGCTCTCCAAGATGCTCTGTGTCCTCTTGGCCTCTCCAGCTTAAATAGTGTCCTTGTCACAATTACTTGCTGGAGTGTTCAATTACCTGCTTGCTCCCAGCTGGAGTCCCCAGGCAATCAGCCGTTTCCATTCTCCAACACAGAACAACCTCCTACACGACATTCGTACTTCCTCCCCGTCCTTGTCAAAAGTGATCCCCAGTATTTTTTGGTCAGTCTGGGTCACAGTCAGTGGGTGACCTGTCATGTCAGTCGCTATCCAGGGTCTGAAGAACTGGGCTTTGGTCTTGTCTCTGAGTTTGGAGGCGTGTCCAAACAAGTCAGTCAGGTCCAAGGTTCTGTGGATTGATAAAATGTCTGTACATAAAATGTTAAAATCGTCCATGTATAAAATCACCTTGGTCTCCAGTCCACCACTCCCTGGTATGCCCACTACTTGGATTCGTTGAACCCTTTTCAAGACCTGTGCCAGATACTAAATGCATGCCACGTACAGGAGGGCAGATGACGGACACCGCAGCTAATATCTACTGCTTTTGTCAGGAACTGTTGTGATGCGGAGTGCACATTGAAGGAGGAGGACCCAAATGCAGGACTTAAACAAGGTTAATTAAACCAGGAATCAGCAAAGCTGTAAATCAAAGGAGATGGATCAAAAGGTTATCAAAGTCAATCTCAGAATCAAAGAAAGTCAGTTGGGTCGGGAGTCAGCCAGGGCTGGAGGTATGAAGACCCGACAAGGAAGGCAGGTGAGACTGCCTTTAAATAGGCAGCCAGAAGATTAGATGCAGGTGAGCCCACAGGTGCAGATGGTCCCATCAGCCAGAATTGGGGGAAAGGTGAGATGGTCCCTGGCTCCCTCTGGTGGTGGTTGAGGGAACCACAACAGCTGACAAGGTCACGGTCTAAGATGGCTGAACGTGGGACCCAGGAATGTTCCTCTTGGCTGTGTCCCTGCCAGTCGACCAGGTACTGGAGTCCACGACCTCGACGACGGACGTCCAAAAGACGACTGACTGTGAAAGCAGGAGCACCGTCAATAATCTGCGGAGCCGGCAGAGAACTCGTGGGGGGCTGCAGAGGACTGGAGACGTGGGGCTTGATCTGCGAGACGTGAAAAACGGGATGAATACGAAGTGTAGGAGGTAAGTGGAGACGTACCGTGACTGGGTTAAAGATCTTCTCGATGGTGAATGGACCGATGAACCGGGGAGCCAGTTTGCGTGACTCAACTTGCAGGGGAATGGTTTTAGAAGACAGCCAAACTGACTGCCCCTCCTGATAAACTGGAGCCGGTGTCCGCCGCCCGTTGGCGATCTGCTGGTTTTGTACCGTGGTCCGAAGCAGCGCTCTGCGAGTGCGTATCCACATCAGTCGGCATCGTTTGAGGTGGTGTTGGACAGATGGCACAGAGATCTCGGACTCCTGAGAGGGGAAAAGAGGTGGTTGAAAACCAAGGGTTACCTCAAACGGGGTCCGGCCTGTGGCTCTACTGGTTTGGGAGTTGTAAGCGTATTCTGCCCAGGGTAGGAAGGAGATCCTAGCAGAAGGAGTGTCGGCTACCACACAGCGGAGGACGGACTCGATGTGCTGGTTTGCCCGTTCCGTCTGACCATTGGTCTGGGGATGGTTTCCCGATGACAGACTCACTGTTGCTCCCAGGGCTTGACAGAAGGCTTTCCACACTCGAGAGGTGAATTGGGGACCACGGTCCGAGACGATATCTGTGGGTATTCCGTGTAAACGAAAAACATGAGAAACAAGTAGTTGAGCTGTTTCCAAAGCAGAGGGTAGCTTGGGCAGAGGAACAAAGTGAGCTGATTTGGAGAAGCGGTCAACGACTGTGAGGATCACTGTGTTACCGTCAGAGGGAGGCAAGCCGGTCACAAAATCCAGTGCCATGTGGGACCAAGGTCGAGACGGAACGGGTAGAGGGCGAAGAAAACCAGCCGGTGGACGATGAGAGGTCTTCCCACGGGCACAAACTGCACAGGAGGCAATGAACTCCCGGGTGTCTTTATTAAGGGCCGGCCACCAAAACCGTCGCCTGATGATGTCCATTGTTCGGCTTACCCCCGGGTGGCAGGCCCAGCGGGACGAATGGGCCTTGTGATGGACCAAGCAGTGCAAATAGACAGGCACAAGGTTTTAAGTAAAAAAGGGGTCTTTTTATTGAACCCAAAAAAATGTCAAATGTTTAACAATTATGAAAAGAGGTCAAAATAACTAACTCAACTCAAAATAAGGTTTAACAAAAGAGAATTAACTCAAACAAACAGACCTCACTGACTGAGAACAGCATGACCTTAAATGAAAGAATACTAAACCACTGCCAACACAAAGAAGGGTGAGGGGGGTTAACAAAACAGCTTAACTAAATCTAAGCTAACAAAACCAATTTCACCCCTAAAGAAAATAAATGGTTCAGTCCAATTAGGTGACTCCAGCCCAGGACAGTAGGTGATCATTCGGCCCAGGAACTGGAGCACCTGCGAAACTCAAGAAAATCAAATTAATGTGAATCAACAACATAAATCAAACATGTGCACTAATCTAAACTTGTATCAAGTCCAAAGTAAAGAAAAGTGGTTTAACAAACAAAATATCTAAATTATATTCATAAAGTGAATAAATTATAAAGTTTACAAACTAAATGGTTGTGTGGCTGTAGCCATCACAGGCCTACTGCAAGACCTGTGAGCGAACGGAGGATGGGACAAAGAGACAGCCAGATGGAGGATTACCTGATTCTGTGCTAGACTGCTGGGCTTCAGTGACCGCCTTTTCTATCTCCCAGGTGATGGCTCCCACCACACAACTGGGAGGAATTATCTCTGAGGGACCGCCGACAGAGTCACCTGTGACATGGAGATGAGAGAGAGCATCCGGCTTCGTATTGCGGGAACCGGGTCTGTGGGTCAAAGTGAAGTTAAACCGGGAGAAGAATAATTGCCACCGAGCCTGGCGTGCAAGTCTCTTGGCAAATTGAATATACGACAGATTCTTATGGTCAGTCCAGATGAGGAAAGGAGGTTCTGCACCTTCCAGCCAGTGGCGCCATTCCTCCAGGGCTGCTTTCATAGCGAGTAGTTCGCGGTTTCCCACGTCATAGTTACGTTCGGCGGGAGAGAGCCTGCGAGAGTAGAAGGCCCAGGGATGGAGTTTGCCGTCAGAAGTGGAGCGCTGAGATAGGACGGCACCCACCCCAGAGTCAGATGCATCTACCTCGACGACAAATTGGCGAGATGGGTCTGGTTGGATGAGGATAGGAGCGGACGAGAATCTCTCCTTGAGGGTACAGAAGGCTCGTTCAGCCTCAGGAGGCCACTTGAAGGGACAAGCAGAGGAGGTCAGTTGAGTAAGGGGTGCAGCTAGTTGGCTGTAGTTCCTGATAAATCGCTGGTAAAAGTTGGCGAAGCCCAAGAACTGCTGCAGCTGTCGCCGAGTGCTGGGACGAGGCCACTCCTCAACAGCCCGAATCTTTTCGGGGTCGGTCTCGATGGTACCGGAGCCGATCTTGAACCCCAAGAACAAAACTGACGTAGAGTGGAACTCGCACTTCTCTGCTTTAACGAACAGTTTGTTCTCCAGCAACCGTTGAAGAACTGTTCTTACGTGCACCTGGTGAGCTTCTGTTGACGGGGAGAAAATCAGAATGTCATCAAGATAAACAAGCACAAAATGGTTGATGAAGTCACGTACGACATCGTTAATAAACGATTGAAACACTGCTGGGGCGTTAGTAAGTTCAAAAGGCATAACCAGATATTCAAAATGACCAAGATGGGTGTTGAACCCAGTTTTCCACTCATCCCCTTGGCGGATCCGGACCAGGTGATATGCGTTAGAGAGGTCAAGTTTAGTGAATACTGACGCTCCTTGGAGCAGTTCAAAAGCAGAGTTAAGAAGGGGGAGTGGATACTTGTTGCGGATTGTTATCTGATTTAGGCCTCGGTAGTCGATGCATGGGCGTAGTGAGCGGTCCTTTTTCTCCACAAAGAAAAACCCCACACCGAAAGGTGATGACGATGGACGAATTAAACCCTCTGCCAGTCTTTCCTTGATATATGATTCCATGGCTTCACTTTCCGGGTTTAGACAGATTGTATAGGCTACTCTTTGGAAACGTGGCACCAGGGAGCAGGTCAATGGGGCAGTCGTAAGGACGGTGAGGTGGCAGTGACTTCGCATGAGTTTTAGAGAAAACAAGAGAGATCATGATAAACGGCCGGAACAGTAGTTAAATCAGGGAGTTCTGCAGGTTTAATCTTGCCAGGAATAGCAGCCAGAATCACTGAACGGAGACACACCGCGTGACAGTGAGTACTCCAACAGTATCTTTCCAGACTTCCAGTCTATGTGAGGGTTGTGCAATTGAAGCCAAGGGATACCCAACACCATAGGGCAGTCAGGAGTACTCAACAACATAAAACTAATGTGTTCTCGATGATTACCCGAAGTAATGAGTTCTAGGATGGGGGTACGGTGTGTTACTGAAGACAACAGACGACCGTCAATAGCGTTAGCTGGCATGGATTTATTAAGACGAACTGGAGGAAGAGAGAGAGAGAATGAAAGAGTTCTGAATCCATAAAATTGCCATCAGCACCAGAGTCAATTAACGCTTTTACGGTTACTGAAGAAGAGGGAGATATTATGAGTGTCACCGGTATGGTATAACGGGAATGACTGACAGACATGCCTTGGGCCGAGCTCACCAGGTATACTTTAGTTGTAGGTCAATCATCTCTTCTTGGTCTCACAGGACAGCTGGGAAGAAGGTGGCCCTGTTCGCCACAATACAAACAACGCCCACTCCTGAGTCTGCGCTCTCTCTCTTCTGTAGACAGGGATGTCTTACCCAACTGCATAGGTTCCAAGTGCTCGGGGTCATTATCAGGAGAGCCGTGGTGGTTCGAGGTCTCTTCTCGGTCGATTTTCCCGAAGGCTTTTATCTAACTGAATAGCGAGATTTATTAAGGTGTTAAGATCCGATGACTCACCCCTCATCGCCAGTTCATGTCGCAGATGGTGATTCAGCCCCTCCATAAATATTCCAAGTAGGGACCCGTCGTCCCACTTAACCTCCGCGGCTAATATCCGGAATCGAACTGAAAATTCCGAAATCGAGTCCTTCCCCTGGGTAATACGCAGCAACCTCCGGGAAACGTTGCCTGCGTGGTCCGGAAGGTCAAACGTCGCTCGGAACGAGCGGAGGAATGCGTCCAGGGATCGAATGGTAAGTGGGGATCCAAAGTTCTCTGCCTCCGCCCATTGCAACGCACGTCCTCGCAGGAGCCCCACAATGTAGAGGACCTTGGTCATGTCGGAATGATAAGTCTGTGGACGAAGAGCAAAGAGCATTGAAGGAGGAAGCCCCTACACTTTCCAAGAGTCCCATCGAAAACTTCTGGGTTGATGGTTGGAGGTTCAGGAGTGGAGTTAGGGGTTCTGTAGTTCAACTGGGTCTGAAGATCTTGGAGATGCCTGCTATGTAGATGACTGATCTGACGCAGCATTTCCAGAGCCTGTCCACATAGTTCCAGTCTCACCTTTAGTTGAGACAACTCATCCTGTTCAGGAAGATGATTTGGGTCCGCTGGGTCCATTATGGTCGTGTCTTCTGTTGTGATGCGGAGTGCACATGGAAGGAGGAGGACCCAAATGCAGGACTTAACAAGGTTTATTAAACCAGGAATCAGCAAAGCTGTAATCAAAGGAGATGGATCAAAAGGTTATCAAAGTCAATCTCAGAATCAAAGAAAGTCAGTTGGGTCGGGAGTCAGCCAGGGCTGGAGGTATGAAGACCCGACGAGGAAGGCAGGTGAGACTGCCTTTAGATAGGCAGCCAGAAGATTAGATGCAGGTGAGTCCACAGGTGCAGGTGTTCCAATCAGCCAGAATTGGGGGAAAGGTGAGATGATCCCTGGCTCACTCTGGTGGTGGTTGAGGGAACTACAACCACAAATTTGCTATTAAAATCCCGGTAGAGCAGCCTCACCCACGCAAGAAATCTTTCTGGGAAGCCCATTTTTTGCAGCACCTTGACAAGGTACTGCTGCAAGACCCAATCAAAAGCTTTTTCAAAGTCTAGGTTTCGCTCTACTAGCCGAATGTTTCTGTCTCTCGCATGACAGATGGTGTTTCGGATCAGTACGAGGCTGTCCAGGATCTTCCTCACTGGCACAACACAGGCTTGATCTGAGTGAATCACAGTCTCTAAAACTGTCGTCATACGTGCTGCTAAAAGTTTGCAGTCCACATTTAAAAGAGTAATGGATCTTCACTTTCTAAGGTCAGTCCTCTCTTTGTGGAGCAGCATCACTATCCCTACTCTAAAACTTTCTGGCAGTCTGTCCAAGGTGTCAAATTCTTTAAAAACAGCGAGTAAGTCTGGTGCTAAAATGTCCCAGAAGTTCAGGTAAAATTCCTTTGCTTTGAGTTTCTGCCAGTTTTAACATTTCTTTTTTTAACCTCTCTTATTTCATAATTAAAATCAAGGCCTTATTCCTTTCATTTAAAATACCGTAAGTGTTTTTGCAGCCCCATCATCCTCCGTTGTTCTAAAACATTTTTCTTTTTTCCCATCATCTTAAAAAAGGTCTGGGTCCTTCCCACCTCTGTGCATGGTATGGGTCCTGGAAGGTCTGCCAATCCTGATGCCTTGCAGTTCTGCTGGAATGGTGTGGCTTCGGGTCTCCTCCCAGGCATCCAGCTCTCCGTTTCTAGCTTCGAATCTTGAAGCATTCTCTTTGAGGAATTCTAGTACTTCACTGGTGGCTCTTTTCCTCCATTTCCCGTGCTGGACTAGGGTTGAAGAAGGATATTGTTCTTGTGGTCCTCTACTTGATTCTGATGGGACACTGAGCAGGTCATCACTTGGGACTGAAGCACTCCCTTCAGGATCCACTCTGATCCTGATGATCTAAGGCGAAACACACTGACACACAGAAAGCTGTTACTCAATATCAACTGAAAATAAAGAATGAGAGGGAGACCATCTCCTTTGGGAGGTCGGGGTGCACAGTCCACCCATCCGGAGGTCCTCGGTCGGAGTAATGGTTGTTTGTCTGGAGTACGGTAAGGTCGTCTTGGTCTGTCCAAGTGTGGTGGAGTCCAACGGTCCCGTCCTCTATGGGGTCTGTGTGGTGAAACTAGTCCAGGTCTAGGTGAGTAGGGGGGTCTGTTGTGTATAGGTGGTGGTGGGGTGGTCCAAATGTCTCTGGAGTAAGTAGGTGTTCTTCTTTGCCAGGGTGATGGAGAGCGATGGATGTGTCTGTATGGAGACCGATCTCTATATCTGGGTCTCCCATCCAGGGATCTCCAAGGCCCAAAACAAAGATATAATTTGGTAAAATTTTGATAGAAAATCAAAGAATCCAATTAGAAAAAAATGTTTTAATAAAAATTTAATTTGTAAAAAAAAAAAACATTAAAAGTAAATGTTAAAATTAAAAAAGCCAATTAAAAAATAAAATAAATGGGTTAGTAAAAAGTCCAGTGGGCAATAGTCATCAAAACAATTTTTATTGACACAAGTAAAAGAGAAGGACAATGTTTCGACTGTTATTTTGACAGTCTTCTTCAGGTCCATAAGACAAACACAGTCAGAGCTGCGGGTCAGGTTTGGAGAGGCTGAGGGGAGTAGAAATGAGGCTGAGGGGCCTGATGGAGTCCCTGGCTCCCATGGTCTAATGTATAACCTCAAAAAGGGTCCATGTTGCAGCAGTGACCTGTTCATCCTCTGTGCCAACACCTATGTGTGGTAAGATGAGGTTCTATTTGAAATAAAATCAATTACACCATCTTGTGAATGTTGATGGGCCCGATCCTATCAACAACGCCCAATTTAGCAGCACAAAGTGAGTCTGCCAGTTCAGGATTGGGCCGGACGCGCCAGGATGAAGCAGAGGTACAGAGACTTAAAACCGGTTTTAACACGGTTTTAACACGGTTTTATACACAAAAAAAAAAACTGTATATAAGCACAACTTGAAAATACTCTACAAGATGTCAGTCCATTAAATATAGTTCTGTCAAGGTTTTGAGGATGGTGGAAAGAGGAGGAACCAATTGCAGGACTTCAAACAAGGTTTATTAACACAATTCAGGACGTCTGTAAAGCAAGAAACACAGTGTTAACTCACGGTATCAAAAAGTCCAACTAATAACAAAGTTCAAAAACATGGTCAGGCAACCAGGGTGACCTGGCTGGAAGAGTTAGTACGACCTGACAGGGAAGTCAGGGATGGTTCCCCTTAAATAGTTAGTAGGGTGCACAGGTGAGTGAAATCAGGAATCACCCCAGGTGATCCTAATCAGATTGTTAAGAAACATCCATGGCTCCCTCTTGACTGCAGAAGAGGGGATCATGACAAGTTCAGGAGTATCCCTCTGCTATCCCGACAAGCCACTCGCTCGGACATGCACCACTCGCTTGTTCAGTCTGGGTCAAAGTCATTGGGAGTCATGTCAGTTGTTCCCCAGGGTTCGTAGAACTGGGCTTTGGTTTTGTCTTTGTTTACTTTGGCGCTAGAGGCATGTCTTCTTCTTCTTCTGTTGGTTAAAGGCGTAAAGCACCAACAAACGGTGCATTACCACCACCTACTGACTCAGATCCTCCACAACAACCTTGTACACCTGAGAAAAGTGTACAAAGCTCCAACCCTTCCCCTGACGACCAAACAAACCATAGTAACTCCAAACCAGCTAGTCAGGTCCAAGGTTGTGTGGATTGATAAAACATATGTATATAAAATGTTAAAAATCGCCCATGTACAAAATCAACTTAGTCTCCAGTCCACCGCTCCCTGGTATGCCCACTCCTTGGATTTGTTGATCCCTTCTCAAGACTCATGGCAGATAAAAGACACCCTTGATGGACACTGCAGCTATTATCTGGTTTTTTATTACCGTTTTTTTTCTGGAGTAAATTTTCAACAGTTTTTAATATGTCGTCTGTCATTTCTGCTAAAAACTCATCCTCCCTTCTCAAACATGTAAAACCAATACCTTGCTTAAAATTTTCTCGCCTTTGCTTTGAGTCGCTGCCAGTTTCAATATTTCTTTTTTAACTTCTTTCAATTTTATAATTAAAATCAAGGCCGTATCCATTTAATCTAAGATATTGTTGCAAGCGTTTTTGCAGCCCCATCATGCATCATTGTCCTAAAACCTTTTTCTTTTTCCTACCATCTTAAAAAAAGTCTGGGTCCTTCCCTTCACCATCTCCCACCACTGTGCGCGTATATGGTACAGGTCCTGGAAGGTCTGCCAATCCTGATACCACTCCCTCTACTGGTGGACAATGTTTTGGTCCTCCAGCAGGGAGCAGTTCAGTTTCCACAGACCCCCACCGTGAGTCACACCTGAAGAGAGTGACAGGGTGCAAGATAGCATGAGGTGATCAGAGAAGAAAACGGGATAATTTAGCATCAGCTGGCAAGCAGTCCTGTGTACAAAGATCATCACTTGAACCAGGTGAAGCCCTCCTCTCTGGGATGCATGGCTTTAAAATCCCTAACCATGCCCTGCAATAAAACTGATGTCTTGTCAACGCTAAAATCAATGGGATTCTACCCAGCATGTGGGGCTGCAGACTTTTTAAAAGGTCATACCTTTCATGTTTATCATTAAAACCATAAATATTTAAAAGTTTAAAATCCTGTCCCATTAAAGCGCCCACCCCTCCTTCGCCAAAATCTGGGGATTTTTAATTAAAATGGCTACTCCATGGTAGGACTCAAATGCAGAACGTAACTTGATAACTTTTATTTTCTAACATGGGATTCAAGACAAATAGTCAAAACAATCTGGCACAAGACAAGACTCTGACTTTTATAACATGTGGAAGGGGAGTATAGTGTTCTCCTCTAGATGTAAAACCGTAGATTAAACACCACGCTAAACTCCATTCAAAATAATGAAACGGATAAACGTTGTAACTTGTTGTTTACTGAAAATTCTTTACGTTGACATGGAGTGAAAACTGCGACACAGAAAAACACAAAATGCATAAATATACATGAATTAGCATGTTATATTAACACAACAAAACAAAGACCCAGTTGTTAGCATTAGCTTAGCCATTCCACCATGCGATCCTTCCCATCGTCATATTTCGCTTATATCGCAAAATACGTAACACATCTTTAAAAAATAAACATCGATCTAACAAGATATACATCCATTAAACAGTTTACAGTAACTTACGACATTGATTCATCAGTCCTAAGCAGTAGATGCTAATGGATTGTTTAGCTGTAAACAGCTCCCTTCTCTGTCCCGCTTTCTTCTCTAGACAGGAAGTGACGTCAGTTTAGCTAACGGTCAGATCTGGTTGCTAGCTTAGCTCCTTAACGTTAGAAACAGATGAAGAAAAACAACACAAAACGAACAGAACCTAAAAAACGAATACTAAACAATACAGGGAGTATTAGAGAGGATTAGACAGTCACACCTGCAGGAAACACATCAGGACAAGAAGTTACATGGACTGAAACGAGAGGAGAGTTAGTATTTCAAAATAAAACAGGAAGTAACACAAGCGAGACAAGGACCATAAAGTGCAAAAACAAAACAGAAGATTGACGAGACATGACACTCAATCGTTTTTGTTAGAGCCACTCCACAGTGAGGTGTGAGGCCACTTTTTATCCCACTCGGTGTAATTTTTTTTTAAAGGGTAAACAATACTCCTGTAATAAAAACACATCAGACTTAAAAGACAGTAAAAAACTAAAAACACTCTGGGCTCTAACTCTCAACATCACACTTCTGACATTGATGGTCAAGAAGGTGAGAGTAATGAGTATGATTTAAAAAAAAAAAAGGTACAACGTTAAAATGAATTTAAACCTGTTTTAAACGAGAGAGAACGAATTATGTAAACGGAGCTCATCCTCTGTCTCATTGGGTGGAGATGAGTCGATTGCAGTTTTGATCTTAAGACTAAGACCAGACCCTTACAAAGTCACATAAAAAACACAGAAAAAAGGAGGAAAAGCCCCCTGCTGTTTCCTAAATTAAACTGTTAAAAAGCATAGAAATAACCTTTCTTTTTGTTAGATAACTTGAAAATAACTGTAACCTAATAAATAAAAAAATAAAAAAAGAAGAAAGTGTCTGATCCCAGAGGAATGGGATGACTGGTAAGGAAGACACACAAACACAGGATTATGGACTGTGTTTGTTTGTTTCTTCAAATAGAAAGATGGTTTTTGTCAGTGTGTTTATCGCACTCTTCATCAGGGTTTTGGTTGTAATGAATCCTCCTTTTTTGTGCATATATATTTCTTGCTCCCCACAAGGCGTCCTTTATGCAGTTAATGACAATTCAGCCTAGTGGGGGGTTATGAAGTCTGTGGGTACATCCAGGGTGTAATGGTCTTGCAGGTGAGTTTGGCGTTGTGGCAGGACCAGAGTAGCTGGTGGACTGTCTCCGGGTCTTCGCAGCAGGGGAGGGGGCACTGGGCGCTCCTGGTGAACTCCCTGCTCTGCAGAAGGGACTCCACCGGGAGGCGTTCGTGAGCCATCAGCCAGACCACAAGCCTTTATTTTGTTGGGGAGCAGCTTGCAGTTTTTCCTGTTTCTTCTTTTGTCAGGGTGTGTATTTTCATCAGTCTTCCAGAGTCGTACAGAGCTACTTCCACTGCTTTTCGGGTTAGTCCGGTTATGGGAATGTTGGTATGTGTAGGAACAAGTTGTTATTGGGGAGAGTCTCTGCAGCCGGGACGGACAGGGAGAATTTCCTCCCCCAAGCTCTCAGGACGTGTCATCCATCCTAAACCTTGCGAAGTGGGTCCAAGTTGTTTTAGTGTCCATAAAAATGGATCGGAAGATTGGAGTGATGAACATGGCAGTGAATTTTGACAGGAGTTCAGGGGCTGCCCTCCCATCGCCTCTTGTCTGTACATTGTGTCTCTTCTCACATTCCCCAGATGAAGCGGAAATTGTTATTCCGTAATTGTTGTTTAGGACCTTGGGGGGGTGGGCGGAAGAGGTCTAAGCCAGGTGAGCCAGCGAAGTTATTATTTCTGCTTTCACCTCCAGTATTCTGCAGTATTGGCATGTAATAAATGGTTCTGTTTTATTGTTTGAATCAGGGGTTCCATTGCCAACACAAATAACTGGGGGGATAGAGGTGCCAGTGGGGGGGCAAGGTTCCCATTCACGATTATCTTGCTGGATGCATTTGTGTATTTTAAGATTTTTGGTCCAAAATCAAGCCTCCTCATGATACGTATGGTTTATGCTGGCTTAAGCTTTTTCTAAATCCAGTGCCAGAATAGCATTAGGCGACTTTATTTCTTCAGAGTAAAGATACACATCCCCAACCAGTGCCAGGCCGTTTGTGATCTTCTGGCCTGATACGCAGCAGGTCTGTTCTGGGCTGATCAGGGTGTGAACAACTGGTTGAAGACAGAGGAAAAGAGATTTTGCAAGGATCTCACTCCCAATAAAGTTACACAAGTCATTTTTGTTTCCTTTTTGTGTAAAAGACAGATGGCACCTGTCTGCATCAGGGGTGGGAAGATTCTATTTTCTAGGATTTCTAAGTAGATCTGGAGGAGAGGTCTACACATTAGGTCCCTGAATGTCTGGTAAAACTCTCTGAGTAACGCGTCCAGTCGAGAGATTTGTTGTTCTCCATGCTTTTCATGGCTTTTGTTTTTTCTGGATTCACAGACCAGTCATGTTGATGAGGTAAATTGATTATATGCCAATAAATACATGTAAAGAAATAATCTATTAGTGTTTTTTCTTTTCTTAGTGTGGGTTAGCTGCTAAAATAGATTCAACATTTACATCAAAATCTTAAAATGAGCACTGCTGTAGATAGATAGATAAAAACTTCAATAATCTCCCGCAGGAGAAATTCTGGTGTCCAGCAGCAACAGAAATCACACAAACTGTACATAGAAAATAAATAAAAACAACATACATACAAAATAAAATAGGACTCAGTTCCTTCGAGAAACATCTGCCTAAGACTTCCTGAAGCGCTCAGTCCTGCAGCGCAGTGAGAGGAACCTGTTACTTCAGGTCGTTTTCTGGATTGTGTAGAGGGTGACGGGGGTTATTCAGGATACCTTGCATTAGAGCCCTCATCCTCCCCTCCAAAACAGCTCGCACAGAGTCCACATTCCTCCCCACCACAGATGCACATTTCCTTATCAGTCTGTCCAGCCTATTACTGTACCTTGCAGTCAAGCTGCCTCCCCAGTAGACGACCGCAAAGAAAACTGCAGTTGCCACGACAGATTGATAAAAGATCTTCGGCATGTCGGTACACACATGAAAAGTCTGCTCTGACCAGTCCAGTTTGCTGTCAAGATGCACACCCAGATATTTGTAGATTTTAACAACCTCGGTACTCTCTCCGTCAATCAGAACAGGATGATGAAGGGGCTTCCTGCTGAAGTCAATGATCATCTCCTTGGTCTTGGAGGAGTTCAGAACGAGACCATTGTCTCTGCTTCATGTGGTGAATCTAGCAATGAAGTCTCGGTACTCTGTCTCGTCCTTCTCCCTCACACATGCAACACTCGCTGTGTCGTCTGAGTACTTCTGGACGTGACACTTTGCAGATTTATAAACAAAGTCACTAGTGTACAGTGTGAAGAGAAACAGCGATAGTACTGTTCCCTGTGGTGCTCATCAGGTTCCCCGATACGCACTCCACAACTATCTGACCTGGAGGTGGCAGGTCAGATAGTTGTGGATCCACCCCCATCGCCTCAAGCTTCCCCTTCAGTAGTTGAGGCTGGATTGTGTCAAAGGCTCTAGAGACGTCAAAGAACATTGACCTCAGATAGCCCCCAGCCACATCCAGAAAAGAGACTGACCGATGCACCATGTATAAGACTGCATCGTCCACTCCCATCTGGTCCTGGTAGGTGAACTGAGCGGGGTCCAAATGCCCCCACCACCTGAGGTTTACCAAACCACAGAAGGACCAAACAAGGAGGCATAAAGCCAGGCGCTGCTTTTAGCGGTGTTACTGGACTGACCTCTCAGATCCCCAAATTATCCCAGAGCACCAACGAAAGCACTCCAGTGGAGAGGCTAAGCGGACGGCGGGTGGGAATTTTCGCTACAGATTCCGACTATGTGAAGCTTGCGAAGCAGGTTGGGCACAAAGGGCTGCTGAGTCACGACGCGGTTGCCGATAACAAACCAAAGAGACCGTACAACCCGACCCACAAATACAAGCAAACATCCTACAAAAAAGCCTCCACCCGTGAACATGTCCAAGCTCCTCAGCCACGGCCATATGGAGGATAAGAAAAATCCATTAACAACTACGACACCTCAAGTGTGATGTCAGAAGGAACCAGCACCATCTGACAGAGGATTTTGACGACCTGGAGTAACCTGTTCAGGTTTTTGATGGGAGGAAGCACACATAAGCCCCTCCTTCTTTTTGGGATTCACATTGGCCCAATCCCAAATCGACCACTTAAGCACTCGATCCTTCTGGGCGCGTTTCCACGAGCAGCAAAGGGTCCAGTGGTGTCCCATTTGAAAATGCTCAAGGAATCAAGGGCTCTCGGCAGCCGTTTTTGGACCCTTTTTGAGCGCTTTCGGTAAGTGGGCATCGAAGCCCACTTTCACCAAATAATTACTCATAAGTTATTGCGGTGTGACGTTTAAGACGGAGCAGACTGAGGGTAGGAGGAGGAAACTCATATCAAACTGCAGAGTGAAAGGAAGCAAACATGTCCCCAACAATTTCGGCTTTAGCTGTCTACATTTTTCATTTGATAAATTCTTCACGGCGGCGTTCACGTGAGCGTCTTAGCCGTCATGTCCTCACAGAATTGCATGGACGAGAGGTAATTATAAGATGAATGTCTGAGTTTCCTGTTTGTATGGTTTTATTCTCTGTTTATAAACTTATCACCCATCATATTTTATTCACATTAAAATATCAGTAATGTGTGAAGTGAACCGAGTATGTTATAAAAGATCATTTATCAAGATCCAACTTTTAAGATAAGATTATTATGATCACTATTCAGAATATCCTGTCGCTGTTTATACATAATCTACATTAGGAGTGTCACGTTATGAGAATTGTTTGGTAAATTTTAATTTTCAAGTTTTCTGTTCATTAGTATTTATTCGATAAATATTGAGGTAAGTGTTTTTGTATATTTATATATGTTTGCAAATTTGCATTCACTTTTCACCCTTTCTATTTCATTCTTGATAGTGTAGCAGGTGGAGTATTTTAATGCATGTTTTTAATAGTTTTATTCTGCATGTTTTTATTGTGATGTGTTTTATCATGTTTTAACTGTTTTAATTCATTTTATTTACTTCACCTGCTACTAAGAAGTGGTGCAGTCCCTGATTGGTATATAAGGTGCAGCTGGGGGCAGAAGGAGAGGGTTTTGGAGAGCGATTAAGGCCAGAGACCAGCAGGGTAAAGGCAGAGGGGAGCCCTCCATTTGAACTGTAGGCTAGTGGCGCGATGGTGTGTCAGCCTGCACATCACCGTACGGCGAGGGCTCCTCCTGTTGTGGTTCCCTCAACCACCACCAGAGGGAGCCAGGGACCATTTCACCTTTCCCCCAATTCTGGCTAATGGGACCATCTGCACCTGTGGGCTCACCTGCATCTAATCTTCTGGCTGCCTATTTAAAGGCAGTCTCACCTGCCTTCCTCGTCAGGTCTTACTACTACCTTTCCCAGCCAGGTCACCCTGGTTGCCTGACCATGTTTTGTATTTTGATTTTTGTTGGACTCTTGAAACCTTAAGTTAATCATGTTCTTCTTGATTTACAGACCTTTCTGATTTAAGTTAATAAACCATGTTCGAAGTCCTGCATTTGGGTCCCCCTCTTTCCACCATCCTTCCACACCACGACACCTCTTGCACAAGGGATCTGATCCCCGCCAAACGGTCCGCCTCCCCGTCAAAGGACCTGATCACGGACAAGCGAGTTGCCCGGTGGGATACCCAAAGAACTTTGGTTTTACGGATTGTTGAGTATTTTAAAGTTGTCTTCATGTATAGTATACTGTATATTTCTTTAGTGTATTTTAATAAAGAATGTTTAACAGAGTTTTGTGGTCTGTGCCTCTGTCTTTTTTACCTGGTGCGCCCCACGCAATCCCGAACCGGCCGACTCGCTCTCATGCCGCTACAATAGTAATTTGTGTTCCCGATCTTTTCTTTTTCGTGATGGATTTTTCTAGTATTACTTTTTGTTCTTCCTCCTAACGTTTACTCTATCATACTTGTCTGTTTTGTGGTCTTTTGAGGACCCCCTCAAAAATGAGATAGTTTAACTCAAGAGGCTTTACCTCCAAAAAAATAAATCTGAAACTTTAAAAATGTTTTGTGATCCTGCTACAGTATTTCCTTTGCAGCATCTCTTTACTTTGTTTCAGGCCATACACTACGCTCAGCTTAATGCCCGGGTTCCTGTCCTCAGGATCCAGAGCAGGACATGAGGCCCAGCTTTAGGCTGACCAGGAGCTCATTTAATACCTCGCTGGCTACCCTGCAGCAGGAAAAGGACCATGGCTGGGGCCATAATCTTGAGGACCTTATTTTTGTTCATTGGTTGGCCCATGGTTGTCAAGTCAACATCCAAGACCTCTCTATTCTATCTATTCTCTCTGTCTACATTCTGTCCTGCCTGTCTCATTTTAGTCTGTCCAGGAGATGGAGCCACAGGTAGGAACTGGTAGTTTCTCCTCCCTCTATGATTAGACTTACTGAAACAGGTGCTCAGGTGCTGTGTTCAGACACAGACAAACAAAGAACCATGAATGCTGAGGGAAAGACAGAGATGCTACCGGTAAGTATCTTGAATAAAATAGTGAACTGAACATAACTGATTAATTCTGTAACATAAATTTAAGAAAGAGAACGGCTCTATGGCTCCATAGGCCAGACCTAATCCACTAAATAGAGAGACAAGAGTAAACTGACAAGAGGTTAAAGAGGGATGAAGGAACTGATTATTTCTTTAATACAATAAGTATTTATATTTGTATATTTAAAGTTTAAAGTATATTATTTAATTATTGTTGAATATTATTTTGGGCTATTTGAATTTATTTAAACAATACATATTTCAAAAATAATTCATTTGAATTGGGGAGGAAAAAAAGGTTAAATTTAAAAGATTAAAAGTTGTATTAAGAATGTATTAAAAAGTTAACTTTAAAGGTTACATTTAAGTTAAATTTATTAACTATTAAAATTTGCTTATAAAACTTGAAACTTTATTATAGTTAAAATGTTTTGTTTAAAATGCTTAATAAATAAAATGTTGATTTTTTATCCGAAGGTTTTGGATCTGCTTTGAAGAGGCATAAAATTGCAATAAAAACAAAGCCGAGTTGAACCTGTGTCTTTGATCTTTCCTGGGTTTTTGAAGTCACCTGCATTCATGTATAAAAAGACTTGACAATGTTACCTCCTATCGGGTGACAGCTGAGGTATTTGATATCCCGAAATCAACCATCCGCAGAGTTGTCCACAAGATCGCTGGGGAGATCCGAAAGGCCCGTTCTAAAGTGATCTTCATCCCCAGACAAGACAACTTGGATGAGGTTGGGCAGGGATTTGGTATCCTTGCTCAGCATGATGCCTTCAACCGGGCAGTTGGAGCGATAGATTGTTGCCATATTCACATCAAACCACCAAAAAACAACAAAATTGATTATTTTAATTACAAACAATTTTATTCTATTCAGCTCCAAGATATATGTGACTCTACTGGGAGATTCCCAGATTTTTTTTGTTGGGTATGGTGGCTCTGTTCATGACACCCGCATTCTTAGGAACAATCCGGCTTATGTTGAAGCAGTGGTCTCTCTGAGATTGAAGGCTATAACATGTTCTTCAAGAGTAGAAACAGTCAAAAAGGTGGAGGTGTGGCTGTGTATATTGATCAAAACCTAAAAAGTAAGATCAGTAACGTGTCTATAGTCATTGATAAACTTATGGAATATATTTATTAGGTTGTATGTATAGAAAACCTGGCTCATGCTTACATTTAGAGAAACAATGATGGAACTGTAAGAAGGTTTAAATGACAGGAAAATGATTTTTGTCTATGGTGATTTTAATATTGATTTGTGGAATCCTTCAAAATCAACTGTAGTCAGTTTATAAACACAATCAGGTATCAATTTTCTTGAATTATGTTAATAAACCATGTTTGAAGTCCTGCATTTGGGTCCTCCTCTTTCCACCATTCCTCAAAACTTTGACAATTCCATTTACTTGTTTAAAAACAAAGCGCACACTGTTGTGCGTCCGCACCCCGGCAAAGTTTGCCGACATGCTGGAGGCACCACAACGCACAAAAAGAATAGCACCAACACGTCTACTCCTCACCAAGTCTGTGTTTCTACAAAAAAAAAAAAAAAAACACCAGAGTGAATAAATACAGACGAAGCTCTGCTTAAAACATGGCTACCAAGCCAAAAAGAAACAGTCAGTGAACCTTTAAAAAGTGAATGGCCCAATCCCAAAACAACTACTTGAGCTCTGAGCCCTCAGGGACTAAATGACGTCACGTGCGTAATTGTGCGACTGTGAGAGGCTTCCAGTGTTTTCAATAGAAATGGGACAGCCCTTTAAAAACCTGCACCCGAAGGAGACAGGTGAGAGTGGGCGACAACTTTAAAGCTAGAGATGGAATCGCAGAATAAAAGGCCGCGTCGGAAATTTGTTTGCAAGTAGAAACACACCGCGACCAATTTATTATTGATAAGAATTTACACAAAATTGCTGTTAAATAATCCCAAATAAACAGGCTCTGAAGAACAAATGGTCGTCTTTATAAGACTACGGATGAAACATGACTGTTTATTTACAGGGTTCCGGAATTCTTCAGTGCACGGCTACAGATAAGCAGTCTGTTACTGTAGTTTATGAAAAATTAATTTGTCCAAAACCGTTAGTGAGGACAAAAGTTAATGTGTGTTTTACTTCTTAACTTTGTCTTGTGTGCTCAGCGTCATAATTTAAGAAATGGGTTTGGAGAAACAAGTGAACCCCAGCCAGGCTGCCAAAAAATGGGACAATAGGGTTAACTATCTTTAATGTGTATGCACTGGTGAATGGGTTGCTGGATCACATGTGGAATGTTTCTCTGTGGTTTCAATTTAACAACGTTGGTGATTCTTCCTGTCCTTTTAAAATCATCAGTTATGTGTCATCACACTAAATTTTATTTGTTTTCTCATACATTTGGCGTTGTTGATAGGATCTGGCCTGGGTGCACTGGGGAGCGGCGGTACAGACTTTTTCTTTTTTTAGCCTAGGGTTTTTAAGAGAATTTTAATAATCCCTGCTTCCATGGAATGACGACGAAAGGGACTGCAATCGAAAAAAAACAGATAAATGTAGCAGGTGGAGTATTTTAATGTATGGTTTTAATAGTTTTATTCTGCATGTTTTAACTCATTTTATTTACTTCACCTGCTACTAAGAAGTGGTGCAGTCCCTGGTTGATATATAAGATGCAACTGGGGGCAGAAGGAGAGCGGATTGGAGAGAAATCAAGGCCTGAGAGCCTGCCTGTTTTTAATATCTGTTTTTATTGGTTTAGGGATGGCTTTACAAAAATGTACTTAGATTTTAGTGCAGAAACTGTGATATTGTATTTATTGTAAAAATGAACCATTAAACATGTACAAAAGAAAAAAATCTGTTCTTATCAGGAGTACCGCTTGGTCTAAGGCTTAGAGTCAAGACTGCGATCGACTCGTCGGGAGGTGAATTTAGATCCTATGTGGTTCCTGATTAACACTCATTTGAGAATAGTATTTTTCATTTTCACTTTAGTTTGATTGTTTTTAATTCATAGATAACTTTTAAACATGAGTGGTGTTTTTAGTACTTTTTTTTTGCAGTTTTAACATCTTTTCCTTTGTCATCTTTTTGTGAGCTGTGATGCCTCCACCATGTTGGCAGGTTTTGCCGGGGTGAGGAGGCACCACAGTTTACGCTTTCTTTTAAAGGACATCGATGGGAAACTAATAGAAATGAACAGGGATGATTTCTCACAAAAATTTGTACAAGGTGTTTTAAAATTTCAACCTGACAACCTGAACTGTGTTTCTGACCTTCTCTTTTACTAAAGCGTTTGATGTCAATTTTGTTTTTGATTTGGCTTTCAAAGACTTTCAGACAACAATGTTAATGTAGAAACCCAGTTTTCTCCATTTGTGGTGGAGAAACTGACTGACAATAGCCTGAAAACAGTTATCATCAGGATGTTAAATGAAACTGTCAATGCAGAAGACATTAAGACATGGCTGGGTAGATACTGCACTGTTAAAGGCCAGCCTATCAAGGTATTGAATGTGGATGGCATCTGGAATTGTGCTTGGAGGGTCCCCATCCAACAATGGAAGGACTTTTCAGGCTACCAGGGTCTGAAGCACCCACCTAGTATGATTGTACCAGGAGACAACAGAAGCTACAGTATATTCACTACCTGGGAATGCCCAAGCGAGCACAAAAGTTTTCTGTGGCAAATGTAGAGAAAATGGGCACACTTTTGTTTAGTGTCTCAATAGGAGAAGGTTCAACCTCTGGTGAGAGACCAAACATCTTTTCATAGACTGCCGAAAGTACTTTACAAACAAACTGAAGGCAGAAAAAAAGATTTTGGTTGATAAGAAATAAGGTAACTGATCAGGTAGAAGTAGTAGCTTCGAGCTCGCCTCTAAAGGTAGATGAACAACAGAAATCAGGTGAGGAGGATGACAGGGGGGTGTCTGTGCAGCCCCGGACCACATCTGGCAACAGTGTGGATGGGGATGTGCATCGGGTGGAGGCCGGACTCTTCCATGTCTGTGGACAAGAGGGGAAAGCTACAAACCCTCTCAGACAGTTCATCTGTGGAGGTGTCTAGAATTTTCCCCCCTGGCTCACCAAACGAGGCCCCTTCCTGAATATTCCGAAACAGTCGATGGCACAAAAACAAAAGGCAAGCACAAAGAGGCCAGTCCCCAAAATCCTAAAGGGAAAAGGAGCCAAATCCCCTCCCTCATACATCGTCCCTGATAGTTTCCTCCTGTGTTTTCCTCTTCCTCATGTAATAAAAATCTGCGTCTTCCCTTTTCTTGTGCCAGATTGTTTTGACTATTTGTCCAGAATTACTTGTAAGAAAATAAAAGTTTTTAAGTTGCTTTCTGCATTTGGGTCCTGCCTTATTCCAAGCCTGACACACATACAGCCTGCAGTTATCAACCAGAACCCTCAGCCTCTCCAGTGAGAAGCTCAGAAAAAGTGACAGGTATTTCTGTACAGATTTCGCATTTTTGTACGTGCTGGATCAATGCATACTTCTTCGGGGCAGGGCACTGGAGTGGGCCGAGGCCGAAGACGCGGCAGCCCCCCGGCTGATCGCTCAACATCTGATTTTCTGAGTTTATTCAGAACCATGTTCGAGGTGCCGGACCGGGCTGGAGATGCTTCCCAGCGTCTACTCCACCTTTCCCAGGAAACTTTATCCGTGGCGGAGTTCTCCATCTCATTCCGGACCCTAGCAGTAGAGGCTGGCTGGGGACAGAAGGCACTAAGAGGGGTGATCCTGAATGCCCTGGATGATCCTCTGAAGGATGAGCTAGCTGGCAGGGGCACTCCATCCACATTGGAGGAACTTATTTCCCTGGCCATACAGTTGGACAATCGTCAAAGAGAAAAACGACATGAAAATACCACCCGGGCCCTACACATTACCCCAGTTCACAGCCATCGACAGCCTTCCTCGGTCTGCCCCCCACCAAGGATATTTGCATCTGATCCACAAGAGGCTGAGCAGCCTTCCACAGAACCAATGCAGTTGGGACAGACACATCTAACCAAGAAGGAAAGGGAGGTGTCTCTATTGCGGGTCGAGAAGTCACTTACTCTCAGCTAACCCTGTGGTAAACTGACCACCTCTCACTATGTTTATTTTTGTCACCATGAACTTATATTTTCATTCTCCCCACAGGAACCTTCAGCCTTTCTTCCTGGCCATCCAACACTTCCCTATGGACACTTTTGGACACTTTCTTTGAATAAACTGTTAAACCTGCACGTGGATCCTCATCCTTCCCACACCCCACACAACAGCAAATGATCAATTTAGTGCTGATAAAATACGGTATAAACAGCAAAATATCCTCAGTACATACAAAAGGGCCAAAGACCATTCAAGATCAACTGGGGAGGCCAAAATCACCTGAAAGTACTACTTAGTAAGTTTAGCTTCTTCATTCATAGTTAAAATAGCCCACAAATACAAACCGGTATATATATGTATATACATGTATATATTTCACTTTTCTCTCTCCAATTTAATTCTTGATAGTAATTGTCACCCTCATTTTTTTTTTTTTATTTGGTGTCTTTACTTTTGTTTCAGGCCATCAAGTAAGCAAACCCAGAGTTCTTAACGTATGATCATACATGTATCCAAGCAGGACATGAAGCCCAGCTTCAAGCTAACCAGGCACTCATTTAATACCTTGCTGGCTACCCTACAGCAGGAGAGGGACCATGGCTGGGGCCAAAACCTTGAAGTCCTTATTTTTGTGTACTGGTTGGCCCATGGTACCTCCTTTCGGGTGACAGCTGAAGTATTTGACATTCCGAAATCCACAAAGTGGTCCACAAGACTGCGGGGCAGATCCAAAAGGCCCAACCAAAAGTATCTTCCCCAGACGTGACAACGTGGACGAGGTTGGCTAATATTCCTTTAACTATACAGGTGGAGCTATTGATGGTTACCATATCAAACCACTAAAACACAACAACACTGATTCTTTTCAGTTCAGCTCCAAGACATTTAAGACTCCATTGGGAGATTTCTGGACATTTTTTCATTCACCGTGACACCATGACAATGAAGGTATCATGGAGGTTCCGTCCATGACACCCACATTCTTAGAATCAATCCTGTTAATGTTTGAGCTTTTTACCCCCTCCTTTTTTTTTTTTTTCTTTTGGGAGACATTGGTTACCCTTGTATTGAAAGGCCCATCTCCATCATCACCCCCTACCAGCAACCTCAGCAAGGAAGGATGAAGGAGCGCTTTAATCAGAGACATAGCCATGTCCGCTCTGTCATTGTAACGGCCTTTGGAATGATTGAGAATGGTGGCATATCCTCTTTTAGGCCCTTGAGGTGAAGCTCTGCTTCTGCTCTTAAATTGCCAAGGCTTGTGCTGTCCTCCACAATTTGTGTCTGGCTAGCGGGGATATCATTGAGAATTCGGAGCGACAGCCACATGACCCTAATGTCCCTGTCCCACTAGAAGATGTACAGGGGAGCTGTGGTTGCCTACATCTGAGACAGGGTTTACAAAAAAAGACATAGGAGCAAAGGATGATTTTGGAGTTAAAACATTAGTTTTATTGCAGGGCATGGTTAGTGATGTTAAACTGGTTTTTTAACTGTCCAGAGGAGGACTTTTCCTGGATCTTTTTACACAAGATTGTTTGACAACTGATGCTAAATTAACTTGTTTTCTGCTCCAATCACCTCATGCTAGTATGAACCCAGTCACTCTCTTCAGATGTGACTCATGGTGGGGGTCTGTGGAAATTGAACTGACCTCTCATGGAGGACCAAAACATTGTCCAGCAGTACAAGAACAATAGGTTTGATGCATGTCCTACAACTGAATTACTTTGGAATAATATGCAAAAAAAAAGGATCCACCAAAATAGTCACAGTAGGAAAAAGCAGTACAAATGTAACCAGTTTGAGCTTCGCTGCCATGTAAATTAAAGAAACTTTTGAGATTTAAGTTTAACTCCGTGTTTTAGTTAATTTGACCTTTGAGATGTTTTGATAAACATTTACTTCAGAATTTGTGGGGTTTCATACCAGTCTTTAAATCATAAATTCCAACTTTTCAGACTTCCCAACTGGGAGATTTGGGTTCATAGTTTATATATTTTCCCCGACAATTTTTTACATTTTTTTCCTTCATATGAATTGAGTTAAAGTTTTTTCTTTTAAAGATTTTTTTATAACTTATTTTTGCACATTTCAGAAAAATAAACTTTTAAAACATTTGTCCAATGAAAAGGTCAGAAAACCAAATTCATCCTTTATCTTAGAACAACATAATGAATGTAAAAATAAAATAATGCTAAATTAACATTTTTTCTTCTCTGATCACCTCATGCTATCATGAACTCTGACACTCCCTTCAGGTGTGATTCATGGTGGGGTCTGTGGAAACTGAACTGACCTCATGGAGGACCAAAACATTGTCCACCAGTACAGGAACAATAGGTTTGATGCATGTCCTACAACTGAATTACTTTGAAACGTTATGCAAAATAAAGGATCCACCAAAATAATCACAGTAGGAAAAAGCAGTACAAATGAAACCGGTTTGAGCTTCATCAGCATGTAAATTAAAGACATTTCTGTGATGGAAGTTTAACTCTTTTTTTTTTAATTAATTTCATCTTTGAGATGTTTTGGTAAAGAATTACTTCAGAGTTTTTTTGGGGGGCTTCATACCAGTCTTTTTAAATCATACAGTCCAACCTTTCAGACTGTCCAAACTGGGAGATTTGGGTGAATAGTTTATATATATTTTTCCCCCACAATTTTTTTTATTTTTTTCCTTCATATAAATTGAGTTAAAAGTTTATCTTTTAAAGTTTTTTACAACTTATTTTTGCACATTTGAGAAAAATCAACTTTTAAACATTTGTCCAATGAAAGGTCAGTAAACAAAATTCATCCTTTATGTTAGAACAACATAATGAATGTAAGAATTCATAAACATCAGATTAAAATGACACTTAAGATCATTATTATTATCACAACATGCATGCATTCCTCCTGCTTCTTCCAAATCAGACTGGTGCTGCTTGCTTCCTTATATCACCTTGTGTCTCCTCCCTCGGCTCGTTGACCAGGTAAGGATCAGCTTGGAAACCAGCTGTTTACAATCTTCCTTCATTTCTGAGGGTTAAATTATTTTTACTAACTATTCACTTTTTAAAACAAAGGATAGTTGGCATTTTAGTAATTAAACCTTGTCAATGTTGTTTTTTGGTTTTCTTTTATTATGTCATTTATTGATGAATGGATTTCATTCATTTTTAATGGAGTTTTACAGTGACATCTTTAATTTACATATTTTTTATTGGTTTTTTTTACATATTATTTTTCACAATATTCAAACTTTTTGCTTCAAACTATTTATTTCTCTATCTGATGCTTATGTTTAGTTTTTTTCTCTCTTAGATGATTTCATTTCTGGTCTTTGTTTCTATGAGTCAGTAGTTGTCAGTGTGTCCTGCAGCAGCAGGAAAAGAACCTGTTTGAACTCCAACACTTAAAAAAAAACCTGCATGCATTTAGAAGATATTTTCCATTTATTTGGTTTCTTAAAAACACTTTTATTTCCAGTTTTGTTGAACGTGTTTCTTTCATAACTTCATACATTTTGAAACAGTGATTTAAACCTTCTGTGATAGTTTTCTTTGTTTGTTTAGATTTTCTTGACTTTTGTTAGTTCCTCTTCTATCTGTGGTCTAATCAGCCAGTATAAATCTTTCTTTCATCACTTCAAAGTTTCCTTCATCAGGTTGATCTGTAAGTTAAACTTTTCTTTTTGTTTCTTGGCCTCTTTTATTGGCCAAAATTGTTTTGTAAAAAGATAACGATTTATTTGTAGATAAATCAGACATTCCATTAATTTTCTGTGTTTCTTTGACTTCCTTTACATCGTCAGCTTTTGTTGGTCGGCCACACTTTAGTCATCTTGATTGTCTGATCGATTGAAATGTTTATTAAAATGGTCATTTATAAAAACAAATGCATCGACTCATTAGGCTGCCACGAAGGGTGATTTTAAAACTGGAAAGAGCCATTTATTATGCTCTTCAAAATGAAAGAAACTTAGGAGAGAAAAGTAAGGAGTAAAGGAGTTTCTGATCTGCTCTTGTTTTTAAGAAGCAAGTATGTCGCTCTTTGTTTTTAACCAGATAACAGACTTGCCCAGAAACCCAAAGTCACCAGCGTTTACAAGGTTCTGAATTGGCTCCTTTTTAAGAAAGAAAAAGCTTTTTAAAACTGATCATAGATTTCCAGTGTTTTTCAATCTGCCCTGTCACATAATTTTAAAGAAAAGTTTTGAAAAGATTTTAGACTGGATGAAAAAAGATTGCATGGTTTTACAAATCCTCATTTTACTGTATATTTTCTGTTGTCCAGGAGCGAGAACTGGTGAGTCCAGCACGCAACAGTTTGGCACAGTGTGAACCAACTCGTTCTTCCAAACAGACTCAAGAAGCTGTTGTGATTGGTGGCTCACGAGATCCTCATGGTCAGATCCGTTAAGCGCTTCCTTGGCATACAGGCGAGCTCAATCTGATCATACATGATAACACTAACATACCAAAACGATAAAACACTAAAACAAATAGCAACAAACCTTTCTGAAAAATCCACCTATTGCTCCAAATATGATGATGTTGTATCTTAAAAACAAAAAGATAAAGATACAATGAGCAGTTACCTCCTTCCAATAAATAATTATGTATATAAAAGCTTCAGTGTATCAGCTTATGGTTTGTGTCGACATGAACGAATGACAAAGACCCCTGCACAAAGTATATCCTCCGTGTTATGCACCCCAACCCTGGCATCCTTTCCAAAACTCCTGGAGCATCAACTCGGTGCATGGACTCCTTAATGCGATCCCATTGAACTCGATGCCCATCCGCTTCCAAACAGCCTTTAACCATCCCGTATCCTGCTTTAGAAATCATGTTTTTTTATGGCTCGCACCACATCATCTAACAATTTGCTGTATGGTGTTGCTTTGAACAACCCAAGTTCCCGCATACGCCAAAAGATTGTGCTTTGGCTGACACCTAACAGGTTTTTGCAATACAAGATTCTGGTAAGGGGATGTCTTTAAGCTGGGACAGAATCTCTTCGGAAAATTGACATTGGGTCTGCCCCGCCCTCCAACTTACACAAAAGCACAGGGACATTCTTCAGAAAAGCACTGTGGATTTAATTTTGCATTGTTGAAAATACACTCCACGAATTCCCCCGGAATATTTAAAGTATTGATGCAGCTGAGAGAATAAATGCTTCTTTATTTACTACATAATGGAAATAATTCAAATGTAGTTGATCCAGAAGATTGGTGATCCTGGATTTCACACTTTCCAGCAATTGATTAGCCACTAGTTCCTGAAAAAGTGACAAACGAAATTCAAATTGATCTCACTGTTAATATATTCATTAACCACGCAAAGTCCTCTCAATTCCACATACTGTAATGCCAAGCTGGGGAGGTATTCAAAGCATTTTTAAGTGCAAATGATACTTTTGAGAAAATATCAAATCAATCAATAGCTTCTAAGTTGTAACGTTTTGGGTTTTTTTCTGTAAACCCAGGTTAAGTCAAATCATTGCTGTGTCGGCAGCCGTATATCATTTTAACCATATATAGTTTTAAAACAATTAAATTTACTGAAGTAAACACTTGATAAATTATTGGTCTTACAAGCGGTGTATTTCAACATCTCAGCCAAAGTTGAGGATGAGGTGGAAGAGTTAAACGAGTTGCCAGCGACTCAAGAAGAAACCGCCACACCTGATAATGATGTCAAAGGATGTCACATGTGGTCAAACAAACTGCGTAGTATGCAGAGTTAGGAAAAAGTGATCTTCCTTAAATGTGGTTTAAGTTGGACGTCATTTCAGTGTGTTTTTGATTCATACCCACAGAATGAACTCCGTTGCCCAAACTAGTTTCAAAGTCATACGAATGTTGAAATCACGCATACACGTTTTTGATAGCTATCTTATTTTATACCAGTGCCTCTTCAGACAAGAAAGCCAAGGCTACACGGGAAAAGTCGCGGCAGCCTGGCTCTCCAGGAGTGGATGATGGGAAGGAGCATAATGAGCACCAGACGTAGCCCCGAGAGGCTAAATGTTTTGAGGAACTGGAACTTTACTTTTAGAAAACTGGCCGTCCTGCTTCTGCAGAAATTGTTTCTTTTAACTTGATGTTACGGACTGCATTCGTTTTATTTTTAACATTTAGAAGTAGCGTTTAGTAGTCTTTTAGAAGAAGTCTATCTGTTTTAACATGCTGTTTTGTGGAGTCGTATCACCTGTATTGCTGTTTTTATTCTTTTAGAAATGGTTTTACATACGGACTAATTTAAGTAATTTTTTACGGAACAGTATGTTAAGGACATAAAAAATGTAAATATTGTTGTTGTGCCACTGTGTATATGGAAAGGCAAAAATTTGTTCTCCATGACATCAGAGGACAGAAACACATTCATGGATCAAGACGAGCTCCCCACACTTTAAAACCATGACGACCTATGCCGTTCCAAGAGGAACGCAGCGATAACATGCTGGTTCTAGGAGTAACACAATTAGATTCAGCTTGGAAAGACATCTTGAAATTGGTACACCTCACCAAGAAGACAATCAAATAAATAAAACAATCAGTTCTACTTTAATATTTCAAAAGGCGTTGGGCCAGCCATCTTAATTAGATTATTTGTTTGCCTTGTCTGGGGAAAGGACTTTTGAATTAATCTTGAAACAACAGATTACAAATGGACTCTTGCGTACTAACTTTTTAGTTTAACTAACTTGTTTTTAGGAACATTTTTCATTAGACGAACCTTCGTCTTAGTTCACTTAGTATCACTTCTTATGTCATTAAATTAATGAAGCGCTACATAAACAAAAAAAAAATCACTCGCATCATCTGAATCAAGTGATTGAGTTGCCCGGCCATCGAGCGCTGACATACCTTCACCAACATTAAAATGCATTTAAAATCCTGCCTGATTGCAGATTACACATGGACTCTTTCATCAAAAACTTTTGCACAGTCACAAGAAAAGAAAGACAACTCTTTAATAAAAACTCTTTCATAAAAACTGATTTCTCTGAAGGAGCAGCAGGAGTAAAACTGCAGGAACATTTTTTTTTTCATTAGACGAACCTTCGTCTTTAGTTTCATATCACTTATGTCACACTGAATTAATGAAGCGCTACATAAAAAAAAAAAAATCACTTGAATCATCAGAATCAAGTGATTGGGTTGCCCGGTAAAATGCATTCAAAATCCTGCCTGATTGCAGATTACACATGGACTCTTTCATCAAAAACTTTTGCGCAGTGACAAGAAAAGAAAGACGACCCAAAAAGTATCAAACTTGACGTGTTTTTGGACAGAGAGACAACAACAGTAACAGTGTTGATTGTTTACGGAAAACTCCTGCTGACATCACCGAGCTTCCAGTAACTTCAGCTGGTGCGCCTACTTGCACTAGTCTATTTTAATAGAGCCAATTTCTCTGTTCTTGAGGTTTTACTCCTGCTGCTCGTTTGGTTTTTTTTTTTCATGAGACGACCTTCGTCTTTCTTTCAGTGACGTCCATCTGAAGATTTCTCAGCTGCTTCTCGTACTGTGAATCTTTCTTCAGGAGTAGGGCATGCTCTTTCTGAGAAGACTGAATTATTTGGAGCGCCTTGTTCATGAGGCTCAGCTTCATCCTGTAATCTACTTAGGTTTTATTTTCAGACTCAGAAAATGTAGTCGGTCTTAGGTTGTCAGATACACATGTCTTCATACTATTAACCAGAGGTAATGTATGCATGCCATTGGCACAGACATGTCAAACTATCCCAGCCAAGATCGAGCTTTTGGGAGAAAGGCTGATTGTTGAGTCTCTTTATTTGTTTACGCACTTTGTGAACTGGCAACAAGTCTACCAATCAGCAGAAGAATCTCAGCACCGGGATTATGAGGAGGGATTTCATCAATTATTTTCTGCGGACTTGTGGTGGCTGGCTACCAAGTCAATGTGTCCTTGAAAAGGACAGAAGCCTACTTTAAAGTACAGCTTTAATGTTACAAAAACAACATGTGGAAATGCAGACTTCTCCTAATTAATAAATTTTAAACATCTGTCATTCAATAGTGATTTAGAAAAAAATTTAACTAACCAGGAAGTACAAACATACCGACAATACAAATAAAAAGTATTTGATTGAAAAGGGGGAAAAAATGGCCAGGTAGCCAACACTGTCCCGAAAAGGCTGATACCAGAAGTGACATGAAAAAGATGTGCGAGCGTGGGCGAACTAGAGGAAGTTTGAACTAATTTTTCTGGAGATTGTCTTCCTTTGAATTAATTTGAACTTGTTGAACATTCGAATTAACGTGCAGCTTACTATCAGAAGAGGATACGACCAAACAACAACAGCAAAGACATAGATTACGAAAAACTGACAAAATGGACAAAACCAATTAAGAAGCGGTTTGAAGCCTGTTAAACTGCTTTGTCAGGTTACAACATTTTACATGTCTATAAGCCTTTAAGTATTCAATGTTTTTCTGATTTTCATTTGTTTTCAGATAAAAGAAGTAGTCTCTCTTCTACACAAGAGTCAGACTTTGGTGCAATGAGCTCAATGCCATCTTCCCGTATATGAACACTCAGAGTGAATACTATCCTTCTATGTCCTGCAAATCATAATACATGCCTCCTAAAAAAGGGACCCTGCATTCTTGAGACATCTATATATGGGAATACTACATGGAGAACTTCAGGACTTGTTGAGTGGCCTTTGTACCCACTACCACCAACAGTGCACAAAGCTAGGTCAAGGTCCAGGTCTAGGCATCCTCCATCCTTTAAGGTTACAAGAAAAACCACATCACCACGACAGGTCAGGGTCTAGGTCCCCCTCCATCAGTTAAGGTCACCACCAGGTCAACGTCTATGAGGTGTACATACAATGAAGTCATTGAGCGGCAACAGTTCCAGTAAAACCCATCCTTTTTTAGTCAATCATGTATCTGTTTGCTGCAAAATATATTCATAAAATTTGTTTAAATAGAAAAGGATGTTGAGTCTTCAGACATTTTGGGTTGGTGATCCTTGTCTGACCTTAATTTTTGGCCCCGGGTCAGTTTTAAAAATAAAAAAGCATCACATTTAAGTCAGCAACAGAATGATAAATAATAATTGGGTTTGTTTTTTTTTTCTTTGTTTGAACATAAACAACATGTTGGCATTTAGCCTGGTTTGTAAAATAAACAATAAGCATGCATTGATGATTTGAACATCTTCTAAAAAAGAACAAAAAAAACGGAGTTAGTGCCATCGTACTGATTAACATTGGTTTTGATTACAATCGTTGCTGTATGACAATGTCCATATTCAAACCTACAGTCTAATCAATCATAAAATGAAGCTGACAAAGGTCTGACATTTAAAAGAAGCAGATTATGTGAAGAAATAAGCCAAAGAAACAGAAGCACAGGTCATTTATCTAAAGTCTGATTTAGCTGCAAAAAATATTTAATAAAATTTTGGCCGATAAAAGAGTTCAACAAGCAAAATGCAAACAAACTTTAAAATCAGCGTAATGAAAAAATGGCACGAAGCAACCAAACTAAAAGTTTAAACTGTTTGTTCGTTTGTTGAATGTCTCGAGATACCAGTGTTTGTATATTACGCCTAACAGGGAACCAAAATCCCCTGTGCTTTCAAAGCTAAAAATCGATCATTGCTCCGGTCATTGCTCATTAATGTAAAGTTTAAACTGATAGAAGAGGGAAACATTTATACAGGCTGATCAAACCAAAGATACAAGAAGGAGGGGTAACTTAAACTCACAAAGAAAACTATCACACAGAAGATTTAAATCACTGATACAGGCTGATCAAACCAAAGATACAAGAAGGAGGGGTAACTTAAACTCACAAAGAAAACTATCACACAGAAGATTTAAATCACTGATCCAAAATAAAGTTATGAAAGAAACATGTTCAATAAAACTAGAAATAAACGTATTTTTATAACTCAAATAAATGCAAAAGATCTTCTAAATGCATTCAGTTTTCTTTTAAAGTGATGGAGTCCAGTCAGGTTCATTTTCTGCAGCTGCTACAGGACACACTGACAAACTAAAAACTCAATGACTCATAAAAACAATCATTAAATACAAGAAATAAAATCTAAGTGAGATAACAACTAAATACAAGCATCACATAAAAAATAAATAGTTTGAAGCAAAAAAAGGTTGAATATTCTGCTGTCCATGCACCAAGTTAGCTCTTGCTAGGCTAGGCAGCTAGTTAACGACGTTCCAAAAAACAGACTTCCTTAGTTTTGTTGTTTAGAAAATGGTGTTCCAGCATTTTCCTTTAAGACCGACCCGTAAAAGAACAAATATTATCCAAGGCTAACGATTGTTACACAAGAAAATAAATCGACAGAAACAACGTTGCATCACGCTCCGCCATCTTGGGTTCCCCTCTGTTTCCTTACGTAAAAACACTAGCACAACTCGACCACTAGAGAGTGCTAAAAACTGAACTACTTTAGCTTCTCGTGGACAGAACAATAATAATGAATTAAATGTGTCTTTTTTACTAAAATAAAGAGTTAGTATCAGATTTTCTAATCAGTCTGGAGGGCTTATGGACAAAGCAGATTTTACTGGTTTGGCTGCTTCTGAGAGGAATTTAGAATAATTGATTTATTTAACATTTTTCATTATGAATGTTCTTATGTTTAATTTTTTCCAGAAACCATTAGTATTATTATTTTTTATTTTTTTTTAGATTAGCAGGATTTTTTCTTCTTTTTAGAAACATTTACTGCAGCCATGATGTAGAGGTTTTTTTATTGTCAATTTTGTAGGCCGTGTCGTCATCTTCAGTGAGCTGATTCAGAGGGATCATCACCTCTGGGTGCTATGTCTTCTCGTCTTTGAGTTTTTTCCTCCCACTTTGAGCTGAATAGAACCAAGGCTTTATATGAAAACCCACCTGCTCTCAAGATGTGTAATGTGAGCAGGTTCAGATGGTCACGGTCATTGCGAGAAGTCAAAATATCCACATATGCAGCTTCTTCCATCACATGTCTTTCTTGTTTTTGGTGACTGGATAGATTGGGGCAAGTTGGCGGTGTCCCACATGGTGACTTGGGCAATTTATTTTTGATGTTCACCGTCCTGAAGCAAATTCTTTAATTTCAAAATCTTCTGTGTCACGCCAGAAGCTTGATGCGTTACATAGTTTGTGTCAGAAGCCAGGTCGATGAGTGTCCCGACTCTTTGTCCATTGTTGATGCTGACATTAAATAAAATCAAGATGACCGAGTTCTCACATAAGACATTCTCCTCCAACTGGCTCCTCTGAGCTGCAGCGGAGTGGTATGCTCGAGATATGACATTGCAGAAAATGTCTTGACACAAAATATATCTGGGTGTTTTTCTCCATTGATTTTGGAGACTGCTTTCAAAGTCAGGCAAAATAAAGTGTACCTTTTATGGCACCATGATTCAGTTTTGTTTGTATGGAATTTATTATGGAGATGTTCAAACTACAGGAGCTCAAATTAAATAGAGACTGAAAGATCTTTATGACATGAGAAAGATCCTCCCTTAATCAAGATTGATCAAACTGTCACTCTTGAAGTCAAAATTAATCAGCTGACAATATCACCAGACAGCAGAGAATCTAACCTTCATGTTTATACGGGGTAACACTTGGTCGAAGAATTCTGTTTTTCCAGGAGGAAAATAAATACTCGTTGAAAATTTAACTTTGAAATTGTTTCATACACTCAGTCCTAAATGGTTGCTCTCTGGCGAGATCCTGCAGGTTCTCCCCAACTTATTTTTGTAACTTCTTCCATCATTTCCCTTCAGGGGTCGCCACAGCAAGTCAGTTTCTTCCATCTAATCCTATCTGCTGCATCCTCTTCGGTCACACCAACTATCTTCATGTCTTCCTTCACTGTATCCATGAACCTCCTCTTTGGTCTTCCTCTAGTCCTCTTTCCTGGTGGTTCCAAACCCAGCATCATTCTTCTGATGTACTCTCTCTCTCTCCTCTGCACATGTCCAAACCATCTCAGTCTGGCCTCTCTGACTTTAAAACCTCTAACATGTGCTGTTCCTCTGATCCTGTCCATCCTGGTCACCCCCAGAGAGATCCTCAGCATCTTCATCTCTGCTACCTTCATCTCTGTTTCCTGTCTTTTCTTCAGACTTAAATGTTTTTAAACTGTATTTAGTTGGTAGTTATTGTATTTGATGGATTTATGGAGGGTCTCTTGAGATGCAACATCTCATTTTCAAGGTTGTCTTTAAAAAATTACAACAGAAAGTTACAGAAAGTAACTCATCTTTAAGCTTAACTCTGTTTAAAAAACTAAAGAGGGAAAACATCAAGGAAAAAGAAATAATATGTAAAATAAAAACGTCACTATAAAAAAAACAGAAATAAAAAACAAAAATCCTCATATTAAAAGAAATGTCATCCATCTGTAAACAGAAAAAAAAACATAATTAAAAAGGAATTCATAAACTTGTAAAAAGGAAACAAAAATTAAATCCATTTATCATAAAATGACACAATAAAAGAAAACCAGAAATCTTTCCAATCAACTTTGAGACTATTTAATTACTAAAAATTATACTCAATTTTAAAATAAATGAATATTATCAGTAAAAATAACTAGACCCTCAGAAATGAAGGAAGATTGTAAACAGCTGGTTTCCAAGCTGATCCTTACCTGGTCAACGAGCCGAGGGAGGAGATGTGAGGTGATATAAGAAAGCAAGCAGCACCTGTCTGATTTGGATGAAGCAGGAGGAATGCATGCATGTTGTAATATTTATACTGTTCTTGTTTAGTGTCATTTTAATCTCTGATGTCTGTTAATTCTTACATTCATTATGTTGCTCTAAGATAAAGAATTACTAGATTTCAGACCGCTTTCATTGGACAAATGTTTTAAGTTTATTATTTCTTCACACAGATGCTTTAAAATATGACAAATTTCAACTCATTTAAACTGAAGGCAACAAATAAAAAATAGTGATGAAAAAAAAATCTAATTTAAGTACCTAAATTTCCTAAATCAGTCTGAAAGGTTTGACGGTATGAGTTTAATCAACTGACCAGTACTTTTATATGAAGGAAAAATCAATGTAAGTGTTTAATAATATACTTAAAAAGGGTCAATTTGATTGAAACAAAGAGTTAATCTTGATTCACAAAAATTTCTTTGATTTACAAGATGGTGAAACCTAATTTTGAGTGTTTGTTTGCAAATGTTCAGGAAAGTCTATCAGTTTGCACTTCCTGTTCGATCATTCCCTCTACTTAAGACTGTAGAAAAACACACATCAAAGTTATATTTTTATACAGTCTGATTTAAAGGAACAAATTCTAAACTGCAGACCAGAAAAAATAAAGTTGTCCTGCAGAAGCAAGAAAACTTTACCAGCTTGGAATTTGTGTTGATGAGGTAATGGATCAGAGCTGTGCTGAATCGCTGACTCTTTATTTGCAGCAGTTTACTGGGATCAGATGAGAAATGTGCAGACTTGACATGTCAGACTTCTTGCAGGGACTGCTGGTCCACATTAGTAAATAAATGTATTACAGTATTTTGTCTGTATCTTGTGGCTGTGTAAAGCTGATAAAACCCTCGGTCATCTGCAAACATAAAAATGTTTTCCTCTGGATATTAAATTAGAAAAGAGGCCTGTGTCACTCTAACACTGACTGCCAGGTATTAGCATCACCCAATTTAGTTCTGATATGGTTTATTTGTAACAATACCGTAGGGATGGGAAATCTGACGCCTCGCGACTCATTGAGCAACTGCGAAAAGTCAGCACGAGGAGTCAGCAGATCTGCAGGCTGCGCATGCGTAGAGAAAAAAACAAACATCAAGAAAAAGAGAATCCACGCCTCAAATGTGATCTTACTAGAAGATGAAATGTGGGTTATTGGGAAATTCCTTTTGTATTTTTTTTTAAATCATGAAATAAGATCAATGCGCTAATCCGTTGTTCAATTTAATTTACTCAGACATAAAACAACAAAAAAATTAACTAACGGTACAAATAAAAAAAATACACAGTCTGAAAAGGAATAGGCAGAAGCAAAGTGCTTATAAGCGCCTACCCCCTTTACCCTAAACATGAACATAAAGTGCTGCTACATTTACATGATAAGTTATCAGTTTGTTTCTATGTATGATTTCACAATTTTCTTTTTATATAAGCTTTTAAATCGAGTCAGTCTTCTGCAGTCTTTGATGTCCTGTTCTAATCTGCTCCATAGACCCACCCCAACAGTAGAGATACAGTGTTATTTTGTATTAGTTCTGACCGATGTTTTTAAAACATCGGATCCTCTCAGATTATGGGTACTCTCTCGATTTTGAAAAAAACTTTGGATCTGATTTGGTACTTGTTTATTTTTAATAATATACATGAGTTGTGTGGTTTTGTAATCTATTAGGTCTTTGAATTTTAATGTGTTTTTATGGATGAAGAGTTGGTTTGTATGTGACCTGTACGGGGCTTTATTGAAAATTCAAATGGCTCTTTTTTGGATAAGCGAAATTGGAGTGATGTTTGTTTTGTACGTGTTTCTCCACACAGTAAGTCATATATGGTAAAATTAATGAGTTATATAAAATATATAATGCCTTTTCATTCAGACATTATTTAACCTTTGAAATAATGGCTAATGATTTACATAGTTTTGTTTTTACAAATTTTATGTGATTTTTTCCAACTTAATTTGTTTTGGATTATTATTCCTAAAAATTTGATTTAATTTAGTTGCTCTATCTCTGTGTCTTGAATAAAGACTTTTTTATTCACATTTATACTACGATTTGTAAATATTATCAATTTTGTTTTCTTTAAATTTAGAGTTAGTTTTAGAGTTTGTGATAGTAACATAAACATAAAATATGGATGTCATTGTTTGTTTGGTTTTTTTGCTCCATAATCAGCATTCAATTTCGCTTTGTTCACTGACAATGTAATAAAATGTTCATTGTTTTGTTTTTTGTTCTTTATCATTTAAATGAATAACTACAGATGACCAGCTGACAGAATCTTGCGGAAGAGAAAACATGAATAGACACAGATACAATCGAACATCAAGATTTTTGTGCGAGCACGCAGTGGAAGATTTCATATAAAAAAAAAAAGTTATATGGTTTTGGGAGAGTGTATGATATTTTTCACTTTTGTCCAATTAGGTGCTCTCCAAATCAAATAAAGTATGACTGATGAAAGTCTGTTACGATATTGTTATTATCAAAGCACTTTGTTATGCTTTGGTTAATACAATTTTAATCAACAATCTGTGATGACACAGGCAGTAAACGAGTCTCTGCAGCTTTAAAGAGCGCAAAACAACTGAAAAAGAACAATCGCAAATGTTTTTATCGTAGGTTTTTATTTAAAAATAAAATCTTTTCTACGATGCTTGGTTTTAGTCTGCTCCTCCTCTGACTGACAACTTCTCCAGCTTTGGAGAAGACCTGCTCACAAGGCACCGAGGTTGCTGGCATGTGGAGATAGTATTTCGCCAGTTTGTGCAGGTATGGGTAAACGGTGGTCCTCGATGCCCAGAATGCGAGCGCGTCTTCTCCCCTGGAGAGGAATGGCTCCATTAGGTATCTTTGAACCTCCACTGTGGCGTTCGCCATCGTGCATTGGCTTCCCTGAGTTTCACCTAGAAAAAAGAAGTTAGTAAAACCATGTAACATGAGTACATCGTTGATCAGTTGAAGATGACGCTCCTGGTTGTGACTATTAAAATAGAATTTGGTTAAACTACCCAATGAAAAAACAATATGAAATAAAAACAAAGTTAACACGAACTTACCTGTGATGTAGATGGCACTGCGCTATCGAATCGCATCCTATGTGCATTTGCACACTCCGCTGTTACCTTGGCAACGGCATCATTGGCAGCTGTTGCATTTCCAAATGTTAGTGTCTTGTATCGTGGGTCCAGTATTGTTGCCATTGCCAGGATACAGATTTTTTCCACTTGGCACCTTGTGCGTAGATTCAGAATCAGATTTTCTGCTAATTGTTTAGCAACTGGTGCCTTTAAATTTCTGGATTTTTGTGTGATTTTGTGTTGCACCATTCTGATGATCGGGATGACTTTTGATGCAGACAGTTTTTTTCTGAAGACAGTTCTGTGGAAGCCAGGTTGATAGGTCCGAGTACTTCTAAACAGTCACTTGTTGTCTTATACTTGCTCACTGTCAGGGTAGGTAGATCTGCAGCCAGAGATGTTACTGCGGCTGCAACAGGCTCCCGTTGTTCGAACAAGTGCTGCGGCACGAGATATGTAGAGTTCCAACGAGTGTGAACTTCTTGAAGCATTTTGTGATTTGGTTTGTCGAGCTGCGTTTGGATTTCACAAAGTTTCTGCTTTGCTTGAACACTTGACCTAAAAAAAGAAACAATTCCTCGTGCCTTGTGTCTGTTAGTTGAGCAGTCTGGTCCAGGGATTTTTTTACCAGAAGTTCAAACTGTGGGCAAGAAAGGGCACATTCCTCAGTCCCTTCAATCTGGCCATGCGCTGCATGTTTGCAGCGTTGTCTGTTGTTAGGCAGTGAATTTTCTGCCTCAATCCCCATTCAGTCAGCTGAGCGTCCAGGGTGTTCCTCATGTTTTCAGCAGTGTGTCTGAAATTGGCCGACACCCAGTAGGACGCTCGCTATTTCCGTTTTGTCATTGATGTAATGACGGGTAACCCCAAGATACCCGTCCATCGGGATGGAGGACCACATATCGGCAGTGAGGCTGACAACTTCTGCCTTCTCTAAAGCCTTTTTGGCTTCTTCCTTTTCCTCGTTATATTTCTTTTCCACCAATGTCTTTAAGGCATGACGAGATGGCAATGTGTATGTCGGGTCCAACTTTTGAACAAACGCCCTGAATCCCGTCCTCCACCAAAGAAAAGGGTTGCGCGTCAATCACTATCATGTCCACCAGTGCTGCATTCAACTTTATTAAAACATTTTGAAAATTTATTTCTCATTTTACTTTTGTTATTTTGCTTTAAACTTTATCACCTACCTTGACGGCTCGCTGCAGCAACAGGAGCAGTGACAGCAGTGTTGGGCGTTGTCTCCGGGTGTTTGGAGCGCAAATGCTGCAACATTGCTGACGTGTTGTCACTGACAGTCAGCTCCTGTGCACAAATGGAACACTTGACGCTTTTGGGAGCAATTCGGTCAAAGTGTTCCCATGCATAGGAGGGTGTTCTTTTTGAAGGCACTGGTTCTCCTTCCATTCACCCTTCCTCTTCATACACCTTGCACACAGAAACACACACTCACCTTTCCCTCTCTCATACAGTTCAAAAACTGAATCTGCCGCCCCTCTAAGAAGCTCTGAACCCAATTGAATAATCGGCCCCTAAACCCTATTGTGCGTAGAGCAATTAACAGTCCCTTCCTCCACAACATATCATACGCTTTTTCTACATCAAAAAACCCCGCCACCAAAACTTCCCTATTCCCCCGTGCTTTCCTAACATCACCCTCCAACCTGACTAAAGAATCCAAAAATGCTCCTACCCCTCCGAAAACCACACTGGTACTGTGACAACAGATTCCCTTTCTCTAATTTATAATCCAACCTCATGGATACCAACCTCTCCATTAACTAAAATACTACAGACATCAATGCTATAGGTCTGTAGTTTCCTGGATCACTATGAATGCTCTGTTAAAAATCAAATCAACGCCACCTTGGGACTTGCACCCAAGGATTTATGAAATTACCTAGGTTCATTCACTACAGTCTGAGACAAGGTTCCACAAGATAAAATTTATTTTAAAAAAAGGAATGCGCAACTCCACATGATCTGGAAACAAAAGGAAGACAGATAAAGAAATTACCGCTTACCAGTGGGAAATATTTCCATGGGGGGATCCCCCGGCACACATGGAGAAAACACGGCACAGCAAAACACACGTGAACACACGTGAATATAAACAAAACAAGAGTGGGATCCACCCAGTAAAATCATACCCCCACTGGAACGTTTTCAACTAAAACTAAAACTGATTAAAACAGTTAAAATACACAAAAAGAAAAAAACTCATTAAAACAGGTAAATGATGAATAAACATATTTCTAAATACTCTTTTAAAAGAACAGCCTGTAAAGCAAAGCAGCAGCACGTCCACCTGCGTCCTGCAGCGCCCAGCCCCTTAATTCAGTCCTCCGGCCTAAAAGCAATGTATAAAAGGATTAAAAATATTGATATATATTTTTAATTTTAAGTACTGACCTGTAAAAACATCTTCCGGCAGCTCAAACGTCTCAATTTGTCAGTGGGTCGGTCGCGTTTTACTAAGGGAGGACAATCCACCACCAAACTAAGATGTTTTATTTACTTCCCGGCCACCCTTTCACAGGAAACATGCCACGACAGTTTTGCTTTTCTTTCCCGGTAGTCGTGCATCTAAGGGTGTGCCGGAAGTCCGCTCTTAAATAGGATCCTCCTATCAGTGGATTGGCCAGCTGCTCCCAAGCAATGATGTCCTACTGCCACAACTAGTTTCCGCACCAGGCTTCCTAATTGGGAGAATCACTGCCTCCCTCCACTCTGCCGGCACCACCCCCTCTCTCCACACCCTATTAAACAAGTCTAAATGTTTCACCTTACCCACACTACCCAGCTGTCTTAGCATGCCATACACAATCCCATCCTTTCCAGGCGCCGACTGACCCCTTTTCGCCAAAGCTGCTTCCAACTCCCCCACTGTAAATACATCATTCACCTCCTCCGGTACATCATCATCCCTGCCCAGCTCCCCAGCAAATTCTTCCTCCAACTGACACCTCACAGCTCGCCCCTCCACCGACAAAGCCGCAACACTTTGAATCTCCACAAACCTCTGTGCCAACACCTCTGCCTTTTCCTGGTCCCCAACAACCATCCAATCCCCATCCTGCAGAGCCGGGTAATCAAAACACCGTGCACCCCCACCCATCCACCTAATCATACCCCTCACTAAACCAACCGGAGTGTCCCTGCCAATAGTGCCACAATAGCCCCTCCAATAACCCCTCTTTGCTGCCCGAATCGTCCTGCGTAGCCTCGCCTGAGCCCTCTTATACTCTACAAGGTGCTGAAAGTTATGTGAACGCCTAACTAATCGCAAAGCCCTGTTCCTTTCCCTAACAACCACAGCACACTCACTGTTCCACCACGGCACCAACCGCCTCCCGCACCTACCCTTGCTCCTCAGAATAAACTTCCCCGCCGCCTCCAATGTGCCCCCCTTAATCCTTCTATCCAACTCTTGATGAACATCCAAATCTCCTGTCGTGATGCGGAGTGCACATGGAAGAATGGTGGAAAGAGGAGGACCCAAATGCAGGACTTCGAACATGGTTTATTTACTTATTGCAGGAAAGTCTGTACAGAAAACATGATTAACTTAAGATTTCAAAAGTCCAACTAAATCCAAAATACCAAACATGGTTGGGCAACCAGGGTGACCTGGCTGGGAAAGGTGGTAGTAAGACCTGATGAGGAAGGCAGGTGAGACTGCCTTTAAATAGGCAGCCAGAAGATTAGATGCAGGTGAGTCCACAGGTGCAGATGGTCCCACCAGCCAGAATTAGGGGAAAGGTGAAATGGTCCATGGCTACCTCTGGTGGTGGTTGAGGGAACCACAACAACTCTATCCACAACACCCAAGAGTCTATCACTTTCCTCCGCAAACCCCCTCCAATCAGCCTTATCTAACACCCACCTACCCCCACCCCGATCCACCCGTGGCCCTACCCCTATCCCCCACCAGCACCAAATTGGATAAAGGTCACTACCCATTGTGCTACCCCTGTGCACTCGCCACTCACACAAATGGGCCATCCCAGAATATGGATTGGTTGATTGGCCGGTGCCAAATTGCCCCTAAGAATGAGTGTGTGTGTGGATGGTTATATGTGTTTGGCCCCGCAACAGACTGGTGACCTGTTCGGGGTGTACTCTGCCCTTCGCCTTAAATTGGCCAGGATGGGCTCCGGAACCCCCCGCAACCCCCGAAAGGGATAGATGGATAAGAAGATGACTGACTGATGAACATTTTGCATGTCCTAAGCTAGCTAACCGAAATAAATCATGTAGGTTGAGATACGCCAAGAAAAAAAGACACACGACGTAAATACAATAATGCCACATCATGGTACTTAGGTAAAAGGACCAAATGAATAAGTTAAAATCTCATCTGTTTTGTTAAATATTTATTATTAAAACGTGAATACAATTGGATGAAAAATAGCTGTCTAGTAATGAAGTAAATTTATCAGAATGTACTTTAATGATCCCACACATGGTAAATTTGTGTGTCACAGCAACAACTTCCTATCTGCTTATTGAGTCGTTG
Organism: Neostethus bicornis; assembly: GCA_902685375.1. NCBI lineage: Eukaryota > Metazoa > Chordata > Actinopteri > Atheriniformes > Phallostethidae > Neostethus > Neostethus bicornis. The sequence goes on from LR738549.1 coordinate 3,216,078, forward strand.
TAGAGCCCGATCACGTACGGGAAGAAAGACCTCCGGTAACGAGATGTTCTTGAGCGGAGCTGTCTGAGCCTCTTGGAGAAGGAGCGCCGCAGTTCGTCCAGGCGTGGGTAGAGAGTATGGTCATGATTGTCCATGATGGATAAAAGATTGTTCAGAGACCTCTCCACCACTGCCTCAAGTGAGTCCTGTTTGCTGCCAATGACAGAGCCAGCCAGTCTGATTAGTTTATTCAGTCTGTTGGTGTCACTGGCTGCATTCATTTGTTTATACGTTCATGCTATACGTTCATTGTTCATTCCTCTAGCGCAGAGGACGTCAGAATTACTTAGGCATTTTGAGTTACTTTTACATAATTAAATTTTACTGTTTTTAATTTTGCGGAATTCAATCTGACATTAATTGATTTCTTTAGCAAGATAGACTACTCAATTGAATTAATAAAATACACCCTGATAAATTATGTCGTTTTTATTAGAGGCTAGAATCACTTTTTTTCAGTGAATATTTTTTTTTACTTCTTGTAATAATTCCTTTACTCTGAGTTTCTGCCAGCTTTAACATTTAATTATTGACTTCTCTTATTTTATTATTAAAATCAAGGCCGTATTCATTTAATTTAAAATATTGATGCAAGTGGTTTTGCAGCCCCATCATGCGTCGTTGTTCTAAAACCTTTTTCTTCGTTCCTATTATCCTAAAAAAGGTCCTTCTCTTCACCATCTCCCACAACTGTGCACATGCATGGTGCAGGTCCTGGAGGGTCAGTCAATCCGATACTGCTCATTGTACTGGTGGACGATGTTTTGGTCATCCAGCAGGGAGCAGTTCAGTTTCCACAGACCTCCACCATTCTTGGACCTCTACCTCCATCTCATTAAGTGGATATGTAGGGTGGTTAACTCCATTATCCTTTCGAACTCCAGGGACATGTGTCCTCATCCCTCTAAAATAGAAAAAAAAACCTAAGCTATCAAAATGAGTTTTAGAAATCCTAAAAACTTCCTAATTTTTTTTTGTGATGGGAAAACAGTCTAATGATGGGACAGAAGACGGACCTGTACCTGCAAAAAAAAACTCTATTAAGGTTACAAAGGTGCTATAAGAAGCACGATATGGCAATTTGTTGTTGGTTTGCACATCCCAGTGCTCTAGCTACCAAAAAAAGCTATTAGTTCAGACTTTTTTTGATGGTCAGTTGAACAAGATTAAGAGACTAGGAACTTGCTGAGGTACTAATGTGCAAAAATAAACAGTTATGAAAATAATAGAAGTAAGAGATGTAAAGTATGGAAAAAAAACAAATATGAATAAAATAAATTTTAACAAAGCTGGTTTTGAAATTGAAGACACAATTTTTGTGATTGGTCTGTAATGTCCATCGGAATAATGTGCCAAATGTTTTCCAGCTTTGAGTCTATTTGGGAGACGGTGGCTCAGCGCTAGAGCGCTCGTCCGCGGACCGGAAGGTCGTGGGTTTGATTCCCACTGAGACCCTGTCTAGGGTGCTTGGAGAAGACACCTAACCTCGCTTCTCCCACCATTGATGCTGTAGAAGGGCAGCCTGCTGCGGTGTAAGGAGTGCAGCACACAAATTTCCACGGTGAGGGATAAATAGAGTAATTCATTTTTTTTTATTTGAATTCTGTTGTTTTCGACGGGTAGTTGACAAGCCTTGTTTTAGTCTCCAGTGAGTAGGGACTGGCATTTGGGGTTTTAAATGACTCTCCTCAATGTTTGTGTGAGGGGCTTGAATCCAACTTTTAGGTTTGCCAAAAGTTGATTATTCTTCTGAGTGAGTCAATAGATTACATGGTGGTTGCCGGGGGAACGATTTAGCTTCCCAATGTTTTCCCACTCTTTCTTAGGGTCCCTCTTTTTCTGTATTCATCCCACTTTTTTATGTTTTGTCTTTAACACAAATTGTGTTCAATTTGTTTAGATTTATTCTAATCCTCTCAAGATTAAACTAAACAAAAAATTAAATAAAAACTAGAAGAAAACTTAAGCATGAATTAACAAAAGATGAAACTTCAGTTAGAACAAGATCTGGGAAAAGTGAAGTTTGCTAGAAGAAAATGAAGAGAAACAGAAGTTCGTAGAAAGTCTGTGAAGTAGTTGATCTTTAAGAGGAGGCGTGTCAGAAACATTCCCATTGGTTGTTCATGAAGGCGGAGAAAGGTTTAAAAACTTTCAACAGCTTCCATTCAAACCATTCAGTGTTCAGCAGTCTATTCATTACCTGCTGTTTAGCAGATAGACTTAATGTATTATCTACTGTACAATGGGTAATCTGTTTAATCTTTGTGGTCATTTTGCTGAATATGATCATTTTACTCCTCATTTTATTTATCATAAAAGAAAATAATTAGTTATAAAATCAACAGAAATCCATCTGTATTAGTTGTTTTTTTTACCATGTGTTTTTTGTTGGCTCTGTAAATGGCAGAAAGCTGCTCTCAACCAATCACATGAGCATGGTTTCTCTCCTGTGTGTAAGCATAGATGCTTTGTTAAAATTGCAATGACACGGTCCATTGATGAACGCTCCGTTTATATCCTTAGATGATCCTTAGTGTATCCTGAGTGGATTGTTTGTAGATTTCTTCACCAGACTTGAAGCAGTCTCAAACTGGTTACACTTTGACCATCATTTGGTACTTCCTTTTTCCACTATAACTTTTTACAAATTGTTCCAAGATGATGCAGTTGAAGGAGCTGTAGATGAGTTATAAACAGCCTAATTCAATCAGTGTTCCTTGTTCAGTATTTGTTCAGCTACAACACTAAAGCTGGGTTCTTGTGGTTGGTGGTGGGCTTATCCTTCCAGGCGATTGGAGATGTAAATTATTTCGGAATGTTGCATAGACATCCATTTGTAGCTGGTGCTGCACCAAACCTATTGAAAGGTATGTTTAAGTCACTCACCTGGTTTGGATCTCTGAGTAGTACCCAGAGATTCTTTCTCAGGCTTCTTCACACTCTGCTGATGTTCTGCTGTAACAGCTGTTCTACCACATTTTTCCACGAGTGGACTTTCCCGTCCGCGATCTTCCCACTTTGCCCTTTCAGCTTTTCCTTATATCCTGATCTTAAGTCTCTCCTCCTTCGGGAGAGCCTCGATGTTAAGGTTAATCCACTGTTTGTAATGTGATAAATACCATACTAATATTGTTTGTCTCGAGTACCTCCATGAGAATAAAGTACCTGATGTTTACGAGCATGGAGTCTAGTGTAACTCTGTTGTTTTGGATCATTGTTAACCTCGCCATGTTTGACTCTGTACTGATTAGTACTGTTTTTTTTTGTTTTAAATTAGTCTCCCTCATGTTTGTAAGAGGGATTTGGATCCAGAACTGTGTTTGCCAACTAGTTTGTGATCTTTTGAGTGAGTCGAGGGTTCAAAAGTTGGAACCTGGTGAATAAATGTTGCAGTCCGAAGGTTCCTAATGTTTCTTTTTCAGACTGTCTTGCAGCCACTCTTTTCATTCTTATTGGTTTTTTTCTTCTTTAATCAACTCCTTTAATGGTTTTAACTTGAACACAAATTATGCAAATTGTGTTTATTGAAAGACAAACTGTTTAAATTTTTTGCAAACATTTCATCATTAAAACAAAGCAAAGTCAAAGAAAAATTAAACGAAAACAACAAATAACCTGAACTGAGAACAATACTAAGAAAAACTAGATGAAAAACGTAAAGAAAGAAATAAGATGTGAAGAAAACTTAACAGAAACTAACAAAAGATAAAACTTAAGTATGAACAAGTTCCTAAAGTTCTAGAAAAACTTTGTCCAAAGTTAGAAGAAAAGAGTCTAAAGTCTGTAAAGCAGTCGCTCTAAGAGGCGGTACTACATTCTCATTGGTTCATGAAGGAGTAGAAAAGTAAAACAACTCAAAGCAGCTTCTATTCAAACCAGTCTGTGTTCAGCAGTCTATCCTCTATCTGTTTAACAGATGGAGTTAATGTCTTTTAAAGCTTTATTATCTTCTTTACAGTGTTTTTACGTGAGTTTTATAGAATCTTTGTGGTCTGTTTACGGAACATGTCTATAGTCATGTTGAACTATACAGGAGCTCAGTTTGTCTGTAGTTGTGAATGAATATTGTTGCCCAGCACCATCATCCTAGGCATGTGCTTCAGGCCCTGGTAGGCTGAAGATACTGTCATTGTTGTTTGGGGATGCTCCAGGCACAGTTCCAGAGGCAGTACTGTATCTACCCAGCCATGAGTTTTTGCAGTTTATTTGTACAGCTTCACAAAGAATTCCTTAAATACCTAAAAATAAATAAGTGTCTCATTTAAAGGCATGTTGCCAATGCGTATTTCAGACGGTTTGTCCCGTGACGCTAGATCCCGACTTGACTCCAGCTCTGACTCAAACTCTATTATTGTTATGGGAATAACGGGCCCAATGTTTTCCAGCTTTCAGTCTATTTAATTCTTTAGTTTTGATCTGTATCGGGCTGGCCATGTATGAGCCTTTACAGACTATTGCAATCTTCTACTGAAGAGAGACTGCAGACTGAGTGAAGCCATGTATGACTCTCCAACCAGTAGGATTGGTATTTGTTCGTCTTAAACTCGTCTCACTAATGATTGTGTGAGTGGTTTAGACATTCTACAACTGACCAACACCTTTTAAAGTTTTTTTGACACTTTGTTTTATCAGCCGGAAAAGATTAGGAAGTGTTTCTCATAATGGATCGTACCTAAATCCAAACTTCAGATCTTGTGACTGGTGTTGGTCCAACTACTTTCATTCTTTGACCGGTGAGATTCCTCTATATGACTGGAGTACAGGGGTCTCGCCTAGCAGTTGAATTTTGTGTAGCTTCTTTCAAGTTTCTCATAAAAGAAGTTAGTGTCTCATAAAAGGCATGTTGCAATTTGTTGTCTGTTCAATTCCCGTCATGCCAGATTCTGACTTGGCTCAGGCACAGGCTCTACTATCATAAAGGGGATAATGTGCCCAATGTTTTCCAGTTTTCAGTCAATTTGAATGTGTTTTGATCTGTATTGGGCTGGCCGTGTATGAACCTTTACAGACTATTGCAATCTTACTGAAGAGCGACTGTAGAACTTATTGAAAGCTTTATGACTCTCCAATAAGTAGGATTGGGTACTCTTCTCATTAACGTTTATGTGAGTGGTTTGGACATTCTACCACTGAGCCAACGCCTTCCAAAGTTAATTTGTCGCTGTGTTTTATCAACCAGAAGTGCTTCTCATAATGAATTATACATTTATTCCAAACTTCAGACCGTGTGACTGGGGTTTGTCCAACTGATTTCATTCTTTGACCAGTTCAATTCTTCTTTATGGCTGGACAACAGGGGTCTCATCTATTAGTGGAATTTCGTGTTACATCTTTGTGCAGACACTTTATGTTAATAGAGTCTTTGGTAATGCTAAAGTGGTACAAAATGCTATCTTTTTTTCCCCATGTTCATTTGGCAATAGCCACTGGCCAGATCTAGTGTAGAGAACCTCACTCTCATAAGGAGGAGGAGTGCATCTTTTCTTGGTTTTTAATAGTCTGCAGTCCAGGTACAGCTTAATGTGCCATGCTTTTCTGTTGGGGTTCTTGTGTTTGGTGGTGGGCTTATGATTCCAGGCGATTGGAGACGTAAATTATCTCTGAATGTTGCATATGCATCCATCTGTAGCTGGTGCTGCGCCAAACCTATTGAAAGGTATGTTTAAGTCACTCACCTGGTTTGGATCTCTGAGTAGTACCCAGAGATGCTTTCTCAGGCTTCTTCACACTCTGCTGATGTTCTGCTGTAACAGCTGTTCTTCCATATTTTTCCACGAGTGGACCTTCCCGTCCGCGATCTTCCCACTTTAACCTGACCTGAAGGCCCTCCTCCTTCGGAAGAGCCTTCATGTCATGGTTAATCCACAGTTTGTGATGTGATAAATACCATACTACTATTGTTTGTCTCGAGTACCTCCATGAGAATAAAGTACCTGATGTTTACTAGCATGGAGTCTAGTGCAACTCTGTTGTTTTGGATCATTGTTAACCTCGCCATGTTTGAGTCTGTACTGATTGGTACTGTTTCTTTGGGTTTAAATTAGTGTCTCTCATGTTTGTGAGAGGGATTTGGATCCAAAATTGTGTTTGCCAACTAGTTTGTGATCTTTTGAGTGAGTCGAGGGTTCGAAAGTTGGAACCTGGTGAATAAATATCGCAGTCCGAAGCTTCGTAATGTTTCTTTTTCAGACTGTCTTGCAGCCACTCTTTTCATTCTTATTGTTTTTTTCTTCAATCAGCTCCTTTAATGGTTTTGTTTTGAACTCAAATTATGCAAATTGTGTTTATTGAAAGACAAACTGTTTCAATTTTATGCAATAATTTCATCATTAAAATGAAGCAAAGTCAAAGAAAAATTGAACCAAAACAAGAAATAACCTGAACTGAGAACAATACTAAGAAAAACTAGATGAAAAACGTAAAGAAAGAAAATAAATGTGAAGAAAACTTAACAGAAACTAACAAAAGATAAAACTTAAGTATGATCAAGTTCCTAAAGTTCTTGAAAAACTTTGTCAAAAGTTAGAAGAAAAGAGTCTAAAGTCCGTAAAGCAGTCGCTCTAAGAGGCGGTACTACATTCTCATTGGTTCATAAAGGAGTAGAAAAGTAAAACAACTCCAAGCAGCTTCTATTCAAACCAGTCTGTGTTCAGCAGCCTATCCTCTATCTGTTTAACAGATGGAGTTAATGTCTTTTAAAGCTTTATTATCTTCTTTACAGTGTTTTTACGTGAGTTTTATAGAATCTTTGTGGTCTGTTTACGGAACATGTCTATAATCATGTTGAACTGTACAGGAGCTCGGTTTGTCTCTAGATGTGAACGCTATTGCCCAGCATCATCATCCTAGGCATGTGCTTCAGGCCCTGGTAGGCTGAAGATACTGTCATTGTTGTTTGGGGATGCTCCAGGCACAGTTCCAGTGGCAGTACTGTATCTACCCAGCCATGAGTTTTTGCAGTTTATTTGTACAGCTTCACAAAGAATTCCTTAAATACCTAAAAATAAATAAGTGTCTCATTTAAAGGCATGTTGCCAATGCGTATTTGAGTCGGTTTGTCCCGTGACGCTAGATCCCGACTTGACTCCAGCTCTGACTCAAACTCTATTATTGTTATGGGAATAACGGGCCCAATGTTTTCCAGCTTTCAGTCTATTTAATTCTTTAGTTTTGATCTGTATTGGGCTGGCCATGTATGAGCCTTTACAGACTATTGCAATCTTTTACTGAAGAGAGACTGCAGACTGAGTGAAGCCATGTATGACTCTCCAACAAGTAGGATTGGTATTTGTGCATCTTAAACTCGTCTCACTAATGTTTGTGTGAGTGGTTTAGACATTCTACGACTGACCAACACCTTTTAAAGTTTTTTTTGTCGCTTTGTTTTATCAGCCGGAAAAGATTAGGAAGTGTTTCTCATAATGGATCGTACCTAAATCCAGACTTCAGTTTATGTGACTGGTGTTGGTCCAACTACTTTCATTCTTTGACCAGTGAGATTCCTCTATATGACTGGAGTACAAGGGTCTCGCCTAGCAGTTGAATTTCGTGTAGCTTCTTTCAAGTTTCTCATAAAAGAAGTTAGTGTCTCATAAAAGGCATGTTGCAATTTGTTGTGTTTTTTTATCCCGTTATGCCATATTCTGACTTGGCTCAGGCACAGGCTCTACTGTGCCCAATGTTTTCCAGTTTTCAGTCAATTTGAATGTGTTTTGATCTGTATTGGGCTGGCCGTGTATGAACCTTTACAGACTATTGCAATCTTACTGAAGAGCGACTGTAGAACTTATTGAAAGCTTTATGACTCTCCAATAAGTAGGATTGGTACTCTTCTCATTAACGTTTATGTGAGTGGTTTGGACATTCTACCACTGAGCCAACGCCTTCCAAAGTTAATTTGTCGCTGTGTTTTATCAACCAGAAGTGTTTCTCATAGCGAATTATACATTTATTCCAAACTTCAGACCGTGTGACTGGGGTTTGTCCAACTGATTTCATTCTTTGACCAGTTCAATTCTTCTTTATGGCTGGAGAACAAGGGTCTCATCTTGCCGCAGAATTTCGTGTTACATCTTTGTGCAAAAACTTTATGTTAATATAGTCTTTGGTAACCCAAAAGGGGTACAAAACGCTATCTTTTTTTCACCATGTTCACTTGGCAATAGCCACTGGCCATTGTTGTGAACCTCACTCTCATAAGGAGGAGGAGTGCATCTTTTCTTCGTCTTTAATAGTCTGCAGTCCAGGTACAGCATAGTGTGTCATGCTTTTAGAATACCTGTATCTGTTGGTGCTTCATTCGCTCTCCAACAACCACATGAGCATAGTTTCTCTCCAGAATTTAGGATAACTTTGTGTCGTTGAAATTGTGGTATGGCTGAAAGCTGCTTCTCTTTTGACCAATAGTCTTTTTGGATCTCTAACGTACTGAGCGACAGAAATCTAACCTGAACTCATCCTAACGGTATGTTGTTTTGAATGAACCAGTTAAGACCAACAGATAGGTTTGACCAACTCGATGTTTTGGCTTCTTTTTCAGTGTGAACTTACTTGCAGTCGTCAAAGACCTTATTAAAAAACCTACATGGTCAATACGCCTCAGTCTCCTAATCATCATTATGTGCACCTCACTTTAGAAAATAAGTCAATTTGTTTGAATTTTTGGTGATGGTTTATCATCGATAAAAATGTGGGATCAACTTTCATTTTCACAGGGTCATGTGGACCCAAAAAAGAAAATGTTCAAGTTAATTGTGTAGAAGATTCGTGTGCATTTTTAGATTCACTATAACATTGAATTTGAACCTAAAACCTGTAACTTTTGAATAAACAATGGGTGTAAAAATGATAATCATATTAAATTAGTGAATTTTAAATTATAATAAAGACCAAGGCTTTTAAAATTCACATATATGGTAAGATTTTTACACAAACGAGGCCATTTTTGTGGCTTGTCTTTAATCTTTTTAGAAGTAATACAGAGTCCATCAGTCATAGCCTGGACTTTAAACACAACTATCACCCGACACTAGCATACTACACAAGTTTGATTCTGTCTAGCAGGGTTTGGTTAGGGTGTGGCACAGCAGGTGTTGTATTGGGTGCCAACGGAGCTTTTAAGGCGAATGCAGCCCATTGGTAGACAAGTTAGGATGGGTAACCCTACTGGCGTTTTAGCCTGTTAGCATAGGATTGGGTGCAGTTGCTAAAAGCATGGTCCTTTATTCCACAAAAGTTGCATTTTCTGGGTAGCAGGCAGTTTCTGGTGACATGGCTGTTCACAATTGCACATGAAAGAGCCGAAAATGTCATACAGATGTCTATTGGTATCAGATCTGTTTGCAGAATACATGATAGCCTGCCTCTCGCCTGAAATCAGCTAAAACAGGCTTTGGTACGCATCTCATTTAAAGCGTTGATGGTCACCATCACTGGTATAAAAGTCCAACTGATTTATTCAGCGTTGGGGGTAACTCCTTCCTCCACTCTTGTAAGTCACACTGTGTTCCAGCCTTTTCTTAAGAAAGTATTCACTACAGCCATTTCCATTCTTTTCTCAAGTCGATCACCATTTGTCCTTCTATATTTCTGTTCTGGAAACCAAACCTGCCTAAACTCTCCATTAAACCAAACATCTTGTTCGTAGTAAATGTTGATCTTATTTAAAGTCTAGTCTGTTGGTGACTCAATAGAGAGCAGGTCAGCTCGTTGAGAAGTTTAATTTTAACAAATCAACATGTCTAATAAACAGGGGCCAGATATTAAATATGAAGCTGTGTTTGTGTGTCCTGCTACGTACTTTTCTTGCTGACATTCTTCAAACATTTATATGGGTCGGGTTTATAAACTGCCATTTTGAGAAGGATTTCTTCAACATCTGTTCTTACCATTTCTATTTATATCACAAATCTACTGATTTGTAGTTGTTTTAGTCAAACCAGGGACTATTGGTCAAGTTGAAAATGATCAGGATCAACCTTATCAAATTTATTTTTCTTTTGTTCTTTATAAAGATTCGGTTCTGTTGTTTGTTCCCATGTTTGATTCTCCAGAGACCGAGACTGGCTTTAGGACTTCTTAAATTCGTTTTCATCATGTTTGTGAGTGGCTTGGACATTCTACCACTAAGCCAATGCTAAAACGGGTCGTTTTTATCACTAAGTCTTGACATTAATATTGAAAAACTCGCCGTTCCACTGTGTCAAGCTTAAGTGAAGCAGCCCTCTGACAAGTCAAAATGTTGTGACTACTGCTGAAGATCCTTTCAGAAAGAGAGCTAGTTGCAGGCTCACAGAGGCTGCTCATTCTTTGACATGCAACCTCATGTGCTTGCCACCATTTCAGATGATTTGCCTCACTATCAATTCAAATGACTATAGGTAAACTAGACAGCTCATACATGGGCTCTTGTAGTGTAAATAATAAGGAAATATTTGACAAAAAAGCTGGCTAGAATTTTTTTCTTTTACCACTTAAGGGTCGTAGTCACTGCAATGTTACCTATGTGCGGAACGAAGTCCTGTGTTGTCAGCACACTCAGATCTATTGCCACCTCGCAAGTCACAGTTATGCCTCACAGATAACTTTTACTTTCAGTGCAGCCGGTTTGTCGATGCTAATGTATTTGTCTCGGAAGCTTGAATCTTAGAATGTAGCGATGCCTACCAAGTGCTGGTGGATGGCTCTGAGAAGTTCTCATTCAACTAAGTCAAGTCAACTTTTTTTCTTTTTATTGACATCTTGACTAACGTTTTTTTATAACAGGCAGATCAATCACATGGTGGTGAACACATTGGAGGCTCAGAAGGTAATAAGTAAATGAGCAAAAATGTATATTGAAGTGGAACGTTAAAAATGTATTATTTTTGATTATTTGCATTCATAAATAAATCATTAATAATAAAATAATAAATAAAATAATAAATTCACAAATTGAAAAAAAACAAGTTGGCGTAACCGTGTTGTTCCACAACAGAAATTGGTGCCAAATTGGCTGCACTGTAAAAGGCTAGAAGCTCTTTGTTACCTACATCATTTCTGTTCTGCTATACTAAGCCGTTGGGAAAGGAAAAGCACAAGGGTGCACCGACCTTTGAGAGAACCAAATCAAAAATCAATCCAAGAATCAACTCCAAAAGCCAAGGCATTCACCTCAACAATACGTAGGTGAGCAGGATCAGGCTGAGGTAAAATAGGTGCAGAGGTGAACATAGATTTAAGTTTACAGCAAATAAAAGGCAGTGCATATTTTTAAGTAGCTTTGAAATGTCATATATATACATTATGAGCAACTTTAATTAGTTTTTTAGATTCAAAGTTTCCTATATGCACGTATTGGTCTCGTTCACTGAGATAACTTTTCAGCCAGTTGTGAGCAATACCTCTGACAGTCATGTTGTGAGCACCTCCTAACATGGCTGCTGGAGGTGCTGTGTGAGCTTCTTGCTGAGCCGGTCTGCATGTTTACTTATACCGCAAACTGCAAAATATCCTCTAACTAGCCACCGGGACATTTTATTGTCACTAAAATTGAGCATTGTCCTAGAACTTAAACCTACTTTTGTTGATTGGGCTGATTTGACGTCTTCGGGAGAAAGTTGATGACTTGGAAAACAGAAGTCGCTCTTCTAATCTTCGTTTCTTGCAGATCCCAGAACGTGCGGAGGGCCTTGACATGGTTAATTCATTCAAAAACTGATTCCCCATCTTCTGGGCCCAGAAAACTTTCCAACACCCCCTGTCGTTGAGCAAGCCCATCGTTCAGCAACCATTATGCGACCTAACTCCAGGAACGGACCTAGGCCAATTCTGGTCAGATTCCTAAATATTCAGGATAAGATAAAGATCCTTCGCTTATCCCGTGATAAAGGCAATCTCCTTTATGATGGAAAACAAGTCTTCATCTACCCAGATTACAGCGCTGCTCTTCTTGAGAAATGTCGTCGTTTTGAGAAGAAACTCCATGAGATGAATATCCAATATTCACTACAGTATCCAGCCACCTTTTGAATTCATACTGATGGCAAGATTACTTCATTCAGCTGCCCAAAAGATGTTGAAGCTTTTCTTCAAAGCTTTTCCGAAAAAGCGACATAATGGACTATTCTCTTCTCATTGCTGGACTATTGACTATTTTCTCTCTTAAATTATTCTTTTCAACTATATCAGTTATTTATTAAGATAAGTCGTTAGTTTGTTTAGGTTTTCTTTTGTTTTGTTATTTTTTCTCTTAACCATAATGAGTGTGGTGACTGCGCAGTCGTATTGTTTTCCGAACTGTTGCAAAATGTGACATAATTGGGATAAAAAGTTTGATCGAACTGAATTTACTATTTGTTTAAGATTCAATTCAATTGCTCAGATCAATAAATATTCCAATGGTGTATTCACTTTTATCTACTGCAGTTGATTTGTCCTCCACTAACTCCATGACTGCCATTGAAGTTGATCGATTGGACCTGACACCAACCAGCTCCTGTTGACCTTCTCTCAATTGGGTAGAGTTCTGAACTGGAGCCTAGCGTGAAACGCTCTTCCATCAGCTTTTCCTTGAAAAAATCAAATTAGGCTTGATTTTAAAAGGACCCCTTCGCACAATTCCACACGGTCATCATCTAATAGATGACCCGGCCACAGAGCTGGATCTTTTGGAGAAGGAACACACGTCTTTACTGTGTCCCTTGCTGATAATGTTTCAGTGACAGCAGGACTCACACTGCTTTCAGTTGTATCTGTGCATGAACTGGACAACATTGACGATTGTTCCCGGTCAGAATGGGTATTTTTTTCTGCACTGGTCTTTGATTGTAGTCCAGGGCTATGGGTGCTCATGGATGCCTGGTCTTCCTCATTCTGGCCTTGGGGCTTTCCTTTTATATATTTACGCATTGACCCTGAAACAGAAACCAAAGCATGATATTTCCACCTCCATGTTTTACAGTTGGTTTGGTGTTCTTTGGTGCGACTCAGGTTTCTTTTCCCTTCAAATTTGATGAGTTATCTGACCACATGACATTTTCCCAATCCTCTTCTGGATCATCCAAATGCTCTCTAGAAAACTTCAGACAGGCCTGCACATGAAGAGGGACATGTCCTGCACTGCTGTATTTGAGTCCCTGGTGACGTAGAGTGTTACTGATATGGTCCCAGGAGCCCTGGACTTCTTGTAGTATGCAGGTCATTCACTAGGTCATCCCGCGTGGTTCTGGGATTTTTGCTCACCGTTCTTGTAACCATTTTGATATCACCGTTCTTGAGATCTTGCGGGGAGCCCCAGCTCGGGGAAGATTCAGTGGTTTTGTAATTGCTCTCACCATTGATTTGTCCTTCACACCAACCTGCTTATCTATTGCAGATTCAGTCTTCCCAGCTTCTAGTGCAGGTCTATGATGTTGTTTCTGGTGTCCTTTGACAGCTCTTCTGAGTGTCCCTACTGTATGTGAGTTTGTGGACAGGTGTCTTTTTTATAGATAAGTTCAAACAAGTACCATTACTACAGGTAACAAGCGGAGGACAGAAGAGACTTACAGAGGAAGTCTGTACGGGCCCGAAGTTCTGTTCCGTCATCTTCCGGTTGTTCCGGGGTCGGGTCGCGGGGGCAACAGCCTCAAACGGGTAGCCCAGGCCTCTATCTCCCCGGCTGCATCCTCTAGCTCACCTGGAAGGATCCCAAATCGTTCCCCGGCCAGCTTGGAGACATATGAAGCAAATCCTAAAAATAATCTTAGCTCTTCCAGATTAACGGTCAGGGTTTGTGTAAACACCTTCAGCATAGACGACATGGCCAAAGTCTTTTACACATTTCTGAAAAAAAAGTACACTTTGAGAGTTTTACCTTTAACCCCTGCGTTTCTAGACGGGAAACTAGTTTTTCTGATCGTTCTAGACTGACTGATGGCGACAATCCACCAACAAACCCTCCATATTGCACTAGAAAGTACTTGGCATGTTGCATAAACCAAAAGGCATACGGTGGAACTCAAACAGTACAAAGATGGCATATCTTTTTAAAACGTGTTTCCATTTCCACTTGGCAATAGCCAATTCTAGTGTAGAAAATCACTGGGCCTCTGTTGGGGAGGAGGAGTGTATCTATTCCTAGTCTTTGTGTTTAATAGCCTGCAGTCAAGGTGCAGCGGAGTGTGCCATGTTTTTTCAACATCAAACCAATTGTAGAGGAATATCACCCGCTACTTTTACAAATTATTTTACTTTGTAGCACCTGCCAAATGTGATCACGTGTCAATTCATACTGTGATGGTGGAATTTGTCTATAAGACTGGTGCACAGGAGTCTCATCTAGGAGTAAAATTTTGTGTTTTCTCAGATTAATACGTCCCACATCTACATCGTTTTGTGCACTTTTCTATCATTGGACAATAAAGCATGTGCTTGTTTCCTCTCTTTCTCGTCTACTCTCAAACTCTGGTAAAAACAATTCCATCATTGGGGTCTTGACTCTCATAAAATGTTGTGCAGCTGTGCAAATCTACAGAAACTTGAATCTGTGATTGCTCCCCCTCTTCACCCCGCTTACAACCTCGACAACTTGAAGAGTGGTACTAACTCTTCGAGGAGTCAACCAAACATCTGTAGTACCTGCATTAGTAACTGGTATAAATACTCTGCCTTTACGAAGGAAGGTGAAACCAACAAGAAAGCACATCTGAGACTGTTTTGCCTACACAAACTGGCACAGATAAACATTGATTCCATTATACTGGACCTGTTTTACAGAGCATTTATCGAACCTGTCCTGTTCTTCGCTATGATGGTCTGGTTTGGTAACCTGGCCCTTAAGGACAGAAACGCTCAGCAGTAGGTGGTAAAATGGGCGAGTAAACTGGTGGGCTTCCCAGAGCTTGGAATAGTTTCCTTTACAGCTGCTCCAAAAAGCTCCGTCCATATTGACTGACCCCACTCAGCCCATCGCTCAGGACGGCGTTGGGTGGTACCTTGAATTAAAACTTACATGATACAGAGGGAGGAGCAGGAGATCGACAGGCGGATCGGTGCGGCATCAGCAATAACTAGGACGCTGCATCGGTCCGTCGTGGTAAAGAGAGAGCTGAGCCGAAAAGCAAAGCTCTCGATTTACAAATCGATCTACGTTCCAACCCTCACCTATGGTCACCAGCTGTGGGTGGTGACTGAAAGAATGAGATCGCGGGTACAAGCGGCCGAAATGAGCTTCCTCCGCAGGGTGGCTGGGCTCTTACTCAGAGATCGGGTGAGGAGCTCTGCCGAGCCGCTCCTCCTCCAGGTCGAGAGGAGCCAGATGGGGTGGTTTGGGCATCTGGTCAGGTGTTTTTGGCACGTCCCACCAGGAGCAGACCGAGAGGCAGACCCCGGACCTGCTGGAGAGACTATGTCTCACAGCTGGCCGGGGAACAACTTGAGATCCTTCCAGGTGAGCTAGAGGTTGCAGCGAGAGAGAGGCCTGGGCTGCCTGTTTGAGGCTGTTGCCCCCGCGACCCGACCCCGGAACAAGCAGAAGATGACAGAACGGAATGATACAGAGAGGGTTTTGTTCCTGCTGCAATCCGGTCCTTGAACAAACATGGTAGATCTTAACTTGACTCATTATTTTTACCGCTTCTTGTTGCTTTTCTTATTTTTTGGTTTATTGTGGGCTATGGGTGTCTGAATCCATCTGTATGTGTGGTCTCGAGTTCCTTCTGCAAATAATTTGACCTAAATGGTACAAATAATTTATTATGTATTATTGTAACAAATAATACATAATAAATGCCCTTTGTCACCGATTCTGTTCATCACCTGGACAGGATATGTAGGCGCAGCCGAGGCGTTGGAGGGATCCAGTTTGGTGACCTCAGGATCGGATCTCTGCTTTTTGTAGATGATGTAGTCCTGTTGGCTTCATCGGACCGTGATCTCCAGCTCTCACTGGATCGACTTGCTGCCGAGTGTGAAGCGGCCGGGATGGGAATCAGTGCCTCCAAATCCGAGACCATGGACCTCGCCCGAAAAAGGAAGGAATGCCCCCTGTGGGTCAGAGACAGGGTCCTGCCCCAAGTGGAGGAGTTTAAGTATTTGGGGGTCTTGCTCACGAGTGGGGGAAGGATGGAGCGGGAGATCGACAGGCAGATCGGTGCGGCATCAACAATAACTAGGACGCTAAGTGGATCTGCGTTCCCACCCTCGCTTATGGTCGGACCGATAGAATGAGATTGCGGATACAAGCGGCCAAAATGAACTTCCTCAGCAGGGTGGCCGGCTTCTCACGCAGATATCGGGAGCTCTGCCATCCGGGAGGAGCTCGGTGTCGAGCCAGATGGGGTGGATCGGGTATCTGGTCAGGATGCCCCCTGAGCGCCTCGGGGCGTGCTCTCGGTGGGCACATCCCACTGGGAGAAGACCAAAAGTCAGACCCCGGACCCGCTGGAGAGACTATGTCTCACAGCTGGCTGGGGAACGACTCAGGATTGACAATTCATCAGGTAAACTGAAGTGCTCAGGCCCACGATGTTCCACCACAAGACTGAAGTCAACTAGAATATACAGTAGATTATGAAACAGTTTTATTCCAAAACAGTTTATACATGATAAAATACAGATAGGTCATGATTCTAATACGTGTCAGTAACACTACAGTCCCACAGTTTTACTTCATAGAGTAAATAGAAACAATGGAGACGAGTAAAATCCAGAAAAAAACAAGGCAGGAGCGATCGGTACATTCACAGCTGTCCCCTCATGTTCCACCAATCACACGCTTTTGTCAAAGCTCATCCTGTAAAAAAAAAAAAAAAGTTTAAAGTTCAGCCTGGGTTTTGCAGCCATGTTCTGGGAGGAGAGATACCTTTGCTTTGCTTTGTAACCGTGACGACAGCTGCTGAAGTCTCTGTCTAATGATGGTAACGATGGTGTTGGCGTCCCGGCTGTTGATGTACTCGCCGCTCTGCTCAAACTGATGAAACACACACAGGTCCAAATTATTTAAACTGGAGCGTTTGTAGAATACCCCCTTTTCCTGCCAGGCAGCCAATGGCTGTGGATAAGCAACCTGAACAGGTCTTCACTCTGTCTAAGGACCACATGAAGGGTTCGACAAACCAGTACCGTTTACACTCACACAATGTGAACTAACTAATGAGAACATTGTGGATATTTTAGAAAAAAGAAAACCTTTTCTATGCAACATAAAACTGAAAAAAGCTAAGGTTTGATGAAAAAAAAAATGCTAAAAAAAACAAAACCCTAAAGTTAGTCCAATAGTTCCATTCCGTCGTTTTCCGCTTATCTGGGGCCGGGTCGGGGGGGCAACAGCCTCAGACGTTAAGCCAAGGCTTCTCTCACCCCGGCTGCATCCTCCAGCTCACCCAGAAGGATCCCGAGTCGTTCCCCAGCCAGCTGTGAGACATAGTCTCTCCAGCAGGTCCGGGGTCTGCCCCTTGGTCTCCTCCCGGTGGGACTTTCCCGAAACACCTCACCAGCGAGGCGCTCGGGAGTTTATGTTATATAATACATTAGAGCTTCCATATTTAACTTACTGTATCAAGATTTGGGGAAATACGTACAAAACCAACTATAGTTTACAAAAAAAGCAATACCAGTAATAACATTTTCATCTTATAATCAACCAATAATCTATTTATAAATTTAAAAACATTAAAGTTATATGATTTAGTGGAATTACACACTTTAAATTTATGTTTAAGATAAAAAATAATTTGATGTCAAACTCTCTACAAAATATGTTTAACATTAGGGAAAGTCCATACGAACTAAGAGGAAATGTTGTGTTCATTAAAAATAAATTTAGAACAAATGTTAAAAAATTCTGTATTTCTATTAAAGGTGTGGATCTTTAGAAAAAAAAATATGATGATGAACTTAAATTATGTTTCAATCTTTTCTGTTTAAAGAAGAAATTTAAGTTATTATTGCTTAAAAATATGCATGTCTTGATGTTTAAATTCAAGGTTATATATAATGAATTTAAAGTAACAATTGTATTACTTTTTCATTTGATATTCTAATTTTTGCTTTCATGGTGATTTGAAAAAAGGGTCGGCGTAATAAGCGTTTGCTTCAGCCGATACCTTTTCGGTCCCTTGGTAAAATACAATTTCAGAAAAAAAAAAGAAATGTAACTTTCTTTAATGTGAATTTACAATGTGACATAAATAAATAAATAAAAACTAAGTTATGTACAGTATGTCATTACTGTATATAACACATACATATGGTGCACCTGATCATAGAGCGTGGGTTTTATTTACAATTCACTTGGTAAAACACAAACTAACTTTCATTCTAATCGGTTCTATTATAAATCATCCACGCCCACACTTCCCCTTTAACGTTCTCATGGTCTACTTCGTCCGCCATACAACAACAACATGCACATGATGCACTGCACTACCAGGCGCCGCACATTTTGAAGAAAATCTAAGACTTTTCCGTGCGCCTTATAGTTGTGAAAATACGGTAATGTAATTTTGGCGAACTCACAGTTCAAGTTGACGGTGCAGCATACACACATTTCTCTGCAGGAATTAAAGTATTTTCTATTCAATACATAAACTTTGATGTTGGT
The DNA here is from genome assembly GCA_902685375.1 of Neostethus bicornis. Lineage (NCBI taxonomy): Eukaryota > Metazoa > Chordata > Actinopteri > Atheriniformes > Phallostethidae > Neostethus > Neostethus bicornis. The sequence goes on from LR738549.1 coordinate 3,234,679, forward strand.
TTTCCAGATTGTTTTAACGCCTTCGCCCACAGAATGTGGAGGAGGCATCAAGCACTCAGGCTCAGTTTGGCTGTCCATGCGTTAGTAACACTTTTTAAAACTACATCAGGGTGAAAGTCACACTTTAACAATAAAGTGTGTGATATTGTTTGACCTCTTACATAGATTTATTCTTGTAATTCTTTTTTTTTGAGACTGAACCCATCTACATGAGGAATGTGAAAATATTCTGAAACCTCACCCTGCGCATTCCCAGGTAGGGATAAAACCTGACGGTGGGGTAGGCAGTGATCCCGGCTGCCTGGCAGGTCTGGTAGTGAGCCTGGCAGTCCACCTTCCCCGCCCGGATCTCACCTTTCACCGTCTGTTCATCAAACAGAGAAGTTACATTAACACCAGGTTTCGGAGGAACAAAGAAAATGTATGAAAAAATTAAAGTTCTGACCCGAGCTAAGACCTCAAACTCCGGGGCAAAGTGTTGGCAAGGTCCACACCAGGGGGCGTAGAAGTCCAGAACCCAGTGGTCCTTTCCCGATAGAACCAGAGACCTGAAGGTGTCTGGGGTCAGATCCACTGAGGCTCTGGGCAAAGAGCTGCACACAAAAAAAAAAGTTCTGCTCAGAATGATTCATTCACCTGTAAATTTGAACTAAAAATAATGTTCTTTCTACTTTTTTACTATGAAATTTAATAAAGTTAAATTAATAAAGGAAAAGTGTTTGCATTATTTTTAAAATAAGAAAATAAAAGTTTTAAAAAGTCAGAAATACAAAATGAAATACAGGTGAAAAATAAAAAATATATACAGGAGAGATTAACCCTTTAACTACCCCACCTCTCAGTGAGATGTAGGGGCCCAAAATCACCTCGACCATATGGTTGAGCAGGCAGTTAAAGGGTTAAAGACAAGGAATTAAAAAAATGAAAGAATAATAAACCAAAACAATTAAAAAAAAAAAAAATTGGGAAGAAAATGAGATGAAGAGAAGGCGTTAAGAAGAGGAGGAGGAAGAGAGACCTGAGCGCCCAGGATCGGAGTGATGAAGCATCTCTGTTCCAACCGTTGTACGTCCTGCAAACAAACACCCACTCATTAAAACCCTCATTACACACACCCAGTTCTACACAAATTGAGTGATCCAAAGAAGTGGCATAGAGTGTAGACCAGGGGTGTCCAACCTTTTTTGTTCCAAGAAATATTACTTTACAAATATCAAACCTCCTGAGATCTACCAGTCCCATGTTTCCATTGCAAACCCCACAGATCGTTTCCAGCCAGCTGTAACTACCCTACAACACGACAACACGATTTGTTACATACGCACACACTCACAGCGGTTTGCGAGGGGGAGGGGCCACGGCATTGATTACAGGCTCAACAACGTGACTTCACATCACAGACACCAAAAATCTCCAGTAACAGTAGAAAAGCTGCTAGATTGACACTTTTTTTTTTTTTTTTTTTTTTACTTTTTTTCAATGCCTTGCGATCTACCCATAATGCCTTTAAGCCTTTGCGATCAACCAGTCGATCGCGATCAGCATAATGGGCACCCCTGGTGTAGACTGTTGTGTAACTCTGACCAAAGTCAGAAGCTGCATACATAAATGTTAGGACGTAGTGAAAAGAGGAGACATGTGGACAGAAGCTGAAGTGAACTGAAGCATTTGAAGCAGTGAAGAAACAATTAGAAAACACACATAAACACCTGTCAGTGTAGGACTAGACATGAGAAAAGTGGAGCACATCATGGATTGTTATTTAAGATTTATTGTACGTAGTTTGTTAATCACCATGTTTGAACTAATTTTCAACAATCATTTTTATGCACCCACTTTTACCCAATATTTCACACCCTGCAAATAACAATAATTAATCATTACTAGTAATGTCATTGATAAATCAAGCTTTGGAAATTCTTAGACAAGCCAGCACGGGTAGTTTTTTGTCATTAGTTTAAAACTTGACTTTTTTTTATTTCACTGACAGACCCAGAATCACCACTCAAAGAGTCACCATGTCGACCGCCTCCCACTCCGCTGTCTCACTTGAGTGAGACGTCACCGTGGCTGCACATGGCGACACCTCTTCACTGTGCATAAATGATAACAAACGTCACAATGCACTTGTTTGAATCCCACCGGATGTGCATCATTTGCATGATCCATATTTGAAGTTGTGGGGCAGGTGGGGGCGGGATGGAGAAAGGTTAGCTTATACCTCAGCATGATTTCCTGGAGGTGTGATTTAAAAGGCTCAGACTACAAAAATGAAGTTACAGAGGATTTTATAAATCCCAAATTTGTGCATGAACTGAACAAAAATCCTCACTCGACTTAAGACGATGAGGCCCCTCATGCCTGCAAGGTCCTACAAGGAATATTCTGTGTGCTACTTACATGTACCGATCAGGTTGCCGGGTGTTGGCAGGGTAAAGCCGGATTTCGGGGTACGCCCTAACCCCCTGGCTCTGGCAGAAAGTCTGGAAGCGCTGACAATCTACCGAGGCGACTTGAACGATACCGGACAGCAGCTGCAGGTTCAGAAACAGAGGCTCAGATCAGCTGATTCTCTATGTCTTACAGATGTCTCTATGAGGCTTACCCGCGCCATCCGCCTCCATTCAGGCATCAGTGCCTGACACGGTCCGCACCAGGGAGCGTAGAAATCTACGGCCCAAGTTTGATCCTCGGAGCGACCTGCGGGGACGACATGAACCCTGTTCAAACCCAACAAATGAACAAGCCGATACCTCACTGGAGGACACATCATTTTGATAAATCTAAGTGCATTGCTTTGATCATCCAACATCTTTACTTCTAAATGTTGGCGACTTTGAATCGAAGGGAAATTTTACATGAAGGCAGCAGCCTGGTCTGTGACTGGTTTCCAACTCCTGTAGTTTAGCACCGAATGCAGGATGCAGTGCCCTCATATGACGTGTAGTAAATTGTATGCATGTAGGTGTGGAATCTAGTTGCAACTGCTCACATACTGTAACTTGGATACACAAACTACCATCATTTCACGACCATTAGGCGCACCGTACAAAAAGGCACAGTCTCAGTCACACACCGCCTTACAACAACACACACGCAAGCATGCAAATGTGCGTATTAAAAAATAGATCGGGAGCAAAACTGAGTTTGGTTGTGCTTTATTTAAGTAGTAACGATACTAAACAAGCACATTACAGGTAATAGTTTTTATTCAAATCCGTCAAAGTCCTCATCCTCTGTTTCGGAATCGAACAGCTGCGCAAAATCCAACAGAGCAGGTCCACTTCGCTCCTCGCTGTCAAAGTCACTGTCTGTACTGTGCGGCTCCTCAGAAAGGATACCAGCTTTTGAGAAAGCTCTGATAACAGTACCAGCAGACACGTTAGTCCAAGCATCTACAATCCATTGACTCGTTAATGCTGAAATTTCTCGCGGCGGCTCGATTCCCATGTTCCTCCACGTAGCTGATTGCCTTCAGCTTAAACTGAGCGTCATAAGCGTGTCTCTTTGCCATTTTCAGGTTTAAAACAGCAATGTTGTGCATACAACACATACCTTTTTTATACACAATCCACGCCCACACTTCACTCTTTAACGTTCTCATGCCTTTTCTTTCAGGTCCACCTTTTCTCACACACAAGGCGCACTGCCGATAGGGCGCACCGCTCATTTTGAAGAAAATCTAAGACGTTTATATGCGCCTTATAGCCGTGAAATTACGGTACATGTTTGGCTTTAAATTCAACTGGATTCTTTCGACACCAAACGTTGGCACAATCGGATTGCACCTTTTCTCACACATGATCAGAAGATCCAAACAAAGATTTCATCCGGGTCATGTATAAAGTGAATTAGGCTTGAGGAATGTTATAGTACTACCGTTAACGGTATCAGTTTCAATACTGTCATCAGAAAATGTGATACACAGATATCAGATGTACGAATTAAATCAGGTCAGGTGTTCGGCTCCTGTGGGCGGAACACTAGGCTGTCACCTAGGCTGGTTAAGTCACTTCTGCCTGAGTCACTGTAGAGCGCCATTCGTTTTAAAATGTAATAATAATAACCCTTTATGTTAAACTGTAACATCTTAAGGGCCTCAAGTAGGCGTTGAGCTACAAGTTTGGGACCCCTAGATTAAATATTGAATGAAGTAAAACTGAAAATTCAACCACACACAAAAACTACTGAATAAAGAAAAAAATTTATGCTTTAAATTTGGAAAATGTTCAACTAGGATTTACAAACTTGTGACCCTTAAGATGATCATTTGCAGCCTGTTGCCTGATTGTGCTCCAGAGGATTCTCTGACTGTGGATCTCAAGCTTTTTACCTTTTACTTTCTGTGTGAAGCCAGAAGGATCCAAAACTTCCACAGACGGATTAACCAAGTCCTGCAGAAAGAAAAAGAAATCATCAGCCCAGCTTCTATTGATTCAAACCAAAGCTTTAGAGACAATAAAAACGGACCTGTATGAACTCCAGAATGCCGTCTGCTGAGTGCTGTCCCTCATATTCATGCACAGACGATCGATTGAATATAACGGTGGTGGGATAGGCATGGATGTTGTACTGAAACACACACAGGAGCCATCATTCCACAATGCGGTGCTGTAGAGTCAATGTGGTCTTACCATCGAGCAGAGGTTATGATGCACTGTGCAGTCCAGAGTTCCAAACTTCATCTGACCGGCCAGCTGGATGGAAGCTTTCCTCAGTTCAGGCAGCAGCGCACGGCATGGGGGACACCACTGTACACAGAGAGAGAGAGGGGGCTCAGTGTGTCTGAGGGGAGTGTAGCACAGCCTGCTGGGGGTTTAAGTATTCATCTATTCACTCATTAATGCATTCATTAATCCATCTTAATTAGTTAGAGTTACAAATGACTTCTCTCCAAAAGTGACTGAGTTTTGTTCAAACTAAATGACCTATTTCTTTCATTTCAACTTCTGAACCACTTATCTCTAATCGAGTCAGCCTATACTGGCTGATTTCAGGTGACAGGTGGGTAGACCTGCCAGACTGTTACAGGGCTACACACTCAAAACCATGTATTAAAGGATCGGGATGGTTTTGGTACCTCATCAGGAATAGATCAAGTTTATTTGTTTTAGCCAAATAAACCATAAAATTGCCCCCTCATTCCTAGGGGCAATTTTATGGTGACCAATTACTAACACATGTTTTTTGGAGGGTGAGCGGAAACTGAAGAAAACCCATGCAAACGTGGGGAGAATATGCAGACTCCACACAGAAACACCAGTGTTTCAAGTCTCACGCCCACTCCGGGACTCTAACCCTGACCTTCTCTGTGAGGCTACCGTGCTAACCACTGCACCATTGTACAAGTCTGACCCATTCCGAAAACGTTGAAAATATTTGACAGTAAAAAATGGCATATTTTATTTTTAAGAATGTGTCTATTTAAATCAAATCCGCAAACTGTAAATGATCTTATAATAATAAATATAACGTGAATAATGACAGTAAATACTATTCAAACACTTCACATTCAAGTGTAAACTGTAAAGAGGAGGTAAAGAGGAGCAAACTGAACAAACTTTTGTCCATCATGGACAATCATGACCATCCTCTCTACCCACTCCTGGACGAACAGCGGAGCTCCTTCTCCAAGAGGCTCAGACAGCTCCGCTCGAGAACATCTCGTTACCGGAGGTCTTTCTTTCCGTACGTGATCGGGCTCTACAACGACTCACTTAGCAGATAGGAAGTTGTTGCTGTGACACACAAATTTCCCATGTGTGGGATCAATAAAGTATATTCTGATTCTAAAGTGAAGGAGCATGTATACAATTTCTTGAAAAAAAAAGACTGAACATTTACTGTAGTTTACATCTTCTAAAGTTTTAAACCTGAGTTAAAAACAATCACACATGTAAAAATAATCCACTTATACAGTCTGTCTCCGTAAAGTTTTATTCTTTACAAAATATTTTGCCTCATGAATGCTAAAACCTATTTATTTTAATCCCTAAACTCCCAGACTAGGTCGTCCTAGCGCTGTGTTTGAATCTGTGTGTTAAATGAATGGCTTTAAATTCAGTCGCTGATAAGAAATGAAACTTCATTTTTCCCAAAATATGCTCATTTTACACTCACTGGCGACGGGTGGTGTGTATAGCGTAATACCAACATGTGACCCACTCCTCTCCCCCTTCACCTCACCCTGCATGAAGAACAGCATCAGCTGAACAAACGCTGCAGTGCTGCCTCATCTAAACTAATCTAAATACATTACTGTGTTTCTCTGTTATTTTGTTCAATTTAAACAGCTTTATTCTCATCACTGGTAGATGGATAGATATCCACCCATCCATCTACCCTGCAGAAGGTGGAACCCTCCCTGCTGGCATTACCTTAATCAACTTAACAACCAGTCTGTGAGCAGGAAACCGTGGATATGTTGCATCGATGTTTGAGGAAGAACATGACAGCCCAGAAGATAAACAGAACGAACCAGGATGGGCTGGATTATAAAACAGTAAAGCACAAAGACACAACGTGGCGTTCCTCCCTTTTCCTGCTGTTCTTTTAATTCTTCCTGACCAGGAAGCAGATCCGTGTTAAAAAAACAAACAGGTTCACAGAAAGATCTGGTTGGTGTTAAACTTTCAGCAAAGTTCCAGTTGTTCCTCATCATTTAACTTTCTTTTTTTCACATAAAAACATTCTTGAGATGGTTTTCTATTTCATTCATGCGTGTTTGAGTAATTTACAAACTCCCCTATCCAGATTTAGAGTGACGGGTCGTCCTTTATCACAGATTTTGTTCTCCTTCACATTCAAGAAATTACAATAGCAGGAAGTGTATCTATGCACGCGTTCTGCTCATGCTCAGTCTGTCCTCTCAACAAGAAGTGATCATTTTATGATAATGTACCAAAACAAGAATATAAAAAACTAAGTGCTAGCTTAGCAGACTTTTTGCATGCTACACTGTATTTGCAGCCTCTATCAAGTTTTACACTGTGTTGTGCATATGCCCAGTGGACAGGAGTAAGCAGGGAGTGAGAGGAGGGAGGAATCCATGTTAAAAACAGTAGTAACACAGGGTAAATGAAGCAAACATCACATTTATGAGCTAATAAAACGTACCATATGTTTTTTTATATTATGACCCCACAAAACACAACACCCCCTCTTTGATCAAAGAATTTACTGGCCAGTTATTAACTTGTATAGCTTGTGCTACAGAAAAAAATATCAGAACTATGGTGATTGTGTTGTCAGAGTCAGAATGGGTATCATGACAATAATAGTGACCGAGAAATGTCTGCCAATTTTTGAATAGATGTCTGAGACGTGTTGGAGTCAGCAGCTACTTCCTATTTGTCACATGAGGAATGCTGGCTTGCTGCGCCCTGGGGCTTCATGTGTGAAGTGTGCATACGCCCAAATATGTACGTACAACAACTTCTACACAACTCCTGGAAGTGGTGGCATGTGGAACTCGGCAGTGTCTATATGCAAATCTTAAACACGACACTTGTGGATAAAACCTGAATTCAAATGAAGCATTTGAAGTGCAGAAATAATTGGAACGCAAAGGATGGCAAACGAAGATCAATGTATGTCTTCAAAACACCACATTTGAACTCATTTTGAAACCATGCTCTATCGTGGAATGAAAGAGAAAGTGTAGAAAACCGTGGTGAGAGCGGCCATGCTGATTGGTCTAGAGACAATGTCACTGAGAAAAAGACAGGAAACAGAGATGGATGTAGCAGAGATGAAGATGCTGAGGATCTCTCTGGGAGTGACCAGGATGGACAGGATCAGAGGAACAGCACATGTTAGAGGTTTTAAAGTCAGAGAGGTCAGACTGAGATGGTTTGGACATGTGCAGAGGAGAGAGAGAGAGTACATCAGAAGAAGGATGCTGGGTTTGGAACCACCAGGAAAGAGGACTAGAGGAAGACCAAAGAGGAGGCTCATGGATACAGTGAAGGAAGACATGAAGATAGTTGGTGTGACTGAAGAGGATACAGCAGATAGGGTTAGATGGAAGAAACTGACTTGATGTGGCGACCCATGAAGGGAAATGACGAAAAAAGAAGAAGAAGATGTTGCGTGAAGAGATTTAAGGTAGTTTTGATCAATTTCAAGTTTACATAATCTAAATACGACCGTAGTGCTGAGCAAATTGCTCCCAGCCTAGGCTCTACGTAATTCTTAGTAAATGAACCCCCTGCTTGTTATATACAGTCTCCGACTTTCTCTCCCTAATTCACTGTCGCGTCGATGTACCCATTACTCATCCTTTTTCCCACATCAAGCAGGAATAAATGATCTCAGACCAATCTAGTAACTGACGTGTGTTAACAGCAGTGAGTTACTAACTGGAGCAAAGAAATCCACCAGCCACGGTTCCTTTCTGTCAGACGGAAAGTTATCCGGCCTCAGAGTTGTAACGTGAGCACGGACGCTGTCCCTCGCAAAGCCAACGATGTTATACAAAACATCTTTACCTAAAGAGAGAAAGAAAAAAGAATAAGAGAGGAAAACAAACAATGTGAGAAGACACACTCACCATGGTTGATTTCAAAGTCGTGGATTCCCAGTCCTTTGAAGACGGCGATGCACGGTTTGTGGATGTAGAGAGACTGACACAACTCAGAGTCTGACAAACAGTCTACTCTGCCCACCTGCAGAGAAATCCAGGCATCAGGTTCAGACCAACGTTTCTAAGCACTGGTTAAACCCTGGTTCTGTTTCTATAGAGAAGTAGTTCAAAGTGGATTTTCAGTAATCATACGCAAGGCTGCCCACAGTTTTTATTCAGGTCTCCTCACAGGAAGGCTAAACAAGCAAGACAAAAAAACTAAAACCAAAAACATTTGGTCACTTATTAAACGTTTATCCTTTAATTTTGAGGGTTAACAATTTTTTACTCACAAGAGACATGATATCTTCTGTTACCTTGAAAATATTTGTCAAATAAATCTTTTTAAATATTAGTTTCGCTTCTGTTTTTGAGATTGTGAATTACCCCCTGCTCTCGCTTCCTGTTTAGTCCCGCCCAGGAGGCGTGTACACAATACATGATGTAACATATGGAAGTAAAATACATTGTTCTGTGTGAAGGCAGACTGGTTTACCTGGATGTGGTCGTTCCGTAGGAAAGCTTGAAGCTTTTTGTACTCGGACGTGGAGCCTTGTTCAGCAAAAGTGAAACTCACCAACCAGCGATGACGAGCCAGTTTATCCTGAAAGACATTTTTAACGCATTTCATACAGTTTATTATCACCTGGTAACGTCGGGTGAAACATGGTAATGATGGTACTCATTATCAAAGTTGATTACAAAATGCTGTAAACGTTAGTTCTCTTCTTCCTCTCCTTTCAGCATTTCCCTTCAGGGGTTGCCACATCAAGTCAGTTTCTTCCATCTAACCCCATCTGCTGCATCCTCTTCGGTCACACCAACTATCTTCATGTCTTCCATGAGCCTCCTCTTTGGTCTTCCTCTAGTCCTCTTTCCTGGTGGTTCCAAACCCAGCATCCTTCTTCTGATGTACTCTCTCTCTCTCCTCTGTACATGTCCAAACCATCTCAGTCTGGCCTCTCTGACTTTAAAACCTCTAACATGTGCTGTTCCTCTGATCCTGTCCATCCTGGTCACTCCCAGAGAGATCCTCAGCATCTTCATCTCTGCTACAAACATCTCTGCTTCCTGTCTTTTTCTCAGTGCCACTGTCTCTAGACAAAACAGCATGGCCGGTCATATCACCGTTTTGTACACTTTTCCTTTCATTTTAGCTGAAACTCTTCTGTCACACATCACACCTGATACCTTTCTCCACCTTTTCCAGTCTGTCTGCACATGCTTCTTCACCTCTTTTCCACACTCCCCATTGCTCTGGACTGTTGATCATAGATACTTAAAATCTTCCACCTTCTTTATCTCTTCTCCCTGTAACCTCACTTTTCCATTTGGATCCCTCTCATTCACACACATGTACTCTGTCTTACTCTGACTAATCTTCATTCCTCTTCTTTCTAGTGCAAACCTCCACCTCTCCAGCTTTTCCTCCACCTCTTCCCTCCTCTCACTACAGATCACAATGTCATCTGCAAACATCATTGTCCATGGGGATTCCTGTCTGACCTCGTCTGTCAGCCTGTCCATCACCATAGCAAACAGCAAAGGGCTCAGAGCAGATCCTTGGTGCAGTCCCACCCCCACACTGAACTCCTCTGTCTCACCTACAGCACACCTCACCACTGTCTTACAGCCCTCATACATGTCCTGCACCGCTCTAACACCAGACTTCCTCATACAATACCATAGTTCTTCGGTAAACGTTAGTTGTACATTAAAAATAAAAGAGAGTGTGCCGGGTATTTACGGAGAGGGCCCTGTCCCTTTTAGGTAACTGTCTCTTTTAGGCATACAGAACGTAGGGTGTGATCTTAATAAATGCTCTGCCATGCTCTTCTCTCGCAATCTTGTTTTGGTTAAACCCTTTAGGGAATTATTTTGTGGTAATTTTATCAAGCCGATGACTCTTCATATCAGAATGAACATTTTTATCCAAATAAATGAGGGTAATTGTGAGTAATTTGATGTGAAAAAAAACCTCAAAAGTGTCAGCGGTCAGCAGCTGGAGATCGGGCAGATGGTTGATGACCTGATTGTAAATCTCTCTGCCATCCAAAGTCTTCAGCCACTGCAGAACAGAAAGTAAATAATTATTACAGTTTTTACTTCAAATTGTATCGTGCAACCTTCACCGTACCAGAACAGTGCCTTCTTTATCCAGAGAGCTTCCAGGTGGAAACAAAGCGGTCGCTCCACTGGTCACCTTTAAAAGGAGAGACGGCATAAAATATTATGTTCACCTCTGGAAACATCTCTCCTTCCAACCTGATAACTACCTGGAAACTTTCACAGAGCTGCTGCTGTATGGTGCAGTCCATCCATCCCACCTTGACCAGACCATCCTGTAAGCAGATAAATACCATCAATAAAATAATAGATTACATTTCAATGACTGTATTTTCTGGATTGTAAGTCACTAACTTTCCCCTGACTCTTGAACCATGAGGGTTTTACAAAGGTGCATCTCTTCTGTGAGGCGCTCTAACCGTGATTAGAATTTAAAAAAAGATGGAGGAAAAATAGGCTACCTATTGTTTAGCAAAGCATATTACTAACTGGTGATTCTTTTTTCAAACCATAGACATTTCATCCTAAAAATTACACCCAGAAGGTTGTATGACGCAAGTTTGAAATTGAAGGCCATCAATCTGGTTATCCAGGAAGGGTAACATTCTATTCGGTTTACTTAAAAAGCCACTTCTTTTTTTAAAAACTGAGCTAATATGAAACTTCTATTTACAATATAATAATGTGGGTTACACAAGAATAAATATTCAAATAAAATCTATTTAATTGGAAAAAAAGGGGTCTTTTCATACACAAATAACTCAAAGTCAGAACTTTTTTTTAAAAAAACACGGCCCTAGTTAGAGAATGACCGAGTTTTTACTCAAAAAGTTTACTTTTTTTCTGCTTTTAGGTATGTTTATCTTTAAAACATTTCAGAGAAAAATTTGAATAAAGATAAAGCTGTTTTCTCACCAACATTCCTGCCAGTTTCTGTCTTGTTCTGGGTTCCAGACAATCTAACAGAGACGAGACACATCAGAATATCAGTATACGATAACATACAAAACCATGAGGAATAATACATCCTATAATATCATGCATATCCAAACAATACTTAACACCTGTGATATTGAGTATTTCCATGTTTAACATCTGATTTCATTTGATACTGTAATATCCCATCCAATATGGTCTGGTACAATATAATCCCATTCCATCCCAAACAGTTCCATATCACTGGATACCAATCAACATCATGCATATCTATAGAGAAATGGTTTGGGCATCAAGTGTAAACAAATTAGTTTAGCTAAGTTTTATACATTTTCTTTGCAAGTTTTTTTTTTTTTTGGTAAAATATGGAAAAGATATTTTTAAAACAATTTTTTTGTGGTTGTGTGTAAATTCAATATGATTAAATTCATCAAATTTCAAAATAACTTTTTTCAGATTTTCAATTAACTTTTTTTAATCAATTTCAGGCTCAACTAAAAGTGAAATATAATGTCTTACGATGCCACTAAACACCACAGAGTGCTTTACAATATTTTTTGATAGTGCAAGAGATCACTTACAGATCCTAAAGACAACATACAGTATCGTATAACAAAAGGATACCATTCAGTATCATTTAATAACATAACTACACGATGGCATACAGTGGTATTCTACTGTCAGGTTGAAGTGGTAAATTTGTGTTTGCAAAGAGGATGCTTCTTATTATGAACCTCTTAAACTCCACACATGGTGGATGTTGTAGTCTGCCATGTTTTACCTCCAGTATCGGAGCAGAAGGTGATGAGCCATCCGATCCCTGATGAAAATGCTTTCTCTATCTCACTGAAGATGTTTCCTAAAAAAAAATACATAAAACACCAAACCAGTGGGTTAAATGGATAACAGAAGAATTAATATGCAGGAGTCAGTAGAATGGTCTCTGAACAAATCTGTTCAGAAAGACATTTTCCATTCAGAACACCTATGAGAGACAGACTTATTTGGGGGAATAAAATTTGTGCACAAGTTCACGTACACTGTGGTCATGCCTTGAACACCCCACATGGAAAACTTGAGCATCCCACGTCATTTCAATCACTTTTATGGAAACACTTTGGTTTTCCTGTCAAATTTATTGATGACGAAAAAAGTTAGTGAATGAAAATGTGATGGTGAGCAGCCACACATTTGAAGCAGCATCACCCTGATGTTTCCCTGTTGCTCTAAAACTGCTAATCACCGTGATTATTAAACAGCTCTTTGCTGCACAATCCCACAGGGTTTCACTGTGTTTACGAGTACAAAATGAGCCCATTTTCTAGTGTGCAAAATGAGGGATAAAAAAATGAAGGGAAGCCCGGTGGAATAGATATTGAGCAGCCACATCGTGGAAATCCCACATGAGGGTTGGCTCTGTGCGGGACAGAATGTCGATTACCATGGCAACAATGTTTAAAAGCTGCTGTGGATTTTAATCAGACCTTAATTTACCACTAAAATCTCATAACTTAATACAATACTCGTATTTTAAAACATGATAATTTTATTTATAATGTGACATCTATTATTGTTTAACCCGTAAATATCGCAGTGATTGATTGAGCTTGAAAAAGTGGAAATTTATTTGTAGCATAAACTTATTGTAATTTATTAATAACGTAGGTTGATTTTATATTTTAATGAACTTTCCCTGTTATGAGTGAAACATTAAAGTGATGTTGCTTTTTTATTTTTATTTTGCTGATCCTATTTATGACTCTAAATTAAACAATGATCAAACACACAAGTTTTTATTATTCGTTGCAGCCCCTGGTGTTAGCTGGTTAGTTATAAACTGTGGCGCCTGATTTCTAGCATGTATCCAATAATATATTTTCTAAAAGTTCCTCTAAAAACATAGTTTATGGTCAATCCATATGAGCTGGTGTTTTTCCACCGAGGTGTATTGATATATGTTGACATACTATCAAATTTTGGGCTGTACGGTTGCCTCACAGCAAGAAGGTTGGTGTTCAAGTCCCAGAATGGGGGTGGAAGCGAGGCTTGAAACACTGGCCTTTCTGTGTGGAGTTTGCATGTTCTTCGTGTATGTGTGCGTTTTCTCCGGTTTCCTCCCACCCTCCAGAAACATGTATGTTAGGTTAATTGGCCTCAATTAGTGTGTGTGTGGATGATCGTGTGGCCCTGCAGGAGACTGGCGACCCGTTAGGGGTGTGTCCTGCCTCTTGCCTAAAATCAGCCGAGATAGACTCCTGCACCCCTCACAATCTCACTATGGATAAACGGTTCAGAAGACAAAACTAAACTATCATATATTTTGCTTCAGCAACAGAGACTTTTCAAAACAACCTTTTTCTGTCTGAATTTTCCCATTTCTCGTTTTACACCTTGATGGCAGAATTCCCAGTACTACAGCATTAAAATATTTTTTCCGATCACTCACAAATGTAATACTTTATTAAAGAAATCCACAATCATTGTCATAGAACATGGGTGGGCAAACGTTTTGATTCGTGGGCCACATTGACTTCTAACATTTGACAAAGGGGCCGGAACAGGAGCAGATGGATGGGATGCTTTGGAAACTGCTAGATCAGACGAATAGAATGACGCGATACATTTTAAACAAGCGCTAAATGTTACATCAAGAGCGTTAAATTTCAAATCTAGCGGCGCTAGGTTTGAAATCTAAGCGCTTAATGTAACATTTTGGATGTTTTAACATCTAACACGCTTGTTTACGGTGCGTGTATTGGGCCGGATGGCTTTCCATATCTGCGCGCACTTTTTATTTTGGCAATGTACACATCACGGAGACACACATATTTTAATGGGAGCAGTGTTGTTGTTTTCTCAACAAAGCCAATAAATCTAGAGTACGCCATCTAGTGAGGAAACATCAGAATTGCAGAAAAAACAAAACATTAACATGGTTTATTTATTTAATTTTTTTAAGTTTGGCGGCCGGGTTAAAACGTTTAATGGACCTCCTGTGGCCCGCGGGCAGTAGTTTGCCCATGCCTGTCATAGAACGATGTCATCACAAAACACAACTCTAAATTCACTCCTACTGGTTCTGAGTTTGTCCACATCAGAGATACTTGCCTTGCCAGAGCTCGGTGGTGGTAGTTGTGATGAACTGCATGGAGAAGCGAACCAGGTCATCTTTAGAGCGCTCACCAGTAAACTTCTCTGGTCTCTGTAGAAACAAAGTGTGATGTTATCCATTTACAGACCATGGTTACATAATGTGCAAATGTGTGCATCCTTTATGTACAAACAATGTGTATGTTAAAGAAATTTGAGATTTTAGGAGGATATAAAAGTACGGTAAATTCCTTCCACACTTGCTGTAAAACTGGAGCAAAAATCAAATATTAATCCGAAATGAAATAGTTTATCAGTAGAGGCACAGCATGCCTTCAAGGCCTAAAAAGATCTGAACTGGTATAAATATAAACTGGTATAAATGGGGAGACGGTGGCCGCGTGGTTAGAGCGTTCGCGCGCGGACCGGAAGGTAGCGGGTTTGCGTCCCACGCAGAGCACGTCTAGGGTCCTTGGAGAAGACACCTAACCCCGCTTCTCCCACCATTGGCGCCGTTGAAGGGCAGCCTGCTGCGGTGTAAGGAGTGCAGCAAACAAATTTCCCCGGTGAGGGATAAATTCATCTATTTATTTATTTATTTATTTAAATTATATTTCAGTAATATTTAGAAAATATTTCCAAGTGCTCTGTCTGTTTTCTTTCATTGCCTTTACGATAGCTGCGCTGCATCCTTGAGCGTCTTCGCAATCATTTCAGCCAGCATTTGTTGCCGGGCAGAATAAAATTCAACTGAGACCTTCAGAATCCATTCTGCTGATTCTCTCTACACAAAGAGAACGACCATGAAACTTTATCAGGGTTAATATTTTAATCAGAGAGACGTGGGAGAATACGTGTGTGTGTTTTTGATTCTATAAAGAAGCAAACCTGACTCTTTACCCAGTAAAACAGGAGTAAAACTGCCTTCTTGTTTGCCTAAAAGCTTTGTGACATTTCTTTGTCATTTCAAAGAGTTTTCCATGTTTTAGAGCAGTTGTGTGATTGGCTGTGACGATGACCCACCTGTCCAGCCCTGTAGATGTAGAGACTGGGGTAGCTGTTGATGCCTTTCCTCCGGCACAGGTGGTTGTTGTCTCCACAGTTCACTGCTCCGATCCGGATTACTCCATCCATCTCTTTAGCAAACTCTCTCCACTGTCACACACACACATTAAATCATACTGATTACAATGATAAAAACCATCAGAGAGACTGTGATAAATAACTGAACAGATTCTAAAATCAATCAGACTTAATCAGCGTGTCTGTGTGTGAATCCTCACACAATAACGTGTGTATTTATGAATATGTTTACATCAGTGAGATGCAGATGGTTGATGCTTCACGCATCATTATGAAAACAAAAATAAATATATCTGCATGTCAATATCAAAAATATTTAACAACTTGTATAATAAGAGCTGAATTTTTATGGTTTAACTGATTTGTATGATGTGTTTTTTTATCAAGAACTCTACGTGAGTAACATGTTTCTGTGCTGAGCGATGCTAGGAAGAAGTTAGGTGAGGCACGCAGGGTTCTGGCCTCATGCTAGGGGGCGCTAGTGCCTCTAGAAATGACAGATACTAAAGACTGAGGATGAAAAAAACAAATGTTAGCATTAGCTACACTTAGCCAAGTCAAATGCAGCGGTTTTTTTTATTTTGTTCAGGCTAATTTTACCTCCTCATCCGGGAGGAGCTCGGTGTCGAGCCGCTCCTCCTCCAGGTCGAGAGGAGCCAGATGGGGTGGTTCAGGCATCTGGCCAGGATACCCCCCGAGCGCCTTGCGGGCGAGGTGTTTCGGGCACATCCCACCAGGAGGAGACCAAGAGGCAGACACTGGACCCGCTGGAGAGACTATGTCTCACAGCTGGCCGGGGAACGACTTGGGATCCTTCCGGGTGAGCTGGAGGATGCAGCTGGGAGAGAGAAGCCTGGGCTTCCCGTTTGAGGTTGTTGCCCCTGCGACCCGACCCCGGAACAAGCGGAAGATGACAGAACGGAACAGAGCCTAATTTTTTAAACCGGAAAATTGTGCAACAAAATTCAGAGAATTTCTTTGATTGAACTTTAAGTCGATGTTATCGCTTATTCGTCCAGGCGGTATCTGTCATCGAAAAAGCTTCAAACTGTCTCCTAAAAAGAGTATTTGACGATCGAACATTTGGACTCACATGCAGAAATAACATTAAAACTCAGGCTAATAATGCATCTCGATCTTCAAAAACTTTGAAGCCTTTTCGACGATTGAACTATAAATTGAAGGAGAAAAACCCGACAGAAAGATTTAACAAATAAATTAGGGCTGAAACAGTTAATCGATTTAATCGATTATAATCGATTATCAAATAGTTGTCGATTAATTTGGTCATCGATTAATCGTCTAAAACGATTTTGCTGTCAACTGCACTTAAATTGGTCTCCATGTGGGGCAGTAGAGAGCAAATTGACGACGCGCGCAACCCAAATGGGAGGAGAAGAAGATAGCCGCCAATCATTGGCTTTCATTTCACCCCGCCTCACGTGATCAGGCAGATTAAACAAGATGGCGGAAAGAAAAACTCACACAAAATCATCTAAGTTTGGATCATTTACCGCTAAATTTTAAAAAGAATCGCGTTAATATGCAAAGTTTGCGAAACGGACACGTTTTGGCACGGAAGCATAACGACGCTGCACAAATATCTTAAAAAAAAAACATGTCGGACTCGAAGCGGGAAACGGCAAACCGGAGCGATACACAATGTTATTTTAATAAAAACAATTTTACAGGTCGCAAAATACACTTTATTGTCTTCAAAATGTTCATTTTGGAAATGAACATGTCTGATATGAGGCCGCTGTCAGTAGGAAGACGAGGGGTTTTAAAAAAAAGATCGCTAAATTCAAACCAGAATACAAGACCCCTCCTCTACACCGCAAAGCACATTTTACCCACACAAAAAAATGAGTTGCCACTAACTAAAAGGCACCCCTTTACCGATTAGTAGATCTGTGTTTGTAATATTATAAGTGGTAAAGATGGTAATTTTATTTATTAAAGTTACTATTTTTACAGTAGAGATGGTGGGGTTTTTTTTTGTTTGTTTGTTTTTTGCACTAATACTTCACAACTTGAATGTTTTTGTATATTTTTTTCTCATGTTAATCTGGGGCCTTTTTTTTTTTTTTTTTTACAATACTTCTGAACAAGGTTACATTTTCGAATCCAGAAGTGTTAAAGGTTTCTTATTTTCAAATGTGATCCAACAGTTTACATTTGATGTTTTATTAGCCAGTACTACTAAAGCACATTTTATGGCTGCCTATGATTTATTTTTACTGTATACAGTAAGTAGGTTTGTCATTTTCTAAAAATGATAATATTCTATCTCTTTATTTGACAGAAAGAGTAACATTTGCTCTTACTGTAATAAACCCAAAGTGTTGTTTAAGTGGTTATGAGTTGTGTTTTACACAATTACATTCTATAATATGCCAAAAAAGTAATATTTATTAAATTGTCATGTTTATCCGATTAATCGACCCCATAATCGTCAGATTAATCGATTACCAAAATAATCGTTAGTTGCAGCCCTAAAATAAATGGATTAATAAATGATAAACAATATACTGTATGTGACGGTAAAACGAACATTTTATGTTTAGTTTGAATAAGGAAAGAATTGCTTGCAATAAGTTTTTGTTTGTCAAACAGTAAATAAACTCATTTTTAGGGTCAATAAATACGTGTGTATGTGTGTGTTTTTACCGTAGGAGCCAGCTGGTGGCAGTGGGAGCATCGTGGGAAATAAAAGTTGATAAACCAGATTTCTCCTGAGTTCACTGCTGCATCTGAGACACACACACACACACACACACACAGATGGGTGTATAAACATCACTCGTTCATTTTTATCCCCTTACCAGATTCCTATCTTACCAAAGTCTCCACTGTCCAGGGTGATGATCTCCAGATCATCGTCATAAATTCCTGATGAACAATTAAAACATTTAATTCATTGATAACTAGATACAATGAGAAGAAAACCTTTGCTGCTGATCGACCTACCAAAGTCGTATCTGTAGAAGTTCCAGCTCTCATAACGTCCTCCCTGCTGCTCATCCAGTCCCTTTTCTCCATACTTATCGTATTTCTTTCTCAGATCTTCATCTTTCAGAACCTCATAAGCACGATTCACTTTTAGAAACTTCTCATGAGCCGACGCGTCGCCCTGAAGTCATCAAAATGTGTCACATTAGTTTTTACACTCACAAAGAAATGTGTCAAAGTCTAACTGACCGGGTTCTTGTCGGGGTGCATGGTGAGCGCCAGTTTCTTGAAAGCCTGTCGGATCTCTCTGGTTGTTGCCTCTCTGCTGATCCCCAGTAGCTGGTAGTAGTCTGAGCTTTCTGCGTGTATCCACGTGCTCCCAACAAGGACAAGGACCACCAGCCAGGCAAAGAAGTTCTTCCTGCACTCCATCACCACACCTCCCTGAACAGGAAACACCTGAAACCAGATGAGAATGCTGTCAGCACCAGCTTTCTGGTTTACTAACTGTGATAGTCTCATGAAAATAAAAGTTTTGGAGATTTCTACCATGTTTCAACCTCATTCCAGCATCAAAAACATTTCGGAAGTCATTTTCTCAAATTCTTATGCATGTTTGAATAATTTGCAAGCTCTCACATACAATATACAAGAGACCAGGTTGCTCTTGGCCTTGGATTTTGGTCTATACAACTCTCATATTCTATCTATATACTTTCTTGGCTTCCTATCCTCACCATCGTAACCAGGATCTACGTTCCTACCTTCACCATGGTAACTAGTATCTACGTTCCTACCCTCACCATGGTAACCAGGATCTATGTTCCTACCCTCACCATGGTAACCAGGATTTACGTTCCTAACCTCACCATGATAACCAGGATCCATGTTCCTATCCTCACCATGGTAACCAGGATCTATGTTCCTACCCTCACCATGGTAACCAGGATCTACGTTCCGAACCTCACCATGGTAACCAGGATCCATGTTCCTATCCTCACCATGGTAACCAGGATCTATGTTCCTACCCTCACCATGGTAACCAGGAGCTACTTTCTGACCTCACCATGGTAACCAGGATCTATGTTCCTACCATCACCTATGGTCACCAGGATCTACATACCTACCCTCACCATGGTAACCAGATCTACCTTCCTACCCTCACCATGGTATCCAGAATCTTCGGTCATACCCTTACAGTGGTAACCAGGATCTATGTTCTCACTATGTTCTCACTATCTATGTTCCTCACTATGGTAACCAGTGTGGGTGGTAACCAAAAGAATAGATACAAATAGATACAAATGAGCAGAAATGATTTTCCTCCACAGGGTGGCTGGGCTCTCACTCAGAGATAAGGTGAGAAACTCTGCCATCCAGGAGCTTGGAGTAGAGCCGTGCCGGGTCGAGAGAATGATGGGGTGGTTCAGGCATCTGGTTGGGATGCCTGCCAGACACCTCACTGGTGAGGAGTTCCATCACACCTGAAGGAGACCCAGAGGGAGACCCCGGACCTGCTGGAGAGACTATGTCTCACAGCTGGACAGGGAATGCCTTGGGATCGTTCCAGGTGAGCTGGAGGATGCAGCTGAGGTGAGAGAAGCCTGGGCTTCCCATCTGAAGCTGATGCCCCTATGACTCGGCCCAGATAAGCAGAAGACGATAGAACATATTAATGTTAGAAAATAGAAATCAGTTCCAGATCTATCTGATGTGAGACGGAACCTTTAATCTCTGACACATTATTCACTGAATAACTTTAACCTGTACAAGCTACAGCATGTTTGAGATGAGCGTACCAACCAGCTCAACATGTACAGAGTCACAGGAGGGGTACACACAACTAGCTCAACATGTACAGAGTCACAGGAGGGGTACACACTAATCCCAGAATGAGTTAGGGTCTATTTAATAATAATAATGATGTTATTACAGTTTAATGGAACCCACATGAAGACCAAGAAAATCAGACTCATTATAAACCATCTTAAACACAGAAACTATCCTATTTCATTCCAATAAACAGATAATTCTATTTTTAATAGTTTAATGTTGATCATCATGTTTGACATCATATTTATAATCATCAATAAATATCAATATTTAATCATCACCCTCCATCACTTTAATATCAATCATTAAACACACTTTAATCAACATGATATGACTGATTTAAAGTTTTTAATTAATTTTTCTAACATTCTGAAACATTTTAAGGAGATAAATTAAAGTTTACTTGTTGTTTTACTTGAAGCTAAGCTAAGCTAACTGTTATTATGACAGCATGCTAAGCTAACTAGCTTTATAAACATTAAACTATATGTCATATAAGAATAAATCTCGTTTTACTCGTGCGTTTAAATTGTTTTCAGACTGATTTAAATCCAGCGTTATTACCTTTAAGATGTGTGAACTTGAATGATGAAGATCCGTGTGTGTGTCCGGATCATACCGGCATCAAGCTAAACAACACTATCACGGTCACTTCCGGCTTTCACAATAAAATCAGTGGCTCTTCACAGAATGGAAAATAAGCAACTAAAATGTGAGGTAAAAACTTAACCTTAAAGTAATATGTTGATAAAAAATAAATAAATAAAAGCAAGATTTAAAGCAATTGTTCTGTATGTATCATTTGGCTTTTGTTTTATTTTGACACCGGAAGTGCTATTTTTATCCTTGTTTAATGCAAACTCATCCCTGCATTTTGATGATGCTGAGATTTTCTGGCATAAAAAAAATATATGTATATATAAATATATATATATATTTATATATATTACAGAATTAAGAAGAAAGCAATCGTTTTTTAGATAATTACTGATTTTAAACAGTTTATTTTGTTTAAGTTTTCACCTAAATTACAGAAAATAGCCTCATGAACCATCCATAAAGTTAGACTTTTGGAACACAGTCATGATCTTTTTATCTAATATTTTCTCAGATTTCTGCCAGTGCAAATTATAAAAAACTTTGAATATTATTCAAAGCATTTAATAAACAAATCCTCAAATTTAAAGAGAAATTCATCATTTTAAAGGGAATGGAAATTTTAATGCTTTATATTCATTGTACTTTTTAAAGTTTCTGTGAGTCTATGAGGTGAGATAACATCTCAAACATGTCAGAATGAGATCGAGGTAGGAAAGGCAAGTTTATCGGTAGAATATTTAATTCTCTTCCAGGCTGAGAGAAGCCAGATAGGGTGGTTCGGGTATCTGGTTAGGATGCCCCCCCAGCGCCTCGCTGGTGAGGTGTTTTGGGCACGTCCCACCGGGAGGAGACCAAGAGGCAGACCCCGGACCTGCTGGAGAGACTATGTCTCACAGCTGGTCGGGAAACGACTTGAGATTCTTCAGGGTGAGCTGGAGGATGCAGCTGGGGTGAGAGAAGTTCGGGCTTCCCGCCTGAAGCTGTTGTCCCAAGACCCAGCCCCAAATAAGCAGAAGATAGCGGAGCGAACGTAACAGAACATTTCATACACAAGTTGATTTTAAGTACTTTACAAGACAGAAAAAATACATTGAAATCACAAAACATAAAAATGAACAAAGATTAAAAAAGGGATTGATCTTCAGTCAAATGCACGATCAAACAGAACTGTTTTCATCCTGGATTTAAACATTGCTCCAGTGTCGGTCTGTCTCACAGCCTCCATGTTTAGTCCTGACTCTAGACACCAGCAGGAGGCCGGTCCCAGAGGTCCTTAGAGTTCTAGATGGTTCATGTTTAGTCCTGATTCTAGACACCAGCAGAAGGCCGGTCCCAGAGGTCCTCAGAGTTCTAGATGGTCCATGTTTAGTCCTGACTCTAGACACCAGCAGGAGGCCGGTCCCAGAGGTCCTCAGAGTTCTAGATGGTCCATGTTTAGTCCTGACTCTAGACACCAGCAGGAGGCCGGTCCCAGAGGTTCTCAGAGTTCTAGATGGTTCATGTTTAGTCCTGACTCTAGACACCAGCAGGAGGCCGGTCCCAGAGGTCCTCAGAGTTCTAGATGGTCCATGTTTAGTCCTGACTCTAGACACCAGCTGGAGGCCGGTCCCAGAGGTCCTCAGAGTTCTAGATGGTCCATGTTTAGTCCTGATTCTAGACACCAGCAGGAGGCCGGTCCCAGAGGTCCTCAGAGTTCTAGATGGTCCATGTTTAGTCCTGACTCTAGACACCAGCTGGAGGCCGGTCCCAGAGGTCCTCAGAGTTCTAGATGGTCCATGTTTAGTCCTGACTCTAGACACCAGCAGGAGGCCGGTCCCAGAGGTCCTCAGAGTTCTAGATGGTTCATGTTTAGTCCTGACTCTAGACACCAGCAGGAGGCCGGTCCCAGAGGTCCTCAGAGTTCTAGATGGTTCATGTTTAGTCCTGACTCTAGACACCAGCAGGAGGCCGGTCCCAGAGGTCCTCAGAGTTCTAGATGGTCCATGTTTAGTCCTGACTCTAGACACCAGCTGGAGGCAGGTCCCAGAGGTCCTCAGAGTTCTAGATGGTTCATGTTTAGTCCTGACTCTAGACACCAGCAGGAGGCCGGTCCCAGAGGTCCTCAGAGTTCTAGATGCTTCATGTTTAGTCCTGACTCTAGACACCAGCTGGAGGCAGGTCCCAGAGGTCCTCAGAGTTCTAGATGGTCCATGTTTAGTCCTGACTCTAGACACCAGCAGGAGGCCGGTCCCAGAGGTCCTCAGAGTTCTAGTTGCTTCATAAGACACTTAAACACAAGCAGAACAGCTTTCAAGTGAGGAAGCCAGTGCAGAGACCTGAGCACAGGACTAACCTCATCATAGTTTCTGTTTGAGGGTCTTTTTGTTCAGACCACTGTGTAGACCGGTGCAATAATTTTACCTCGGAGTCTGTTTTGGACTCCAAACCTCTGATTTTGGCTTCTGATTTAATAAGTATTCTCCTCTTCCCTCCTTTTTGGGCAATTTTTAAGGTACCTTTTGAATCAGTCCCACACAGAATTAAGGTAGTTCTGAGGGCAAAAGGGAGTCAAACACCATTTTGGTGTGGTGTTCCTTATAATTCTTCAGGTGAGGGAAGATAGGAAACATTGTAGGACCACTGGTACTGCAGTGTGTGGGTTTGCAAGGTAACGCAACTATAGAGATGCAAACCGAGGTTAAATCGAAAAGACATTCTTTAAATACTCAGCAGGTGGCAGTAATGCATCTTCTTTGGTTCTCAGTGACACCATTAAACCAGAAAAAGAAGACAATCTTACGTCATCAATGTGCGCCAAAAGTAAAGCTACCATCTTTAGCATTTAGCCAAAAGCCGGCTGAATTCTTTCCCGTTAGGTTAATAAATGTAACATTTACGGAGTCTAAAAACACATATGTATCTTCACGTTGAATATGTGAACTCATCAGTGTTCTACAGGAAGAGAAAAGTCAACTTTTAAAACCACACGAGGCAGAAAATCTACTTGATCGTCACTTCCTACTTTTGAAAATCGCGGTCAGAGAGAAAGAAAGATGGAGCTTCCAGGTTTGTTCAACTTTATTCTTCATTTTATTTTCTTATAAAGTGGGATTAGTTCTAATTTACTACTGATTTACATTCTGAAGCTTTTAAATACATATCAGGCTGGGTTTGATTCAGTTTCAAGAAAACTTTCGATTAATCGATTAATTAATCGATCATTGAATCGAATGTTTGGTTAATCGATCGTTTTTCATCTTTAAAGCAGCAAACAAGAAAACTGAAGTAATTCATCTAGTGAATCATCATTGATCCTCTGTTTAAATGGAACTTTTCAGATTGGTACACATAGACTACATACTTCTATGTAGTCTATGTTATATATTACTGAAGAAAGTAACAATTGGTTTTCATTTTTAATAAGTATTAAATGAGGTTAATGAAGAGGTACTAACAACCTATAAACATCCATGGGTGGATCCAGGACTTTCCTAAGGAGGGTGAGAGTCAGAGGCTACTTACCCTGCTATAATCAAGCAAATTAGACAGCTCACAATAGCCTGTTAAATCTCTTAGGTGTGTGTGCGTGTGTGAGAGAGAGAGAGAATTTTGATTTTTAACAGACCTTTATTCGCCTGTAAAACAAACATTCTACAACTTTCATTTGCGTTTATACAAAACCCAAAATACACAATGTCACCAAAACGGCACGGTTCATACGGTGTACACTATGTACACCCAAAAAAAAAAAAATCATTCAATGAACAATATTTACATCGTGTACATTTAACTATCAACACCATTTACATGACAAACATCAAAAGAAAAAAGACCCCTTTTCCCCACCCACCCTCACACAAACAGAGACCCAAGTGCAAGATCCCTCTATTTCACAGTGGCTAAAATCCCTTCATACCCCCACAGCTCCTCAAAACCCTCCAAGTCAACATTTATTTGAAACACCCCAAACTCCAACCTGAGCCGTGCCTCCACCATCTTCCTAAACGCCTCCCTCACACACAAAACCGTACCAGTCTGTACCATCCTCCTGCTGCTCACATAGATGGCCATTTTAGCTTGAGCCAGGAGAAAGTTCAGGATGCGCCCCCTCCTCCTGCTGCGTCGAGATTGCCTGACCCCTCCCACAAACACCTGTGCATTAAAAACCGCCCCCAGAGCCCTGAACACCTCCCTCAACAGATCAAACACCTGCGTCAGCTGACAGCATCCCCAAAAACAGTGAAAAACAGTTTCCCTCTACCCACAAAACGGACACCCCTCACCCACGGAACTATTTACACGATAGAGAGAGAGAGAGAGATGGTCTAAACTGGTAAAGATGGAGCGAAACATAACAGAAAAATTGGCAAATATCAGATGTTGATCTAGCAATTTAAAGTAAAGAAACAAAGAGCAGATTGTGTTTGTATTTCAGCGGGTTCTGAACCGATGACCCTCGGTTCGCCCACTTCCCCCAAGGCAGCCTCTGGAGCACAGTTTCTGCCTGGCTTCCTGTTGGGTGATGTTACCGCCCCTGCCAGTCCGCTGCCCCGTACCTTCAGCCTGAGAGCTGACAGCACGCCTCTTTCTGATAGTTCCAGTCTACAACGAGGTGAGTAAAAGGAAACATCACTGTGTTTTTCTGGTAATTTTTTAATGGTGATCCGTTGTTCTACAGTAGGAGGAGGTGTCGCAGCCCCGCAGCCAGTCGTTACCACTCCTAAAGATAAGAGTGGAGCACCACCTGTTCGCAGTATCCATGACGACATTGCCTTAGTCCTTACCCCTCAGAGTGCATCTAACCCGGTTTGTATGCAAGGCGAGAGAAATGACAGTTTATGGGCATTGGAATATGCTTCCCTGTCTGATAAAGTGGGTTAAATTTATGGTGGCACAGTGTCTAAATGCATGCTGTGCTGCAAATCTAACTCATTGAAAAGCACCTACATGGCAAATTAAAGATGTCAAATCTGGCACATTGAGATAAAAAGGACACCTTAGGAGGAGGCGATAGCTCGGTGGTAGAATGTTTTCCCTTGGACCGGGAGAAGCCGGTTAAAATCCCACTGAGCCGATGTCTAGGTGTCCTTGGGAAAGACACCTAACCCCCTGTTTCTCCCACCATTGGTGCCGTCCTGGCAGCCTGCTGTGGTGTAATGCAGCACACAAATTTTCCCGTTGAGGGATGAATACAGTACGTTATAATAAAAACAATATACTTTCTTGAATCTAAAAATATTTTATCACTAAAAACACAGTTAACGTTCAAAAGACGGATCGGTCCAGTGTCTGCAATAATCAGGGAGCTGCATCGATCCGTCGTGGTAAAGAAAGAGCTGAGCCAAAACGCTAAGCTCTCAATTAACAAGTCAATCTACGTTCCTACTCTCACCTATGGTCACCAGCTGTGGGTGGTGACCGAAAGAATGAGATCGCGGATACAAGCGGCCGAAATGAGCTTACTCTGCAGGGTGGCTGGGCTCTCACTCAGAGATCGGGTGAGGAGCTCTGCCATCTGGGAG
The DNA here is from genome assembly GCA_902685375.1 of Neostethus bicornis. Taxonomy (NCBI): domain Eukaryota; kingdom Metazoa; phylum Chordata; class Actinopteri; order Atheriniformes; family Phallostethidae; genus Neostethus; species Neostethus bicornis. The sequence continues at coordinate 3,261,364 of LR738549.1, forward strand.
GAGCTTGGTGTAGAGCCGCTCCACCTCCAGGTCGAAAGAAGCCAGATGGGGTAGTTCGGGCATCTGGTCAGGTTGCCCCCTGAGTGCCTCGCTGGTGAGGTGTTTTGGGGATGTCCCACTGGGAGGAGACCAAGAGGCAGAACCCGGACCCGCTGAAGAAACTATGTCTCACAGCTGGTCGGGGAATGACTCGGGATCCTCCAAGGTGAGCTGGAGGATGCGGCCGGGGTGAGAGAAGCCTGGATAAGCGGAAGATGACGGAACGTTTAAAAGACATGCCTGAAAAATGCCTCTTATAATGTGGCGTTCAGTGACCTCACAAAAAAGATGCTCTTTTTTTGTGAGTACGACGACAAGAAAGGAATGTTGTTTACTATCAGATTTTGAGGCTTAATCCTCTTTTGGTTTTCATCAAGTTGTTAATCATTACGTACTGATCTGCATAAGTTTTCTTTTTAAAAACAATATTTTAAATATATTTTTTGTTTCTTCAGTCTTTTGCAGCCATGGTGACGCCTCTCTCTGCTCGGAAATCCTCCACATCAGGTAATCTCATCATCTGGTTTATTCATTCTGTACTAACTGTGACGTTAGAGTAGTTTGTGTATTGTGTGTTGCTCTGTTAGAAAGCCAAAAATTTTATGCTACTTTATTGTATGTGAAATTCCATCGAAAGAAATGATACTTGGAGGTGAATCCACTAGTTAAATCTATAGTTGGTATCGACTTACTGTGGGTACTTTAATTAAAATCCCATCACTAGTTTGGGATAAATTTGTGATCTTTAGTTGCATGACTCTAATTTTTTCGATACTGTAGTTGACTCGGAGGAACAGAACAGTTTGAATAAAATGAATATTGTTCCAGATTTGCAGCAGGTGTTCCAGTCTCCAGCTCAGTTAGATCCTTTCTACACTCAGGGAGAATCTCTGTCCTCTGATGACCAGCTGGACCAGACCTGGGTGACAGTGTTTGGGTATTTATCTCTCACCACATTCACACACCTCGTAGTCCTGTCACCGCTGCCACATGAACTGTGTGTGTGTGTTCCAGTTTTCCTCCGGCTGCCGCTTCTTATATCCTGATGCAGTTTGCTCATTACGGAAACATCGTCAAACACAAGGTGAGACACACACACACAGAGGTGTGATTCTATCAGTTCTCTACATTTATTGTTTCTGTTTGTTCCAGATTTTGAAAGGAGTTTTCTTCCCAGTAGTTCCTGTCTTTTTTTTTCTTTGTTTAATTAATTTAAACTGAACTCTGTGTTCACTCAAAAAAGTGGAAATGTGATTTTTTTTTTATTTATTAAATATGTTTGGGTTTTTTTTTGTATGTTATTGTGATTTTGTGTGAATAAGTATTATTTCTCATATTTACGTATGTGATCTTCTTAGGATTCAATTTCTCCAGGATTTTGCAGATTTTTCTATAATTGTTTTGGTCAAAAATGCCTGATTTTTTTTTAAGCATTTTTTCTAAATGTTTCTGTATCAAGCTGCAATGATTTAAACCCCAAGATCTTTATTAATTCTCAAGAATTTTTAATCTTAATTTATTTATTAACCCCCAGCAGTTTGTCTATGTGTGCTACACCCAAGTCAGCCATAACAGTCCACATAACATTTAGCAGAATGTTTTACCTTAAAACACCGTCTAGAGTCCCACATTTGTAAAGACTTGCATAAATTTAAAGCTGAGCAAGTGTTTTTGTCCTTTTTTGCGCATCTGCCTCAAAGCACGCAAGTTTGGAATTTATGACACATCAAACAAATTTCAAGTATAAGCCACCCCAACCACACCTCTAGAACTCCAAATATTAATGGTGATGCACATTTCATCGTTTTCTAATCGACCGGTGCCACCTGTCATTACTCATACACAATGGCAAGGTGTCATCATTGTGCAGCCGTAGAAGCGGTCACCCTGGCAACATTGCGGACGGAACACACCCGCCCGACCACTTCAAAGTGATCCAACTTTGTGACGAAAAAGAAACTTGGCTGCACCAGGAATCCATGTCAGGTCCTGCAGGCAGTCTAAGTAACTCCCAGATTTATGTTTTAATTATATTATTGTTATATTTCATTAGTTATCTGTTTATGTAGGCAAAAATATTCTATCGAAGTGGCTGCATAACAGCCCACAGTTTCCAAATGAGTTACATAGTGATTAACGATGTAAACACATCTTTATCAACAATCTTTTCCATGATGTGCTCCAGTTTTCTCATGTACGGCCCTACACTGTCAAGCATTTATGTGTCTTTTCTGTTTCTTCACTGCTTCAAATGATTAATTTCACTGTCTTCAGTTCACTTCAGATTCTGTCCACAAATTTGCGTACAGCTGCTTCTGACTTTGCTTGGAGCCACGCTGAAGTTCTCAAGCTCCACAATCACTATAGATCATTCCATTTATGTAAAAGTCAGTGTACACATGAATTTAGGCTTGAGCCTGCTTTATTAATGAGGCCCCTTATCGAGGTAATAATGAAGATGATCTTGATTCAGATGGCGTCTCCCGGAAACTGGATGCATCTGCAGTTCCAGTCCAAGCTGCAGGCCAAGAAAGCCCTGTCCAAAGATGGCAAAGTGTTTGGAGACTCCATCATGGTGGGAGTAAAACCCTGTATAGATAAGGTAAGTTTTCTGATTGGCCGTCTTCAGCTGAGCAACTGTTTAACTGAACTAACTATTGGCACCATTCTAACACTATACAGTTCACCATGCTGAGGTCAGTGTTTAACAGCCAGGGTTCAATGTGAGAAAGCCGGGAGCACGCAGACTGTTTTACAGAAATTATCTGAAAATAATAGTAGGTTTTATGTATCGTATTTTCATGACTAAAAGCGCAGCGTATTAAAAGGCGCAGTACGAGTTTCATGTGCTCTGTATTTAACACACACATAAGGCGCATCTGATGATAGGGCACGAGTTTTATATACATATCCTCTACTACGTACGACTGTTTTACAACAACTCGGACGACAGTGCCAGCCGACACGTTAGCCCAAGCATCTACAATCCACTGGCAAACTGTGGCGTAACTCGTCCAGCGCTGCCTTCCACCCTCCGTGGTCCTCTGGTCATCCATCACTCCCACGCCGCTCGCAGCCTTACTTTGAACGGCCGGTTCACACCGATGTCCTGCGGTTGGAGTTCTTTTGTCAGACTTCCCGAAATCACAGCAAGCGTAGTGTTAATCTGCTTAACTTGTTTTTTCGCAACACACACAGGGCACACTGCCCGATAGGGCGCGCCACTCATTTTGAAGAAAATCTAAGGCTTTTAAATGAGCCATATGGTCGTGAAAATACGGCACATAGTGCTTTAAAAGGGTGCATTTGCAGACCACAGAGGGGCTGTGTTTGTGTTTAGTTTGGGTGTGTTTGGATTAATTTGCACTCTGGGATGGCGTCTTCGGCAGGCGCTAAGCATGATGGGCGTTGTAGTCCTCTTTTTTTTTTTTTTTTTTTTTTTTAGCAGAATTAAGCGGCACTAAAGCATCAAGCAACTGTTTATCTAAAACTACACATTCTAGTTATCTATCTCGTCCTGTATCAATATTATTCAAACATTAGGTTGTTCTTGGCCATGGATTTTGTCTCCACCCACATTCTAACTTAAGCAATAAGGTCATAAAAGAGTAACTGCAAGATTTATGTAAACTAGAATGTTTTGCAGACATAATGTTTTTTCCACTGTATGTGAGGTCTTAAATGAAAGGGGCGGGACTAAACAAGGACAGAGAAAAGGGGGGAAATCAGAGTAAAAAGGGAAGTGAGTAAACATAGTAGACAAATATCTGATTTCTGAGCTAATAAAACATACCATGTTGGTCATATTTCCCAAGTGTGAGATCAATAAAGTAAATCAATTCTAATATTTGCTATGAGATGACTAGAAAAGGTTGACGCATTGACTTTAAATAAAGTTTGATGGGATTCATTTTGTACTTAGAAACTGTGGGCAGTTTAATTATAATCCTTTTTGTGGTTTCGGGAGGTATTGTGTTGACAGGAGTGTTACAGGAGCACAGACAGCCCGAATGCTTAAAGGGACCATCTCATGCAAAATAACTCTTTTCACATTGTATCCTCTGCACATACACACGCAAAATGTGGGGTTTGCAACATGCATTACATCATAGTTATGAAAATATATTGATTTGGTGGAGCGCAGTCACAGACCCGGAACTATGAAAGGCCGGGTATCGCTCATCCCCCCGCCCGTCCTGAGAAAGTACAAGCTCCGCCCTCTGCTCTCACTGAGCCGCTAATCCTCCGCCCATCTCTGAGCGGGAGGGGGAAGGCAGGCGTAAACCCGTGCGTAGCGGTTTGGTAGCGTCTGAAATAAGATTTTATCATGTCGATTCATCATGTTCAACCCTACATTTTGGATCCAGAATCCGACTAGGATTTTGAGGTGCATGAAGCACAAGCACCGCGGCGGCGTGGGATGAATGTTACTGATTGGTAAAGTATTACAAAATGCTTGTAGATTAGTGGAACGAGGAGGGCGGGCGGGTGGTGAGGAGGGAGGGTTTGCTGTGTAGGGGGCGTGTGCGAAGTCCGTCCTGGCTACGTCAAATGCGTCATACTTTAGACATCTGCTCATTGGTTGTTTTGTCTGAGCGTACCAGAAATCCACAGCAATTTGTGAAAAACGGGCTATATCAATCTAGAAACCCCTTTGGTGACATATACAAGGCCCGGACATCACACACACACATATACAACGCCTGGACATCACTCTTATAAGCTAGAAAACTCTGGAAAGTCCATTTTGCATGAGATGGGCCCTTTAATAGCTCCTCTACATTCTATGAGCAGAAGCATCAAAGCCACTCTTTTCAACGATATCATGCTTTTTCTGTCAGAGTGTGATGGACGGCTGTGAAGGCACCTCTTTCTCCATGTCGTCTCCTTTCTCTTCCTCCATCCTGCCCTCCACTCCTCGCTCGACCATGCGACCGCTCACAAGCTCCTACAGGAGTTCCAGCAGCGACTATCAGGTGATTCTCCATCTTCATCCTGTTCTGATGTTTTAACCCATCATGCTGACTTTCTGTGTCTGCCTGAAGGTGGTATCAGACGGACATACGCCCAGGAAAGACGACAGCTTTGTTTCCAAGGCGATGGAGTACATGTTTGGCTGGTGAAAGATCAGAATGTGCAGATAAATTGGCTGAATCATTGAGATCCCTTTGACATAAAATCTGTAAGACAATTTACACATGGTTCTCTTTTTTTTCTCCCTTGTGTGTATGTGTCAGTGAGTGTAAAGGATTTTTCTGCTTTTTAAAAAACTCTTTTCATTCTTAATGTGTCTCAATAAAGGTTTTTTTTATATATATATATTAATTAATCACAGTGTTTTCTTACAAATAAGTGACTATATCAGGGGAACAGCACATGTTAGAGGTTTTAAAGTCAGAGAGGCCAGACTGAGATGGTTTGGACATGTGCAGAGGAGAGAGAGAGAGTACATCAGAAGAAGGATGCTGGGTTTGGAACCACCAGGAAAGAGGACTAGAGGAAGACCAAAGAGGAGGTTCATGGATACAGTGAAGGAAGACATGAAGATAGTTGGTGTGACCGAAGAGGATGCAGCAGACAGGGTTAGATGGAAGAAACTGACTTACTGTGGCGACCCCTGGAAGGAAATGATGGAAGGAGAAAAAGTTTTCTTACAAAGTTTTGTAAAAACACTTTTTTTTTGTGCTGAAAATGACAAAAATAATTTCATAAAATTTTTCAATGAACACACGACATGAAAAGTCATGTTTTTATCTCTGTGCAAAGAAACGGTAGACATGCTGTGCAGCTTATCAAACACAATGGAGAGGTTTGACCACCAACATGACGACCAAAAGAAGTCAAACCTCACTCAAAACAACACATTAGTACAGGGTGTGCAAAAAAAAAAAAAACTTATTTGTTTTCTAAAAAAGTTGTAATAAAGATGTTTTAATGGTTAAAATGTTATAACATGTTTTTTTTTATTACATTAAAATACATAAAACACTGGAACCAGCTGATGTGTCCTCATAAGCTCGTGATCGTTGGATAAGAACTCCGTTTAATTTTGCAGCAGGATTGATCTCAATTCTATTATTCTCAAATTTTATTTTACGCTTCCTTAATAATCATTTAAACATGCATTTCTTCAACATTTATAAACAGATTTGATTTGAACCCTCACCTACAGTGACCGAAAGAATGAGATTGCAGATACAAGCGGCCGAAATGAGCTTCCTCCGCAGGGTGGCTGGGCTCCCAGAGATCGGGTGAGGAGCATGATGTCGAGCCGCTCCTCCTCCAGGTCGAGAGGAGCCAGATGGGGTGGTTCGGGCATCTGGTCAGTATGTTCCCCGAGCGCCTCGCTGGTGAGGTGTTTCGGGCACGTCCCACCGCGAGGAGACCAAGAGGCAGACCCCAGACCTGCTGAAGAGACTGTCTCACAGCTGGCCGGGGAAAGACTTGGGATCCTTCTGGGGGAGCTGGAGGATGCAGCCGGGGTGAGAGAAGCCTGGGCTTCCCGTATGAGGCTGTTGCCCCTATGACCTGGCCCCGGATGAGCGGAAGATGACGGAACGGATTTGAAGTGGTAGTTTGCTGGACAGATTAAAAGAGAAATACGTTATTTTTTCTTCTGATTTCTTATTATTTGATGAGAACAGATTTTATGAGAAAAATTGACCCCCAAAAAAAATGGTTAAAGGCTGATTAAATCAAATAAACTAAACTATTGAATTGTAACACTTTGATTTGAGACATTTTTTCATCTTTAATGAAACTTTTTCAGGTCCTACACCAGGCTTCGTTACCACAAACATGAACATGAGTAGAGATCTTTTTAAAAGCATTAAAATATGTTTGTTTTTAGATGAGAAATTTATAGCCTAATTCATTACAATGTTCTTATTAAAAGATGAACTGGAAACAACGGGAGGCTTTGGTTCAGTGGTAGAATGTTCTTGGACCGGGAAGCCTGATTCGATTCCCATTAGGCCCAAGCCTAAGTGTCCCCGGAGCAGAAACCTAAATCTCTTCTATCTCCTACCATTGGTGCTGTTGTGGCTGCCTGCTGCGGTGTAATGCAGCACAGGAATTTACCCATTGATGGTAAAAAAAAAAAAAAAAACAGCTTTTGAATTATTTGCAATAAAAGGTTTTTATGATGAGTCAAGTTTTTTTTTTATTATAATAGACAAGAAAAAAATCCAAAAATGTACAGATATTAAAAAACACATTTCTGTAGATTTAGAAAAAAATATTAGTAACTCCAGACGTGTCCAGCAGAGGGTGCTCATGTTTTCACAGGATATTTTAAAAAGAACATGATGTTCTGATGAGTGTGTGTGTTTTTAGTGTGTTTTTAGGTCTAAAATCCAAGTGTTTCCACCTACAGAAAAACACTGCACACACATACATGAAAAGTTTGGATTTTATTTTAATTCTTGTGGGTTTACGTTCAAACAACATTTTTTTTTAATGAAACAGGTTCTTTTTAGTGACTCATTCAGAATGATTCACCAAAACAAACAACACAGAATGTATCTGTTTTTAACTTCAATTATTCAAGAAACTAGTTTTAAGTAGATAAAGTCATTCAAAGAAAAAGGGATTTCTTTTATTAACTATTTCTATGTTGTTTTTAAACCCATAAATAGACGGTTCGTTAAAGATTTTAAGGTGAAAGGTAAAAAAATCAACCTTTGATTTCTTTCTGTTTCTTTAAATGTTGCATCATGCGATTCAAAAAGACATTCATCATTAGGTCATCATTAAATCTCACTATTTTCTCTACTTTTTAAAACCCTTTTATTTGAATAATATCAGAATCTCTTGTTAATTTTTTTCATTTTGCATTGGAAGCTGATTTTAGTTTTCTTCATATTTAAAGTAATAATAACAAAGCTTATTCTGCAAATAAAACACACACAATGTGTTTACGTGCAATTACAATCCAAAGATGGCAAAAATGATGATTTCCTATGTGTGTGTAGACCCATCGTGTAACCGTTTGACCTTTAACCCCAAAGCCTATTACCCTTGGCGAGCCTCGTCACAGCGACATATGGTCCCTTGTTCAACTCGGTTCACTGGCACGAGGGATAAATGACCAGATAAAAGCAGGAGGGAAACATGCAGGATGATGAGGATTTTGGTTGGGTTCATGTCTGTCGTGTTCATGACGGGTTAGAACCGTACCCACTAATCTATTGGACTGCCTAAAGAATATCCTCACCTATTTAAACAGAAAGATTTACATGTATGAAATCAGATTGTTTGTGAAAAGATGTGATGCTTCATAAACTCGGTCAATTATGTGTGGAATTTAGTTTGGTGTCACAGACAAAAAAAAAATACAAAATATTAAAAAAGGATTAACACTGACCGGTGTACCATGGGAAGGGGGTTTCCACCATTGAACATCATTCTAATTTAAAAAACATACCTCAAGTCTTCACCTTAACTTCAATCTTCCATTGCGTCATCTTCCGCTTGTTCCGGGTTCGGGTCGCGGGGGTAACAGCCTCAAACAGGCAGCCCAGGCTTCTCTCACCCCGGCTGCATCCTCCAGCTCACCCGGAAGGATCCCAAGTCGTTCCCCGGCCAGCCGTGAGACATAGTCTCTCCAGCGGGTCCGGAGTCTGCCCCTTGGTCTCCTCCCGGTGGGACGTGCCCAAAACACCAAGCCCACAAGGCGCTCGGGGGGCATTCTGACCAGATACCCAAACCACCCTATCTGGCTCCTCTCGACCTGGAGGAGGAGCGGCTCGACACCGAGCTCCTCCCGGATGGCAGAGCTCCTCACCCAATCTCTGAGTGAGAGCCCAGCCACCCTGCGGAGGAAGCTCATTTCGGCCGCTTGTACCCGCGATCGCAATCTTTCGGTCACCACACACAGCTGGTGATCATAGGTGAGGGTTGGAACGTAGATCGACTTGTAAATCGAGAGCTTTGCTTTTCGGCTCCGCTCTCTCTTTACCACGACGGACCGATGCAGCGTCCTAGTTCAATCTTATCTTACCCATATCTTCAAGTCTCACCTATGGTCATCAGCTGTGGGTGGTGACCGAAAGAATGAGATCATGGGTACAAGCGGCCGAAATGAGCTTCCTCTGCAGCGTGGCTGGGCTCTCACTCAGAGATCAGGTGAGGAGCTCTGCCATCCGGGAGGAGCTCGGTGTCGAGCCGCTCCTCCTCAGGTTGAGAGGAGCCAGATGGGGTGGTTCGGGCCTCTGGTCAGGATGCCCTCCGAGCACCTCGCGGGCAAAGTGTTTTGGGCACGTCCCACCGGGAGGAGACCAGGGGGCAGACCCCAGACCCGCTGTAGAGACTATGTCTCACAGCTAGCCGGGGAACGACTTGGGATCCTTCTGGGTGAGCTGGAGGATGCAGCCGGGGAGAGAGAAGCCTGGGCTGCCCGTATGAGACCAGTTGCCCGAATCACCCCATCTGGCTCCTCTCAACCTGGCGGAGTGCATTGAAATAGTTTATTTAGTTTTTGTGTATTTTGTTTATAGATTTTCTGTTCAATGTTATTTATTTCTATTTTTTTCAATCATTGAAATCATTGTTTTGTGGTATTTTGGGTTGTAAAAATAAAATTGAATTAAAAACAGAGCCACTCGTGATCATTTCAGAAATTGGGACACTAATTGAAGATTGTTTATACTTGAGCCTAATATGGCCATGACAATCTCACTTCCTTGTTTTCTGTGTTTTATCTTTCAGAGAAAGTCAAGATCCATCTGATAAAGTTTTACCAGTCTTGTCGTCCTCAGCCATTCCTGAAGAACGTGAACAACAAAACGTTCAAAGAAACCTTTATTACTGACACACGTTCTATTCTCAGATCGGAATCTATTGGATGCACATGTTAGAAGTTTTGGAGATAAAGTCAGAGAGGCCAGACTGAGATGGTATGGACATGTGCAGAGGAGAGAGAGAGAGTACATCAGAAGAAGGATGCTGGATTTGGAACCACCAGGAAAGAGGACTAGAGGAAGACCAAAGAGGAGGTTCATGGATACAGTGAAGGAAGACATGAAGATAGTTGGTGTGACCTGAGCGCCTCGCTCGTGAGGTGTTTCAGGCATGTCCCCCCCTTGGAAGAGACCAAACGGCAGACCAAAAACCCACTGAAGAGACTATGTTTTCACTAAAAACAGGTCTATTTTTTCGATCATTTGATGGACGATTCATCACTGTGTTTTATTTTTGTTTTCATTTTTATTCTCTCAGAGATCGGATGAGGAGCTCTGCCATCCAAGAGGAGCTCAAAGTACAGCCGTTGCTCCTCCAGGTCGAGAGATGCCAGATGAGGTGGTTCAGGCATCTGGTTAGGATGCCCCCCGAATGCCTCACTGGTGAGGTGTTTCGGGCACGTCCCACCAGGAGGAGACCATAAGGCATACCCCGGACCCGCTGCAGGGACCATAGCTGGTCAGGGAACTTTTCGGGATCCTCCAAGGTGAGATGGAGGATGCAATTGGGATGAGAGAAGCCGGGGTTCCAGTCTGAGGCTGTTGCCCCGTGACCCAACCCCAGATAAGCGGAAGACGACCGACAGAACTTCTATGTTTTCTCATTTTAATGCATTTTTTCTGTCTTTAAACCACTTTGAATTGACTTATGTTTGAATTGTGCTACAAATAAACTTGCCATTGTTGACCTGAGAGTTTATTCCCATAAAAATATAGCTTGTTGGCTAAAGGCTCTACCTCCAGTTGTACTTTTAGAAATCCTTCATTATTTTAAAAGCTTATGTCATTTGGACCTAATTGGAAAACAAAATGTACTTCTTTTAAAATTTTGTAGAATAAACTTTAAAAACAGGTAAGACATTATAAATTATTACGTGAGTGATTTTTAGTTGAATTTATTGCTTTTTTCTTGTAAATGATCGAACAAATAGTTTGTGTTCTGCTTTTTTAACCAAAGAGGACACGATGTGAAAAGAACAGATAAAACATCGCGAGACTTCCTCAGCATGTCTGAGGTTCCAGCAGCATATCTCGCGTTATCTGATCAGCCGGTCTCTCATTCCATCACGGTCAGTCCTACCGGGAGGTTCTTCTAAATCTGTTAAAAAAAACTACAAAAAAAGTTTATTTTATTTATTTAAACTTCAACGAATATCTGTAGCTTCTTATTTTTTACAGTTAAACGTTAAATTTAGTTATTTATAATAAAATATAAGGAATCTAAGTTAAGATTTGTGATCAGCCGGCTGTGCTAACAAAGAAAATCCTTTTCTCTTCGGAAAAAATCACCCAAAAACTCTCTTTAGTTATGAGTCATGTGGTCGTTGATAATCCACACGGTCTAGATCAGCAGGTAAGTCTTTTTTATTTTAATATTTTCTTTTAAATTTGATGGTTTTTAGGGTTATCCTGAGCTAAGCGGCTAGCAGCTAAGCTAAGATGGCTAGTTCCGGTGAGCTAGGTGGCTACAGCGGCCGAGCTTAGCGGCTAAGGCCGGTAAGTCAGTCAGTCAGGCAGGGTAAGCTTGGTGGTTAGTCCCGAGGATGTTAGGCCTAGAAGCTAATGTACTAAAATGGAGGAGAGTTCTTCTCTGGTTGTCATGGCGGATCTCAGCACTAGTGTTGATGGGATTAGATTTTAATTAGTAAATCATTGATTTAAAGTGAAGTAGTGATTGGTTAGGTGTGTGTTTAGCCGGTCTGCTGGAGGCCTGTTCGGCCTGAAACGTGGCGCAGGAGAAAAACTACTTCCAGCGATCATTAATGTCTCTCTTTAGTCTGGATTTCCACTTTGAATCACTGATCAGAATCACTTCTAAATCATCCCGTTAAATTATACGGTTTTAAATGAAATTTAGAACGTTTAAGACTTTCTGAAAGTTTCTTCTTGATCTGTCATTAGTTTTTTTTTACTGTAAATTTTCTGACATCTTGACTTAATGACGTGTTTTTGTTTCATTTGAACCAATAATTAAAATATTTTAACCTAAAACAGCGTCAATCTCAGGTTAGGTATCAGTTTAAATGTCAAGAATGTGGATTAAATATTGTCATGTTTGGAGTCAACTTTTGTCTCCTTCATATATTTGGTTCAAATCTCAAATCCTAGTTTGGGATTAGAACAGGAATCTCATGCAGATTCTTGAGTTTTAGGACAGGTGGACTAAAGTATCAGCTGTGAGGTTGAAGAGTTTCAGCCAGGGGGTGTCAGACTCAAGGCCTGGAGGGCCGGTGTCCTGAAGGGTTTTCATGTGTTCTTGCATCTACACACCTTATCCAGGTTATGTTGGTTTCACTTTGTGGATCAGCTGTATTGGAACAGGAACATATGGAGAACCTTCAGGACACCTGCCCTCCAGTACTGGAGTTTGACACCCCTGGTATCGAGAGACAGTGTCAGTGAGGAAAAGACAGGAAACAGAGATGGAGATAGCAGAGATGAAGATGCTGAGGATCTCTCTGGGAGTGACCAGGATGGACAGGATCAGAGGAACAGCACATGTTAGAGGTTTTAAAGTCAGAGAGGCCAGACTGAGATGGTTTGGACATGTGTAGGTGAGAGAGAGGAACTACCAGGCAGGAGGTCTAGAGGAAGACCAAAGAGGAGGTTTATGGATGCAGTGAGGGAGGACATGAACCCAAGAGGATGCAGGAAAACAGGGTTAGATGGAAGAAACTGACTTGCTGTGGCAACTCATGTAAAGAAATTTAGAAAGGAAAAAAAACTATTTAATGGCAGCAATGATTTAGCCTAAAATATAATGTTTTGATTGTTTTTTTTTTTTTTTCAGGTTGGTTTAATCTTTACTATTGATTAATCTCTAAACTAATGATCTCTTTTTTTTTCCCTCTTGTTTTAAACAGCTTGCTGCCCTAGACTTGAACTCTGCTGACGGACAAGGCGGAGGAACTGGCAGTGAGTAATAAATCAATTCTGTAAACATTGGACACAAACGTTGCCTTTTGTTTCAGTCTGAAAGTTTAATCATGAGAACAAGTTTAAATAATAGAGGAAACTTACTTGAAATAAGTTGGTCATTTTAAACATGGAAAGAAGAAAATAATTTTAAACAAATTTAACTCTTTAGAATATCATCTTTTATATAGTGATCCTTTAGCCATTCAATATCTTTTTATGAGCCTAAAATAGGGAGATGTTTAATATGAAAAAGATCAAAATAAAAGAGCCCTCCTTTCTCCACTAAGATAAAAATAAAGTCATTTTAACTGCCTTGGTCTTAACATCTTTTTCATCAGATGTTTGTTTTTGGACACTGAAACGGTACATTTGATCTTTTCAGGGCGTTACATTCCACCTCACCTCAGGAACAAAGAGGCTTCCAAAAATGGTGAGTTCTAAAAACATCTTAATTGCCATCGTTCCGTCTGTTAGAGGGGATTTTAGATACTACTTTAGTCTTCGTGTTAAAGTGGGGATGTGTGTTGTGCTTACCAGTCACTGTCTTCCTGACGGGTGAGTTAAAGCCCTGCGTTAATCTCAGGGGATCCACCCAAAAAGAAAATAAAACTATAAGAAATTCATCCTGTTGTGTCCGCCTTTGCCGTTTCTTTCCGATTGCAACACCGTGTGGTAACATGGCTTGTTAAACGGATCTGGTTTGTGTCGTGCATGTGCACAGAAATTCATTTCCTTTAATAAAAACCCCCTCAAAGTTCTGTTTCAGTAGCTTTTAACGCTACTCCAGGTAAGACAGCTGCTCCTAAGGACCACACACACTGACCCAAAATAAGACCTTAGTCTGTCAGCCCATCAGAGCATGGTAAAAGCAAGCACGAATGAAGACGGAAAATTCTGAGGCTTTGAAACATTTCACAACAGTCAAGTCGACCAAATCTGGTTAAGCTGCCATCTTTATGCCTCGAATAGACCACATGGGTGCACAGAGTGAGGTGGTTTGTGCCGTGTGGCTGCAATCAAACTATTTTACCCCAAACTGGCCACTAGTAGGAAAATGGGTCCAATTCAAATTGGTTTAAAAGTGATGAACCATTCTTAAGAGTGGTTTCCTGGTGAACAGGAAGAGTGCCTGCTATTGGCTGCTCTGATAAGGGACTAAGATGAGGGTGGGTAAACGTATCTCTGCTATAAGGTACTTATCTAAACATCTTTTGTAGCATGAGGTGTTTTTTTTTTTCAAGTCTCCTAAAGGCTTTGAACCGGCACTCTTTGTGACTGCCGTTTTATTTGCAGACTTTATGAAACTGTGTCATTGCACACTTGACCCTTTTTTTCTCGTCTACTGTTTTCTTATTCCACAGCAGGAAATGCTTATTCCGCTGCTAGACAGTGCGGTTATTCAGTGGCACCAGTAAATTTCTGTAAGTCCCTTCCGTCTGCTTTTGCTGAGGGCAACTTGCATATCAGATGCATGGAAATAGACATTTTACTCTAAAGTAAAGCCAGTGAGAACGGGAAGGAGCTGATTTGGATCCTAATTGATGTGCTTCACTGTTGAAATGCTTCCATCATAATTACAACTTAATTTAATAACCGAAACTTATTAAATAAAGATTGAAATAACTGTCCATTTACGCATATTTTACCTGCAATCCAAGTTTCCCCTAAGCAGTGCCCACAACCGTGGCAGGTTGAGTGTCAGCAGAGACAGAGAAATGTCTCAGGATGGGAGGACTGTCAGATTGGTAACTATTAAAGTTAATCAAAGTAAAGAGAAAAAGCATGGCAGTTCTCCGGGGTGACTCCTTCCTACTTTTGCTCAGGTTACCCAAGACTGGCCTCTCAAGAGCTTGCCTTTTACCATGCCTTCAGTGGCGGTTGGCGAAACACATGTGGTATAACCTGACCTCCTGCATGCCATGCCACCTAATTATTGGCACAGTTTTTGTCGTGTTTATAGCTAAACATCACGTGCCTTTTGCTCTGTCGGGGCCACCTGATGGAAAGGGCAGAAACGTGGGCCTAACACTGCTTGCTCTAAGAACCGCATCACCGTGTGGCTGACTAACCAGACAAAGAGGAAAAACTGGTTTTCTATCATCACTCATTAAAACCTAATCCTGGTAGATTTGAGCCAGGCAAACTGAATGGGGAATTGTGGGACTTTCCTCTGGGTTTTTTGCAGTTTGAATCTTTGTCTGCCTCTGTGTGCACAAGTATGGATCCCTGGACAGCCAAACACAAAGCTGCCGTAGTGGGTAGAACAAAAGCTAATCCCATTCTTATTGATTTTAAAAAAAAAAACTTTCTCAAACATATTTTTTATTTGAGTGCCAATGCAGAGTATGTACCTGCGCAGATATGGTTCATGTTGTAACTTGAAACCAGACATTTAATCTTAATGCATTACTTCTGATATGTCTTCCATTCTGTTGCGCAAGAGGGAAAAGTCCAACAAAGTGTTGAGCATTATTTAAAATGAATGAGCGTCAGTTTTGAAAGTGATGAACAACTTAAAAGGCATCATGTCGCTTATGCTCATTTAATATAAAAAATAATATTGATTATTTGTCATATAAATTTTTGTGATGGAGGACTATTTGTTGATGTTTGCTTCCGTGGTACACAATAAAAAAAAATGCAATATTATGGAACTGAAATAATTATAATTTCAAACGAAAACTTGGCGCTTTTTGAGCAGTGGTATTGTCCCCTTATGGAGGCAGTTCCTCAGTATCGAGCTGGTGGGTACATCCTTAATCAAAATGGCACTCTAAATAATGAATAATGCAGTTAGAGTCTGGCCTCTTTGGCTAATCCACAGCTACCAAATTATTTTATCAAATAATTTTCCTATAAAAACTTCTCCAAAATGTCATTTAGATAACACGTTTAACGAGAGTCAGATTGTAAAAACAATAATAAACTAAATTCTGCCAGTGGCTGAATCAGTGGATTCTTGGTTAGCTTTCCGAAACCCCTAAAAATGTTAACTTTTTTAAAATTGTTTTCTCTTAAGTTCAAACAGAATAAAACATTTCTTTAAAAAAAGTGTCATATGATTCAGAGCTTGTGTATCGTTTTCTTGAACTTGATCTTTTGTATTTGCTTTTACTAAATTAGTGTTTAAATTCCCTGCATGGTGTGCTCTGCCATGTCTGCAGAAATCGGTTTTATTATTAAAAACCCCCCAAAAAAACAGGGGTCGTTCTGCCGCCTGAAATCAGCCGTTGCATTTAGTTGTAAACGTTTTATTCTTTTTAAATCTATTGGCTGCTTTCATCCAGACAAGTTTGGTGTCGTTTTGTGGCCGATGTAATGCTACACTGTTACATTACTGTACCCTCCACACACCCACCCCCGCCCACCGAGCAGCCAGAAATTCACCAAACCGTGTCAGCAAATTCCCTCTGCTCAAAGCTTGGGTGGCAGGCTGGGGTAGATTTTAACATAGTGTAGTTCCACTCTTTGACCCGTGTTAGTTCCTAAATGGAAAATGATAAATTCAAAGGTTTAAAATCAGTTTTAAATATTACAAGTGAACCAAAAATTTTTCATTTCAACTCCGAAAAAATCAAGTACGTTTGTCTTCTTGTAGATAATTTAAATTTAATGACGTGTCAGAGTAGCGTTACGGTGGGCATATCTACACGTCACCTCAGAGGTGTGATACTATGACCTTCAATCAATTCCAAAGTAACTGGACCTGTTTGGACGCCTCTATAGCTAATATAGCTGTCACCATGGGTCTGTACTGGTATTAGTGATGCCACCGATGGGACTGATGACCCATGTGCCAAGCTAAGCAGATTGAGTAGGTCCTGTTCACTGACTGAACTGGGTCAGACAAATCTTTCTTTTTAAGACGCTTTTGTGTGACTGCATTAAAAAAAAATGCTTTTGCATTTGAAATTTGAAAAAGCAGAACTTAAATGTTTTAGAGTTTAAAATTCTAATTGTCTGGGGTGGTAAGCCGTGCCAATAATTGGCACTTAATTTGACCAATAGGTAGGATTGGTTGGTTTTTAGGGATGGAGTGCTGATCGTTTTCCTTATTCTTTTTTTTGTTTTCTGTCTTGTGAAGATTCACCTGGATGGGACGCCGGACGCACCAATGGATTTGTGAATGGTTACCACGACAACCGGGCAAACGGGGGCTACGGAGGGCGTGGACCTCCTCGCAATGATAGAGGTGGGCGTGGCGCCTACCGTGGTAACAGGGGTGGAGCTTCGTTTATTCAACCATTGCAAAATGCAGGTGGGGAGATCTTAATGGTCCCAATGGTAGTTGTAGACGTGAAACACCGGTCCCTTCCTCTCATTCATTCTGAACCATTAACCCCACCACTCTGCATCGTTCTTTTTGCAGTACTTTCAAACAAACACTAGTAACTATGGCGATGTAGATTTGAGCAATTTGATTGGTCTAGTGGCGTTTTGCATTAGGAAAAACCGCTCTGCCCCTTGGTAAGAAACTTGGAAGCCCAATTTCTAAATAAATCACAGTGGAATGTTTATAACTTTTTTATTTTCATCTTTATCGCAGGATTTGGAAATTTTGAGAACAAAGATGGCGGCTGGGGAGGACCTTCGAGGGATGCAGCCTACAACAGCTTCGGAGGACGAAATGATAGATCCAAGTCTGCCTTCTTTAATGACCGGGGAGCCGGCTCTAGAGGAAGGTGTGTTCACCATCTTTACACAGCATTAATCTAACACGAGACATCCTGACATTAAAGCCTTGTTCTTGGGGAGGAAAAACTCCTGAAAACCCAGTCAGAAAAAATGCAGAAACCCGATAGAACCTCAGGTGTAGGACTAGAACAGACTGTCCTTGGATGGACAGACAGTGTTCCTAGGACTGGAAGTACAAATAATCTTTGTAGGACATAGCAGATGAGCTTCAATCAGACAGAAGGTAGGCAGGATATGTTCATAAGAGACGAGTTTAAGGATTCAATTTAAGAGATGAAATGTTACCAACCTCTTTTTGTAAACCCTAAACCTTAAAACTGTCCATGCCGACCAAACTGTTAACTCAAACCTAATGTCATCTAAGCCTCATTTATCTGAAAGTGATTTACCCCACAAAGCAGATTCTTTAAAGAATGTGTTAACATGGCATCCACATTTTTTTTTTTTTTTTTTAATAAAATGGATCAGAACCAGGAATAAAAAAAACTAAAGTATGATTTCTATCCTGAACACCAAGATTGTTCGTCTACAGTTTAAAACTTGTGTAACATGAACTTTGTGTGATTCCAAGGATTTAAAAATAACTACCGGTTGATGATTTGTCATGTCTGTTTGGTCACCTTAAGAAAAAGTAACCAATTCTTCTTTGGATTAATTTTCTATCTTATATTTATTTGAATTCAGGTTAGATTGGAGGAAGAAAAAATCCACAAAATAGACCCTTTATAAAAGCCTTATGGTTCAAAACCTGGGGAAAACGGTAGGGACGTATGGTCCAGGAAATACAGTATTTTACACTCTAATCTAGGTCACTGTGACCCATATGCCTGCAAACCCTTGATCCTGAACTAGAAGCCCTAACTTCTCATTACCCATTAAGATAACTAAAATGTGCTGAGTCGTGTCCACACATGTTGAAATGAATGTGACGGGCAGATGAGCTATTCAACTAAAAATAAAATTCCAGGTATGAGCGTGGAGGCTTTGCTGGTGGAGGAAACAGCCGCTGGGTAGAGGACGCCGTAGATGACTGGTCCAAACCTACCGCTCCAAATGAGCGTCTGGAACAGTAAGTCACATCATACTCAGGCATCTTTAACTCTGCTCAGAATTTACCTGACGTTTTTTCCCAAATAGTGAGCTTTTCTCCGGGAGCAACACTGGGATCAATTTTGAGAAGTACGATGATATTCCTGTGGAAGCGACTGGGTCAAATTGCCCTCCACACATTGAGAGCGTGAGTGTAACTGTTGTTGTTTTTTTCACCTGAATCAGAAGATTTAGTGTTAAACTCAGTCTGTCTGCTTCCTGTTTAGTTCCATGATGTGGACATGGGTGAGATCATCATGGGGAACATCACTCTCAGCCGATACACTCGTCCCACCCCAGTTCAGAAGCACGCTATCCCGATCATCAAGTCCAAGCGAGACCTGATGGCCTGTGCCCAGACTGGTGGGTTATTTTTTTTAAACTTGAAGTCTTTCAGCTAATTCTGTGAGATTGAGTTTGATCTGGTCTGCTTTAGGTTCTGGTAAAACTGCAGCTTTCCTGCTACCAGTTCTCAGTCAGATCTACACCGATGGACCAGGAGATGCTCTGCAGGCTGCAAAGAACAGTGGCCAGGTACCATAGACTCTTAGAAACAGTTTGTTCTCTTTACACATTTTATTTGCTGTATTAAACTAAAGAGAGCTCAAACTATGTCTTGAAACCAAACTAATCTAATCCTTGTTCACATTCACCAGTTCACTGGAATCAATGAGTAAAAATGGGACTTTCTCATGGCCGTAGCTCACCGCCTATGCCAAGAGAAGATCTATTATTTGTGATCACAAAAAACTACCTTATAATTCATTTTAAAACCTGTCTGGGGGGTTCATTGAAAAAAAGATTCCTCCATAGTTTTTTTTTTTTTTTAAACCTTCCACAGTGAACGGAAAACTGTGAAAAATGAAAAACGTTGTATTTAAAGTGAGACTAAAGAATTGGAAGATAGATTTGTTATCGCCCAAGTGAGCAGTTTGAGTAAAATATTGAGCGACAGCATAGTTATCGAGCCTTTATCGCTGCTACAGTCTTTAATATTCTATTTATTTTCAGGATAACGGACGTTACGGTCGACGGAAGCAGTACCCGATCTCTCTGGTCCTGGCTCCCACCAGAGAACTGGCTTTGCAGATCTACGATGAGGCGAGGAAGGTCAGTCTGAAGTCTCCGAATAGAATTAAAGATCCCACTTCGGCCATGCTGCTTTTTATGTTGCAGGAAACACTTCACACGTTCCCTAACTGTTTAATGGTTAAATCCTAAATGTTTGTCTTGCTGGTTTCAGTTTGCTTACCGCTCCCGCGTGCGTCCATGCGTGGTTTACGGCGGTGCCGACATCGGCCAGCAGATCAGGGATTTAGAAAGAGGCTGTCACCTGCTGGTGGCCACACCTGGGCGTCTGGTCGACATGATGGAGCGCGGAAAGATCGGTCTGGACTACTGCAAGTCAGTAAAGCTCCATCAGACCTTAAAAATGACATAAAAGGTGAATATTTTGATTAAATGTGAGATTTGTCTGCAGCTACTTGGTCCTTGATGAAGCCGACCGCATGTTGGACATGGGCTTTGAGCCACAGATCAGACGCATCGTTGAACAGGATACGATGCCACCTAAAGGAATCCGCCAGACCATGATGTTCAGCGCCACCTTCCCAAAAGAGATCCAGGTTTGTTGTTTGTCATTTGAAGGGGGAACACAATAAATATTGGGGTTTTATAATCCTAATTTTTTGTAACTTAAGTATTAAAATTTTTCACAAAGTCAAGCTATTTTCACCAAATATCACAACATAAATCTTCCCACATTCATTCAATCAGGAAATACCAAACTCTTCACACCTAAAAAGAGCCACATTTTTTTATTCAATTAATTTACATGTTTTAAACAGGAAACTATTAAAAGTCTGTTTCAAAAGTCCCCCGGCAAATACGCAAACATACACGACGTAGCAGAGATTTTTAAAGAACTGGACATCACTTTACTTTCAATCACAAAATATAACTACAGTCCAAATTGAAACATTTGAAATTTTTTGTTGCTTTAATAGTTTTAAAAGTCTGTTAAACGAGTTCAACCGTGTCCGGTAAATCGGTCGGGCCCGAGTTGTCACTGCTAAATTTTACACAAGAATCACAAGCTGAAGTGCTACATTCATTATACTGGCTTATGGGCTCTACGAGCTTCACAGACTTGTGAAATTTTAATGAAAGAGGTCGTTTTTAAATGTTTGTAGATCCTGGCTCGTGACTTTCTGGAGGATTACATCTTCCTGGCAGTTGGTCGTGTTGGTTCTACTTCAGAAAACATCACGCAGAAGGTGGTTTGGGTAGAAGAGACTGACAAGAGGTCTTTCCTCCTGGACCTGCTCAATGCTACAGGTAAAAAACACCCTCCAGATTTATTTCTCTCTATATGGAGGAAACTCATCCCCAAACTAAGCTAAACTAGCCTCTGCTAACAAACTAATCAGGATGAGTTATTGTGGGGATGGTCTAAATCTGTTTGAGTGTGTTTAAGCTGAGCAGCAGTTTACTGGCTGCTTTGGTTTTATCTTAGTTATTCCAAGTGAGGTTCAGGAAAATCTGACAGAGACCCCAGAGAAGCCGGGTAAGTATGAACTCCTTCACTCTGACCCACAAACCAGAAACATCCCATCCCACAGCTCATCCCACCCTATGTACCCTGGCTGATATCCTGCCTCCATTTTCTTTTATTTGTTCATTTTGCTGGACCGGCGGTAATATTTCCCTCCATCGTTTGGGTTGTAATCCCATATCTAAAAGGAAGTAAGCACGTGTCATTTTACTTAAAAACAAACTAAAATTTATAAAATAGAAAATAACTGAAATATTATCGTTGAACTCTTTTGAAGTAAAACGCAAACAAAAAGCTTTTTTTTTTTTTTTTCGCTTCGTGCTTTGAACCCTGTTACTTAAATAGCGATGAAGCTAATTGGTTCATGTTTAGTGGTCAAACAAAACTATTGGCTGAGGTGCAGTTAAACATACAACTCACCGAAGGAGCAGTAATACTTTCAGTGTCAAACCAGTTTTATGACCCAACGTACATAAAAACATGAGCATAAAGTCACTGAGTTAAACCCACACCTGACTTAAACTCCTGAATGTCCCCACAGGGATCAATAAAGTATCTTTTTTTTCCACACATATTACATGAATCAAAGTTTATTGGTCTATTAAAGGACTATTCCCTTTAAGGAGTTCCATGACTATCATGGTCAACAGACTATAGCAAAGAGCTAGAATATACCAAGAAAATAAACCACAGGTTAGTTTACAGACAGACTGACTAGTAGAAAATGGTAAAAAGATTTTGTGATGTGTGCTTCCACTTTCATGACATCAGCATCATCACGTCAAAACTAGTCAGATTATCAAACAGGTCTCGATATGTTAAAGACTTTGTAAAGGAGAGAAAAATATTTTTTATTCTATTGATATATAAAATAAAAATGCTTTAGCAGCTGCTGCATCGTAGGTGGGCGTTTTCAGTGGGCTGCGACCCACTGGAGTTTAATAAACATTCTTAAAACTTAATCTGGTCTGCCTTATTTATTTACAGATTTAGGTTTTTTATGTCAACTTTTACAATCCTGAAAAAAAGACCTTTTATCAGATCTTTAATATTAGTCTTTATTTTTTTAGTGATTACATAGTTTGTAGATTGCAGGGTTTTGGGATTGATCATATTTGCTCGTATTATTCTTTGAAGCACTGAAACAAGCTGCCTGAGCTTTACCCACCATCCTTCATTCAAACCTTAAGCTTTTTTATTATTATTTTTTTTATCTGAAAGTCATTAATGATGGAACTGATCGGTGTTATTTATTTATTTTTTTTTTTAAATTAATTTCCAATCAGATTGAAAGTTAATGTAAAGCTTTAAACAACCCGCTTCATTTCTATTTAGTTGTCATTTTTGTTTTATTTTTTACCTCCTTTTTCCATAAAAGTTAAACAACATCCACCAGCATCCGTTTGGTTCTTACTGATCAGAGTTTTTTTTTTTTCTGACTTCACAGGTAAAGACTCTCTGACTCTGGTCTTTGTCGAGACAAAGAAAGGAGCCGACGCTCTGGAGGACTTCCTCTACCGTGAAGGATACGCCTGTACCAGTATCCATGGAGACCGATCCCAGAGAGACAGGGAGGAAGCTCTCCATCAGTTTCGCTCAGGACGCTGCCCCATCCTGGTGGCTACAGCTGTAAGATCCTGTGTTTGCCTTCAGTTCTATGAAGTGAAACTGGTCTGATACGACCTCTTTAATTATATTTATGGTCTGGATAACTGACTCGTTTAGACTGTTTTCATTTTAAAAATGAACAAACCAAACAAAAAGATTAAAGTAATGTTTCTATGAAAACACAAGAGCAAGGTTAAGCATTCTGTTGGTTCTGTTTTTGTAGAGAAAAGTTACACTTCTGTTTCCACATTTTGACTTTCAGTTCCAGGAGGAGTGTGACGTGTTTGTTTTTTGTTGCCTCGGTAACGAATCAAATTCCCAAAAAAACCTGCAGCAATACTTCTGTTTGAGGACCTGATGAACGTGTTTAAACATGTAGGTGTTGCTCAGGTTTTCCAGGAATCAATTTCCAGTGAAACCAGAGCTGATGAGAAGTTGATCCCTCCTTGGAGGCTCTTCTGTGGAGGGAAAAAAACCCCCCACAATTTTCCACTTTTAGACGGTGCTTTTTTAATTTCATCTCAATTTGATGAAATGTCTTCAGAAAGCCGACCTTTTCGATGTTTTACCTCATTTTACCTGACAATGAAAAATGAACCCACTGAAATCCTTCTTTATTTCCGAAGTTGATAAAGTTTGACATCGTCCTCTCTAAAGAGTCGATACGTCGATGACCAACTCAATACTCAGCACTCGCTTTATCTGCAGATTTTTGGTTTTGGTGATAAATTTATTGTTAAAAAGTTCAGACTGAATACCCTGCTTATTAAATGATGTCACTACCCCGACATCACCAGAGGAGCTTTACTAATGATTGCTTCTAAGAACTGAGGTGATGGTTTGATTGACCCAGAGTAAAAATATTAGGTACATTGGAATGAAAATGAAGGCTTAACCAACGCTACGTGGAAAAGCTCAAACTACTAATAATACCTGTTACTGTGACACTTGTTTTTATTACATTGAAAGACTTTATTTTTAGTGCTTGTTGCCTGAATAACTGTTTCCTCTCTGACGTCCAGGTGGCTGCTCGAGGGCTGGACATCTGCAATGTGAAGCACGTCATTAACTTCGACCTGCCCAGTGACATAGAGGAGTACGTTCACCGTATTGGCCGTACGGGACGTGTGGGCAACCTTGGTATGTACCTCCTTTGCTTTGATGAAACTTTAAAATCCATTTAAAAAATCCTGACCCTTTTGTGGTTTTCTCTTCAGGTCTGGCCACGTCGTTCTTTAACGACAAAAACAGCAACATTACCAAAGATTTGCTGGACATCCTGGTTGAGGCCAAGCAGGAGGTCCCCTCCTGGCTGGAGAGCCTGGCCTACGAGCACCAGCACAAGAGCAGCAGCCGAGGACGCTCCAAGAGGTACAATCAGTTTGGTTTGGTATTTAGGTCAGGGTTTGGTTCATTTTTGATACAGTTTTGGAACAAAATGTTAAACCATTTTCATGCTGTTTATTTGTACGTCTATTAAAAAAACTTTTTGTTCTAGAAAGTAAAAAACATAAAATCTTGTTGTGATGTAAGAAAAAAAAAGTTTAATATTTTGTCAATATGGTACAGAACTTAAACATCTTTAATGTTTCAGGTTCTCTGGTGGTTTTGGAGCGAGAGACTACCGTCAGTCCTCCGGCGGCTCTGGAGGATTCAACAGCAATCGTACCGGACGCAACCCGGGTGGTCACGGAGGAAACCGTGGCTTTGGTGGAGGTAAACAAACATTTGAATCTCACATTTCGGGGTAGCCAGTCAATTTCATTTTACTCCAGTAAATAGGCCAGGGATTGCAAGCATTAGTTTATAATCACAGCGATAAGAAAATATCTGGCCAATCGGAGAACAGAGATGATGGTGTGACATGAACACAAGCGTTCGTCCTCCATGTTTGTAGTTCTTTAGCTGAAAAAATTGAGATCAACCATGTTATAGGATCCGAGTTGGCAATGATTCAACAGGTAATGCACCGCCCGTTTCCCACCAGAAAGGAACAATTAGTTTTGATAAATGTAAAAAGTACCCGGTCACCGTTGAACAAGCAAACCCCAATGCTGTGAGGTCAGACTGTTTCAAGCTGTTGACCTCTTCTCTCCAGGTGGCTTTGGCGGCAACTTCTACAGCAGTGATGGCTACGGAGGAAATTACAGCCACTCTGGAAGCGTGGATTGGTGGGGGAACTAGTCGACATAGGAATGCCAACCCAGTGGAAACCACATGTTAATTTAAAGCCAGACGACAACAACCTTCCCTGTGTAGCTTCACTGACACACAGTACATTACCAACCCTGGTTCTCTGCCATCGGCTTCTCATGAGGATGTGCAGCACCACGCAAAGGAAATCACCAGCATGTGCATCGTACCGGCGAAGACCACACCTCAGAGTGAGCACGGATGCTGACTGAGGAGTTCACACCTCAGAGTGAGCACGGACAGTCCCACAGCAACCCTGCCGGACTCTCATTGTTCAAAAGTATTTCTGTTCTTTTTGTGGGTTTGGGCAGGTGGGCGGGGCGATGGGGAACCCCGCCCAGCTGATTAATCTGAGGATCATTTGTATGTTAATGTACTGTGCCTTTTGAATTTAAACAGGAAATTTCAATGTTTTCATTTCACCAGTCGAACACGGCCGAGAGAGCTCCAAATTACTGGTGAATTTAAAAAAAGCTTTGACTAAGTCAAACCTTGGCAAACACTCGGCGTTGTGACCCTTAAGTCACGATTCCATTTGAACCTCAAATTTTTTTCATGAACATCATTGTAGCCTTTTCTATGTTAAACAGCGTTGGTGAGAAGCCAGGCCGCTCTGGGAAGCAACTGTGTTTTAATCCGAACGGATAAAGTTACATCAGGTTTTTTTTTTTTTTTTTCTCGCTCACTCTATCCTGGATAGGCTCCTTCTTACGGACATGGTCGTCTCTGAATTAGCCATTCCTCTGGAAATCTTAAGAAGTCATTAAACTCAGTGCCAACCATCGCTGAGAAAATAATTCTAGTTCTAAACGCTGGAACTCGTTAGTCCACTCTTTAATTGACTTGAAAGTGTCACGGCAGCTAGTGTGTTACCAAGTGCTAGCGCCATCAGGTGGGCGGTGTTTTTGTTTCTTTACTTGACATTTTAGGTGCCGGCGTTTGCAAAATTTAAACGAAACTTGAGTCAGTTTTCCTTTTAATTGTTTCTCTAAAAAAATGTAAAAACTAAAAGATGCCTGCCATCTTGAAAGTGAAGTTCAAAATGGCTGCATAGAGGACCACATCATAGGGCGGAGGAGGGCGGGGCCGACGGGGCCCGGATGGTATTCTACGCTTGCTAGTGTTTTGTTTTTTGGTCAAGGAAAGAAAGACGCGTGAACGGAGTCGCAGGCTTAACTTTATTACAAACGTTTTCTCTTTTCAAGCTGCGTTTGGAGGCACGGCTCATCTTTAGGGGACGGGCACGCTGAACGATCACAGCGCCAAGCGGGGTACGGCAGCGCTCCGAGCATTAAGGGGCGGGCGGGTTATATTTCTCAGTGCACCGCCGCTGGCAGGGGCTTCGGTTCCTTAGCAACGGGCGGTGGCCAAAGATGGAGGGGGAACATTTAAGTACTGTCTGGTCTTTTTCTGGGAGAAAAAAAATCTTAACTGGTTCAATCTGCTCCCAATTCTCATCAGGTGTGTTGTGCCTTGAAAATGTATTTTTTCTTAAATGAAAAGCGGATGCACTGAGTGTTTGAACTAAAGATTGAATGGTGCTACTTGAGTTAGGCGTGTCGTACGTCGTGCCCATAAAGTTTTACAAAAGTTGTTTTATTGCACATCTAGAGTTTTATATAGATGTCTTGGATATGTGTCCTTAAGCTTCCAAATATGGTGTGAGAGGAGGGGGGAGGGCGGGGGAGGGAAACGCAGCTTGTTTACAAAGGGGAAGGCTCGTCAATTTAAAACAGCAGGAATTATTTGGGACCAGGGGATTTAGCAGTTCGTGGGGAGGGGGATTTAGCCATTTGCACAGATTTCTAGATTCTACTTTTGCTGCTAGTTTTGTGTAATTTATTAAGCATTTTTGACAAATATTTATTTTTGTAAGCCTCAAAGTGATTCTTTGAAAGTTTCAGAAACTTGACCAAAAGACGGTAAAAAAAAAAAAAGATTTAAAAAAAAAAAAAAAAAAACACTGGCACTTGAATGTTGAATGTCACCTGTATGCGTGAAATTTCTATATTTCGGGGTAGTGTGAGCTTTTTAATGTTTAAGATACATTGGTAAATATGCACAGCTGTTTCAGGGCCTCCTCACGGCCGCTCATCGAGTAGAAAATACCAATTGGACATCAAAATTTCAAGTGGAATTGAACAAAAATGCCAAGGTTTGGAAATAAAGCTATCAAAGGGCAAATAAATAAATAAATAAAAAATAAATTTCCTAGAAGCATATCGGTTCTAAGAAACTCCAACTGTGTGCTGCGTTATCGGTTGTTTAGTCTGATTTGATCTGATTGTTTTTCTCCAGTCAGTGTCTGGCACATGGCAATCCTTCCAGAAGAAACATGTGGTTTATTCTCATCGTTGTAACTTACAGACCAGATGCCGGTGGGGTTCTCCTCGAACACGGAGCAGCTTCCTGCAAGTAGAACCTGTTCCATGTTCTCTGGAGAACCTCAGGGCTCTTTAGTTGTAGACTTTGCTTTTCTCTATTAGCTTCTAGACTACTGCACTGCATGGGACGTACTCAGCTGTGCAAGATGTATGATTTTACCAAAATAAAAGTTTGAATGCAAAGTATTTGGAAAAGTCACGCATGTTCCACAAATACTTGTTTACTGTAGATATGCAATGTGTAGCAAAGCGTCCCGCTGCCCCGTGGAGTGACGGCGCAGCGGGGGGCAAATTCAATTTCAATGGATTGGATGAGCTTTGTTTAATTTGAGAAGTGCATAAAAGTTTTCCTTTGTAAATGAAAACGTCTCAGTCTGTGTCTCTGATCACAAACACCTCCATCATTTTATCCTCTAAGCACAAAGTTTAGGATTACACACCCTGTACACGTCTACCTCCAGTTTTAAACAGCCTCATTGTTTCATCAAGTTTTTAGATGCAAATGTAACTCGTCAACAGGAATTACACATGTTCTGTTTGATTCTCCAGCAAGTCGACCCCAAGCAGTACTAGAAGTAAGAAGCAGGACAGAGGGGTTAAAAACCCACTGGGTCAAAGTCATAAGTCAGAATCTATTTACAGAAACACGCTTCATGTCCTACATCCTACATGAAGACTTCTCATCCTCGACGTGTTTGGCTTAACATCAGAGTTAAATGGTGCTCGTGTTAGGTCGTTATGACAACTGTCAATAAATGAGATCATGCTGGAGTTTGTACCATTAGCGCCACATGTGCTGTAGACTGTAAAACCAGTGGACTGGTTCCAGTTAGATAAGACTTGAATGATCATCAGAGGAGAATTGATTTGTCACATTAGTTTAGAAAACTCAAACCAATAAAAATGAAAATATTCAGCCTTGTTTAGAGAAAAAGTCATTAGATATGATTTTGTGGGTTAACCCTAATAGCTCAGCAAGCCAAGTTTGACCCTGGGACCAGAGTAGACTTATATAAAAATAGATCCCCACTGGAATTTATCTCATTACGAATCTTGTAGTAAATGAGTGTCCTTTTCTACTTTGTGTTTTATTCTGGTGAGTATTTAAAGTCTCACTTTGCGCTGTGTCTTTGTAGATCAGGGTACCTAGAGAAGAACTATGGTATTGTATGAGGAAGTCTGGTGTGACAGAGAAGTATGTTAGAGTGGTGCAGGACATGTATGAGGGCTGTAAGACAGTGGTGAGGTGTGCTGTAGGTGAGACAGAGGAGTTCAGTGTGGGGGTGGGACTGCACCAAGGATCTGCTCTGAGCCCTTTGCTGTTTGCTGTGGTGATGGACAGGCTGACAGACGAGGTCAGACAGGAATCCCCATGGACAATGATGTTTGCAGATGACATTGTGATCTGTAGTGAGAGGAGGAGGAAAAGCTGGAGAGGTGGAGGTTTGAAGATTAGTCAGAGTAAAACAGAGTACGTGTGTGAATGAGAGGGATCCAAATGGAAAAGTGAGGTTACAGGGAGAAGAGAAAAAGAAGGTCAGTCAGTCATCTTCTCATCCGTCTGTCCCTTTCGGGGTTGGGGGAGCACATCCCAGCTAATTTAAGGCGAAGGGCAGGGTGCACCCCAAACAGGTCGCCAGTCTGTTGCGGGGCCACACACATACAACCATCCACACACACACACACACTCATTCCTAGGGGAATTTAGCATCGGCCAATCAACCTAGCATGCATGTCTTTGGAGGAAACCGGAGTACCCGGAGGAAACCCACGCAAACACCACACAGAAAGGACAGTGTTCCAAGCCTCATCCCCACCCGGGACTCGAACCCACGACCTTCTTGCTGTGAGGCCACTGTGCTACCCACTGCGCCACCGTGCTGCCAGATAAAGAAGGTGGAAGATTTTAAGTACTTAGAATCAACAGTCCAGAGTAATGGAGAGTGTGGAAAAGAGGTGAAGAAACGTGTGCAGGCAGGTTGGAACGGGTGGAGAAAAGTATCAGGTGTGATGTGTGATAGAAGAGTTTCAGCTGTGGTGAGAGCGGCCATGCTGATTGGTCTAGAGACAGTAGCACTGAGAAAAAGACAGGAAACAGAGATGTTTGTAGCAGAGATGAAGATGCCGAGGATCTCTCTGGGAGTGACCAGGATGGACAGGATCAGAGGAACAGCACATGTTAGAGGTTTTAAAGTCAGAGAGGTCAGACTGAGATGGTTTGGACATGTGCAGAGGAGAGAGAGAGAGAGAACATCAGGAGAAGGATGCTGGGTTTGGAACCACCAGGAAAGAGGACTAGAGGAAGACCAAAGAGGAGGTTCATAGATACAGTGAAGGAAGACATGAAGATAGTTGGTGTGACTGAAGAGGATGCAGGAGATAGGGTTAGATGGAAGAAACTGACTTGATGTGGCGCCCCCTGAAGGGAAATGAAGGAAGGAGTTGTAGATTTATAAGCATTATACACCCTTATAAATGTGTATTATGTGGGTTTAATTGGGAGGTTTGATCATCGTCTGTTTTCCTCTCTTTCCACACCGTCAAACATTAAACCTTCTTTTTTTCTTTCAGAAACACTAATAAACTAAAAGCACAACTATAATGTTTTTTTTTTCCACTAAGATGCTGCTGAAGAGCTCGTTTGCTTTTAGAATGATTACACATTTTAATGAAATTCTATTCCTTTTGGCCCAAAAAGCAGATGTTGTTTCACTCCAGTTCTCTAATGGGTTTATTGTTTGGAATCAGAGAGCTGAATCTGACCTAAATCTGCCAGCTTGTCCTGTAAACATAGAAAGAGACATGTTACGCAGAACCCTGACTGGGCTTCAAACATCTGCCCTCTAAGATAAAACACAGCTTTTAGAGTCATCACGGAAGCCGTGTGTGAGATTTATTAAAGGTACACTAAAGTATTCAGTCAGGAGGATCGGGTAATAAAATCACCATGCAGAATGGAACTGTGCTGAGATGATAAAACTTCCTGGTTCATCCACGTTCCAGTCAACGACTGACTTATAAATGATATGATCAACAGGAGCCTTGCCTCCAAGTGGTTAAGCCATGTAAACTAATGGAGCGGGGTCAGCGGATGCTGAGGAGCAAAGAGAGAGAGGTCACCAACTTAATGCAGTCTTCAGATTAGCTTTAGAATAGAAGAGAGCTTGGATCGAGTTCACATGAAAACCAACTGAATCCTATTTAAAGAGTGAGGAAGTGACGCAAAGCATGGTTTTCAAATCCATGCTTCTAACTTTATGATGTTGGAAGAGGAAGGACCTGGAAAACAGTCTGGAGGAAGGTCCATAAAGACCCCAGGGCCTCATTTAGATCTGTGGAAGGATGGCTCAGTGAGTAGGTCGACCGCCCTGTAACCAAAGGGTTGCCAATTCGATCTCCTGCATGAAATTTATGCCTAAGTGTCCTTAAACAAGACACCGAATACCCAGTTGCTGCTGATGGTGGTTTGCACCTTGCATGGCAGCATCTCCATCAGGTGTGAATGTGTGTGTGAATGGGTGAATGTGAGGTACACTGAAAGCCCTTTGAGTACCTACGTAGGTGGAAAAGCGCTGTAAACGTAGAGTCCATTTACCATCTGTAGCTGAGAAAGTATTTTTGTTGAGCTCACGTATGTTGCTAACATCATGCAAAACCTCATTTGACACAACTTACATCTACAAAAAGTCTCAGGGATTCAGACTTGACGCCTCTACAGAGCTCTCTAGACCTCCAGTTATAGATCATGCTCATGACATGACGCACATGCAACAATCCACAGATTAACCGGTGACATTCAGAATGGCAAACTTTTCCAAATGGAAAAGTGAGGTTACAGGGAGAAGAGATAAAGAAGGTGGAAGATTTTAAGTATCTAGGATCAACAATCCAGAGCAATGGAGAGTGTGGAAAAGAGGTGAAGAAGCGTATTCAGGCAGGCTGGAACGGGTGGAGAAAAGTAACAGGAGTGATGTGTGACAGAAGAGTTTCAGATAAAATGAAACAGAAAGTGTACAAAACTGTGGTGAGAGCGGCCATGCTGATTGGTCTAGAGACAGTGACACTGAGGAAAAGACAGGAAACAGAGATGTTTGTAGCAGAGATGAAGATGCTGAGGATCTCTCTGGGAGTGACCAAGATGGACAGGATCAGAGGAACAGCACATGTTAGAGGTTTTAAAGTCAGAGAGGCCAGACTGAGATGGTTTGGA
The DNA here is from genome assembly GCA_902685375.1 of Neostethus bicornis. Taxonomy (NCBI): domain Eukaryota; kingdom Metazoa; phylum Chordata; class Actinopteri; order Atheriniformes; family Phallostethidae; genus Neostethus; species Neostethus bicornis. The sequence goes on from LR738549.1 coordinate 3,293,014, forward strand.
CATGTACAGAGGAGAGAGAGAGAGTACATCGGAAGAAGGATGCTGGATTTGGAACCATCAGGAAAGAGGAATAGAGGAAGACCACAGAGGAGGTTCATGGATACAGTGAAGGAAGACATGAAGATAGTTGGTGTGACCAAAGAAGATGCAGGTGATAGGGTTAGATGGAAGAAACTGACTTGCTGTGGCGCCCCCTGAAGGGAAATGCCAAAAGAAGAAGATGCAGAATGGCAAAGTGTGGCCATTGAGGCATCACCCACTATGAAAAGAGAGTGGAGTGGGAGGCGGTCACCATGGCAACTCCACGAGAAGTCAGTAATCTAACCTTAAAGTAGTGACAAGACAGAAAGTAACTGTTCACCGGAAATCCATGTCAGCTACTGGAGAGACTACCTAGAGATTCCCAGCTCCATGTTTTTGTTTCTTATCTGCTTCAAATGCTTCATTTCACTGTCTTCAGTTCACTTCAGATTCTGTCCACAAGTCACATCTCTTCCCCACGTCTGTCCGCTTCGCAGCTTCCAAGCTAAACTCCACGCATTCAGCCATCTTCATAAAAATCTTCATTGACGTAGAAGTCGGCATATGTTCGGATTGGGCGTAAACACGCCTTATACAGACCTGGAGGACATGTCGGACTAGTAATGACCTCAACCTGATTCAACACTTTTGGAGTGAAAAAGAACAGAAACTGAGAAGCAGACCTTCTCCAACATCAGTGTGACCTCACAGATGTTCTCATGAAGAAGTGATCCCACGTTCCCACAGTCACACTCTGAAACCTTGTGGACATCCATCACAGAAACGTCCCAATGGTACCATCAATGGACGGACCAGTGTCCTACTTTCTCTGAATTAGGAGGTCACTGGCCTCGTTGTGAGTCAGGTGAGTGGATACTTTATGCTCTATAGTGCATGTTGTGTAATATTTGTTTATTCTGGGTTGAAAACGGTTTTAATGCCTTTAGAATCTGATGATTCCAGCTCGGGTCGGAGCTCCACACAACCTGGTAATCTTATTTAACAAATTCTATTGATCTCCTCTTTCAGCAGATCCTCCTCCTGATGGTCTGCTCATCCCATAATCCATTTCACAGGTCCAGACAAGTTTCACGTCCAACTTCAGCTCTGTGTGTGTGTGTATGTGTGTGTGTGGTTGTGTAAACGGTGTTTTTGTGGGTCAGTATAGTGTGATCTCAGAGCCTCGTTTTATTCTGTAATCCCTCCTGCTGCCCATCCATCACTCCATCAGAGGATTTTACCGCCATTAAGAGATGGCTTTTTGCCATGTTGGTGTGTCCTGTTACACACACACACACACACACACACACACTCAGGGAGGAGGAAGAACACTTCACATCCATGTTGGGCTGGAGGACCAGGACTGCCTGGAGGCTCGGCGACTTCGCTCGATCACGCCGTGGAAGGTGTACTTTGTGGGCTGAGATGGGATGCACACACACATGCATACACACACACACATGTACACACACACAAACGGATGGTTGTGATACAGATGGATGCAGGTGTTTGGAACGAGGTAAGTTGGACATTTCTCTTTATCTGTAAGCATAGAAAAAATACATGGATGGAGTGAAGATAGATGGAGTGAAGATGGATGGAGTGATGATGGATGGAGTGATGATGGATGGAGTGATGAAGGATGGAGTGATGATGGATGGAGTGATGAAGGATGGAGTGATGAAGGATGGAGTGAAGATAGATGGAGTGATGATGGATGGAGTGATGATGGATGGAGTGATGAAGGATGGAGTGATGATGGATGGAGTGATGATGGATGGAGTGATGATGGATGGAGTGATGATGGATGGAGTGATGAATGATGGAGTGATGATGAATGGAGTGATGATGAATGGAGTGATGATGGATGGAGTGATGATGAATGGAGTGATGAATGATGGAGTGATGATGAATGGAGTGATGATGAATGGAGTGATGGTGGATGGAGTGATGATGGATGGAGTGATGAAGGAGTGATGAAGGATGGAGTGATGATGGATAGAGTGATAATGGATGGATGAAAAGGTAAACAGGTGTCTGGATGAATGAATGTCTAAATCTGTGTCTGTTGTTTCAGAGCCGTGGTAATCCTGGCATGTCTCAGATGAGAGAGAAGAGTAATGACGGTCTTCACTTTCACTGGTTGGTGTCCATCTTTTCCTCTTTTTTTTTATGTTTTGTTGATCTTACTAAACTCTCAAAGGGCTTCAGGGGTACGACGACCTGTTTAACGTCAGAGAAAAACGTTACTGTCCTTTTTTCTCTCCAAACAATGCAGTTTGAATGTAGTTCTCCAGCTGCTTGGAGATGTAGTTCCGATGACTGTCGGCAGGAGCTGGACACAACAAGCCAGCACTGAGTACCAAATAGGAAGTACCTGCTGGCTTTAAAAAGCCTTGGCACCCTTGAGCTGGGCATACAATTTGAGTCTCACAGTGCGCAAACAGTACGGCCCGTTAGTCTGCTGTGAGTGAACCACTCACATTGTACCAGCAAATTTAAGCGGAGCTGCTTCTACAAGTTTTTCTTCCATGTGCGTGTTGCCATGACGACCTGTTTTAAGAGCTTTGATGCAGTTTAATCCATGACTCAGTGCAGTGAGCTTTCAGACAGATCTCACTTAGACAATGATCACAGAAAGCCAGACCATGAGTCAGATGGTAGGGTCTCCAGAGGAAGGGGCGTGTACTTTCAAAAAGCTCGCTTCTGGTTGGTTGTCATGTGAACACAGACTGGACCAATGGTTGCATATTTCCAACACCAAAAAATCAGCACCTCATTGTCAGGAAATGAGGACTTCAGTCTAACGTGGGTGACCTCCTATGGGTGACCTCCTACGGGTGACCTCCTTCGGATGACCTCCTTTGGGTGATCTCCTACGGGTGACCTCCTATGGGTGACATCACACTCACTGGGTCCAGTCTCTCTACAATCACAGGATGGTCCCCTTCCTCAGAGAGACTTATTTCCTACATTACTCCCTCACTCTGTCCCACTTGAACTTGTGTCCTGAGATGTGATGGTCACATAATTCTTTATAAATCATCCCGATAAAGAACTGTGGGTTTGTGAACTCACACCGTTTTGAGAAATCCAGATGAGCACGTTGTTTTGGTCATAAAGACACCCAAATGTTGCAGTGTTAAACTTTGATAAAAGAGGGTCGTTAAGATAGATTTCAAGTTGTATTTTATATTCAGAAAATTATGGGTTTTACTCTTTGTTGTTAATTTTATCAGTGTGGAAAAGAGGTGAAGAAGCGTGTTCAGGCAGGCTGGAACAGGTGAAGAAGATCAGGTGTGATGTGTGATAAAAGAGTTTCTGTTAAAATGAAAGGGAAAGTGTACAAAACCGTGGTGAGAGCGGCCATGCTGATTGGTCTAGAGACAGTGGCACTGAGGAAAAGACAGTAAACAGAGATGGAGGTAGCAGAGATGAAGATGCTGAGGATCTCTCTGGGAGTGACCAGGATGGACAGGATCAGAGGAACAGCACATGTTAGAGGTTGTAAAGTCAGAGAGGCCAGACTGAGATGATTTGGACATGTGCAGAGGAGAGAGAGAGAGTACATCAGAAGAAGGATGCTGGGTTTGGAACCACCAGGAAAGAGGACTAGAGGAAGACCAAAGAGGAGGTTCATGGATGCAGTGAAGGAAGACATGAAGATAGTTGGTGTGACCGAAGAAGATGCAGCAGATAGGGTTAGATGGAAGAAACTGACTTGCTGTGGCGCCTTCTGAAGGGAAATGCCAGAAGAGGAATAAGATTAAAGTGAGAAAAAGTTCCACTTGTTTTCTAGACAAATCCTCTAAAAACTACCTTTCATTGTAACTCTTACAGTGGATCTGGTCATCGCTTTTAATAGGACAGAAGGTCTTCAACATAAAACACTTCAAGAGAATGATTGCATTTACTTCAATAAAAGTAACATTTAAATTCAAGCAACTTTTTAATAGTAAAATAGGATTAACAGACAAGCCAAGTTTATTTGGAGCACAGTCAGTAACACAAGGTGATTTAAAGTGCTTTACAAGACAGAAAAAATACAGTAAAATCACAAAACATAGAATAAAGATGAAAAAGATAAAAAGAGTGACGGATCTTCAGTCAAATCTTTGATCAAACAGAACTGTTTTCATTCTGGATTTAAACATTGCTCCAGTGTCGGTCTGTCTCACAGCCTCCATGTTTAGTCCTGACTCTAGACACCAGCAGGAGGCCGGTCCCAGAGGTCCTTAGAGTTCTAGATGGTTCATGTTTAGTCCTGACTCTAGACACCAGCAGGAGGCCGGTCCCAGAGGTCCTCAGAGTTCTAGATGGTTCATGTTTAGTCCTGACTCTAGACACCAGCAGGAGGCCGGTCCCAGAGGTCCTCAGAGTTCTTGATGGTTCATGTTTAGTCCTGACTCTACAGTAGACACCAACAGGAGGCCGGTCCCAGAGGTCCTCAGAGTTCTAGATGGTTCATGTTTAGTCCTGACTCTAGACACCAGCAGGAGGCCGGTCCCAGAGGTCCTCAGAGTTCTAGATGGTCCATGTTTAGTCCTGACTCTAGTCACCAACAGGAGGCCGGTCCCAGAGGTCCTCAGAGTCCTAGATGGTTCATGTTTAGTCCTGACTCTAGGCACCAGCAGGAGGCCGGTCCCAGAGGTCCTCAGAGTCCTAGATGGTTCATGTTTAGTCCTGACTCTAGACACCAGCAGGAGGCCGGTCCCAGAGGTCCTCAGAATCCTAGATGGTTCATGTTTAGTCCTGACTCTAGGCACCAGCAGGAGGCCGGTCCCAGAGGTCCTCAGAGTCCTAGATGGTTCATGTTTAGTCCTGACTCTAGACACCAGCAGGAGGCCGGTCCCAGAGGTCCTCAGAGTTCTAGATGGTTCATGTTTAGTCCTGACTCTAGACTCCAGCAGGAGGCCGGTCCCAGAGGTCCTCAGAGTTTTAGATGGTTCATGTTTAGTCCTGACTGTAGATACCAGCGGGAGGCCGGTCCCAGAGGTCCTCAGAGTTCTAGATGGTCCATGTTTAGTCCTGACTCTAGTCACCAGCAGGAGGCCGGTCCCAGAGGTCTTCAGAGTCCTAGATGGTTCATGTTTAGTCCTGACTCTAGGCACCAGCAGGAGGCCGGTCCCAGAGGTCCTCAGAGTTCTAGATGTCTTTTTAAAGTCAGGAAGCCAGTGCAGAAACCTGAGCACCGTTCCCAAAACAAGGTACTTGGGAGCAGTGCTAAAGCAGACATTTATAATTTTATATGTTAAAAGATGTCTTTATTGTATTAATCATTGGAACATCATGTCTTATGGTCTTAATTTCTCATAATTAAGTAGATCTTGTTTCTATCTGTAAGCTTCCACCGAGGACCGAAAAACTTCACCTTGTTTTGTGCTGCTCCTTGAGATACTTCACACCCCTCCCCCACTCCTGTGTTTCTAACCTGAACAACCATAAACATAAACACACTAGACTTTGTAAACACTTCTCCAGTCAGATGTTGTGAGTATTTTAAAGTTAGTGGTTTTGGTATGAGACATGAAAGATGTTTAATTCTAATAATCTTGTTTTAATCTAAGTCAGTTTTATGGTTTCTATGATTTCTAAAATCTCAGCGAAAACCCTGGAAGTAAACGTGGAGCTAACATTAGCTGAAGAAGATTTCACTAGTGGACGGAAATACAGGACAATAAAATGATATTCATATAAAAATATGAAAAGTAATCCCTGAATCCTGTTTTCAATCTTCGTCTGAATAAAACCAGAATCCAGCACACAGTGCTCAGACATCGTATGTATTACCACAGGTAGGATTACCGATCCAAGATGGTGGCTGCAGCAGCCAATGAGGGGTCTACTCTTTGTCTCTGTGTGCCACACCCAATCAGACATTGTGTCTCCTTATGTGGTGATTTCCTATGAAAACATGTGACGTAACAGAATGAAAAAACAGATGAACCTGAACCAAAACGAGACATCTGAACAGAAATAAAAATATCTTTGTTGATACTTACCGTATTTTCCGCACTATAAGGCGCACCTAAAAACCTTAAATTTTCTATAAAGTCCACGGTGCGCCTTATAACCCGGAGCGCCTTATATATGGATTAATATTGAGCTACAACAGGTGTCGCAACTGCGGTAAGCAGCCGCTTACTCCATTTCCCCCGTAGAAGAAGTAGTGCGCGGTGCATGCTGGGATATATGAAAGGGCGTCTCATTTCCATTTGTGTGTTTGTGTAAACACCCGGAAATGGCTTATACCAAGAGACACTGTTACACCGCAGAGTTTAAACTCAAGGCGATCGGTCACGCAGTAGAACACGGGAATAGAGCCACAGCCAGTGGGGAGATCAGACTTAAAAAATCCAGCCCGACCCGAGCCCCGGATATTAAAACCGCGGGCTCGCGGTAAAAAAAAATATTATTTATAAAAAATTATAAATTGGAACATTTTCAAGAACACGCCTTTTTAATTAAAAAAAAAAATCACACTATCGGACGCTAACACTCTTGTCTGTGATGGCCTGCTTAGCGCGAAGAGGAGGGACGGTCTTTAAAACAAATGATAAAATAGCGATCATCACTTTTACCAGTCCAGCTGTTTAAATGCCTGCTCAGCGTCGAGGTGCCAGTCTTTTTGGTGTCGTATGAAAGCGCTTTAGTTTATCCTTAACTTCTTACTCCTTCATATGGGGATAGCAGTTCAAAATAAATAAAATAAAGACGTGCGCAGGAGAGGATTACCAAAATAAGAGGAGACGTTCACGTGCGCAGAGGATGAGCTGGCTCTGCGGATCCTGTTTAGTAGTTAAACATTACTTCTCTGTTTTATCCTAATTATTAATTTTATAACAAGTATTCCTTAGTTTAGTACACACACATTGTTTTAGTTTACATTTTATAAACATATATTTATTATTTTTTTTAAAAAGTCAGAGAGAAGCCCGACCAACGTAATGATTGACATTTTTAGGCCCGACCCGAATTTCGGGTCGGGCTTAAGATCTTACCTCTGGCCGCAGCGAGAGAGTTTAACATCAATGAATCAATGATGAGGAAGTGGAGGAAGCAAGAGGATGCGCTGCGCCAAGTAAACAAGACTAAACAGAGTTTCCGCGGAACAAAGCGAGATGGCCACAGTTAGAGGACAAAGTTGAACAACCTTTACTGTAGCGCCTTATAATGCGGTGCGCCTTTTATGTGGAAAAAGTTTTAAAAAATAGTCGTTTATTGAAGGTGCGCCTTATAGGACGGAAAATACGGTAATAGATTAAATTCAAATTTTCTGAGTGACGACAGATGTCAAAGACTCGATAAAAGGAATCCAAGAACTAGAAAGCTGCGTTTAGCAGAATACATTCCATATAAAGAATTTGAAAACAGATTTTTACTAAAACTTTGATCATGTTTGTCTTTTGGTGAACGTCTCCCACCTTCTTCTCCAGTCTGTGTGCTGTGTTTGCTGCCCTCGGTGGTCTTGGCCCGGTGGGCATGTGCACGGGCGTGTCCGGCCTCCTGCACATGCACTCAGGAGAGGAGCTGCAGCGTTCTCTGTGACCGTACGGGTATGGGCGAGCTGCCCTCTGAGTTCCCCTGTGAAGCCTCGGCCATTAACCTGGAGAAGAACAGACTGAAGTTCCTGTCGGAGAGGGCGTTCGGGACCCTGCCCTCACTCAGATCCCTCTCACTGGATCACAACAACATCTCATTCATCACCCCGGGAGCTTTCAAGGTGTGTTCACTCACTCACTCACACACTCACTCACTCATTCACTCACTCACTCACTCGTGCACTCGCTCACACTCGGCGAGTGAGTGTCTCACTCAGACAGAACAAGAGGAATTAGGGTATTTTAATACCCTAATTTCCCCGGAACATTGTTCTTGTTCGGCTCCCCCAGCGAACCCTGTCTCCTGCATCCTCTTGGGTTCATGTCCTCTTCACTGTATCCATAAACCTCCTGTTTGGTCTTCCTCTAGACCTCCTGCCTGGCAGTTCCTCTCTCTCTTCTACACATGTCCAAACCATCTCAGTCTGACCTCTCTGACTTTAAAACCTCTAACATGTGCTGTTCCTCTGATCCTGTCCATCCTGGTCACTCCCAGAGAGATCCTCAGCATCTTCATCTCTATATCTATCTTTTTCCAAACGAGACCCATAGTGGTTCATGTGTGACCTCTGTCTTAAAGCCCTCGTACACGTCGTTCAACGCTAACATTCTTCTATTGAAAATATTGTTCATCAACATGCACCGTTCCATTCAAATAAACTAGCTACAGATTAACCTTCCACCCGCAGGGCCTCGGTAACCTCGTGGAGCTGAAGATGGCGCATAACGAGTACATCAGCTACCTTCACACACGGACGTTCACAGGACTGAAGAAACTGGTCCGTCTGGATCTGTCCGACTGTAACCTCTTCAGTATCCCCGATCGCATCTTCATCGAGCAGACGGCCTTGAAGGAGCTGCTCTGCTTCCAAAACAACTTCAGGAGAGTCCCAGGAGCCATCAGGGGGATGGAAAATCTGACGCATATTTACCTGGAGAGGAACAAGATCGAGGCGGTGGCGTACAACTCCCTTCTGGGCCTCGGCAGCCTCAAGTAGGTCTCATGTTCCACCCGACCTCCTCTAGATATGCACCAGTAGATTATAAATTTAAAAAAAACATAGAATTTAAAGTGAGAAATGAAGTTATTTATTGGCCTGTAAATGTTCAGAAGTGTGTTTAATTTAAAACAAATACATTAAACTGATGGAACAAACGTTCCATTTCTGTTGCTTTATTACAGAAGAGTGTTTACTTTCACTAGCCAATCAGTGGCTCTGAATACAATGATGTCATACACTTGATTAAAAGTTCAGACAAACGTGTCCCGATCGGATTCATTAAAGTACACAGAGTTTCAAAGGATTCTGCATGTGATATTTTTCTGTTTCTCTGGAGGATCCGTCACACTTCCTGTTTACTGCTTTGTAATGTCATTTTAGCAGCTGCATTATTTGTCTTTCAGAATCCTTCCTCATCATGTCTTTATATTCACGGTACAGTCTGAACTCTGAATCAGACACACATCTCTCTGCAGTGATAAATGGATTGTTTTTACTTATATATTTTCTGCTTTCTAGCAGCAGAGACTGTTTTTATTTCTAGATTGATATAAAAAATATTGATCTACTTAATAATGTTGAACAACCTTCAGGAGTTTTTCCTTTAATTGGGCTCAACCGACAAACTCACAGAAATCTGATTTCAGGAATCCAAAATCCTGAGATACAAAACGATCCAGACAAACCAAAGAATCCGATTCTTAATTTCCATTTGTATAATAACTTGGAACACATTGCGTTTGGACTCCTTCGGAAAAGATTGTGAGGGTCTTGAGGCATTCTTCTTCAACTTTACGTCTTTCTGTTAACAGATGATTACTGAAATAAGATTAGTTCAATGTTTTGTAGAAACATGTGAAAGCAGCACCATAACAAAAGAAGGTTTCAAAGAGAGTTGATCAACCATTTAGAATTATTAAATAAATTTAAAAAGTCTAATAAAAATCAGTCTGAAATTCATTTAAAAATGCATAAGTTTGATCAGTGGAGGAAATACTTTATCAACCTCCACAATCCCACCAACACATCTTCCAAAGAGGAAGTAGGTTCTTTGGAATCCAGGATGGTTCCTACTATCTCTTGACCCGAGGTTACCGAGGTGGTTAAAAAGCTTTCCAGTGGCTGGACTCCTGGGATGAATGAGAGCCCTGCAGAGCACTTAAAGGCTCCGGGTGGTATTGGGCTGTCTTGGATGGCACGCCTTTGCACCATCACATAGACATAGAGGACAGTGCCAGGATTGGCAGACTGGAGTGTCCCTCTTTAAAAAAAAAGGCTAACCTAGATCTATTTAGGGTTACTGGAGAGGAGGGCTCGATTCCATTTCCAGTGAGAGTTGGACTCCTGCCTTTTATCACTGATAAAATATTCTTTTACTTTGAAAGTTTGAAAGCTGACTGTTAAAACAAGATATTAAGCATCTCTAAAATCTAAGCTTTGGATTTTGGATCCAAACCTTTGGATTTCGCTCAATGCAGTTTATTTTTAGAACAGTGCTCCTATGAGTAATGAGAGACCCCGAGTCCTGCTTTTCAACTGGGTTTATTTGTTCCTCATGATCCTCATGAAGAACTCTAAACTATTTAATTGTCTTTATTTGTCTCAGGTACCTGAACCTCCAGGAGAACCGCATCATGACCATCCATGACAACGCCTTCCAGGACCTGGTACGGCTTGAGAACTTCTACCTCAATGATAACGACCTGTCTGATCTGCCCCACTTCGCCTTCAGAGGTCTCAGCCGTCTAAAGATGCTCAACCTTGGCGGCAACCAGCTCATCAATGTTTCTAAGACCTGGTTCAGTGACCTGGTGGAGCTGGAGGTCCTCTACCTGGACCGGAACCAGCTGCTGAACATCGAGGAGGGTGCGTTTGAGAACCTGACCAGTCTGATCACACTCCACCTGAACAGCAACAACCTGAGCATTCTCCCCTTTAGCGTCTTCCAGCCTGTCTACTTCCTGGGACACCTGTACCTGTTCAGGAACCCCTGGCAGTGCGACTGCTCACTGGAGTGGCTCAAGCAGTGGATGGAGAGCTACAAACTGGTGCGGGACATCCCCTGTGCCTCTCCGTCCTCTGTGGCAGGGCTGGATCTCAGTGAGGTGGTCTACAACAACGTGAATGGGACATGTGTGGACCCTCTGGAGCTTAACATGACTACCGTCCCTTCAGAAATCGTTCCCACCACAGAGAACCGCTTCAACAGCCTCCTCACGAAGCTGCTCCAGCAGGAACTCAGGGAGGAGATGGGGAACGGGACGGAGAGCCTCCGTAACGGGACTCTGCCGGAGTCAGAGGAGGGCCAGTTAACAGCGGGAGTCAGAGGTCAGGGACTAGGTGGGAGTCAATCACTGCTCCTAATGGCTGCGATGTGTTTGTTCATCTTTGACCAATCAGAGACACGTTTGGGACTTTTTTTGACCTGATGAGCAAACGATTCCAACCAGGAGGTGTTTCTCTGCTCGTGTGCTGAGTCAGTGGCGCCACGTCTGGAGTTTTAGAAAAGGACGACATGGATTTATTACACTGGAGATGCTGAAATTCCCAAACCTGATCTTTCAAACCGTTTCCTTCACCGTGTGGAAACAGTCTGACTTCACAGCATCGGGGTTTACTCGCTCCTTGGTGGGCGGGTACTTTTTGATTTAACCAATCATTTCTTTTCTGCTGAGGACCAGACGTGATGTGTGTAATGCACCCGAATAGTCAGTGTCGTCTGAAAAACAGAGCGTAAAAAAAACTTTTCTGAATAAACTTTCTAAACACTGTCTTTAAATTCTCAATCTGGGGAATCGTTACCGACATGGACCGTATAGCATGGTGGATCTAAAGAACTACAAACATGGAGGACGGACCGTATAGCATGGTGGATCTACAGAACTACAAACATGGAGGATGGACCGTACAGCATGGTGGATCTACAGAACTACAAACATGGAGGATGGACCGTATGGCATGGTGGATCTACAGAACTACAAACATGGAGGATGGACCGTACAGCATGGTGGATCTACAGAACTACAAACATGGAGGACTGACGCTTGTGTTTATGTTACGCTGTCATGTTTCTGATGAATATTTTTGGATGTTTTCCCATTGCTGCAATCTAATTCCTGCAATCCCTGGCCTAGAGGCTGGAGTAAAATGAAATTGAGTGGAGGCACTAGGTGGCGCCATCCTGGCTAGAAATTTACTGCAGGTGAACAGATTAATCGCCACAATCACTGATGGTAAAACAAGCATTTTGGGTTTTTTTATGCATAAAACTCGATTTGAATCAATATTATGTAAGATTTTTGTCACAACGTTTCTTTTTGTTCACATGTGTGTGTAAAGTTGTCCTGAGCAGATGTCCTGTCTGCTCTAAATGCAGCTCTGCAGCTTTTACATTAAATACATTAATCTTCTTAACTGTGTGATGGAGAGACGGACAGCCACATGGACCACGCTTCAGGCCCGGCTCCACATCTGTCCAGGAAACATGTGGAGGTGTTTTATGTGAACATGGAGATCAGGGGGCTCAAACTCAATCTGCAGCTAGTGTTAAGGTGGAACTCAAAAACAGGGGTGGGCAATTTTTTTGATTCGTGGGCTACATTGAGTTCCAACGTTTGACAAAGGGGCTGGAACAGGAGCAGATGGATGGCATGCATTGGTAACCTCACCTCATTGGATAAAAAAAATACACAGAAAACATGTGCTTTATTGTCCAATGAAAATGAAGAAAAGCATCACAACAAAATGTAAGGAGAAAGTCAGTCTGTGGGCGTGTTATATTTGAACGAGAATGGAAAACCATCAGGGCCACTACACACACGTAAACAAACACGCAGGAAGTTGCATCAAGTGCGTTATATTTCAAATCAAGCGCACTAACGCTTAAAAAAAAATGTGCATCTAACGCGCTAGGTTTAAAATGTGTGTTTAAAATCCAAAGTGCTTGTTGACGTGCGTGTATCAGTCCCGATAGCTTTCTCTATCTGTGTGCACTGTTTATTTTGACAACGTGCACATCACAGAGACACACACATTTTAATAGGAGCAGTGTTGTTGTTTTCTCAACAAGCCAATAAATCTAGAGTGCGCCATCTAGTGAGGAAACATCAAAAAGAGGGGAAATAAAACATTAACAAGTTTTTTTATTTAATTTTTTTAAGTTTGGCGGACCGGATTAAAACGTTTACCGGACCGCATGTGACCTGCGGGCCGTTGTTTACACATGCCTGCTCTGAAATGTCTGCACAAGAAAATTATGTTAAAGATTGTAAATCTTAAACAAAATATAGGAATCTTAAAAAAAAAAAAAATCAATAAAATTGTCATTGAAGCGCCAACGGAGCCAGCTTCATTATCCTCTCACATAAAAGCGGCCGCGACACTGTTGGAAATGTGCAACACTGTTTTGTTGCACAGTCAAATCTGGGGTGTCCGGTCCAAGCTCCTTCACTCTTCTTTTTTCTTCTTTAGAACGCTTAGAAAACGGATTCTGTAGAAGGGAGGACACTGAATTCTCTTTAAAAGAGCCACTAGCTTTGTTAGCATCTGAACTAGCTTCAGACGCCATGATGAAGACTTCCAGAATTCCGCAGTGAAAAGAAAGGGTGTGGCGTGGGTGGGATTTATAGGTCAGCTTATAGCTAATTGATTGGTTCATGTAACAGACTGACAGAGAGGATAACCTATCACACACCCGATGGGCGGAAAATCTCTGCGCCCCGCGGGCGTGGTTATGGTTTGCAATACACATGAATGGGAAAAAATTTAGAGCTGACGTCACGTTTTTTCCATAAAAACCGGAAGCCACATACACACCAATACGTTTACCTGGGAGGGCGTACCTACCTAGCGCCCTCGTTCCGGTTTGCACTGGAAGCAATAAAATAAAATAAAATGGTGTAAAACATTATTAAAATGCATGTAATCTTCACACTCGACAGTTTTGCATACTTATAAACACATACATGTTTATATATGTATGTATAGATATATATGCATATATATTTTTTGGTGATCAGGTCGGGGGGGCGGCGCCCCTGCGCCACACGTCACCAGCCGCCACTGGTTTCCACCATGTGAATCCATCTGGATGTCTTATTCTGGTTAGAAACGCGATAAAAACTGTGACTTCTAGTCTTTAGAGCTGGTGTTTATGTATGTGTGTCCTGATTGGTTCAATCAGACTCTCATTAGCTGAGTAACGCAGGTGGATCTCTGTCCTTCAAACACTCAGATTTACACAGTTCATACTAAACACACCACAGTGTGACTCGACATGTCCAGGTAGGATTTTAGGAGCTTCAGTGACTCTCTTTCAACAGAGAGGAAGAAAGCAGAAACAGACCTTTTAATCTATTTGTTCAGTATCTGCATTGATTTACAAAGTAATGTTATAGAAATACTTGCCGTATAATTTTGATAATTTAAATCCTAATAAAAAAACGTCCTAAATTAAATCACTTCATGTGGAAAATATTTTTACGCCTGTAAATCAAGACAAATTTTCACTGAGTTTTTAAATGAATTCTTGTTTATTATCTGAGCATTGATTTTTACGACGAACACGTGATTATTATTCATAAACATTAAATAAAAAATAGTTCATAAATTGGTTGATTGATTGGAAATCGACCTTTTTTTGACCCTCTAAATCAGTTTTGGCATCTAGTCTAAAAATTCTAATTGGTTTTGTACTCGTGAATAGAACTCCCTCCGATTGGCCGGTTTGTCGCTTTAAAATGTTGCCCTGCACTAATAATATTTTAGCCTCCGCCCACATCATGTGGAGGAGTGAATCAGCACTCGGGCTGTCCGTGCTTCTGTAACACTTTTTGAACATGTCTCTCAATGGATAGGGAAATTTGAATTAAACTGCCCAAAGTTACTCAGTACCAACTTTATATGAACTGATCGGGTTTTCAGGACCATCCAACGAAAGGTTAAGGCCACAAATTTAAATGGCGGGCAGAGCGAAACTTATTCTTGTTCATGTTAAACTGGGGCCACAAGTGATTACCATGAGGGTTGCTAGTTTGAGTCCCCTGATCTGGAGGAAGGGTGTGTTTATGCTGGTTTCCAGCGTCCCTGTGATACTGGTTTAATCCCCGTTCCCATCGTTTCCTCCAATTCTTCTCTTCAGTCAGTTCTTTTTCTGCTGCTGATGGTGGTGACCTGTTCCAGAGGTGAACTCCAGTTAATCTGGAGCGTTTGCTAATGTGGGATTATTCAGGAGGCTTCATGCTGCAGGAACACATCTGGGACACCGTGCTGATGTGTAATCCAACGCCTTCATTTTGTGACGTTGAAACTATTGACATAAAAACAACCAAACTCTGCTAAACTGTGCAGATCGGACACTTCCGACATCATCAGGAGTGTTTAAAAACAGAAACACTTAGTCCTGCTTTAAACGGAACGAGGTCTGCTTTATGGTCCATGATTCCTTTCAGTGACTCTATGAGGTCTGTAGTCACTCTGAAAATATCAATTTAATTAATAAAATAACAGCAAAGAAAGTTTTATATAATAAAGAAGAAGAATATCTTTTTTAGTCCCACAATGAGGACATTACTTTGGCTCAGGTAGCCACGATGGCACCCAAGGTGGGAGTAACTAGGGGGTCAGGTGTCTGGGGGCCCCAGGGATACTGAGGCATGGGCCCAGTGGGAATCAAACCAGCTTCTCTTGGCCCATGAACGGAAATTCTACCACTGGGTCAATGCCCCACCTGGTCTTGGTCATTTTTCTGTTTCTGTTCAGACGCCTCGTTTTGGTTCAGGTTCATCTGTTACGTCACGTTTTCAGAGGAAATGACCATATAAGGAGAAACAATGTCTGACTTGGGCGTGGCACACATAGACATAAAGAGTAGACCCCTCATTGGCTGCTGCAGCCGCCATCTTGGATTGGTAACCCTACATGGACCATGAAGGACCTCCACTGGTACTACCAACCTTCTTGGTAAACCAGGCACCAACGAAGAAGAAAGTTTACATTAATTCTTGCCATAAATGGGAAATCATTTTGAACTTTTTTCTTTAACCAAGGAGTCATTACTAAGTCTAAACAGAGGAGGTGGGGTACACCCTGTGCAGGTCAACAGTTGGTGGTGACTGATGTTGATTATATTTTGGCCAAAGTTATTGATTAAAAATTGAAAATAAAAATGTTTTCAGAACTTCTCCAATAGTTTTGCTCCTTTCTTACTCATATTTTCACAGCAATGCTCTCGACCAATCACATTTCAGAAGGGTTGTTACTGAAACATAAACAGAGACAATTTTAAGAAGAACTTCAGGATTCAGTCTGGTTTTATGGTACAGGGCTGGTAGAAGTGATGTTTTTTGTTGTTTTTTTTTTTTTTTTTTTTTAAACCAGACAGATTGAATAATTTCAGACATGTTTTATTTAAACATAAAGTCATTTTATTTCTGGGAACTTTTGAAAAAAACGGTCTCAGTTTAATTTGAAGTAATCTGAATTCTAAACTCGCACGCAGTGCGAATAACTCAGTGTCTCCATGAGGTTTATAAACCTCAATTAAAAACCTGCTTTTTGAATTTTGTACACCATTTACATTTTAATAGGAGTCTCTTGATTGATTGAATCTCGTCGATGAGCTGAGAATTCATTCACCTGAAAAACATAAGCCTTAGAAAGCAGGTCACCAGCTGGACTTTGTTTCCTACAGGCTGTTAAAGTAATCTATTACTCAGAGTACACGATACTTCTCTGTTTCCTGGAAAGTTTAAAGGACAAAAAAAAAAAAAAAAAAAATCACTGAAAAAAATTCTTAAATCTAGAGAAAATCATCTCAGTTTTTTTTGGTAAGAATTGATCACAATTGTTAGTTTTCTGTGTGAAAAACATTATTAAAGAAACTTTTTATTGAATTTTTTGTAGATGTGAACATTTTGTGACTGTTTTACTCTGATTTTCTGTTTTTTTAGTATTTTTGGTGACGATGCTTTTTTAGGTTCATTAGAATTTTTTTAATTTATTTTTTTAATTTATTTTTTTATGAATGGTTGAGTCTTCTCGTCTTTCTCCATCCTGTTCCATCCTGCTTTGGGTTTTTGTTCTGAGACCCACTTTAAACACTCATTCCACTTCCACTCATTTCATTTTATTCATGGATCTGTTGATTTGGTTCCTGAAGTCTGTTGACTTTGAAATCAGATTCAGACTCAGAGGTTTCTGTACCTCTTCTTCTCAACCCTCGATGGTCTCAGTGAAGATGCTCTGGGAGAACTTGTGTTTTTTTTTTTTTACATCTTTAGGTCTTTGTTAGAATTGAAGGAAACTTTTTCTACTTAAATAAATGTTGTCCTTTTTAGTTTAACACGCTTGTTCAACATCCAACCACCATGTGTGGATCCCTTGTTTGTTGCTCCACGTTAAGGTGACGTGTGTGATGAGAGAAGCAGCATGTACAGTAATTGAAGGACCCCCATGCTGACCCTCATCCACATGACTATATGAGCAGTGGACATAGTGAGCGTGACGCTCACTATGTCCACTGCTCAACCTGAGATTTACACAGTTCTTAGAAAACGAGACCCCAGGTTACCATCTTCTTTCCTTAGTGGCAGAGTTGGTTTCATGGGAGGTTAACTGATGTAAACAATAACAACCACAAGCAAATAAAGAAATCTCATGGAGAACCAGATGAAGGAGGGTTTCCCTCTATGGACGTAAAGGTGACGTATCCAGGAGTTCAATCACTTTTTAATAAGTCTGTAGAGCTCTGCTGATGGGCTTCATCCTGACAGAAACAAGAGGTAGTGAGACGGCAAAAACCAGGACTAGTCAGGGAACAAAACCAGAATGGTCACCGTGACAACAAGAGGGACTGACCGAGTACTGGCTGCTGGATTTTCATGGACGTTGATTCTTTTTAAACCAGATGCTACTTCCTATTTGGCGTGCAGGTGGATACGACGTGTTGAATCCAGTTTAACATCCGGTTCAAACTGATCCGTGCTGCTTCCTTTCATCACCACAACAAAACATGAAGGTTTTTTTTGGTTTACAAACAGGTCGTTCTTTCTGATGTCCTTCATGTTTCAGCCTCTAGGTGGCGCTGCATCTGGACTGTGATTGTGTTTTTAGGAAGTCCTTTTATTATTTTACGGTAAAACTTATTTTTTATCTTTTTATGACAAAACAAAGAGAAAAAATCAATACTTTTATTAGATTTTCTTACAAACATTTGCGTGACACGACGGCGCGGCTCCAAACATCTGGAATGTGTCACAGAGGGACGGACGCTCTGCCACATGCATGATAACCTCATTCAGATCTACACCACGTTTAGAAGAGACAGAACGGGAGGACCTACAGATGAGAGTTCATGTGCTTTAACCTCCGTCTGCTGAACGGGGAGGGGGCGGGGCGGGGTCACACCAGCACAGAGAGAGGGGGCTGTCTCTTTAAAACAAACATCTAGAGAAATATGGCCTCCTACCTACAACAGACAGGACGATATTCAGGGTCTTTTTTTTACATTAGCAGTCTGTCAGAAGGATTTCTGTTTGTCCG
Organism: Neostethus bicornis; assembly: GCA_902685375.1. NCBI lineage: Eukaryota > Metazoa > Chordata > Actinopteri > Atheriniformes > Phallostethidae > Neostethus > Neostethus bicornis. Next base: position 3,311,177 of record LR738549.1, read on the forward strand.
TCTTTGCAGGTGGTCGGGTGGGGGTCAGTACACCCAGGACACGGGGACCCACTGACTGGTGCTGCAGACCACCTCCATGGACTCCTCCAGGTGCCTGATGGTCTCATCGATCTCGTTGTTGATGATGGTCATGTCGAAGTAGTGAGCGTAAGTCTTCTGCAGGATGTCCGACTCTTTCTGGAGCCGCTGGAGAGACTCGTCCTGCAGGAGTGAGAGGGGAGGAGTCAGAGAGTGTGTGACGCTCCGTTACACACTGACTACGACTCCTTACTCACTGGTAGAGTTCGACACCACCGAGGCGTCTGGGTGGACACACACATGCAGCATGCAAGATAGATGCAGAGAGGAATGAAACACATGCAAACACACGTGTGCAGATGGAGGGTCGGGGGGTTTATCGGTGAGGCGATGCAGGTCCTGATCGGACGGGATGGATGCGGACGGACGGATTTAAATCTGAACGTCTATCCACCAAACATCGAAATGTAACTTGACACAGTGTGGGTGACGTGGTGGAGACAGAGGAAGAAAGCAGAAACAGACGTCTCTCTCATCGAGTTTAGTGTCTCATGTAAACAAAGAAGTCTGATTTGTTTTATTATTAGAATTCATTTGTTTTGATTTATGGATCTTTGTAACGACCTTTCGTCTGCTTTAGTTTTTTTGTCACTAATTTTCTAAGTTGATTAAAGTAAATATTTTGTTTACATTATTCTGTGTGTTTTGGGGGTTTACGAGGGGTTCGGAAGTTTACGTTTCACTTCGACCACTTAAAAAGTTTATTATTTGTTTCTATTACAAAGTATAAAATTTGATTTGAGTCATAAGTGCGGTTTTTAAAAATGGAATAAATCGTCATCATTCAACGTTGGGTAAACATGTGCTGAAAACGGGTTTAAAACGACCGTTTGGATGGGTGGCTGCAGGGTGGCCGGGCTCTCACTCAGAGATCGGGTGAGGCGTTCTACCATCTGGAAGGAGCTCGGTGTCGAGCCGCTCCTCCTCCAGGTCAAGAGGAGCCAGATGGGGTGGTTCAGGCATCAGGTCAGGATGCCCCCTGAGCGCCTCGCTGGTGAGGTGTTTCGGGCACATCCCACCGGGAAGAGACCAAGAGGCAGACCGCGGACCCACTGGAGAGACTATGTCTCACAGCTGGCCGGGGAACAACTTGGGATCCTTCTGGGTGAGCTGTAGGATGCAGCCGGGGTGGGAGAAGCCTGGGCTTCCCGTCTGAGGCTGTTGCCCGCGCAACCCGACCCCAGATGAGCGGAAGACGACGGAACAGAATTTTTTATTAAATTAAGATTTTTTTTTTTTTAATGAGCAGTTTTTTTTTTTTTTTTTTTTCTGAAACCTTTAAATCAGAATCAGCATTGATCTAAAAACAAATAGAGAAGTTTTCTTAATAAAAATGTCACAGAAATAAAAATAAAAAAAGATTCAAATCTGCAGCTTCAGAAGTTCATCTAAATTAAAGTTTGATCAGCAGAAGTTTAAAATTCAGGTAGAAAGAAAGGATTTTTAAAAATTTTTAAGGAACGTGTCGTGTCGTTGCTTCAACTGCAGAAAATCTATCAAATGGATGGATTTTATTGGCTCTTTTATATCTTATGAAAGTTTTTAAATCAAATAGATTCTTATTATTAAATCTATTAGTGAGCGAGCAGACGACCCCGGAGGTCATCTCAGAAAACATGTTCTTTCTACCACAACACACACACACACACATGTTAAATGAGACGCACACATACAGAGACACACACGTGTTGAATGAGACCAGCACGATGCTCCTCTAGCTCGATCAGTATGAAGAAGTATGTAACTAATGACAGGACTGTCTGGATGAAGCCATCTGCTACCACTCTGTTTTCTAGATGACCTAGTCCTACTTGAACCTAGATTTTTTACCTCGTTAATCCCCGGCGTGATGGTCGGAGCAGCGATGAAGACGACGTAAGGAGCATACTCTGCTGTCCGCAGGACCTTCAGGGCCTGATGGAGAACATGTCAGAGCGTTCTCAATGCTAACCAGCACGCGCACGCACGCACGCACGCACACACACACACACCTGGGGTTCAACATCCAGTATGGCGACCAGTCCCTGCTGGTGGATTTTGCGGATGGTTTCCAGCCGCGTGCCGTACATGGCGTCCTCGTGGCTGCCGTACTCCAGGTACTCGTTGTTGCTGATGTCCAGCATCATCTGGTCGTGGGAGACAAAGTAGTAGTTCTTGCCGTTCTCCTCGTCTTTCTTTGGAGGTCTGGTCGTGTCTGCAGACAGGAAGTGTAGAGTTTGTAGATGGAGTGTGTGTGTGTGTGTGAGAGAGGAGGGGGCGTGGTCTTACGAGGGATGGGGTAGGCGAATCTATCAGGATGTTTGGTGATCAGCGTGTTCTTAATGTGTCTCCTGCCGACTCCATGAGCGCCTAAAACACACACACACACACACACACACACACACACACACACACACACACACACACACACACACACACACACACACACACACACACACACACACACACACACACACACACACACACACAGCAGCTCAGTCCGGTTGTTCCTGGACGCGTGGCTCCACGTGTGTACTCACCTAACAGAACCAAGGTTTTTCTCTTAAAAGCAGGAAGTTTGACCACCTCCTCGTACGTCACCAGGTCTAGTTGATCAAACACTGACGAGAGAAAACGGGACAAGGTCACAGGACAATAAACAAAATGTTTTTCTTCTAATAGAACGACGTCACCATTGTCACCAGCTGGTGGTGACCGAAAGAATGAGATCATGGATACAAGCAGCCAAAATTAGCTTCCTCCGCAGGGTGGCAGGGCTCTCACTCAGAGATCGAGTGAGAAGTTATGCCATCTGGGAAGAGCACGGTGTCGAGCCGCTCCTCCTCCAGGTTGAGAGGAGCCAGATGGGGTGGTTCGGGCATCTGGTCAGGATGCCCCCCGAGCGCCTTGCTGGTGAGGTTTTTTAGGCACGTCCCACCGGGATGAGACCAAGAGGCAGACCTCGGACCTGCTGGAGAGACTGCGTCTCACAGCTGGCCGGGGAACGACTCGGGATCCTTCTGGGTGAGCTGGAGGATGCAGCCAGGGTGAGAGAAGCCTGGGCTTCCTGTTTGAGGCTGTTGCCCTTGTGACCCGACCCCGATGAGCAGAGTTTGAATTTGTCTGTGTGTGTTTGTGAGAGTGCGTGTTTAATATGTGATGTGTAACGGTTGTGTAACAACAACAAAATGTGTTGTGAGGATAGTTTTTACTGCAGGTTGGAAACCATCTGTGTGTGTCTGCAATGGTAGCACCAGACTGGTAGATCTCAGGAGGTTTGATACTTGAAAAGTATTTCTTGGACCCCCCTGGTTTAGAGGATGCTATCACACCTGTAAGGTGGGAGGAGCTTAAACTAGGCATGAACATGAGGAGCACCAGGAGGTCAGGCAGGAATAAATAAACACAGTAAAAACTTTCAAATCAAGAAGAAGAAATGATTAGTTTGTCCCTTAGCTTGACCCTACAAACCCGATCACCCCTTCTAATCCTAACAGTACTCACACCAGCTCTACCAGCCCACACTCTAACCCCGATGGGACGGTGTGTTTATACAAACTTGTATAAATGTAGGGGGAGGGGTGTAAAGGCAGCCCAAAATAAACGAGCTAAGTTACTGATCTCTGTACAGTGTGTCCTCTGAAATACGAGCTCTCATCCCAGGCTGCTGACAGCTGAAATAAAATACACACACCAAGGTCTTCACCAGGACACAGAGAATCTTTATTTACTAAACCCACTGCACGTGTTCCTGTCTGAACATCAGGGTCTCAATTTGGTCTCAGAAGAAGAAGAGGAGGAGCCGTTACTTACATGTAGAGAAGCCAATCAGGAAGCAAGAAAGAGAGAGATGGACAGAAGGATCAGAGTTACACAGTGTTTCACATTAAAACAACAGAGTAGGAGAGACGAGACGAACGCTGGTACAGTTTTATTAATCCTATCTGCTGCTGGGACGGAACACGACCTGCAGAATGTTTGGATCTAAAGTTGATTCCTTCTGATGATCAACATCGTCTGATGTGTTATTGATCAGTTGATCATTTATCACTCGTTACAAACTCAGTAAAACAAGTAACATGAATATTTAAATTAAAAGAACTCTGATTAATATCTCACGTCTAACGCCCCGTCCACACGTAGCCGGGTATTTTTGAAAATGCATATCTACTGTCCTCCGTTTTAGGAAAACGCTCGTGTCCACACGGAGCTGTATAAATACGCTTCTGAGTGTGATTATGAGCATGCCAGACCAGTAGTGGGCAGTATTGATGTAAACCTAAGTTCTGAGTTATCCAATCAGAGCATCTCTGTCGTCAATTCCGCAAAACCTGAAACATGACACCAGGCATTAAGCTTGTGTGGACTGACAAGGAGGTGGAATTACTTTTAAAAGTTGTCATCGACTATAAAGTTAATAAAACACAGAAAAATCTAGACGATCCAAACGAGGACGCACACGAATGACGTATGTGCATTAATTGTCGCAGGTAATGACGCATAAAAACGCAAATCTCCATTTTCACACGTCCACACGCAAATGCAAAAACAGAGTTTTCCAAAATCTCAACTTTGGCGAGAGTTTTCAAAGCGCCGGTCTTCAGGGAAAAAACCTCTGTTTTCGTGTGGACGGCCAAAACAGATAAAAATATATGCGTTTTCAAAAATACCCGGCTACGAGTGGACGGGGCCTGAAATGAGATAAAGAAGAAGAATGACAGCGATAACGTCCTTCCTGTTGAACCGCACGCACAGCCGACTACTTGCTAATGTAAACATGTTAACATGAATGAACCCTTCATGTTTCTATGACAACTGGTTAAGAAGATGTTAAAGTGCATTCAAAAGATTATCAAGATATTAAAAAAAAAAAAAAAAAGATCAAGTTTTGGGTCAAATTTACATCAACTATCTTGTGATAAAGTCTAATTATAATAAGATTAGTTTTGTAAATCATTTTTCAGTCTCAGATAACTTCTCCTGCTTCACGAGACGCTTCAACACCAACAGCTGTCTTCAGGTTTCCAGCACACGACCGGTGCACGTTCCCAGTCGTGTGTGTGTGTGTGTGTGTGTATGTTGAGCCTGTCTGACCCTGCTGAAAGGCTCTTCTTACCCCCACCAGCAGGAGGGCATGGGAGTCTAAATAAAGTTTACTTTCTATTCCTGTCGTTTTTCTCCAGATAAAGTTGAACTTTCCCCTGATTAATTTTTCATCCAATCAGAGATCGTTAAGAAAGCAGATCTGATCTCCTTCAGTAGTGCTCTATCTGCACCAATCACTCCCTAAATAACTAGGTCATACTTCTAAAACTTTCTTATTACCCTGAAAAAATCCAGTGAAAGGATACGTCAGGAATCACAAGCCAAAAAAAACTCTATAATAAACACATTAAAAAAAAAAACCAACCCAGTGGAGAAAAAAAAAAGTCTCCTGCAACAAAAAATCCTATTTAGCTCAATAATATGAGAATAAAACATTTTACTCTTTAAAAACTTTTTACTTAAACTCTACTTATTAAGAGATAAAATCCATCTTTCTGTCTCCTGAGCGTCCAGACTGTCCTTCAGATTTCTGATGTAGTTTTTTTCTGTCCTGACTTGTGCTGCTCACAGTTCTTTACTTTGTTCAACACTTTTTGAAAAGCTCATCTAGAAAGTTACGCCCCGTTCACACGTAGCCGGGTATTTTTGAAAACGTATATTTTTATCCGTTTTGCCGTTCACACGAAAACAGTTTTTTTCACTCAATACCGGCGTTTTTGGAAAACTGTTTTTGTGTGTGGACGTGCAAAAACGGAGATTTGCATTTTTATGTGTCACTACCTGCGACAAGTAATTCACATATGTCATTTGTGTGCATCCTTGTTTACAAAAGCAGACAGTGGGCAGCATGGATCCACAGACCCTGTTGCAGACCCTTTTTTCTTGCCTTTTTGTCCACTTCAACTGAGGAGCAAAAAAGGAGAAATGCATTGCAATCAGCGATTATCAATCACATAAGCCTTCCTCCTCCTCAACTCAATACTGCCGACTACTGGTCTGGCATGCTCATAATTGCACTCAGAAGCGTAATTATACGGCTCCGTGTGGATTCGGATATTTTGAAGATGGTTATGTATGGATGCAAGCGTTTTCCTAAAACGGAAGACAGTAGATATGCGTTTTCAAAAATACCCGGCTACGTGTGAACAGGGCCTTAACCAGTCACCAGGTTTAATTGTTTTCTCCGTCAGTTTTTTGCCGGCTGGTAGAAAAGTTTTAACAGAAACAAAACCATATTCTCATTTCTGTCTGTCGAGGTTTGCTGGTTTATCTGCTCCGCCCTGACTGTCCAATCAGGAGCTCTGAAAATAATGATGTTGTTTCAAAATCCAAGTGAATTAAAAGTTTTATCACTGTTCTCTTTGTGCATAAAAATCCAGCAGAACGAAGTCTAAGGGGTTTCACAAACTCCAATAAATCTAACCTACCTGGCACGACACTCTGGCTGAAATCTGATTGGTCAAATGTTTCAATGTGAAAACATGAGTAGAAGCAGCACAACGATCAGAAAAAAAACATGAACAAAACCAGAGCAACTATTTGAAAATATTTTATAGAGGCTGAAATATAATCAACATCAGTTAGGAATTCAAAAGGTTTTGAAGTCTAACCACTGATCATGTACAGTATATATTCACTCACACACAAAGTGACCAAATCAAGCTAAAATCAATCAATCTGAAGTGATTACATGCATTAAAAACACTTTCAGAATGTAAAAGAGAACAAAGAGAAACACTGATGTGTCTCAGGATTTCTAAACGTTCAAAGCCGTTCTGGATCAATATGGTTTAAGCCTGGATATAAAAAAAGGATTGAAATCAGTTCTAATCTGGGTTCAGCCATCGCTGTGTTTGGATTTACATCCTGAGATTTCTCAGATTAATCGATGAGATGACCTTCATGTAGATTCCAGCTAGTTGTGGAATATTTACGAACCAGAAAGTTTGAGCATCACATCACACCTCCACACTGAGAAAAAAAAGATGTGCTCATTTTCTAACATCATTACCTGCTTGAGTTACATTTCTGTCCCAAGATAGAGTGATGAATGTGTGTGTGTACCTGCATTGTGCTTGGCCAGGTATTTATCTTTGCACTGTTTCTTCCTCTTTCCAAACCAGGTACAGCTGGCCTGTTGCTCCTGCTTGGTCTTCTCCATGGCGATGCATGCCACCCGCCTGCACACACAGCAGAAAGTCAGTCTGTCAATTTTTTCACCTTCTGGCGACAATAAGTATTTTTATTTGCTGGAGACAAAAACTCAGAAAGAACCAAAAAAAAAAAAAAACGAGAGTTGGTCTTACTTTTTGGCCAATATTTACCAAGACTTATTAAAAGATCTTTGTTTACCAACTAGAACCAACCAGAACCAGACAGAGGGAATATAAAGTAAAGCAGACATGTTGGTCTCCATCAAGTTTCTGCTCTCTCTCTTTCCAAACGAGTTCTTAGACATATTTTCTGACCAAGAAGGAGGCTGTAAGGACAGGATTGTCCTGGCTCTGGTTTGTTTAGTTATCACTTAGGCTGATTGTTTGTTTCTGTCTGATTAACTATGTTTGATGATCTTTCAGAAGCTCAGACATCAGAGTAAATCTTTTAGAAAGACGTGTAGATTTTAAGATGAGCAAGAATTTTCACCTCACGAACTACACAAGTTCCTTTGCACGTCTCAAATCTGAGTCCTAAGCCAACATGATCTCCGTCCCGCCCTAACCACGTCTCCACAACTCCAGAAATGGATCATGCAAATGACGTTATGTATTTGAGATGAACCAGTTTCCAGAAAGTCTAAAACCCATAGCACATGCTGCGCCACTTGTATGGCCTCTTGTTTGGCCTCTGTCATACCAGGCCAAACTCAGAGATAATAGAAAATAACTCTTAGAAGTCAGAAGCGACTAAATACACTTACTATCATGAGTCAAACAATCTCAGAGATCATGACGTGCTCCATGTTTCATATGAAAGGCCAGTGTTTACTAATTGTTTCCTCGCTGCTTCAAAGGCTTCATTTCACTGTCCTCAGGTCACTTCAGCTTCTGTCTTGAATGTAAATACCGTATTTTCCGCACTATAAGGATTACCTAAAAACCTTAAATTTTCTCTTAAGTCCACGATGCACCTTTTAACCCGGAGCGCTTTATATATGGATTAATATTGAGCTACAACAGGTGTCGCAACTGTGGTAAGCAGCCGCCGATTTCATTTCCCCCGTAGAAGAAGTAGTGCGTGGTGCATGCTGGGATATGTGAAAGGGCGTCTCATTTCCATTTGTGTGTTTGTGTTAAGACCCGGAAATGGCTCCTACCAAGAGACACTGTTACACCGCAGAGTTTAAACTCAAGGCGATCGGTCACGCAGTAGAACACGGGAATAGAGCCACAGTGAGAGAGTTTAACATCAATGAATCAATGGTGAGGAAGTGGAGGAAACAAGAGGATGCGCTGCGCCAAGTAAGTAAGTAAGACTAAACAGAGTTTATCTCCAATGGAAGATAAACTGTGTCACAAAAATACTAATACTTTATCTCGGAGGAAATAATAAAAGAGCTGTTTATTCATTTTGGGAGTAAAAACAGAAAGCTGTTTTGTAATCGTTAATAAAGTTTGACTGACCTTTCTGACTGTGTTTTTTTTTACATTCCCTTTAGCGCAGCACCATTTAGTGAATGCATAACGTAACCCCAGCCTTTACTGCAGCGCCTTATAGGGCGGTG